>CM042431.1:27342089-27942089 GCA_023631565.1 Gymnocephalus cernua | reverse complement strand
AATAAAGACTCATGTGAAGACAAAACTACTTGAAAACAATCTCCCACTTCATCAGTTTTTTTCAGTTACAACTATGACTACGACAAATAAATTGAAACATGGTTTTCATGCTCTGCCTGGACCCTGAATTGTACCTTATATGATTACATGTGACAAATCAAATGAATTGATCGATAGATTGATTTAGTTCCATTGGCAGGAACAGTCCAGAGGCTCTTGAAAGTTGTACTCCACGACTGTGGCGTTGCGAGAGCAGTATAGTGTGACGGAGCGGGTTTGTAGTCCACTCTCGCGGCAGCACTTACAGAACCGGGCATGACTGTTGATGTTAAAGTTGAATATGGTGGCAGACGGACATTTCCCATCACAAGAATAGACTGTTACCTGTAAGAGAAGGGAGACAGGATGATGACAGAAGGACGCATAAAGCAAGGCATAATTGTTTTCATAATACTAATAATAATTTAGTTTCAGCCTCCTTATTTAGTTAGCATGTCTCTCTTCTCTCACCGGTGCATTGCTCCTGCAGTCATCTTTTCTAATGGTAGTCCGAATGGCCACACGTTTGCATGTCTTACCATCCTCTTTACCTACACACACGTTCACACAGACATCAGATGCATACACACAGTAACACCAGAAGTAACTCCAGAGACACAGTACTGTCTGAGCAATAACAACTAACACAGCATACCGTTTAACAGCAGAAAACATGAAGTAGTTCAAACGTACAAAAAGAAATGTGCGTGCGTACACACACACACACACACACACACACACACACACACACACACACACACACACACACACACACACACACACACACACACACACTGGTAAACATATGCTCACGCAAACACACAAACACACCATTTGATCATTTTACCACAGAGATCTGTCACTCATACATCCCTCAAAGGCCTATTGAGCTGGGCTCTTTGTTGCCCAGCAGTAGGAGATTGCTTTGATTGACAGTTGGGTGACGGGGGCACAGTTCTCACAGCAGAGATCCGGCTCTCCTATTGGCTACTGACCTAAATTTAACCTTACTTTTAAGCCAATCAAAGCTGGTCAAAAGGATTCTGTCTAGGGCTGGAATGTATGAAAAGAGTAGATGAACTCCAGCTTGTTCTTAATGGATGACTGTGTAACACTGGAGCTTGTTTCACAACTGCCGTTAACACTTTGATATAACAAAGCCTTTTCTATTATATTTAACATTGCATATTGTCTGATGAATGGTTTAGCCCTAGAGATTTATGCAAGGTTAGATTTAGTTAATGTTGTTTTGACCAGTGAGAGGGAAAAAATGAAAAGACAAGACACACAAACAAACGTAAAAATAGACTCACACCGCACACATTCACACAAGGCTTAAAAGTGCAAGTGAATGAGTCACTGAGTGTCAGGATGCCAAAGAATCATTGTAAGTGGGATAGTGCAAGATGGTGGTACCTGTGTCACAGTTAGTACTACCAGTGGGGGTTATGGGATTAACGGTAAATGGTAAAACACCCACTCCAGAACCTGGGAGCATCGTCAGGATCGCAGCCATCCGGTTCAAAGAACGTTGTGAGAACACACACAAGGTTACGTTTGGTTCAGAATACACAATTAAGGGTCACACAGAAACACACAGAGGATGGAATCAGTGCAGCTGGCATGCACATGGATTTCACTTCTTTTTTGGGCTGCTCCAGGCACCCAGCCAAGGAACTCATTTAATGTACTACAAAAAGCAGCTCAGCAGGGCAAACTCTAACCCCTGCACCATCTCGCATCCTCATTGGTAAAATGCTCACCGTGGAGCACCCTGATTGGCCAAACGGCAAGGTCACTGCAAAAGCAGGCAAGCGGGCGAGGCTGCAATGCTGAATCCACAGAGAGAGAAAATGTCACCACTGCATGTTTATTTAAGCTTTAATCCACACAACTTATAAATGTCTTATTAAATAATATTATTTTGTAAAGTAGACATCAAGGACAGTTAGCAGGTCTTGAAAGCACAAGTTCAGGAAGTTGTATTTTGACTTAGTAATAATATTAAATGTCATATTTCATCATTCTATTTACATTTCTATTATTATTATTATTATTATTATTATTTTCTGGAGTTTCCCCACCAAATATCTCTTCTGTCTGAGCTGTGCTGGCTCTTGAATATGTCAACAGAAGATTTGGGGACAAACTGGTAAAGCCAGGGATTGTGGTAAATGTAGTAATACGGCCAACAACAGGCTTTATCTCCACCCTCTACAACAGGCCACACCCCCAACCACTCAGCCAATAAGCCCATCCACTGCCAGGCAACAAGGCGCTCACCCTTCTGATTGACAGCTCAAAGCATTACCAGAAGCATCAAATAAATTTGGAGACTCACATATCTTGCAGCATCCGTCCACATAGCTCTGAACCACCCCGCCACTCTGCAAGAGAGTACGAGACGCGAAACCAGAGTTAATGGGAAACACACTTCAAAGGACACCAAAGAGTCCAAAATAAACATTTCAATACATAATATGGGTGCACCAATCAATTAGCCTCCAGTCATAATGGGCAGACAGTTGAAAGCTGATATATAAGTACTTGTCAACTGCTCCATCAAAGAAAAAAGACGTAAGTAGTGATTGAGTTTAACCTTAAATTCAGATATATATAGTACATTTAGAGGTCCTGACCTGAATACAGTCTGTGTCATTGAAAGGCGGGCAAATCACTCCAGAGGCAAGTATCACCGCTCCCACTGCTGTTTCCATGCAGTCGTAACGTGTACAGTTCTCCACCCAGGAACTCCCTGCCTGCACACACACAGTTAGAATCAGTACTGCTCAAAAAGCAGCGCATTGAGCACATGCGGATGTGTTTGTCCTTACAGCGAAAAGCTCTGTTGTCCCGTTTTCGTTGGTAAAAGTACAGGAGACATTTTTACAGGAGCCGCAGCACACCTGAGGGTCTACGGAGGTTGCATACACCTGGTGCTAAAAAGATGAGACAAACACAGAAGTGAAGGATGAGTACAAGATGCAGAAGGTAAGAGAAGTAGATGAGGCATGGTGTTAAAGCTATATAAGAAGAAGAGTTGAAATCAGAAAAAATGCTTCTCACAATGATTATGTGACCTATCAAAATGTGCTAAATGTTGTAAATGTGTTGGATACATACTGGCCCACATTTCTGGGAGCAGTTGACAGAGGTAATGTCCATCGCGTAGAAGCCAGAGTCTGGATCTCTTTGATGCAGGCAGTGGACAGTGTAACACAGCTCTCCTTCAAAGTACTGAACCAGAGACTGGCCTGGGCTCAGCACTGTTACCCCTTGGAAAAGACATACCTCTGCCTTCTCTACACACACACACACACACACACACACACACACACACACACACACACACACACACACACACACACACACACACACACACACACACAAACATAGGATAAATAAATCATAGCATACTGTAGGTGACTAATACAAAACCTTTTTTTCATGGTGAATATGGCAAGGCAGCCTGGAAGTCGAAGCAGTGCGAAGCAGTGGATGAAACAATGTCTACAGCATGTCAATTGCCACCCTAGTGTCAGGTGTGTGTCCGTGAGCTGTCATGCTTGCGTTACACATACGGCATGTATGCTGAGGACAGCCACAGTTGGTGCTGCTGTCTGGAACCTCGACCAACACTTCCCCCTGAGAGAAAAAGTAGAGAGTGCTGACTTAACTGAATTTGCTTACTTTTTCTTCCTTCTCGCAAAGACCTGATTAGACAGGGACTTGCGATGCAGCTTTTTGCTGACTTACCACCTGGCAGATGGGAAGAGAGCTGTCCTCACATTGGCATTCTGGGAGTGACATAGAGAGCGTTAAAGAGAGAGGTGTTGGAAGTTTACGCAAGTACGAGACAGGCATAACAATGTCTGCAAAAAATTGAGTTATGAACTCAACACACACCAGCAAAAAATAGGATGTATACATTATGTGAGTGTTTTTGAGTGTGTACCACAGTGGTGCTGTGGGCAGCAATGTCCGGGGACAGCCGTTTGAACCAAAGAGAGACCAGGTGTACAGGTCACAGATGATTCAGGGCACAGGTTGACATCACACACTGCAACACATTGGAGGAAGTAGAAACATTACTTTGAAGACACAGACACAAAAACACACACATATACAGTACACACACACACTCTCACACACTTACCACAATGGTACTGTGGGCAGCAGCTGTTGGTGGAGTTTAGATCCACGGCCAGAATTTCTCCATGTGAACAAGTTGGAATGGGTTCAAGACATGACTCACACACTGCTCAGACAGAAAACACAAACAACACATTCAGTTTTGTTGCTGTAACTGATGGAGGTGCCAAAGATGGAGACAAAAGCAGATGGCCAACCTCATACTAAAGACTTCCGTTTTTAGTTTAGACTGACTAACCTGTGAACCACAATTAAAACTTACCACACAGGTAAGAGTAGCAGCAGGATTTCCCTCCCCTGACCTCCACTAGGAACTGATCTTCCCTGCAGTTGGGGGCAGGCACGGGAGGGCATGCCATGGGGTCACACTCTGAGGAAGACCAGTCACAGCAAAGTGTTTAGTGAAAGTAAAGGTCCAGGCCAATATATCACATTAAACAAAGATTTTACAACATGTCTAAAAATGTTGGAAAGAGTAGAGAAATTAAATAGTTTGTTTTCACCACATCTGTACTCTGGGCAGCAGGACAGAGCGCTGTAACCAATCACTAGCCGGTTCCCATTATCACAAGGTGGAGCTTCGCTGTCACAGATGGTCATGTTGCACTCTGACAAGTAGTGAAGGAGCAAAAAAAACAAGGAGGAAATATCACTTAATGGGTCATATGTTCACTGAAATGATATTTGGACTCTGAAATTAGAAGTATTTGGGGATACTGGTTAGCTACGGAATTGGTGAACTATCATCAGCAATATAATATTACTATGAAGGGTGAGATTTAAAGGCAGAATGAAGAGAAAAGATTAAACCACCATCTCTCGGATGCAATCTCCACAAGTTTGTATTTGGATCAGATGATTTGCTTAGCAAAGAAGAACCTAATCTTTAAACTCACCACATATCTTCTTCGGGCAGCAGGCTCCTTCTTCCAACACATCCAGTACATACTCTCCTTCCCTCTCACACAGCGGTGTAGGGACAGAGTTGCAGTCTGGCTCCACAGCCACCACAGAGCCATTCTCCATACACTTGTACAGACAGCAGCTGCGAGCAGAGCCATTCCACACCTCGCCCGGGGACCGAGGATTACCCTCATTATCTGTGCACACTGGATACATCAGAACCAAGTAAATGACCTGTATGTGAGTCTAGGAGTGATAAATCAAATATATAGCAGACTCTCTGACAGTGCAGTATTCATCACAAAGGCATGTAATTACGCTGTCACTCACCACAGCGATCCTCAGTTACACAGTAAGGGGAGTCAGCACGGTGCAGGATGGTTCCACTGCGGCACACACACTCCTCTCTGATGAAGGAGCAGGTGGTCTCCTCGTAGTACTCTGTGTTCAGACAGGTGCGGCTGGCGCAAGTGCTCACACATGGTTGATACTCCTTACCAGGGGGACACCGCAATGCTACAGGGTGACAGGCACTTAGAAATGCATGAGCAAATGAAAAACATTAATGAGTACATCTTTTTTTTTTTCGCCTCCTTACGGCAGAAGTTGTGTCTTCTCCAGCTGATGCAGACTTGATGTGTGTAGCAGACCGCCACGTACGCCGCCAGAAAGTCACACTGGTGATCCTTGTAGTGTAGGTCCCCCGCCCACATGATGTCGCAGAACTGCTCCGGAGGGACCTGCAAACACATAACCAGCCGGCCAGAGTCTTGTAGGGCTTCAACTAATGATTATTTACATTATTGATCGGTTTAGTTAGTTACAAGGTTGAAAATGGCAATCACAATTTCACACAGTGACGTTGTCAAATAGCTTGTTTTATCCAAGCAACATTTCAAAACCCAAAGACATTGATGATGACATAAAACCCCAAATCCTGGCATTTGAGAAGCGGGAACCAGAGAATGTTTGGCATTTTTGCTTGCTAAATTGCTTAAATGATAAATCAATTGTCAGAATTGTTGTAGATTAACTTTCCTTCATTGACTTGTCAACTAATCGACTTATCTTTTCTGTACTGAAGTCATGGCAAAGTAGCTAAAGACGATCACGCTTGTAAAATGCTGTGCAAATACAGCAGCTACCTTGCTGTGGCATGGCATGAAGGCTCTCTGGCGGAGCATGGAGAGACAGGTGGAGCAGTCCTCGATGGTGCAGTTGTCTCCGACTCTGCGTGTGTGTTCGGTTTCGTCAGTGGTGTTGACTCTCCAAGCCTGCAGGAAGAGCACCATGTCTCCCACCTCTCTGACCACTGTACCATTGGGCAGCTTCAGGTCGTCTTCTGGGTTGCCATCACAACAACCTGACATAATGGACAGACAGATGTTTGGTGTGTGTGTGTGAGAGTGTGAGTGAGTGAGTGTGTGTGAGTGTGAGTGTGTGTTAGTGTGTGTATGTGTGTGTGTGTGTGTGTGTGTGTTATACTGCTGCATATGTGGAGTGAGACAATGTGTGTGTGAAACTGCCTAATTAAACCAAATGGCTCTCAACATCTCAAATTGTCATATCCCATAATGACTCAAGTCAAAGTGATGCTGCTGTTTAGACATTAAGCCTTTAGGTGCCGATAGCTGGCACTTACAGAAGCCAGTGCTGAGGCCACTGCTGATGTAGTCAATGCTGGTGTGTGTGTGTGTGTGTGTGTGTGTGTGTGTGTGTGTGTGTGTGTGTGTGTGTGTGTGTGTGTGTGTGTGTGTGGACTCACCACACAGGCCTCGAGTGGGCACAGATATATTAGAAGGAGTGATGTACTGCAGTACCATGATGCCGGTGCTGTGATACCATTGTATGCTGACCCCGCCAGGTGTGTGGATCAGGTACATGCTGCCTGTGTCTTCCACATAAAGAGAGTGACGGGAGAATGGAAGTCTAGCAGGTCTGTAGTTTACTGTCACCTAGAGACAGATGGAACCACATTATTTGCGTGGAAAACATTGAACTCCTGGCAGCAAATTAGGTAAAAGACTCACCGTGCGATCCAGTCGGTTGATAATGATTCTGTAGGAGGAGGTAGTGACGTTCAGCTTCTTAAAACACAGACCAGATGTTCCACCTGTAGGACTCTGTAGGGGAATAAAATTAGAGAATGTAATGATACAAGATAATATTTATTGAATGATTAAAAGCTCTTGATTTTGATGCAAACACAATTGTAGGGAATTAAGATCCTGTACTCACAGTTCGTCTGATGGAGTTCACACTCTACAAAGAAAACAAAAACATTTTACAATAAAATATATAGTTTTCAGATGAGTTTTCAGAGTTCATTTTTTATTCTGGATGTTACCTGGCTGGTCGGACATTTCTCCACGGTGCCAATAATAGTCTCTCTGGGCAGATTAACCAGGATGTAAGAGCCGTTATCATACAGGGCCACATTGTTGCCATCAAATGTGATAACACGCAGGTCTGACATCACAGTGCAGCGACCTGGCAAAAACAAATTGTATCAATAAAATCAAACACAGGTCGTTGTGTTAAACGATGGATTCTAATAACTACACTTGCTCATACTGAATCACTGGGAAATTCAGATTTTTCAAAGTAAACAACCAAAACTTACAGGGGCACTGCCACTGTGGACAGCAGGGGTCTGTGTTGATGAGGATGGGCAGGCCCAGCAGACTGCACTGGGGCTGGGTGGTGTTGTAGCGACAGTTTAGAGAGGCGTTGTGAAGCAGCAGCTCTCCATTAAAACAGATCAGCTCAGCACACTCATCGATGCGGTAGGAGTACGGAGGCTGAGGAGACAAAGACACACATTTTGTTTTACAGAGTTTGTTTACATGTCACAGCAGTCCTTCATAGCCATCAGCAGACTTTTTTGCATCACTAAACTCAAAACGTTTGCATTCCTATACATCTGTTTTGTCCCCAGTCTCCATATCCTCCCATTATTACACAGTACTTACCTGTATATACAGATACAGATAGATTATGGATTCATACATATCGTCACATTATGCATATTGAGAATATAAAAATGTTAAGCAATGTAGTGTTTCTCCTAATATTTCTGTAAGTAGCAGATAAAGCATTTTTACTACATTTCTCCAAATAGAATAGGCACTATTTTAATGAAAAATATAATGAATGCTGACCAAATTTCATTTAGCTGCTCAGGGCCATGCTGGCTCACAGTCACACTGTCATGGCTTACTGGGACACTTGAATAGAACTGAGGCATTGTTAATGTTATTAGTAACACCTGCACGTTTCAAGCTAGTCAAAATGCCTGCTGTGAAAAAGGCCTATAGATACAGAAATAATCACTTCAATAGAGAATTCATTCATATAAGTAATCAATTACATAGTACACCTAGCATAACTGTCCCAATTTATCAAGTTCAATACACACATTTATCTTCAAAATCATTATGTACAGGTTTATGAAAAATGTGTTTGTGGGTGTGTACTGAACTTTAACCGTTTCACTGTTAACTTTAACAGAAAGGCTTACTGTGCAAGGAGAAGTGGGCAAGAGGAATGGACGCGTGGTTGATGCTTCCTCTGTTATCGGAGAGGTGTCAGGGCTTGGGATTATTTCTGTGGTACTTGGCTCAGTAGTGGGTTCGAAGGTTGTAGGAAATGGTGCTGCGGTTGTCACAACAACTGTTGAGGTGTCTGTTGGCGTGGTGGTCTCTATGGCAATGGTTGTATCCGCGGGTGTAGGCTGAGGAGTGGTTCTGGTTTCGGTGGGCGTTTCGGGTACAGAGGTGGGGGCAGTTGTGACGGCTGTGGTGGGTGGTGGCTGAGTGGAGGCGGAGGTTAGAGGAGGTGGGGTGGAAGTTGCTGGTAATGTTGCCGATGGTGTTGACGGTGTGGTAATGGTGGGGGAGGTAGGAGTGGAGGGTGAGGAGGTGGAAGAAAGAGTAGTAGGGGATGGAGGAGAAGAAGTCGGGGTGACTGTCGTAGCCTCAGTGGATACAATGGAGGGTGTCGCTGTGCTGGTGGTTGTAGTGACCCCTGTGGTTACCGTAGTTTGAGTGGGGGTCATCTCAGTCGTGCTGAGAGTAGTTGTCTCTGGCGGGGTTGAGGGAGTCAGTGTGGTAGAACCAATAGTGGTGGGAAAAGCAGCAGGAGTTGTAGATGAAGAAGGGGTGAGCCGAGTGGTGACACGCTCAGTGGTTGATGTTGTACTGGGAGTAGTGGGAGTGGTAGTGGGGGTTGTGGGCCTTACAGTAGTGGAGGAGGTAGTTGTTGCTCTTGTGGTAGTGGTGGATGTGGTGGTGGTGGTTGTGGTTCTCGGCCTTGTGGTAGTAGTAGTAGTAGTAGTCGTAGTGGTTGTAGTTGGAGTTGTTGTTGGTGCTGTCGTAGTTCTGTTGGACTTCGTCACATATGCAAAGGGTGTCGGAGTTGGGGGAAGAGACACACCTAGTAGAGATGATTAATACTACAATACATATTTTGTATTGATTATAAAAAAATACATTAAATATTTACAATAAATATATATATTGCATCAAAAAACTTTTCTATTGCATTTTTAAGACAAAACACTCATCCGTTGTACTCACAGTCCTCTTTGTAGACACATCTTCGAGTGACTTCATCAAGGACCATGTTCTTGGGACAACGTGGGAAGCAGCCCTCCACACTGCAACACACAGAAAGTATTCAGCACCTGAGCTCAGCATTGACTATGTTAGTTGTATAAGTGCTTTTAATGAGCCAAGCCTCTTACGGAGGCAGGAAGTGGCAGCGGGTGGCATCTGGGTCACTGCATGTGTGGACACAAGGGCTTGCACAGGCCTGGTAGCGCCACTCACACATCATGCGATAAGGTATCACAAAACTGCTCTCTGCCAGAGGAGATAAAAAAAAAAAACACCTGATTTGTTAGTTTTTGTGTGTGTGTAAACACACGTGTGTATGTGTGTTGGGTACATGTATGTGTTTCTGACCCTCCAGTTTGAAGCTGCTGCTGGCTTTGAAGCCCTCTGAGGTGTCATATCTTTGAGCTCGTGCAGCAGTGCGTGTCAGCGTAAGAAAGATTCCAGGTTGGCCGACAAGCTCGAATGAGGTGTGACCTGTCAGAAACAGACCCTGGTGCTGGATAAAGGTTGCCCTGCGATTAAACTCCGGCCCCCGACTCCAGTGCTCCAACTGAAGACGGCTGCGTCCCGACACGACAAGGAAATAATTTGGTCTCTCTGCGGACTCCAGTGACACCACAGGGACACCTGTGAAAATATGTGAACGGGGGTCAATTTACCCAAAAAAAAAACAAAGAGTAGTAATGTTTCGTTGTGTGAATGTGGATGCTCACGTGATGTTCTGTCCTTCTGCAAGCCTGCTGTGATCATGAAGTTGAACAGTAAGCCTGGGGCAGGCAACTGCCCTGGTCTCTCTCTCACCAGAGGAAACACTGAGCTGCTGGTGCGATTCACTCCAAACATGGTGTCATTATAAACAGCGCTCACCAAGGAAAATGGGCCATCGCCTAGCTCTGTGGGGAAGCAAGAGAAAGAGAGGAAATTAGAGTGGTGACAAGCTAGCAGGGAATCAGAGTGTGTAAGGTTTGGAAACAAGACACTTAACGAAATAGCTCTTTTAAAACGACTTACGCTCACTCATACATACCTTGATTATAGTATTCACAATCGTAGGCTGAAAGAGACCAAAACAGTTAGAAGTTAGAAAGCATTACAATAGCACTGAGGTCATATGTGACTGAGATCGAAAATATTGGTGTTTGCAAAAAAGGACTGGTATAGGTGGGTCAAAGAGGTAAGCAGGGCTCACGTTTTTTAAGTTCAATAATTGTAACATCTTTCCAGAAGTCAACGAGTAATCATGTTAAATTATCGTGATTTCAATATTGACTGAAATAATCGTGATTATATTTTTTTCCATAATCGAGCAGCCCTACAACACAGAGTAGGTCTAAGCACTATGAGCATGTGTGTGTGTGTACTCACGACAGACAGAGGGTGATCTCCAGTGTATTGTGACCCCCTGTTGACAGCATTTGTGTGCATATGCAGCGATGGATGTACAGAGACACTCACAGTCTCCCCCACGGTTACAATTGCAAGTGTCTGTCAGGCAGTTCCTATAGAACCAGGCCACATCCACCTGAAGGGTACGGACAGCATGGTCATACAAATACACACACAGACACGTATGTGCACGCACACACACACACACACACGCACACACACACACACGCACACACACACACAATCATAAAGTGAACCAGGCCAATCTCGCTGGGGGAAACTGTTTAGGGGGTGAGTAGTTGTCAATAATTCAGACAGGGAAGGAGTGATGAGATATCAGGACAAAGGAATGTGGGTCAACCTCGGGAGGGGTTCAGATGAGCTCTATGACACCCAGACAAAATGCGTCACCAATGAGTTGGTGTGTCCAAAGCCAAAGTTAACTGGGCCTCTGTGTTTTTGACACTGGCTACTGTAATGCACAAAAATAGCACAATTCATCCCATCAACACTTTAATCTGTATTATTATCCTTTTAAATGTGAGAAAAAGCTCAAATTGTGATTAGGTTGGGTGCTGCATCCTGAGTGGAGCAGCCAACTTGTAATTAGATACAGCCATACTCTGGAGTAATTCAGACATATTCTTATTTTCTATATTGGTTATGAACAATCCAAAAAAACATGTTAATACAATCTGTGAAATGTGGGCAGTATCACACTGCTTTTGATACTAATTAATCCTATCTTATACACAGTGCTTTAGAAGTGGCTTCCTTGGATGGGTGCTTTTCTCTCCAATTAGTAAAACTAAACTAAAACTGGGATGGTTGGCGAACTTCACTGGTGGTTTTAGATCTTACTTACCGTGCTTCTGTTTTGAAAAGAAATCTGAACAGCTAGAGTCACTTCTATTGTCTGAATGCAAAAGGAAAAACTCTGAAAGTGTCATGTAACCATGCACTTATATATTAAAGATTTAGAGCAGCTACCTACACGTCGGATCCATTTATTTGTGTGAAACTTCTTTTTTACAATGACCCAAGCAAAGAAACAAACTCTGCCTGGTAAGGTGCCAGATCAGTGCAGTTGCCTCTCTGCCACTCAGAATGATAAGTGAAGTACACGGCCATGGTTTTCTCACTATACTATGAACTAATGTACCAATATTTGTTTCTGAGCTAAGTCATAAAAACGGAATGCAAAGCCGCAGGATACCACAGGATTGGATGTTTCTTTATTAACAAGGTGCTAATAATAATTCATTGCACATGATATAAAATTTCATGTGCAATGTGTCTGTATGAACAATTACCATCAATAACCAAATTTTAAAAAGACACATTAAATGCATCACACTTGAGAACAAAGGCATTGTTAAAGAAAAATGCAAGGTTTAGTTATTTACATGGCCATTGTGCTCATCTCTATTGAGAATGCTAGTGACATGCACATTATAAAAAAAAGTGAAATAAGTACAGTTTTAATGAGGTGACCCCTTTACATATATATACATAGCACCATCTCCTGGCCAAATAGAGAAATACAATACTGTAGTTAAACATACAGGTGTGTGTCTGTGTGTGTAGCCTTGTATCTGGTGTGGTATTTGGTATTTATCTCTGAGGAACAGTGTATTCACTGGGATCAGTTAGTGGTTGTTCCCATAACCCCTCACAAACCCCTACTCCCCTGCTGCAAGCAAGATAACCTTTCTACAGCTCACTCTGTACGGACGTTTGTTTGTGTGTATGTGTATGTGTGTGCATCAGTTCATTGGCACTCACCACGTTGTGACAGGGTGCAAAGACATCGCTGTAGAGGAGAGCACACTCCCTCTTGGCGTACGGCTGTCTGCCTAAGTCGCCTTCACACGGTCGCTCAACTATGTAGTCACTTTGACACTAAAACACACACATAGAAGGTGATCCGAGTGTCTGATTACTCTTAAATATCACACTGGACTCAAGGGAGACAAGCACACATAAATTATAGGAGCAACAGAGAGCTAGAGAGGAGTGAATGGGAGATACACAAAGACAGAAAAAAGGAACGAGGGTGAGGGGAGAATCGAGCTAGGCTGACTCATACCTGTCCCAGGGCCCAGCTATCACCAAAGGTCTGTGCATTATTGACTTCCATGTGGCTGGAGGTGGTCATATCATTCACTGTCACACTGTCAAAATTTCCACATAGCCCACTGAGAAGGCCCTAAATAAGAAAAAAAGACACTGAGCCTGTTTTCTGATTAATTTCATAATAACAGTCAACACATACACACATATATGTGTGTGTGTGTGTGTGTGTGTGTGTGTGTGTGTGTGTGTGTGTGTGTGTGTGTGTGTGTGTGTGTGTGTATCCGAGGACACAAAAAAATCTTTCATTTGCAAAATGTACTCTTAGTCCAGACCTTCCACTGAGGTCCAGCTCTAATGTGTACAGTCGTCTTGCGATCCCAGAGGATGGTCAGGTCCTGATTGGAGAAGTAGACCACAGTGTAGTAGCCGGCTTTCCAAAGCTCAAACTCTGACCCTCGACCTACAACAGTGGACGGGCTCTGAGGCAAGACAAATAAAGTAGACTGATATTCACAGAAATCAGTTGATTTTTATTGATATATTTCACTTATATATGTTTGAGAGGAAAAGAGACAGGAACATAGCTAGATGGGCAAAGAGAGAGTGTGTTTGTGTGTGTTTAGTCCGTACAGGGTTGCCAGAGTTGTCTGTGAAGTAGATCTTGGTAAGTCCCACGTGAATGACCAGTATTTTCATGCACACAATGCCGCTCTCATAGCAGTCCTTGTTTTGGGCAACAATGGACACCTCGGTTTCTCCTGCACTCTGGTGAGAGGGGAAGACAAAATATTACTCCTGCGAGGGAAGGAAGTCTCGTCAGCCTCTCATCTCTGTCCATCCACACAACACAACGTTTTTGTTTGTTTGTTCACAATTTCCATTTTACTATAGCCACAGCAGCCAGAAATGTAACATCTGAATACCACATGATAGACCGGAAACAGTGTCATTCTGGATACATGAGAGGTGACAAGAAGAGGAAGCAATTCCAGGCTATTAAGACTGATCTCTGACCAGCTTCCCCATTCTTTTCAGGTCTGCACGGTGGCTGGCAGCCTGTTAGATCTGAATTGGAATGTCTGTTCTGCTAATTCTAATTCTATATCCCTGGGAGCGTAGGAGTCCTGGGGTTTAAAATGAACACTGGTCTCTTTGTGTCGCTACAGCTTTGCACAACGTCTGCTAGCATTACCATGGTGCAAACCCACCAATACACACACACACACACACACACACACACACACACACACACACACACACACACACACACACACACACACACACACACACACACACACACACACACACACACACACCTTAATGTGCTGCTCTAATTAAAAAACACTCTCTCTTCCAAGGTTAGAAACAAGCTTGGCTCTTCTTTACCAGATCCAAATCCGTCTTGGCCGGGAAACGTGGAGATTGCTCCTCCTTTGCACTTAAACACACCAGATCTTTCACACACACTCCTCTGACACAGTTGAGCACAAGCACTTTGACACCACCTTATTAGCATGTGTGGTTGAAATACGTGATTTTCGTTTACACAGTCCAGTGCACACACTGAGTCCATACATTTGTCAAGTAAATTACGTAACACTGTACTTACAGAGATCCACACACACACACATAATATACTCACTTTAAGCAGGTAGACCTGACAGTCAGAGTGGTAGTCATACTCAAGCCCATCGAAGGTGTGGTAGTGTCTGTCGCTGTAGACAGTACACACAGCTGGACATGGTGAGTGGCTGCAGTTAAAATAGCCCCGGTGACAGACGCTGAGGAGACAGACAGGTGGATGCACATGAGAAAAGTTAAGAGAAACTCACTGTACTATAAATTATACAATTATATGTTCTGAGATACAGTTTGTTAGAAATTTGTTCTAATCCTACATGGAAACTTGCACATACTAAATGCAGTAAAATGTTCATTTGGAAATGATATTGTTGTATTACTGCTCAGCAAATGGAGAGTACAGTAAAGGTGAATACCATTTGTAGCATGATGTTTCCACAGTTTCTCCAGGCAGGTATTCAAGGCCCAGCCAGGCACAGGGGCAGTTCTCTGGAAAGTAACACTCGCTATGGTGCAGCACCAGCCTTTATAGATAAAAAAAGTAGGAGGTACAGAACTTGCAAACACCTGATTTAAAACCCATATTTCATTGTGATAATTTCCCAATTATGTGAGTAAAACCTATACAGTATGTGACCTGAAGTGTAGATTTTGGATACTGTTAAGACATTGTAGGTGGGGAAAGTAAATAAGATAACCCTCCACTGTATATTGTCAAGCACACACAACTTTAAATGCTCTGTCTGTCTTCCTTGAATAAATACACCTTCACAAGACTAAACATGGTTTTTCCCGTAGAATAAGGATGACTACTGACTGGCTTCCAGACAGCCACTGGTTTTAGTTGCTTTCATTATAACAAAACAAAATACTTGCAGAAACTTGATTTTGCTAATCATTACAATTAACATGTTTCTTCCTTAAGCTGTTGCTTTGTTTTTATGCCAAAGTTACATAATCATTGCATTGTAGCTGCAAGCACATTTGAATTAAATTAACAGAAAGACATTACTTCTTGGAAGGTAGGAAATCACTCAAAAACATATAGTATGTTTCGCCAAGTGGACTGGAAACATTATTTTATGGTCTCTGAAAAACAAATACATAACAATATTGGAATGCAGTAGATGCTTATTTTACCCAGGAGGGCAGACACAGCCAGGGATGCATGGTGTGCTGGGAGGGCAGGTAAGGTTCAACATCAGGTTACGGCAGGTCGGTGCACAGGCTACGCCTCCTCTCTGCTCGGTGCAGCTGTGGTACACTTTCCCCTCTGGACACTCCCCGACCTCTACACTATCTGGCTCTACAATGTGTGCGCGCACACACACACGCACGCACGCACACATACACACACACACACACACACACACACAAGAAAATCAATGCCTTAGTCGCGCCTTAAACATCAAACGCAACAGCAAGTCATGGGAAACAAGCTACAACCACAGACATAAGGCTCTTGATTTCAGCAAGAGGGACACAGCTTGAAACAGCACTTTGTTGTTGGAAAGAACGAGAGCAGGAACTAAAGGGAGGGGGGAGTGCATAGAGGTTACCTTTTTCCTCTGGCACACACTCCATCTTCCCATTTCTGCACAGGCTGATGGAGGAGACAGGAAGGGAAAGAAAAAGAGGTGAGTGTTTGGGAAAGAGAGTAATGTTATCAAACACAAGGTTAGTGCTCTATGTCTCGCATTTATTGCTTTCTCAAATCGTATCAGACAGTGTGAGGATGTTACACTGTGTGCAGTCAGGAGAGCAGCCAAAGTGAGTTTTCACTTTTCAGTGAAGGTCAAAGGCCGCTGTGACTCACCAGGGGCCAGAGGCGCTGAAGCTCACCTCCCCTGGCTGTGACACACCACCCATGGAGTAACAGTGACACTGAGACCTGAGGAGAAACTCATGACATTATTCTAATTACATTAACTAATGACCGTGCTTTTTGTGCTGCTGTTTGCCTGTGTGTGTGTTTCTGCCAAATAGCAATTGATGACTTAGTTAAGATGATATATGTAGATGGCAAAGTCTTACAGTTGCACACAGCGCTGGCGCACATTGTCATGGTAACTGCCATCTGGACAGCCACACCCCTCGGCACAGTCGTCAGGGTTACACGTCTCCGTGCTAGACAGAGCACGACAGGACCGCCCGCAAGACGACACACAAGAGTGGTACAGCATGCCTCCAAGACACACCACTCCTGTGTACAGTAAATACACAAACACACAAAGTAATACACGTTTTATATACTGTACCCCTAAGTCAGTGTAATCTCTCAAACTCTTTGTATATGTTATTTTTATTTATTTTTTTCAAAGATCATTTTTGTTGGGCTTTTCCGCCTTTAATGGACAAGACAGCTAGGTGAGAAAGGGGAGAGAGAGGGGGAAGACATGCAGGAAATCGTCACAGGTCGGACTTGAACCCTGGACCTCTGCGTCGAGGCATAAACCTCTATGCATATGTGCGCCTGCTCTACCCACTGAGTCAACCCAGCCAACTCTTTGTATATGTTTTTTTCTCTTCTGAAACAAACACAAATACTCAATCCACACATATAGCATAGTTATAATCTGTGACCATTTTGGGTCGTACATTTAAATGTATTTTAAACACAACACAGCATGGATAAAAGCAACCCAGAAGCCAAGTACTCACCACATTCAGAGACGTGTGCTCTGAAATTAACGTTGACTCCGTGTTTGGAGCAGAGGTAAGCGTAGTGAGCCAGTGCTGTGCACAAACAGCTGCTCCCGCAACGACAGGCCTGGTAGCGGCACTGCTGCTGGTAGATGTTTGGACTGATGTAGCCATGGCACGGGGCAAACACACTCCCCAAAAGCACCTCACACTGGGAGGCATAGAACACTAGAATATATATACACACACACACACGCACGCACACACACGCACGCACGCACGCACGCACGCACGCACGCACACACACACACACACGCACACACAAACACACAACCCTGTTTAAGACATTTGAAATTTTAGTCTGAACAAACTAAGATACCCTGCAACTGAAAAGTTGTATAACTCCCAGTATCACAATCATATTTAGGATGTGAGGATGTACAGTGCAGTCTGTAGAGCTGCTGGCATTTAAGCCCATTAAGTTTATTCCCCTCTTGTGAGGCATTCTCTGGCTTAATTTGATTTCAGGCCACCCTTCACCCTTTCCATTTTCCTAATATTAAACCAAGATAAATAATAAAAAGAAATAGAAAAATAGATGAAGCCATTATTACCATTGCGCTGGTTCATCTCACATGGGTCTATGATGGGCAGGTTGACTGGAGCGACACAAGCAGATGAAACCTTCCAAGCGTTGGCATGAAGCTGAGGAGTGCCCTCTATCATACCTGCTGGGGACCTACACACACAAACATACTCAGGTAAAGTGACATTTTCAACATTGATCTGTAAGTGGGAAGTACATGCTCACAGGAAGTCATCTCGTAGATTTCCATTGAAGGTTCCACAAAGGCCCAGCGTCTGTCCACGCCACTGGCTATCCAGCTGCAGATAGACCCGCCCCCCTTGACCATCATAATGCAGCCTCAGACCAATCCCTGCCTTCAGCTGCGTAAACACAGAGGTCAGCTTCCGCACTTCTACTGTATCTATACCAAGAAACAAACATCAAAACCCATGATCAAAGATGAAATGTCTATATATAAAAAAAAGACGGTAGGTGTAATAATTGTATTTTTATTATAGTACATAGAGGAATTATGTCAGTGTGATCTGACTGCATTTGATAATGCAATTGGTAACATAAACCTGTGGTGTATCAAAGAGCTTTTTTAATTCCTACCATCAACATAGGGAAGGACAGGAGCCGGGTTTACACCAATTATCACCTCCCCCTCTCTGGTCAACGTGATTTGACGAGTCACATCTTCATCCAACACCACTGTCACTGACTGAATGCACACCTGCTGCTGTAGGAACACAGACCATACAGAAGGGCAGGTTATATTTATGTAGAAAGGAAACTGCATGGTTGGTGAATGTGTGCTCATGTGTGTATGCAAGTAATCATGCACGCTACCTCTGCACAGGTGGTATATTGCAGTGTGACCGTGAACCGGCTGTTGCGGCTCTTTGCCAGCACGTACTGACACGCCCCCGGCTGGAGAAACATCCTACCGTCAAATGTCGTCACAAACACGTCACCTATCACCGAACACTCCACTAGAAGGGGGAAGAGGAACAGTAATTAATCTGAATTCACAGTTTCCCCTTTAGTAACATTCCAAAAAACGTAAACTTACCTGTGCAGTTGTTCTCAGTGCAGTTCCACACTCCTCCCATGCACACGCTAACAAAGAACATACAGATAGGTTAACAGCAAAGCTACAGTATATGCTATATCTACATGAATACATGTTAACACTTACCAAACACTACATCCTTGTTGAAGCACATGTCCTTGTACATATGATGTACCATGGTAAACACATGGACACTGAGAAACAGCGATACATGTTCCATTTTGTAGGATAAGACCTGTGGGAAAGAGGATTGCAAAGTTTAGAGCTAGTTTAGAGGTCAATCAACTAAACATAACTTATGAAATTGTGAAGATAATGAAATACCATCAGGGCAGTAGCAGCCATCCAGACAATGCAAGTTGGTTCCCAGACACTCTTTCTCAAATGTACAGGTGGGTGGACAACAACTGATGCAGTCTCTATAGACAAAACTCTCCTCACAGCCATCGTCTACAGACACACACACACACACACACACACACACACACACACACACACACACACACACACACACACACACACACACACACACACATACACACACACACACAGACACACTTGAGTTTTAAGCAAAGGCAGATTACAGAACATTGAATAAATGTTGTCCTAATATAAATGTAGGTAGAGCTGCAGTGGTAACTTACTACAAGAAGGGAAGCTGTCTCTCCACTCTCTTACTGGATATCCAACATGTGAGCAGGCTCGAGTGTACTCAACCAAGGCTCGACAAAATGTTTCCTCGTCATCAGATCTGGAGAAAAATAAATAAATAAATGTATTAAAATGATTTTGGGAAACGGCATTTATTTATTTATTTGAAGATTCTCCACAACTGAAGCCAATACGGGAGCTAGTGATGGAAGGTTTATTCTGTAACCGGGCTTTCACTGATAACAACACAGAGAACAGAGGGTGTAGAAAAAGTTGAATGTATCAATAATCAATAGCAAGTTATTTTGACTTACACACAGAGGTCAGACACACAGCTGGCCACAAAGGGATTTGGGTCAATGTTTTCATGACAGGACAGAAATGGGAAGAAGAGAAGTGCGCTGCATTTCTCTATGGCATCCTGCACACATTCACAATAAATACAGTATGGTATAAATGCAATGTAGGCTACATCATATAATATACAGAGAGATAAAGCAAAACAGACACTGCTGCAGTCATTTAACACACAAGGACCATTCACTAAAAACCTCAACAGAGACGCCAGTTTTTTAGGCTTAATATTTAAATCATGAAAAAGCTAACTTTACTAGTTTTATTTTCTGCCAAGCAGTAATGATACTTATATGGTGTTCTGTGGTGACATACAATTGAGAGTATGCCATCAGTGATACTAAGTAGAGTGTGGTTCTTACATCCATGTCTGACTCAGAATGGCAGGGCCCATTGAAGTCGAGGTCTACTGAGGGACAGGCTCTCTCATGAGGCAGGTCCACTGCCCAGCTGTTAGCAAACAATGCAGGCTCATCTGTCCGAATGCCTAAAACACACAACCAACACGCAAACAGTGTGTATGTACACCCAGCACACAAGCCACAAGAAACATATAGAAAATGAATAGTTAAGCACATACACGGGGAAAAGATACTGTACAGTTGGTGTACCATTCAAACACATTTGTCAATGTCAAAAACATTTACATTAAACATAAAATGGAATGATGAAATATAATTAAACTGGGCATTTAGAGGAGATCTGATTAAAACTGTGTGTTTGTAAATGCACTATGTCCATTTTAGCGTTATAGTCAGAGCCTTTCCACTTGTTTACGCTCTTTCTCTGAGCTCATCCTCACTCTACTGGACAGCTCTCTGCTCAAACAAGTAGGGGACAGCAGTTCATATTACTGTTAATCTGAGGAAGGATTCTTGCTCCTTGCAGCCATTCAAACCCAAACTATCAGTTCTCCCCTATCCTTCCACTCTAGTCTCTTCAGGTCCCACCGCTACTATAATTGGCCAGAATCAGTGTTGAGTGTATAATAATAATAATTGAGGTGAGTGGGTGCTGAGAGAAGGGATAGAAGGATGGGGGGGGGGTGGGCGGTCAGACCGGTCTTACCACGGGAGGTGGTGAGGTCATCGCCAACCAGGTGGTTGAAGTTTCCACATAGGCCACAGGGGGCACCCTGGTGCTCCTCGCTCATCTTCAGGTAGACGCCCGAGCCTCCATCCCAGGCCAAAGAGAAGCCAAACACACTCTTCATCAGCAGGTAATCAGCCAGTCGCTCAATAAACAGACCGCCTACAGTCTGAGGCAGACTTAACCTGACATTTTAGAGACAGACACATCAGGAGTGTGGCAGAGGAAATGAGCTTTTTGAAAATCATGCTCAAGATTTGTGTGGATGATGTGGTGAGTAACTGAGTTGTGTTTTTCCCCTTTCTGTTCTTACAGTTTTGTAGCAAGATGTTTTATTGAAACCTCTTAAAATCTATCTTTCTGTCTTTTTCTTTCTATAGCAGAACCACACACACACACACACACACACACACACACACACACACACACACACACACACACACACACACACACACACACACACACACACACACACACACACACACACACCTGCGGCCTCCCTGGTGGACCTGATATCCAGAGATGTGGATCTCCTCCTCATTTGGGAAGAACAGACTGAGAGCTCTTGGGCATGAATACACACTCCCATCACACACTCTGCTGTTGTGGACCTGAGAAGACAGGAAAAACGATGGAAGAGAACAAAAAAAGAAACTTTAGGGTCACAGTGGCATGCAAAGAGGCGAAATACACGGAAATGTATTACTGTAACAAGGATTAGCCACGACCAGTAACCTGAGCTAGCATTCTAAAAGCCACAGTCACCTGTCGGGTAATGATGCTGCCACCAACTGCCACATGCTTAACCCTTCTGTTGTCCTCGGGTCAAATTTGACCCGTTTACAAAAACTTTCTATATCAGAACTATGACAAAACATAGTTCTATATCAGAACTATGACCCGTTCTATATCAGAACTATGACCCGTTTACAAAAACTTTCTATATCAGAACTATGACAAAACAACGCTGAAAAAAGTGACAAATGTTGGAAAAAGCTACAAAAACGCAGGAAAAAAATGACCAAAAAAATCTGAAAGTGACTAATCAAAAACATCGCCAAAGGTGACAAAAACTTGTTAATGACAAAAAAAATGACAAAGTGACAAAGAAATTGGAAAGAAAGTGACAAAAAGATTTGAATAAAATCAACAAAAACGTAGAGAAAAGTGTAGAAAAAGAACAACTAAATGTTGAAATTTCGACCCAGAAAAACACAAAGTTGCAGGTCGACGGGAAGACAACACAAGGGTTAATTTACTTAGACTATGATTATCAAACAATGTATGACAGAGGATGTAAGGGATAGACAGAGTTGGATTTTGAAGTAACTTTATTAGCAATTAAAAACAATGTTACAAATGTTTGAATGTTGAAGTTGTTAGCATTAGTTGTCAGCTTAATGGATAAAGCTGGTGAAATCCTATATGTTTGTTATTGTTAAAAAAAATGGCAGAAAAAGACCAAAACCAACAATAGGTAAGTTAATCTGTTAATAATTTTCTAAAAAAGCTCGACATTGTAGTTATTAGCTAATGTTACTCAAAGTAGAGAAAATGGTGCATTTGTTGGGGACTCAAAATAAAAAACAGTGCCCATTTTATGGTAGTGAAAAACCATGTCACCCAGTGCAACAGTTTGGCTTCCTGATGTGTTTTAGGAAAACAATGGAGGTGTATTGCAAAGTGGACTAAGCTATCAGGCTTTGACTGAACAATGCTTGTTGGTAAGACAAATGTATTGTTTTGGTATTTTCATGGGATTTGTAGGCAACACAAATATTAATGCCACCAGACTTATCCTTTACTGTAAATGAGGTCTGGAAAAGTCATCTGTTTAATATGAGTTTTATATGATGATGATAATATGAGATAACTAAGAGAACTCAAAAGAATTATGTAATAGGTCAAGAGAAACATACTGTATGCCAAATAAAGGCAAATTGGTTAGTTTAAGTAGTAAAATACCACTGTATTTTAGATTCTTAATGTGACTTGTGTATTTTTTTTATTTTAGTGCCATTGTAAAAAAGCCAGACTACCCTGTATGCATACAGGTTCAATTCTGGTTAAATATTTAAGTGGGTAATTTCGATGCTCTTACCCACACTGTGTACTGTGGTGCAGCTGAGTGGCAGTCCTGGGCCAGAATATAAGAGCAGGTTCCAGGGAAGTAGAAGTAGATTCCATCAAATGTTTCGTAGTGGTTCTGACCCCATGACCTGCAGATGCCGTCCCTATCCTTGCCCTGGTTTGGTACTGCGGGGTGAAATGGGCAATTCACTCAGACAACATTCCCGTGAATGAAGTGGATCGGTTTCATGTGGTGACACGGTTTAATTTCAGCAGAAATTTACATTTTGTTAAATTAAGAGGGTAAGTCATACATCCTATCATCATCTTTTATTTCATTAAACTTATCAGTGGAAAATGAATACCTGAATTTTCTAAAAAAGCCCTTTGTTACAGGAAATCCCCAGCTAGTGATGCCAAGATGCTGCCTAAGACCCTCCCCAGAATCTGAGGGGGTGGGGGCTGGTGGCAGTGAGTCACATCATCTAATCTTATCAGTGAGTGGCTTGTCATGCTGATGGGAATTGGAAATTGTACATTTTGAAAATGATTCTTTACATATGTTAATTACAAGACACCCATATTCCAATTAACAACATTTCCTAAGCTTATTTAAGAAGATATGTTCCGTGGCATCAGCTCTGTTATCCTGATCTTCAAAATTTACATTACAGCTGGGAAGCTTGATAATATTTCTTAGATGAGGCTTTAGGGATTGTTTTGAGGAACCTTGTTTCATGTGGCCCACTTTGATGCTATGATGTTTTACTTGATTGTGATAAATATGTATATTATTTATGTTCTTGTAAATTGTTTATTTGAGGATTTAATTCCAAGCCTTAGTTCAGTTACAGGTCCCTCAAGAGCTATATCGTTTCCAACATGTGTCTCTTTCAACACTA
This sequence comes from Gymnocephalus cernua, assembly GCA_023631565.1. Lineage (NCBI taxonomy): Eukaryota > Metazoa > Chordata > Actinopteri > Perciformes > Percidae > Gymnocephalus > Gymnocephalus cernua. The sequence continues at coordinate 27,917,984 of CM042431.1, read as the reverse complement.
AATAAGTTTGTTGAAATGAAAAATGTCTTTACAATAATTGTGACCTCAGATCTCCTGATATACTGTATGAGGAGTCTGTTCAGAATATAGAAACTGAAAACTCCATCACTCATCCCTTACCCTATTACCTTAGTGCAAGTGACTTAATATTTGCTGATGTAGGGAGTAAAATCTGTCTGTCTTTCTGTCTGTCTGTCTCTGTGTGTGTGTGTGTGTGTGTGTGCGTGTGTGTGTGTGTGTGTGTGCGTGTGTGTGTGTGTGTGTGTGTGTGTGTGTGTGTGTTTGTAGGTAGATTGATTGAAGGCTGGTGGATTTGTATCAACAAAGAGAGATAGAGAAAGAGAGAGAGAGAGAGAGAGAGAGAGATTTGGGGAAATATGAAAATTAATACTGGAGTGTGTGCATTTAATTAACATTTGTTGAATGATTGGTGAGTCTGATGCGCGCACACACGAACAACCTCATACACATTCCTGTATAACTGAGTATGTAACTGTATACTGTATGCTGTTATTAAAAAAGCTAGTCTGCTGCATACCAGAAATGATGCTTGTCAATCAACAATGGGTTGCAAAGTGGATGATTTTCTGACAATACTGATCTGACACCAAAAGAATACATGTAGGTGCGTTGTTGTTTGTGTGTATTACTCACTGATCTGGCAGCGGTCTCCCAGTGCCTGGAACTGAGCACAGTCACACACACCGCCCTCCTGACACCAGCCACCATTGAGGCAGCCGCAATATTCTGGGAAAAAAAAAAACCTGAACAAACTCAAGTTCACTTCCCCAGTCTATCTGGATAATGATAGTTTTAAGCTTCTGTGAATGCACCTAGGGTCGCCACAGAAGTAGCGTATTTACCTGAAGAGGCATCTCTGGCTGTGTAGTTGTGTAAAATGCTGCGTGACAGAGAACCCTCCGACAGCAGCGGCCTGTATGTCTTGGAAAACAATGAACAATAAACACTTAGAGTAGCTCCTTAAATGATTCTCAAGGTTTAACAGCATCAGTGGCACAATGCTGTACCGTTGGTGACCTGCTGCAGTAAGCTAAAAGTTGCGTCAGGTTGAGTGGGAGAAAGTGTATGTGTTAGTGAGTGTGTCTCATTTTTTACAAAGACAGCTTTGTGCCGGTTAGGGTGTTGTGCGCATGTGGGTGCCCTGACCTCCTCTGGTTCTCTTAGGTGTAGTGTACCAACCTCTTCCCCGAGGAGATCCCGTTTCCTCCGAAGTGCATTAGCCCTTCTGCACACACACAAACATGCACATTAGTGGGAAGAAACAGTCAGAGGGGAGACTTAAGTGCACTTTACACCACTTGAATTCAGACTCCAAACTACTCTTTACTGAACCCTCACATGCACAAGTGCATATTGTCACACACTCTAGTGACAGAAACAGAAAGTGCAAATGCATTAATCGTGGTCAGCCTATACAATTGTGTTAGAATTACCTTTAAAAAAATCATAGAGATGATTTTCTTTTCCAAATATTACTTATATTGTCGCCACACTATTAATGACAGAAAATCATTTCTTTCTTTTGACTTACCTCTGTAGTCTTCCTTCTGCCACTGAAAGTCGGCTCTGAGCTCCTAAACACAAAGTTATACAATTAACATTACATTTTTTAAAATAGGTATCAGTTATTTATCTAGTGTAAATAAATAAAATAGCTAAATGTAGATCCAGAAGTGTCCAATCAGAAACATTTTACCAATTCACATCTGTGTCATTTGTAATGATTTAGCATGCAGATAGATGCCATGTTCGGACACAACAATATGGACAGGCAGTAAGGGAGAGTAATTTTATACAATATATGCTTTATGATATTTATAAAAGGAAATGACCTATGACAGATAATAAAGATAACAGGTTACTTGATTGCTATTCTAAAATAACTTGTAACATAAGGGCAGTGTGACTTAATAATATAAAGAATCTTCTATGGTAGACCTATGTCCATCTGAGTTGTTAAATGTAGTGCACATTCATATATGTGTAGCAAACTTTATTGCAAGACTAATATGACATTTTGGAGAAGTAAAACTGTCAGACTTACCCTCAAGTAACAGCAAGTGGGAGATTGAAAACGACATAAGAAGAAATCGTTTTACTGTCCACTTTAAGTTCATCTCAGAGTCCGAAAGGAAGTCCCACCGAAACGTTAACGGTGCATCTCAATGGTCCCGGGAGGAAAGGGTTTAGGATGGTAGCAGCGGGACGATGCTTGGCCGTACCTGTTAAAACCTACCTTGTGGCGACAGCCCCCCTGAGCAGATGACGAGTAGCCTACACCTGTGTGGGCAGGTAAGCCTGCAGTGCCCTGTCACTCCAACATTCAGTCAGCAGACAGGCTTGGTTATTCGGCTCTGTGGTCTGTGAGCCCGCAGTTCTGTACTCCATCACGGAGGATTTCACCTCAAAAGTTACGGTTACATTTTTGGCTGACCACATGATCTGGGTGTGACACTTTTGACGTAGACACAACGGCGGTGCTATTGGGCAAAACAAAGGCCAGGGAAGGGAATTACCTTTTATTCGCATAGTCAGAGCATTTCTAATAAGGAGACGGGCTCTGACATGTGCACTTGTGATAAATTTGGCAGAAACCTATCAATGGTTTCAAAGGTTCATCAACCAGAATGTTATGCCAGAATGCGCCACAGCAAAACAGTAAGATAACCTCAAAACGTACTGTAACGAAACCATATGAATGTTAACGTTACATGAACAACTAACGTTACAACATAGACATAGCTAACAGTTGGGCTAGCTAAAGAAAGGCATATTGTATACACAGCATATGAGACAAACCAATGGACCAATGAACGAAGCACTGGGAGGCGCCCAAATCTCCAATATGGTCGAGAGGTTATATAGGTTTATAGAGAGGTTTATACTGTCTATGGTTACCACCTGTCAGCAATTCAAACGTGTATGTCCAATTTACAAACGGGTGGGTAAGGATGTACAACCATGGTAACGTTACAGTCGACCTTCAGATATAGCTACAGATATACAAGCCACATAACAACTAACGTACTAAAGTATAATCCGTTTTTGTTTAAACTTTAGTACCCTGACCAACGTTTATTGGTTTTATTTTTACTTAATGTGTATTTATGTGCCTTTCTTCTTAAGTTTATTTATGTTACGTCATTATTATGTAGCTAGCTGGTTGTAATAATGCCCATTGAATGTTAGCTAACTGAATGCTAACGTTGGCTAATCGACAACGTTAGCTACGTCAAGATATCTCGAAAAATTAAACACGTTTTTATTTAGGGTGGCTCAAGCCCCCCTAAATTTTGTCTCAGCCCCCCCTAAAAATGTATTTTTTGGAAAATCAGTTTTAGTGCTAGTTTGCAAACTTGTCCGTTAGTGACAGATGACAAACAATTAGTTTCAAAGGGCTTGAAACAGGTTTAATATCCTGTGTCACTGTCGCCGATGCTATGCACCTGTAACCATAGGTGTACAGTATTTGGCCAGTTGGAGGTGGTTGTGCCAGACTCCCACTTTAGGCTGAGTCTCGCTCCATCTAATCTGCCAGAGGGAGAGCAAGAGTGCGGTTGTGAAGTTTAACTTTGGTAGTCCACAGCTAAAACGTTAGTAATTTCATGGCGCAGATTAGAACCCAAATTGAAATGTAAGCAACTAAAATGTTAATAATGGTAGAACATTGTGTCAAATTGGTCGTTATTGTGACTTTATAAAGTGTCAGGTTTAGTTCCATCATAGTGTCAAAACAGCTGATGTTGTTCAGTACCTAGCTCAGAGATTATCGGCTAATGAAATTACTGATTTAGCTTTGCAAGGCACTGTATCGGATGGGTGATAGGATGGGTGGTGCTTTACTGCATATTTCCTATATATGATTAAATAAACTAAGAAATGAAGTCATCAAATTTAAATTTAATAATTCTAACAAAACATATTTGATCATATTGTTGTTGTGACTCTGGCTTGTTCTGCTTCTTTGGCTGTGATGCTGCAGAAAAACCTGTCTATAAATGATGATGCTAAGGCATTTATCTTGACATTTGTCTCTCATGCTGTACTCTAACCCTATAACCAGTGTACTTACTGTAACTTACTGTGTGTACTTAGCTTTTATAAGTAACATGTCTACTGTAAGATGTTGCAATGAGGTCACAGGGAGAGTTAGAGTGCATATGTCACAAACAAATTCACTAGCAAAAGGCAACAGTGAATATTATGAATGTAAAGTAGAGACATAATAGCAGTCATATGAGGATCTCATTTCTTTAGCCTTTTGATTGTCTCCCTCTGCAGGTTAATCATGTTTATATCAGGTGTAGTGTACAGTTTTTGAACAGCACAGAAGAGAGGAAACACTCAAAGGTTTGAAAAATCCTCTGGTTTAATAGCACTGTACATAGTGATACATTGTTGAAAACTCTTTGTAGCAGTTTAGGTAGAACCAGGTTTAAAGTCCAAGAGTGGCTTGGATAGGGTCAAGGGTAAAACAGGGTTTTATTGGTTAGATTTACTTAGTTAAGATTTTTTTTAGGGGAGAGGTAGGAACAGAAATTGGAAGTACAGTAGTTGAGTTAAATGCTGCAAGGTCATAGCCCACTGAGGTCACAGTTTCATTTCTTGTTTGAAAGTAGCGCGTTGATTTCATCCTCTGGTTTGAGGCTATGCCATTGGGCTATTGGCCTCCGGGGGTTCGCCAGCATGTCTTCCCAATGGCGTTGCTCAGTCCCAGTGCTGTTACCGCCCAGCAGCACCTTCCCGATGGCATCATTTTTCCCAATCTTATCATAGTCCAACACAGTCACTGCTATCTGCACCTTCTATACATGGAAATATATACACACACACACACACACACACACACACACACACACACACAAATTAATGAATTTCTGATTGTGTGTGTGTGTGTGTGTGTGTGTGTGTGTGTGTGTGTGTGTGTGTGTGTGTGTGTGTGTGTGTGTGTGCACGCAAATACTATATGTACCTCTAGCTGTTCACATGCCACTTCAAAGCTGAAAGACTCGTTGTAGTAAGGGTTTAAAGTGTTCTTCTTTGTCGTTGTTTTCTTTTTCTTGAGTCTTTTTCCATTCTGCATTAAGTGGATCTTCACATACGGGTCTGACAGAGAGAACAAAGAAGTTTAATGTCCGAGCAACAGACCAACAGCCTGGCACAAAGGCACTGATGCAGTAACTCCATCAGTGAAACACAACATCTGTTGTAGTAGCACCTGACAGTTTCCCTGAATTTAAAAAAAAACTGCTTGAAAGTGGACACACCACTAAAAATAGTAGTTATAAGTCTAACAGCTAACAAATCTAGGCTATGTAGGGTGCACCTGTCATATTATAAAAAGAGTTATTTGTATTTATTATTACTTAAAAATAGTGTAAACAATTTAACTTTATTTATGGCACTGAAGTTGTCTGTACTGAAAACCCCCAGCACATTAGTCACTAACTTAAATCTGTGAATCCAGTTTGTTTTGCTACTTGACTCGCCTGATAATCCACCCACATCCATTTTCTTCAGGTTTTTGGCCTCCAAAATCACCACTGTCAGCTTCCCTGCAGTTGGCACATACCTCAAAGACAAACATATGTCTCCAAGCCGCTCACTCTAATACAGAGAAAAAGAAGTGAGTATGTTGCTGAGGAATTGTCTAAAAACTTAAGTATGGCTTCACAATTATCAAAAAAAACAACAACAAAAAACATGCAGTCTTCGAGACAGAGGTGACTATTCTGTGCAGTACTCCTGGCTTTGAAATATGGTGTGAATACCAAAAGGAGAAAGTATTTGATTTTAGTCAAGCCAGAGAAACATCAAGCATCAGTAACCTTTTTTACCTAAACACAATTGAATAAAAGGGAACTCATTTTACAAATTGTGTTTCCCACTAAATAACGATTTGGGAATATTTAAAAGCAATTTTTTTTTTTATCCTATTTGACTTTGAGCATCCCTTTTTTCAAGTTCAACTCCTCTCCTCCTCTCACAGTGTGCTCCCACCTCCTCCTTCTCTGCCTTCTGCAGATCCCTCCACTCCTGCAGAGACTGGCTGAAGTCCATACGGCTCATCGGTATCTTCACAGCGCCGATGGCATCGTGTTTTGAGAAACGGTCAAAGTCGTACACAGTCATCACCAGTGTCTTCCCACCCAGCTCAGTGTATGGTACCTACAGAACACACGTCAAAGACTATCATTTGAAACATATGCACTATGTGCTGATGGTGAACTCAGTCAGGATAAATAATTGATTTATCTAGGCTTTTCAGTTTACCTTAAACGTGAACGTCTCATTGAAGTTGGGTTCAAGGGTCTTCCTATGAACTTTGGTTTCATACTTTTTCTTTTTGTCCGGGAGCAGATAGAGTTTAACATAAGGGTCAGAACTACCACCCACATCCATTGCAGGGAGTTCAGCAGCCTGCAAGATGCCGACTATCAGCTAGAATGTGATAGCAAAGGAAAGTAATAACAATAGATGAGGATCTGGCTAATTCACAGAGAGAGGAGAAGTATTAAAATTGTGACATTTTACAGTTGGCAGAAGGTGGGCAAAAATATAAGCTATAGTGAATAGCAGCATCTCACCGTATTATCCGTGAAGTTGTAGTCTAATGTGTAATGTAGCCTGCCCAGCTTCTCCTCCTCTTTGGGATCATTATCTGACAGCTCTGTTTCTTTATTACTTTCCTCTTTCAGTGGCTGCACGCACACAGATCACATGCAGGTAAAAATATAGCTTTACAAGTAATCAAATGATATTTGTGCTGTGTTACAGTAGATTGTATAGCATTACATAGCCAGAAGCAATTCAACAAAGATAATGTTGCCATCTAAAGTTGCTTTATTGTCTAAATGTGACCTGCATCCTTGAAGACAATACATCTAATGAGCAACGTGCAAAACATCCATTAGTCCAAACACACACTGACAGTTTTACTAGTCCTGAGTGACCCGGGTGTCAGGACTGTGATACATTGCAAGGACAATGTGTGTGTGTGTGTGTGTGTGTGTGTGTGTGTGTGTGTGTGTGTGTGTGTGTGTGTGTGTGTGTGTGTGTGTGTGTGTGTGTGTGTGTGTGTGTGTGTGTGTGTGTGTGTGTGTGTGTGTGTGTGTGTGTGTCCTACCGCACTGTAACCTCCATCCATTTCAGTGTCAAAGCCTCCGTTGCTCTTCTCTTTTCCCTTTTTCTTGTCCTTTTCTTTGTCCTTGTCCTTCTTTTTCATGCACTTCTTCCACACACACACAGCACACGACAGCACCACAAACAAACTCACGATGCAAAGGGCAGCAACAGCCCATGATGGCACTGCCAATCCACACACACACACACACACACACACGGACACACAGTGTGAAAACACAGTGTAATCAAAGATATAGGGAGTGAAGAAAATAGCAGATGCTGATTCAAGTCTGGTAATTTTTAGGCCATATTTTGTGGTGGTGTTATTCTGTATTAAAATATATTGTAAGGTGTTATCATTTGTCCATCTCTTGTTCTGAAGCATCATTGAATATAAAAGAAAACACTCTTTTCTGATTGTCTTGCATCGGTTGTGTTCCAAAGCACAAATAAACACACACATCATCCTGTCTGTGTGTCCGGTATTAGAGCCCCTGCACACTGCCTGCGTGGCGTATCCGTTGGCCTGTGTGACCCGCATGTCAGGCGCAGCTCGAGCCATGCCGAAAACGTGTGCATGCTAGAAATAGGACCGACGCCTATTTTTCACGCATTTAATAAATGACATTTTGATGTTTGAAAGTCTCTAGGTTTTGACATTAATGCAGATATAAATGTAATTTTACCTGTCAATACAGAACAAAATATTCTGTAGCCTATTTTGTCGTCAATACTGCCGACGTTGTCTTTGCTGTAATCAAATCAGTATATATTTATGTTTAACATGAAGTATACTACTGCTTGAGTGCAGTACATTTCCACAACTCTCTCCCCATATGTCGAACAACGGTGATCCAACAGCAGCAGCGCCACGTCAGACACGTTTCTGGTGTGCAAAGACATAGAAAACGCCACGCAACAGAAACGCCACGCTCATGCCACGCAGGCAGTGTGCAGGAGGTGTTAGACATGAGAGGCAATGCAGTAGTTGGGAATGAGACCAGGCTGCACAACGTGAACGCTGTTATTGGCTGGGGGTTACACACCCACATTGGGCCAAAAGGCTCTTTGCTGGTGCCTTAAAAACACACAAGTAAGAAGCAAAGCACACTTACAGTGGGTCATAAGTGATGATTGTGAGGGATTTCTTTAGTAATAGTCTATACATTTTTTTTTAAACATAAAAAAATCCATTACCTATTATACCTTTAACTTGCAGTTTAGATTTTTCATTTTACATGTGCACAACTATACAAGCAGTATGCATAAACAACTTTGGCATGTCTAAACTAATGCATAACTTCCATACATACAGATGCACTTCTAGGTTTAGGGATAACTGTACTGTATGCATTTTTCTAAGTAACCTACCTTACGTGTCCAATATATCTGTCCCATATATTTAACTTCGATGCTTGGATGTTATATCTTTCAAGAAGCAATTTCTAATGGCTGCACCATAACAGTACATCAGCTGATTTTATACATTTTTGGTATACCAGAACGGCCTAAAGGTCCACAGGGATGGAGAATGAGTTAGGTGTCTAACTCACTGTGGATGCTGTGCAGTTCACTCATGAACTTGTTGGGACTGTGACCTCCAGATTGGTTTTGGCCTGGGGTGGTTGTTGCATTTGGCAAGTGGGTTGGGGTAGCGGGGGTGCCCAGTGCAGCTGGGGCAGCTTGGCGGTTTCCAGTCATTATTTGAGGAGTGACAACAGATCCGGAATTGAACTGGCAGAGATACAGAAAAATATCATCTCAGCCCTTAAACAACACAGAAAATGTGTAAAAATCTAATTTGACAAACAGACCACATAAACACACAGAGCAGAGTTTGCATATATACTATTGATCAGATGTATTTGTAGCAATAATCTGCTTATAGACACTGAATGACCATTAGTGTCAAATGACATCTCCTGTTTCTGCTGGCCTGGCACTAACACTTGAACACAGGATGTGCAAGCAGCTGTGTCTGCAAAACCTGCTGACATGAAGGGAGAGGGGCATAGGAGAGGAAAGGGACAAGTAAAGTGGAAGCGTCACACGTGGACCGCTGCTGTTCCACAGTGAGCTGCCCAGAGTGAGAATCATGGGCCAAGGTCATACTCAGTATATGAGAGAAAAGTCCCACTGCTGAGACTTGACTCCTAAGTGCAAAAATATTTTGATGTTAATTTTTATTCTGCAGACATCACAGGTATTGAGTATTGTTACTGTACTGTTTTGGCTGAAAAGACAGGCGCACTAAATGTATTAATTGGTGTCTTTCTCTCATGTTTGCTGCAGAGTGATAATAAATGACTCCGTATACGCACCATATGGTCCCCCAACTTCAGTTGTTAATGCAGCTAAAACTCTTTCTACAACTGATCTTAAAAGGTTGCAAATTCATGAGAGTATATGATATATAATGTCACTGCAACATTTCAGCTCTTTACCTAAAAACATCTTTAGAGAGCCTTGTTTTTAGCTTGACATTGAATGTTTTCTCAACCCTCAGAAGAAACAAATATTTCAGTAAAAAGCAAAAGAAAATCACTGAAAATAGAGTTACTAACTAATTAATCATCCATGGTCATTTTGTTGTACCCCAGCATGTATCCGGTAAACGACAGAATGACCGTCACAACCGGGTTAATATTATTTCCCTGTGTTCATAGGTTTACACACAGTTACTTTTCACACAGCACAGTCAAGAGAGAAATAAATCAAAGTACATTTAATTGATGAAACAAAGAGAAAAAACAAAAGGACCCAGAGACATACCTGTATTCAGTTGTCCCCCCAGCAATGTCCAGACTCACAGGTACTCCTTTTCCCTACAGAGGTGGAGGAGGAGGGGAAACAATGACAGGACCAGAGAGGGCAGGAGAGGCGGAGGAAAACAGTGAGGTAGGGAAGAGGTTTTATATCTCTAGTTCTTAGACATCAAGAAGAAGAGTGCAGGTGTGTGAAAGATGGAGCAAGAGAGAGCAAGTGAGAGGGAGGGTAGAACAAGATAGGGTTGGGGTTGGTGGAAATAGCAGCTCGGTCATCTTGTGTTGCTCCCCTCTGTGTGTGTTTGTGTGTTATGTGTTCCTTGTGAATGTGTTCTTTTCTGTCCATTCAGGTCTCATGGGAGTATGGGTGCTTATTTCTGATGCCCCCCCCCCCCCCCCCCCCCCCACCTGTGACCTCAGTCCCATCCCTACAGGTCACCCTCACCGGGCCACTGATGCATATTCATTAGTGTAGTGACATGGCTTTTTAAAGGCTCGTTAGCATAGTGAGAGTTCAGCAATAGAGGACATTTACATTCAGAGTGGACAGCTCTGTTGGTGTGTGTGCATCTGTACATCTGACAGTAGCTGCAGAACTGTCTCATATTGTCTAAGTATAGATGATGTTGCCTGATTTAGAAACTTAGGATGTGGTTTCTGCAGCAACACAGAGATCAAGTTCCGTCCCCGCCCCGTTCACCTTGAGGTACCAGAGATGCACAGAGATACTGTACAGAAGGAGGGATTAGACAGAGGGAAAGAGAAGGGGTGGGGGCATGGGCAGTGGAGTGGAAGCTTGACATAACCTGTGTCTATGATATGTAAAAATATACACTATGTATTTCTTTTGCTTATGACAAACATTTGAGATCAATTGTGATCTTCACTGCTTAAAGTGAAGTGTGCTATTTTATTATTTGTATGACACAGTCTGGAGGCCAGCTGACTCAAGCCCATTTTGGAATGTTGAGCTGACATGAAGGAAATCCCTCTTTTTAGCCTTTAGCACATTTGTGTAAAATTCAGCTTTATTTTTTTTTTTTTTTTTTGGAGAAAGTCCCATTGCAGTAAAGATCTCTTTTGCAAGGGAGGCCTGAGAGCAAATCACATGTAAACAACATCACAACAGTTCAGTCAGACAAAGCAGTCATACTGCAGTCTATACTGTAGAGACACAATATTTTCAACAGTTGCAAATATATAAATCTGGTGTTGTGTTTATAGCTCAACTACAGATGTTAAATATCTATGAAAATGAATGAAAGAATATTGAATATAAAGTAATTTACTAAAAATAAACTGATTTTCATTAGCAATAAAGCATAGCACATGTGATAGTGACGGAGGGTGTAAATAGTGGACGTAGAGCCACTTTGATGACATTTGGACTTGTCATTGTAGGAAAAGCACGGTGTTACTAATAACATAAATGATGGCTTCGTTCTTTGAGTTTCCCAGCAAGCCATAACAATGTGACAGTTTTCCAGCATGCAGACACACTTACCCTGAACCCTTACTCTGTGCTTTTACTGATATGTCAAAGGCCTATGTGCTGCAAAATATGCGTGCGTTCATTCATATTATCAGATTATGAAAGAACATATGTCTACAGATGAATGTAAACATCCAAACTAGCATTTAAAGTTACGTTCCCATGTGCAGTGAGCATGTGTTCTTTATAGGTTTTGTAAAAAATTGTAAAAAGTGAAAATCCCTGCACAGGTACTTGTACATTACAGTGTAAATCATTGTATAACAGTGATCTTGGTTGTAGGGATAGAAAACAACTCATACGTCGACTCGCTAGGTGGCAATAATCATTTCTGATCTAAATTGTATCTACCCAACAAACCACAGAAGAAGCCTCGTCTCTAGGATACAGAGAAAGCGTACCTGTTGGACTGTAACGGTAGCTAGGTGAGTTGTGTCAGATTAAAGCATTAACCTTATGTTCTTGGGAAGGGGTGGTTTATTTTTGTTTTTCTGGCAGCTAGGAAATTGTACTTTTGAGTCATTCCTAGGGTTTATAATAAAATAAGCTCAGCCGCTGAAGAGTTCATCATCGCATTGATTCAGCTAGCTAGCTAGCAGATGCTAACGTCAACGTTACTAGCTAGCTAGCTACACAAGTTATCTTAGCGCTAGTTAACGTTAGTATTAACGTTAAACAGAAAAGAGTTCGCCGAGTGTAGCAACGCCTACCAAGTAGCTAAACCAGGACGTCTAGAAAGTGAACACTAACAAACGCTGGGTATTCACTTGTGAAAACGTACCTAGCTAACATACAGTGGCCCCTTTAACATAGCTATCTAGCTACAGTAGAAGGAGCTCTCTCGTTGTAGAGATGTTTTCATGGTTGATAGACATTGTGGTAACGTTACAGTGCAGAAGCCACAGAGTGTAAATGTTTTTGGGTCTTGTGTAGCTAGTAACCATAGAGTGTCTATGATAGTAACGCTGTAGCTGGTTACAGGCAATCCAGCGGTTAATAAAGACCTACAGGTGGTTAAATGTATACTGTACCACAACAACTAGCTAGGTAGATGGTGCCAATTTGTAGATCTTAAGCTAACAAAAAGTCGAATCCATGTTTCTTCATTCAGAAGATACTCGGAAGATGTACATTGCACGCTTGCAAGGTTACTGGCTACTGTCGTGGAAGTTAGCACGGGGTGAATTTCAAAAAGAACAGTCATGAGACAAATAAAGACATTTGCGAATAAAACTAAAGTTTGGTTTTTGAGTGTTTTATTATATTTGATCAAATATAGGAATACAGTTTCACAAGCGCACGCAGCATAGTGAGAAAATGTCTTCTGCCCGAACTTAGAATACAGCACATCTTATAGTGATAAGGCAGGCAGGGACAGCCCTCCTCCTAATATTTTTAGCAGGGACACAATTAACAAAAACACCTTAAACAGTTCGAAACCTTTTCACAACCTTCCCCTTTGCCCCAGTTCTAAAACAAGTCACAACACCTGTTAATCTCAGCTGCCAGGGACAGAACGGATGTGTCTAAGACACACAGTTCAGGAATGTTTATGGCGCTACTTTAACCCGTATTTGTTAAACCTAAAACAGAAGGCTAAAAGAAGGCCCCAGGAAGAAAATATAGCTCCATGTCTCTCCAAGGTTTACGATTTCAGCTATCCCATATGGAGAATATTCTAAATTAACACAAAATGTAAAAGAACATAAAAGAATATGTTTAAAGGTAATTTTGCCATTACACTACATTTACACTATACTGAATAATATATTACAGTATGATAAATCACTGTTTAGGTTGTATACAGTGGATGTATATTATACTAACACAATTATATTGTGTTAGAAGTAGTTATTAAATGATTTATTATGAGTAATGCATACTCATGTGAACTGCATTTTAAAGTGAGACTATCTTAACATATACGTAATTAATTTAACATTTAAAACAGAATATGAGCTGTACAACTCTGGTGCATACATTATATTGTTTATCCTCTAACGCCCACTTGTAGCATTTTTCCCTTCTGTTGCTTTTCATGGCTGGCCCAACAATTGTATCTGAACACTGCCTGTGATGCTAAATCAAAAGAAAAGATGTTTTAAAATTATAAATCCTGAGCCTGTTGCCTGTTTCTGAAACATATATTTATTTCATGCAATTGATACTTGCAATTGCAAGCAATCCCTTGCCTATCGTCTTTCAAACCTCAGCCTGTGTGCCTTTCAGAGTGTGGGGATGCTGCCGATGGAGCATCTTCACCTGGAACATGTTCTGCAGACTGTGTGTGTGTTGGAGTCAGTCGTCCTCCGCAGTTTTGGCCCTGAAGGAGGACAGGTGTTGTTCACCCGAGACACAGGACAGGCAATGTTGAGCCGTAGTGGGACTCGCATTCTCACTGCGCTACGTCTGGAGCATCCACTGGCCAGGTAACACACACTACTCTTTCACTATGATAGTGTTTGTCAAGTGACATTTTCCCTTTTTTTGATATATTTGTGGGTTTTTTTTTTTATTAGGATGGTGGTGGAGTGTGTCTTGAAACACAGCACTGTAACGGGCGATGGATCCAAGACCTTTATCCTACTGCTGGCGTCATTACTACGGATGATTCATAAAACGGCCTGCAAGGAGCCTAATGTGTCTCACACCTATAACTCCAGGGAAACAGCAGAGGCTTCCACTGCCAGGCACTTGGCTGACAAAATGCTGACATTTGCATTGGAGGAGTTGGATGATATCATTGCCATGGGAGTGGTCCCGTATGGATGCTGTCTTTCATGGGAGGATTTCACTGCAAATACACAATTACCAGCATGCACAATGAATCACTGTGTCCAAAAGCTGCTGGCATCATTCTTTCATACGCGTCTGGGTCGCACTCACTGTGACTTTATTAGCAACCTCACCTGTGAAATGCTCACTCACTGGAAGTTCAAAAGTGACCTACCATCCTCATCACTTCAGTTTGTAAATGACAACTTTGCTGCCTTGCATACACCTGTATCAGGCTTCCCTAGTAGTTGTTCACGTTTGATTGAAGGGCAGGTCATTCACAGGGACTTTGCTACGTCCTGCCCTCAGACTGACCACCAGCCAGTTAAAGCTGTAGTTTTCACTGGGTGCCTGCAGCCAAAATTGCTCAGTGCAGGAGAGGTGCTGGTGCTGGGATGTGGAGAGCAAGGGCTGGAGGAGAATTCAAGGAAGGAGAGTAGTATTGTGCAGTTTACTGCCTGGGCAGAAAGATCACTAGAGTGTGTCATTGCAAAGCTGCAGAGTCTGGGTGTCTCTGTGCTCCTGTCTGCAGTGAAACAGTCTGCTGCAGTCCTGGCTTTAGCTGCACAGGCAGAGATGTGTGTTGTGGAGTGTGTCAGTGAAGATGAGCTGTCTCTCTTTGCCCAGCTAAGTGGGGCCACACCTGTCTCAGACTGCTGGATGATTGAACCAGAGCACGTTGCTACACTGACCTTTTGCAGACCAATACTGCTGGGAGCCCATAGGTATACGGTCTTTCTCTCTCATATACAGTACTGCGCATATGCAAAGTAACACACATAGATACAAAGAATTATGAATAATGGATTACACATACCTGTATAAGGATTTTCTTAATCTTGTTTGATTCATGGAAGTTAAAATTGAATTCTTTTTCTCTTCCACAGGTATGTCCATGTGGCTTTCCATGATTCAGAGGAAAGGGTCACGGTCAAACCCTGTAGTTTGGTCATTTGTGGCCCAGGGGAAGGGCAAACTGACCAGTATGCATGTGCATTACAAGATGCCATCCGCATGCTACTTTCAACTTGGGAGCCTATTGGTATAACTGCAACTACAGCATCAAAGAAGACCTTGCAGCCAAACAAAAGCACATGTTTACATGTGGACAATCAGATCGTCAAGGCATCTCCCTTCCAGCAGTGTGTGTTGGAGCCAGGCTGTGTTATACCTGCTGGTGGGACATTTGAGTTTCTCTTAAACCATGCCCTCCTACAACATGGCAGCAGTTGCTCAATTTCTGATGACACAATTATGGGTGTCCCTTCTGTTTCCCACCTCTTGGCAAAAGCTCTACTAAGTGTGCCCCGACATATTTACTCCTACAGTCTGCGACGTTTCCTGCAGACTCAAACCAGGCTCCTGAGTTTTATTCAAAATCATTCCCACCCTTTCAGCCTCGTATACAAACAAGAACACAACACAATCCTTGTCCAGGGTCGGGGTAAAAGTGAATGTCCTCTAGAGAAGGGTAAACTAATAAAGCATTGTTGTGGAGAAACTGACGTATCATCACAAGTTTTTATGTCGGACTCGGGCCTTGAATCTGTCTCCTGTAAATACCAGCTGATTGTGGCCGTGCTGCAGTGTGTTTCAAGTCTTCTCCATGTGGACATCGTGCTGCACACACACACAGCCTTACACACTCCGTCACGCAGACTTGCAAACATTTCCTGGGAGAGTACAGAGGACGAGGCTGAAGACTAAGATTGTATTGTGTCCCAAGATGAAAGCTATAAACATATTCTTTCTCAGTACTTACTCAGGTATCATTCAGTAGTTGGAGGAAATCTTTTGCACTTTAATGCAGATTGCATGTATGGCCACGGTATTTTTTTTATTTGCCTCACCACAATATATTTATGATGCATATATTTGTAATGAAATACTTCCACTGAGATATGAAATTACATTTAATGGTAGTACTATTGTGTGGTGCAGTTAATAGGCCAATAAAATGTTATGGTGGTTCTGTACCAACCTGTCCTGAATCAAGGCTATGTTTGGCAATAACAGTAAAAAAAAAAAAAACTTAGTGTCTCTGTATTGGACAGAATGTGCAGCTATCAAATAATTTAGTCTGTATCAACTGTGTTAATGTGAAGTGGTGTGAGTGAGTAAATGTTGACGTTGGCCTCTTTCCTCTTTGAGTTTTATCCCGGTTCCTATTTTCCTATTTCTCTTCCTTATCTCAGCTTTCCTGCCCTCTTCCCTTGGCCAGTACACGTTCTGTTACATAAAAGGCATACACACAGAACAACATGAAGACACCGTCACGCATATATACACACTCCTTTTTGTAATCAGCGTTATCTCAATAGTGGGGGTGGCGTGTCTGAGAGGGCAACACCCAGCTGTCAACAACCAAATCAAAGTATACTTCCTTTTGCTATAATCAGAGGAACACTAACTCTATTCTCACATCTTTTTGGTGAAATAGTCCTTAGAAATGGCTTGACTGACTCACTGACATGCATAATTGTGCTCTGTTTACTTTAATCAGTGTGCGCCCCTAGTTTTGATCATACATTTTCCCTAAATTAATTGTGATGGCATGACTCAGAAACAAAGACAGTTCTTTGTTTGTGCTTTGGATCAAACTATGAGTCACACTTGATGATCGCAAATATCAAAGAGGGGAGAGCTGGGGGGAGTATTCAGAATGTTTTTTTTCCACTGCGCACATGGAAAAGAACCTGGATGTTGTTTTCAGTCTTATCAAGGCGCCTACACCCTTCTAACCCTTACATGCCCTGCCCCCTTCACCCCCATATCCTACACAGCTAAATCTAACATATCCCGAGCAGAGTCAGTTTGAAAATGTGTCAATTTAATAGTGGAGGTTTTGCTATCTAGTTAATGAACCATACTTGGTGACCGTCTGAGAATAGGCTTAATAAAAGAATTATAGCTCTTTTGACTTTTACTGTGTGTACGTGAGTGATTGCATGCCATAATGTAAAACCCTCAGATCGAACTCAGTCAGTACATTTTGGTTTATTTGGCTGTCATTATGTTTTGTCTCAGTGAAACATAGTGCATATGGTATAAATCAACCCAATCTGTAAAATGAAAAGAACATTATAAAATACATCAAACCACATGTACCATACAACAACCTAAGTGTATAAATCTGTTACAAATAAAAATAGAAGACATTTACAAAATGTGCCAAAAATTAAAGGCGATTTTAGAAAGGGCAAGTTAGGAGATGGAGAAAGGAAGGAACAAATGAAATGTAACAACAAAGGAACCGAGACGCTACTCTAATACCAAGCTGGAAGAAACTTCAATCACAGCAGTTCACAGCTCGGCATTTAATTGGCTACTAGTCGCCATGGTTTGACTTCAGTGTTGTAAGAAAAAGGACTGTAGAAATTTATTGGCTACTGCTGTATTGTGCTGAAGTGGTGGTGGTTGCCATTTTTGTGGCCCTGATCTGTGACTCTTCTCGTCTGTAGGTGACCCCAAGTAATAGCAGTAGAAATGTGATCAGTATAGTATAATATATAATAATAATAATATGATCTTTTGTTTAGATAATTAGCAGTTCACAAACACTAATTTCAATCAAATGACCACAAAATTACACATTTCTGTACTACATTGCCACTGAAGCAAAGATGACACATATTTTATAGTTGGGCCTAATAACCACATTGCGTCTATCTAGTCCAGGAAGGTGAGCCTAGTCAGCAGCACAGTTATAACCAATGTATTATGTAATCAGAAATATCTGCACCCAGGCTATCTTAGATTATCCCTCTTGAACAAGCTGTGTTTCTATTGGCAGTGGAGAGTCATCTGACTCTGGGATGACATCATGCAACATTAACAAGGATTTGAGGATGTGGTGGTGGGTGTCACACCACCTCCCGAGACTTCCTGATGGCGCAGCACAGGAGCATGCTGAAGATCATCCCAAACACCTGTAAGAAAGAGGGAGATGTATATGACTTGTGTTTGTGTTGGCTTTTCTCTGCACTGAGTTCGTCATCAAGGGCAGCAGACACTGGAATTTGATGAGTTACAGTTAATCACACACTTACCATAACAACACCGACGGTGATGCCCGCTCCTCCTATGATGTGTAGCTTGGAGTCAAACACCTCATCAATGGCGTCAGGGCAGCTCTGCAACACACAAGCACGCTTCCTTTAAACCTACTGCGGTATGGTTATGTGTGGTATGGCACACATAACGGACAGCCTCGGAGCATGCAGGCTCCAGTAAACCATTGTTGCCATAGTAACGTTGCAAGAATGCTGAGGGAATTAGTCTGCAAAGGGAAGACTGATTAACTTATGACACACGTCAGTCCCTCATTATGTATTTGACATACAGTAATTGCCCCAGCTCTCACAGAGCTGAAGCATGTCTGACAACTGTTAGATCTTTTTCATCGTCTCTTGTATTGAAGTATATTTTCTTTCTTTAGCCCTTGACTGAAGTACCTTGCTGTGTTGGCATTCAATCTATGCACACATTCAGGGTAGTTGTACCTTAGTGATGAGTTCCTCAAGTGGCTCTCCCTGGGGACACGTGTCTTTGGCAGTATCTACTACAGTACCAGTTGGCCCGCAACACTTCAGCTGTAAGCATACACAAAGTCATAACTTTAGAGAACAAGGAATGGTGGAAGGAAAACATATATCTAACTCCAAGTGTTTTAAAGGATTAGTTTAACATTCTGTTTCAATTTTTAGTTCCCAAAGTTCCTTGTTGTCACAGTTAAGTGAGTTTCACATATGTACTGCATGTATAAAATGCAAGAAATAGTTGAAGCACATACCTCTCTCTAAAAGAACCTTTTTTTACATAACTGTTTGTGCACAAATTAAACAAGATACAACACGTTCATTACTAAGCTTTAGAGGTGCTGGTAGTTGTGTTGACCTTTGGAGTCTAGCTAGTTTCCCCCTCCTTCCAGTCTTTATAGGCTAATCACACAAACAAAAGAAAGTAAATGAACTTATTTACTAAAATGAACTTTTCCTTTAAGGTAATTTGCCAAATGTGCAACTTCTACTATAGTCATCTAACATTATTGAAAATACTTGATGTGGGGAGTTTTGAAAAGTATACAAAAACAAATTCCCTTGGAGATAAATTCAAACAAGACCGAAACGCTGATCTTTGCTCCAGACCATAAGATCTCGCTGATCAAACAGCACCTTGGCTCCCTGGGCCCCTCTGTCAAACCCAGCCTCAGAAACCTGGGGGTTATGTTTGACCAGGCCACGTCTTTGGAGACACACTCAAAACAGCTCATCAGAAATTGCTTTTATCATCTTAGGAACATCTCTAAAATTCGCAAAATGTTGTCAAAGAAGGACCTGGAAATGATAATTCACGCTTTCATATCAACAAGACTTGACTACTGTAACTCTGTGTTTACCTGTCTGAATAAGTCTGCTTTGAACAAACTGCAAATTGTTCAAAATTCTGCTGCTAGACTTTTAACAGGTGCCCCTCAAATGTCTCATATTACCCCAGTCTTGTCGCCTCTCCATTGGCTCCCTGTAAAATTCAGGATCGATTTTAAGATTTTAGTGCTGACTTTCAGGGCCTTAAACGGTCAGGCCCCACAGTATATCCGAGACCTTTTGAAGTCGTATTTCCCTAGCCGGACTCTTCGGTCCTCCGGCCAGAATTTGCTTGTAGTCCCTAAGACTCGTTATAAGACCCGAGGGGACCGGTCTTTTCAGTCTGTTGCTCCCAGACTGTGGAACGCCCTGCCCCTGTCCATGCGTCTGGCAGACTCTGTTGTCTCTTTTGAAAATGATCTGAAAACTTGCTTATTTAGGAAAGCTTTTGGTTGATGGGTTTTTACTAGTGTCACTTTAATTTTACATATGTATATACATTTTATACTGTTTGTTTTACCTATTCTGTTGTACAGCACTTTGTGATTTTATCTGTTAAAAGCACTTTATAAATCAATTTTACTTACTTTACTTACTTACATGGGAATACATTGCATTTGCTTGAAAATACCTTTTGTGCCAAATTCCTTTAAGATAAGATCTAATTCAGTCTGAATTGGTAGAAAGCAGCAGAAATGAAGCAGATGTGGCTCACCCCGGTTTGAATCACCCGCAGAGTCTCTTTGAGGCGCTCATCTCCTGTCGTCTTGAAGTTATTGTAGGTCTGCATGTAAAATGTTGTGATGTCATTCACCACCTGCAACACAGCAGCAAGACGGGAGAAAATATTTATATACATGCATCACTCACTTTGTTTTTCATTGCCGTACCTTTAATTTTGTCATTTATTTTAGGTTTTGGCTTCTGTATTTCATGAACAGTGCAATGATATACTCTTTGAACTTGCACGTTACCTTGCTTTGGTTGGAAAATACCCAGATTCCAGCCGCAACCTCAATAGCAAATATGATAAGCAGGAAAAAGAAGAACTGCAACAAGGAGAGACAAAATTAAACTCTGATCGTGTGAATGTGTGCCTGCATGCATGTGCGCATGTGCGTGCATGTGTGAACATGTAAGGTCAGTGTAGCTAAACCCAATTTACATAGGCTCCTCCTCCTGAGAGATTAGTACAAGAAGATTAGAGCCACGAGGGAGGGGGAACAAGTGCAGGGAAGTTGAGAGACTCGTCTCTGGCCTTGATACTGTTCAGTAAACAATAAATGTAGTCGATATTTCTCAGAGAGCCCAAGGCTAGTCACCAATCCACACTTGCTCAAGTGGAATAGAATAATAAGTCCAAGTGCTGGTGAGTGAGATCACTACAAAACAGAGACTCACTCAGACAGAGAGAGAAAGGAACTGTTAAACTGTTAAAGACTCAACGTTTTATGTTAGTCAAAAGAAGCATATAAAAGTGGTACGAACCAGTCCCAGCATACAGGGGGACTCCTGGATGGCCCCACAACATCCCAGAAAACCCACCACCATCATCAGTGCTCCAGCTCCTATCAGGATATACACACCTACAAACAGAATATCAGATACATACAAGCATATTTAGGGTTTCGCAGAGCTGACATAATACAAAACTTTACATAACATTTGCTTAAATGATAATGGCTAATGTTCCAGCTGAAGGACTGAGCGCATCTTACCTGTGTAAAACACATACGGAGAGTCTGGTCCTTCAAACAGACCTTTGGTCTTTGGGTCTAATCTTAGCCACAGGCCTATAGCAAAGACAGCAGTGCCTGCAAGCTGAAACACAAGGACATACATACATTTTCACATACAGTACTGTAATTATTTATAGCACTAAATGCCTTGGGCACACTGCCAGTCTGGCTGTACAGTTGCAGGATTAATCTTACTATCGGGTGTAACAGTGAGAAATTTAAGCTTAATACTTTTTCGTACATGTGTCATCTCCATGTTTATGCATATTTCCCAGTCTTGTCAACTCATTTAGCTGATTAAGATTTGACCACACCACTTAATAACTATCTTGTTGCTGTCTGAATTTTATAACTTTTCTCGGTTGCATTGGTTGTCATCTTTGAATTTGCACTGACAGGCCCCATCTGGAAGCCTCTCCAGGTCTCATCCTTACAGTTTTTTTTCTGTTTCAGTTTTCAGTCCAAAAAGAGATTTCCACAGTCCTCATTTCTATATCTAACTATTCAACAACACCAGTATGTTGTATAGACTGGGTTACATTTTTATTCTGGCTTCATGGGGCTACCCATCACGTGAAAATAATATAATTTTTAGTTTATTTTGTAGGGTATTTTAGGCCTTTATTTGAGAGGACAGCTGAAGCCATCAAAGGGATGAGAGAGGGGGAATGACATGCAGCAAAGGTCGGAATCAAACCCCAGGCTGCTGCCCTTGTACATGGCGCTCACGCTCAACCAGGTGAGCTACCAGGGTGCCTCAAAAAGTGATGATTTAATGACGGTGCCCAATCACCGCACACTCTTTCTATACTTCCTCAACAATTGCGCCTAACTAGGAAACAAGACCAGTCTTACAGTCAGAGAAGACAGAGAAAAAACAAGGTTCTTTTGCTTTTTTAATGTTCACATATTCCCTTCTTCATCAACATATTTATTTAATATTGTCACAAAGTAGCATGTGAATCCATCAACACATAGCTGCCTGCACGTTATTATGCATGCATGTTCTGGTCTTCATGTGAACAAAATAGCATACAAGCCTGTAAATTACACTGCAAATTCCTGGCATGATGCCATATCGTACACAGAGCTTGTCAGCATAGAAAGGTCAGTGAATGTTTTACTTTGAAAGCCTAACTGAAAGATAGCAATCTCTTATTTAGATGGTGTGTGTGTTTCTGTGTATATACTAATGTGCTTTCATTTTTTGTTTTTCACTGTGTATACTTGTATATATTTTTTTAAATGTTCCATAGTATGAAGAAAATGTCAGATTAGAGCAACCACATAAGTGCAAATGTATAAGAAAGTCTCTCCACCTCTCTCTCTCTCTCTCTCTCTCTCTCTCTCTCTCTCTCTCTCTCTCTCTACACACACAAACACACACACACACACACACCTACTACTACAATAAGACACAATAAAAAGGAAATCACACCTACCCAGAAGAAAAAGTTGAATACAAACATGAGATATTTCACACACTTGATTCCCCCAGCGACAGCCATGTTGATTCAGTCTACACAATGCACCGCTATGAGTATTTAATAACTAACGTCTTCCCAAGAGGAAGTGAAGCATAATGGTGTCAGTTGAAAAAAGGGGGTGGAAAGAGAATGCATTTTCATTACCACGCCTTCGTACAATCACCTGATTATTCAGTTAGGGAGTGGCAAGAGAGCTGTGATACCTGAAAAACTGACCTCCATTGTGTATGCTATATGAATTCCTGCCAGTGTTCCTTTCTCTCTTTTGTCCCATTCTCATGGATGCACAGTTTGTGTCTGTAACTACTGCATTTGTGCAGGTTGTGCCAGCATAGAGGGTTTCATGAACTGGGAGGTAGCAACACAGAGGGCTCTGTCGAGGCATGTTGACATGAAAGCTTCTTTTTTTTTTAAATACCTGCCTAGCAGCATATATACTGCTCTGGTGTCTGAACTGTGTAACTACAAAATAGACGGCTCCCACATATGACTACTTCCCATTCCTACTCCCAGAAGCTATTTTTATTGAAAGCAAGGTCCGTGAACCCTGCCCTCAATGCACTGACACAAAGCTGCAAGTGGGGTGAGATCAGATATCTGTGTCATGTAAGTTGTGGCTGCATGAACAGGGTTATGACCAGAGTGTCACATCTTCACTTCCTGCTTAATGGGGATCATCTGCACTGTGGGCAGGCTTTCCCATGTGTTGACTCTTAATGACAGACAAATTGTTACAGAGTGACACAATAGTCACCTTCCTGCTTGCTTAAATTGTTGTTCCGCACTGACACAGTTGATTCTCTACAAATGATAAACTTAGTGAGATTTTGCCTTTTTGAATCTTTTGAATACCCAAAATTGGTTCTGTTGCCTGGATCATTTATCTCTCTCTCTCTCTCTCTCTCTCTCTCTCTCTCTCTCTCTCTCTCTCTCTCTCACACACACACACACACACACACACACACACACACACACACACACACACACACACACACACACACAAATGACAAACAAACGGACACAACAAGACACACCCTGCAGGCTTAGGAGGACACAAATAGCCTATGGGATATCCAGGATTCACTCACACATACACACAGTCTGGCTCACCGACATGCGCAACTTTTCACATCACGTGAGGGAGCGGAAGTCTTAATTATTATTATATCAGTCACATTCTCCACCACAATAAAGCGCCCCTCCCCCTATTGCAATTATTAGAATGCCGTGCGCGCAAACTCCAGAGTGGACTCTGCTCGGTGGAACTGGGTCACTTGGCCACTGGGGATTATTCTTCCTGCCCGCTTGGTCTCTACGCGTATTGGGACACTGTGTTTAGTGGTGGCCAGTGGCACAAATAATTCTGGGGGCTCCTTAGAATATACTGTGATGAGTAACCGAGGCTGTGAACGCTTGGTATGATTCTGCATCTGGGACGCATATAATTTCATTCACTACACTATCCTGTTCACACACGAATGCCCATGCACGCAAAGCTCTCTCTCTCTCTCTCTCTCTCTCTCTCTCTCTCTCTCTCTCTCTCTCTCTCTCTCTCTCTCTCACTCACTCACTCACTCACACAGACAGACAGGTTGTATATTCTATGAGAACAATACATGTTCTCGCTTCAAACTCACCCAGAATACCAGGTTGAAGGCAAACATCAGGTATTTGATGCACATCTCTCCTCCCGACAGTGCAGCCATGGCGGTACTTGAGCTTTAGATCTCACTATTGCTGGTATCACCTCAAACCCACGGTGGAATAGAAGACCGTCTAAATAACAGCCAGTATGCAGAATGAGGTTATTTGCAGACGCGCCGGCACTGATACGCGCGCCGTGCTGTGCGCGCCTATAGTGGACCGCCCCCACACATAACGGACTGCAAAGGCAAAAACCTCCTGTAGATTTTCTCTTTATTTCTTACAAATCCGTACTTCATTTGGTTTCCCGTTTGCTTTCTAAAATATCTCTAAATTTAAAAAAAAAATCTGTAGCCTGCTATTCCTGCAGGACCCCCCTCTTAATTATTTTTCGCATTTTGGTGGCATTTTCATCACAGTAATAGTTATCATATTCATATAGAGGGGTTTGGGATAACGTGTGACACTAAGTATGCATTTTCAAGTTGTATTGCAATTAATAGTATTTTTAGTGTCTCCAAATAACATTACAAATTACTTTCATTTAATGGTAGCTCTCATCGGGAACCTATCGTCTGTGCTCAGCGTGTCTTTTTCCTGCATACCACCGTACAGCAATGCCCGGAACAGCAGCCTGCGGTGCTTTTTTGACCGCGAAGTCCTGCAGCACCCCGGGCTGTGCGATGACGTAATTTGCCAGTATAAGAAAGGCGCGTTCACGGATTGAATATACTGTACATGAATGAACACGGTGCACGAGCTACTCTCTCCCAGACAGGCAGGCGGCACACACGCACACAGAGACAAACAAACACAAAGTGGCCAACCTCTTATTATTCAAAACATCATTTTGACTATTTTTAGTATCATCTATTTTAGTATGTGTATTGTGTGCTATGTTGGTTTTGCTGTCTGCATCAAGCTTTCTAACCATTACTGCTAAAGTGTACATCACATTTTACATCCACAGACAGTTAAAAGAAACTGGGCACTACTTTCTGACAATAATGCCCATAATAAAGGGTTTATAAGTTGCAACTAATAGCTTTATTAATGATGAAAACAAGATTAGTTATTAATAGTTTAGGGCATTATTAAGAATTTCACCAGAAAGAACAGTCCGTTGACCACTTATCTCCTGGAAAAGAGTTGCAAATGATCTGGACCAAAAATCCATTATCAACAATTTATTAAAATTTACAACTGCCAACTTGATAGATTATTGTAAATTAAAAAATGAGACTTATTAATACTAAAGACCATCTTGCGATATGATCATACCAGCCATGATGCCAAATCGGGCCAAGGGCGTAAAGTGGTTGGGCCAATGGCCTACTCTACGTCCCTACTTCCTTGCTTGGACCCCACACAACTTTGAACTCAACCTTCATTTTAGTCTCAATTACACACCTGTGAAGTTTCGTGACTGCATCTTGCACGTTTGTGGCGCTATTGCGGTGAGAAGATCTGGCCAGAGACAGACAAAGAAACACCTTTCAGTACTCAAAACCTTCTCTGTGGTAGTCCTGCTACAGTAGGTGTCTCCAGGAACACGTTGTTTTGTGATGACACACACAGACTCACAAGGTAAAAACAATACCAGCATCACTGTCGCTGTAAAAAACGACTGTATTCTAATTAGGTGAGTTAGTTCCAGGGTCCTTGTAGCGTGCGTACTGGCTCACTGGCATCTGCCACTGGGACACTTAATGGAACTGAGCCATTGTCATCTTTTTGTGCTATGACAAGTCAAATGTCTGCCGTGAAAAAGGTCTACAGGGCTTTTCATAGAAGATATCATGACATGTCACAGTAGGAAAACTGCTGAATTCATATACATAGCTGCTTCAGTTCCAGGGTCCTGGTAATGTACATGCTGACTCACTGTCAAACTGTCATGGCTTATTGGGACACTTGAATAAAACAGAGCCATTGTTAATGTTATTAATAACACCTACACACAAGCAACTATACAACCGTGGCCGACCCCCGTAGGTGTTTAGAGGGGTGAGTAGGTGAGTAGACCCTCAGGACTATGTGAATGTGTACAGAGTGTGCTGACCTGACAGTTTATAACTTTATCATAGTTATCAGTATACCAAAAAACAGAGCACACTGTTGCAAAGTGGTACCAGCATTGGATAGGCATATATAGACACACAATACTGTCTTTTTGCCAGATGATAGAGGAAGTTTGCACCTGGGAGTGTTGATCCATACACGTTCCCAGAGAGAGAGTGTGTGTGTGTGTGTGTGTGTGTGTGTGTGTGTGTGTGTGTGTGTGTGTGTGTGTGTGTGTGTGTGTGTGTGTGTGTGTGTGTGTGTGTAATTTGGGGCAGCTTAGTCATGTGTTATTGCGTGAGATATCTCCAGTAAGTGTGTTTTCCACAAAAGTTGTTTGGGTTGGCGGCGATACAGATACTTATGTGTAGACCAATCACTCAGCCAGGCGATCAGTGGGCATATCCTGGTATTGTCCTGCTGAGTGTGTTTGATGGTGTTAGTCTGCAGGCACTGAGCTTTGGACAGAGTGATATTCTGCCGTTTTTGACATAACCTGGCGAGGGGAGGGGTCTCAAAGAAAAGCCAGTGGCAGCTAGGCGGGGGTACGTTCTTTGCTATAAAATAGATTCCAGGGTGGTTGAGCGTTTGACCAACTTCTCAGTTGAGCCTAGGTTTGACACAGACCATCACACTGCATCATTATGCCTTGACTGTGTGAGGTCTAAAAGTGCAACATTTGGATTTTCTGATTTTGGATTGTGTTTGCCTTTTCCTTGCAACTCTGTGGATTAACTGGAGCCATGGAGGTAGGACTAACTGGAGTTTGAGATCTAAATAAATGTTAGTTTTTGTTAAACAGGCAGTGCACAGCACACAGTAATGTGATATTTAGATATGAGAGGATGATGCTGGTATAGGTGATGGCGATGATAATAGAGGGCATATTAATCTGTGTTTCAGATGAGGTACTTGCGAGAAATTTGGGTTCTCCTGCATTTGACGGGTGAGTGTGACATCAGAAGATGTGCAAATTGTTTTTAGTACTCAAAAGTGACACTGTCTTATAGACAATTAACATGTAAAATGTTTTGCATAAGATCCCCACCTGTCTTTCTACAGTCAGTCCTTATAAGAGTATTATGCGTGTGTCCAGCTTGTGTGGCAGGTATGACCGGGAGATGCAGTCTGTTCGGACGACACCACGTCCACACGTTTGACGGTGTTTTGTATGAGTTTCCTGGAGACTGCAGCTACCTGCTGGCTGGAGACTGCAGCCATCATTCCTTCACACTGCTGGGTGAGTCACACTCAGACAATTCTATGCTTGTGTATAGCCACTGCCTTGGGTTTGATCAAAAAACAGTGCATGTACTTGTACTGACGTTGGAAATAGCTTACTCATTTATCCTCCCTTTTAATTTTCTTAAGATTCAAAGATCATTATTGTTAATTCAGACATAATTGTCAGTCTAAGATTTGATAATTAAATAAATGTGTGTTTCTATCCCCAGGTGATTTTGTCAGTGGAAAAAGAACTGGAGTCACTCTGTTTCTGGGGGACGCCTTTGAGCTGCAACTTTCTGTAGACGGACGGCTTTCACAAGGAGGAAAAAGGTTGAGTAATACAATTAAGATGGCATGTAATAATCATAATGTATGTGTGTATTCATGTTGCCTTATTGCAGAAAAAACTCGCCCCATAGTTTGATTATGATTATGGGGAGGCTTGATGTGTATCTCCTTTTTTGCAGACTATCTGTTCCCTATGCATCTCATGCTGTGTTTGTGGGCTCAGAGCTTGGCTTTTATAAGCTCTGGAGTGAGGAGTTTGGCTTCACTGTTACCATTGATAATGCAGCCAACATCGCCTTGACACTGACCAAACACCATGCCAACCGCACCTGTGGCCTCTGTGGCAACTTCAACTCTGTATCAGCTGATGAATATACTGCTCAAGAGGGTAAGATCAGGTGGACAAATGATGTCAAAGTCTATAACTGTGTGCGTATGTGGGATATGTGAAACAAGGGAGAGTTCATTTTTAGTGGAATCTAGGAAATGATTTGAGTCACCAGCACTCAGCAACAGGAAGAATAGCAGGTCAGTACAGGAAAAGATAACAAGGTCAAAGAAAGCAAGAGGAACAGTAGTGGTAGGGTGAGATTAAGGAGAAATCCTTAAATTTGTTTATGTGTGTGTTTTCAGGATTTCCGACAGAGGACAGTTATGATTTTGCGAATTCGTGGGCAGTGAAGGGAGCTGATCAGTCATGTCGACGTGTCTCAAGTCCCAGCGAGTCCTGTAACAGCACAAAAGAGACCACAGCGGTGAGAGGACAATCTACACACACATACACATACTCACATACATGTGTAAGGACATCTGTAAGGATTTCATGGGCTGCCCTGGTGGCCCCGTGGTTAAGGTGCCAACTATGGACCGCAACGTCCCCGGTTTCCACATCACATCACCTTGAATATCATTACCTATCTCTCTCTCCTCATTTCTTTCACTTCTTTTCTTTTATCTATGTAATAAAGGCATAAGATACCCCAAAAAATCTCATAATTACGTCAGACATTTTACTTATTATCTTATAATCATGACTATGCAAGTCAAAAGTTTTAACTTGTTTCTTCCAATTTTTATTCATTATTAGAAGCTTATTTTTTATCGTTCATAATTTTCGTCCTGGTGCCAATGTGCATATACAGTATGAATGAGTTTTATTAAAAAGGAACAGATCTGACAGGTCTGCAACATGAGCTACAATTGTGCCCACATCGTATCAAACACTTTAAGGATTACACTATAATAAAGTTACACACAGAGAAATGATACAAAGTTCATTGCCATGGTTACTTCCCTTATTCTAGGAGCGAACGTGCATGCTCGCGTCGACACAGCTGTAGTAGCTCCCTAGAAAGGGAGCGGGAATATGTCACTCTGACCTAGACAGTGAGAAGATATGTTTGTGTATTTGCCAGCTTAATCTTCTCATGAGGCTCCCTTTAAATGTCTCTTGGTACAAATAGTGAATTAAGCATGGTTAATGTTTAACAGAATACACAGTGTATTACAGAATGCAATTTAATCATTCATCAATGATAACATATATATACATTTTTCTAACAGTAGTGTGAAACCACCAGATGTCATCAGCATCATCTGATGTATTTCCTTCACTAACTGCAATATATAAACAGTATATGCTGAAATGGGTGCTCCTTCAGTGTGTAACTGGGCTTCGTGCAGTAACACCCAAAGTCTGACTGAGTTAGAATATTAGTTTAAGAGCTTAATACAGTATATCTTCATCAATATATCTAAGTACTTTGTTTTATAATTTCAACTGGTACTTAGTGACTTTTATCTCTTTGTTTGCCTAACTCAGTGGTTTATTTTTCTGCAGGGCCCCCCATTTGTTGATACAAATATTTTAATCATGATAACACTAGTAGCTCATCTTAAAACCCACCCAGTGTCATTGTTAGAACCCATTGCCCCTTATTTACTGCTGACAAGACACATCAGCTCATGCATGACAAGACAAGAATGCTAATGTTTTCAGTCACAAAGAACTGGGGTCCTGGAATTCCCCTTTATTTAACCACATCACTCCTTTGAACTTAATTTTGCATGTGTGTGTGTGTTTGTGTGTGTGTGTGTGTGTGTGTGTGTGTGTGTGTGTGTGTGTGTGTTTGTGTGTGTGTGTGTGAAGATTTTGTCCAGATGCAGCGTGTTGCAGACGTCTAGCGTGTTTTTGCACTGTGCCCACCTTGTCTCTCCTGAGGCGTTCCTTTTGCTGTGTCAGAAGGAGGCATGTCACTGTGGCCAGAGGGAGGAGGAGGACTGTTACTGTCCGTTCCTGTTGGAGTACGCTCGCACGTGCCACGCCCACGGGATACTCCTTCGTGGCTGGCTGGAGGAGAGCCAGTGCTGTAAGTTTTTGTCAGGACAGCACAACTCATTTCACATACGTATACCTCTGTATATGGGCGCCCGCTTTACCAACTGAGCTATCCAGGCGCCCCCTGAAGGTGTATTTAAACTCATGCTGGAGGCATTAAGTTTAGCTGAACCTTCAGTGTAAACAAAGATATTTCAGGCACCTAAAACACAGATGCTAAAGCCTAGTTTAGCCTACTTCTCTCTCTTATGGAAGTAGCCGAAAGTGTGGCAGTCCCACCGGCCTCCAAAATGAGACCTGAAACAAAACATTAATTTATAATTTATGAATCTACAGTATGGAGTACTCCTCTGCCTGGAAAGTTTATGAGATTATATGTTAGACACTGACCTAAATGAAACCTGGGGTACCACTGTCTCAACTTACATAGCATGAGTTCATAAGCTGGAAATTCCACCACAAGAAAGTAGTTGCAAGCTATGATGTCACATTAATGATTTCAATGTGTGTGTTTGTGTGTTCAGTCCCCAGGTGTCCAATTGGGATGCAGTACAGTGAATGCACCAAATCCTGCTCTACAACCTGCCATAGTCTCAACATCCAGGAGGTCTGCAAGGAAGAGTGTGTGGATGGCTGTACATGCCCCGGTAACCTCCCACTCACTGTATCTCCTTTCACTCTCTGTTGCTCTGTTACTAGTAGTTGTAACATGGTGTGTGTTTGTTTTTTAGTGGGTAAAGTTTTGGATGGTATTCGCTGTGTGGAGGTATCTCAGTGTTCCTGTGTGCACATGGGACGACATTTTCCACCAGGATCCACTATCTCTCAGGACTGCAACACCTGGTGAGGGAGCAATATGCATGCTGGAACACATATACAGTAAATACACTAATACAGAAATACTGCTATATAAAAAAAATACAAGGCTCCCTGACTAAATTGTCTCTTTCCTGCAGTGTGTGCCGTCATGGTTCCTGGGAATGCACCAATGAAGGCTGCCCTGGTGAGAGAGATGTACAGTAGTAGTCAATGCACTGACTTACACATTCTACTGGTAAAGAAAGTCCCGGGTTCCTAATTTCTGTTGTTATGTCTTCCTTATCTGTGTGTAGGTGAGTGCTTGGTGGTGGGCCAGTCTCACTTCAAGACCTTTGACAACAAGTTCTTCACTTTCACTGGTCACTGTCAGTATCTGCTGGCAAGAGATTGCACAGATAACGGGTTTTCTGTCATTATTGAGAACATACAGGTAATGGATGTTTGGGATTTCTTTTCTGTCACTTTCATACCTCTAGCTGCTTGTAATCTACAGTATTTGGGTTGTTGGTATTGTGTTTCAGTGTGCAGATGATCAGGATGCTGTGTGCACACGCTCAGTGACGCTCAGCCTGTCCTCTCTGGAGGACATGACAGTGAAGCTGAAGCATGGAGGAATTGTCTCTGTCAACAGCATGGACATCCAGACCCCAATGCATCATGGTATGCTGCTTTGGCACAATAGTGGATAAGATCTACTTTTTATAGACCCTCTAAGCATATTATTCTGTATATGGTATCATACTTATAATAAGGCATGAAGTAGATTAGATATATGGTATCATACTTATAATAAGGCATGAAGTAGATCAGAGAAAGTACTGAAAATATTGCACTTTAACCTGTTATATTCTGAAGAGGACAAAACATTGGCTCAAAGATGCAACAAAAACTACAATTTCCATTCTGCAGCATATAAACATCAAATAACAATGAATCCATTTTTGTTGACCTGATTGCTGGAGATTGCTCAACTTTGTGATCATTATTATCAGCAAAATCATTTTAAGTTATTGAAAGGATTGTTAATTGTTTATCATCATATTGATTTCAACTAGTCAGGTCCCTGTATGTGCAATTTTACAGGCCGTCTGCATATCCAGAGATCTGTGCAGTCTTCTGTGCGTGTAAAGTTTGGAGATGACCTTCATCTGGACTGGGATGGACGAGGCCGTGTGCTTTTAAAGGTAGAGCAATTTAAATGGATAACGTTTTTTTTTTTTGGTAATGGTACATGCTGTATGGAACAAAAAGATTGGCAAACAACTTAACTGAATTCTGTCCACTTCCCCCCAGCTGGGACCACAATGGGCAGGGAAGACTTGCGGTCTCTGTGGTAACTTTAATGGTAACCAAGGTGATGACTTCTTGTCTGGATCTGGTCTAGTTGAGGCGGGTCCTCAGGCGTTTGGCCAGTCATGGAGGATCAACGGAGACTGTGAATCTACCCACAAACATGAGACTGATCCATGTGCCATTAACCCCAAAAGAGGTATACACTTCCATATAGATGCACACATACACACATCAGCACAAAAAACACAAACTCATTAACCTCTACTCCCTCCTGCACCTATAGTGCGTTTTGCAGAAGAGGCATGTTCGGTGATGATGTCAGACGTGTTCAGTCCGTGCCACTATCTGGTGAACCCGGGTCCATTCCAGCGGTTCTGTCGGTATGATGTGTGTGCGTGTGTGAACGGTGAGGAGTGCCTCTGCTCTGCTCTGTCTGCCTACGCAGCTGCCTGCACTGCCAGAGGAGTGCTGCTCAACTGGAGGTCTCCCTCACTCTGTGGTAACTCTCACACTGAACCCATTCACAGTTCATCATTCATATGCCTAAACACTAGTAACCACACATTTTTCAACAGAAAACAGCATTGTAGTGCAAAAGCCAAAGTACAATAATGATCTGGGTTAGCAATAGCTCTAGGTCGGTGAAAATCAGGATGTCAGCACCATATTTGAACGTTTGTATCATCAAGAGTACTGCAACAATCATTACAAACAACAAAGATCTATCATAATTCTGGGAACGGAAAAGTTGGGTACTCTATTTCTTAGAGATAAAAACAGTTTAACTTAGACTAGATCCCTAACCCTTCCCGGATTTGATGTTGTCAGAGCTGAAGTGCACTGGAGGCCAGGTATATGAGGCCTGTGGGAGTGTGTGCGACCGGACATGTCGTGCTCTGTCTGGCGCTGAGGCTGGATGTGAGAGGGAGAGAGTGTGTGAGGAGGGCTGCTTTTGTCCTGCTGGAAAGTACCTGAGCGACTCCGGAGAATGTGTGACAGCTGACCTGTGCACCTGCCTGCACGATGGACAGCTTTACCAGCCTAGTGATGTCTACGCGGATCACAGCAGCATCTGGTCAGTGACTGTCAATGTGTGTATTCACAGACTATGCCAATGATGATGTGCTAATGATTATTGTGGTTAATAGATACATGTTCACTTTTTGTGTTGTTCTTTTGTGCCTGTGTGTGTAGCCACTGTGAGAATGGCATCATGCGCTGTAGCTCCCCTGAAATGAGTACTTCACTGTCTGACCTCTTCTATGATGATGACACGGCACCATCCAGAGGTACAATTTCAATATTTTACAGGAGCTCTGTTCAATGTCCATGTGTTCCGTGACTTGTATAATTCACAATCAATATGGTGTCTTTCATTTGACCATTTGTTTTTACCATGAGACTTTGCCGCCTGTAAATTCAGCAAATAACTGGGCCAATATAGTATTTCTTTGTAGTTTTACTTGGCAATTAAAGTTAAACTGTTTTATTATCTTTCCTGAGTTCCTAATTCATTTTACATTTTACTGAACTGATCTGTAACATTGGTGTTTGTTGTTGTGTATGCAGAGCGCCGGTCAGCCCAGTGCCCTCCTCCCTTAGTCCGTACAGAGTGTGATACGGGGAAAAAAGGCCTTGAGTGTGCCAGAACATGCCAGAATCTGGATCTGCCTTGTGTCAGCCTCACCTGCATCCCTGGCTGCCTCTGTCCTCCCAGCACAGTAGGTGGTGGTGTCTTATCTGCGTGTGTGTGTTTTAGATAAAGCACCAAACCTCTAAAATAGAACACGCTGATTGATAAGCGGATTGATTTCAGGTACGTCACCGCAGAGACTGCATTGCACCGGAACAGTGTCCCTGTTACCATAACAACAGGCCTTATGCATCAGGACAGGCCATCTCCGTGGACTGCAACACCTGGTATAATACTTGTTTGCATACATGGTTATGAAGGAGAATACCTGCAATGTGCTTGCTTAACAGGCCTTCTCGTTTACAGTGTGTGTGAGAACAGGAAGTGGCGCTGCACAGAGAAGGCGTGCGATGGTGTGTGCCGCACTGTGGGGGAAGGGCATTACATTACTTTTGATGGCTTCAAATACTCTTTCCCCGGCCTCTGCCAATATGTCCTGGTCCAGGTAAGAGACAGAGATTCAAAAATAACTCCAGGGTTGATTGAACGATACACTGGTGTCAAAACAGGAAAATGCAACATGCATTTATTTCATTTGATCTCTCTATTCTTTCCTTACTTTCACTAACAATAGGATATGTGTAACGGAGAAGAGGGTTCATTCAGAGTGCTGGTGGAGAATGAGGCCTGTGGAATTGTCGGAAATCGCTGTGCAAAAGCTATCACGATCTTCTACCAGGGAGGGTTGATCGTAATGCAACATGGAGAGGTAACACACACACACACACACACACACACACGCACACACACACACACACACACACACACACACACAGACACACACACACACACACACACACACACACACACACGCACACGCACACACACACACACACACACACACACACACACACACACACACACACACACACACACACACACACACACGCACACACACACACACACACTGTAGTCAGTTATGTGATTTAGTGTGTCATGCACACAAACTGCCCAGCCCATAGGAACTTCTAAGAAACACCAAAAATACTGTTGCAGTGGTGAAAGACATTTGACATGAACATAACTTCTTACATATAACATTACATTGCAAACAAATAACTATGTGTCACAATAAAGGTTCAATTCCTAAAATGCTAATTTTTTTTTTATAATTGTACAACCAGAAGGACTCATAAGAAATGAAGAACAGTTTACTAAAAAAGTGTAGTCCTTAAAGCGTAACTCTCGCCAAAATACAACCTAGGGTCTTTTTGTGAATGTACGTGAGTCAAACTTTAGTTTAAAAGCATATTTAGGACAGAATCACCACTTTTAAGATTTACCGTATTCTCTAAATACTAAATCTTTTGCTACTTGTTTTAGTATATCCCTTGTGCACCGGTGTAGTTAAGGTGTAGAGCCCCTGGAGATCCTTTGAGTAAAGTTTCAATGTTGTGTCAAGCCTTCTTAGTGTTTAAAAATAGCTATTTTGAGGCTAGCATAAAAGTGCCCCTAGCACTCCCATTCAAAAGGCCATTTGACCGAAAAACGAGAATACGGTAAATCGTAAAAGTGGCGCTTCTGTCCTAAATATGCTTTTAAACGAAGGTTTGACTCACGTACATTCACAAAAAGACCCTAGGTTGCATTTTGGCGAGAGTTACGCTTTAAATCATCATATAAAAAACAATGACATGAAATGGACTTTGTCTTTAATCACAGCTAAATCACACAGCAAACAACATATTTTCTCGTCAGGGAGAGCATTACACCTGCCTGTTTCTATCGCCCTGTTGTTGTTTTTCATGAAACAATGTTTGTATTTAGGTTTGTATATGTACTATAAATGCATAGTAGCTATGCACCTATGAGCAAGTGAGCAACTTGAACTAGGTATCTGATTAGTCACTTAAAAGCAATAAGCATATAAGAGTAATATTGAGAAAAGTGTTAACTAAAGTAGTTAAAATACTTAGTAGTTAAAAAACACTGTAGCGACGCTCCTGCCCAACACTGCTCGCAATACAAGTTGGAAGTTGGTTCGGCACAGGTTGCTGATTTTTACATGTATGTTGAATATGATTAATCACTCTAATGCAGGGACAAGCGTGGTGCCATAAATCTTTTGTAAATTTGCAATTTGTAAAGCAGCCAACTTTATCATACACAACAATAACTTATATTCAGCTTTACTCAGTCTTGCAACCAAACTTTTTAGAAGCGTGAGTTTATGAATTTTTCTCTCTTATAGGTGAAGATGAAGAGGCCAGTGCTACAGAGCTCACAGGTGGAGATTTTGCAGTCTGGTCAGTTTTATACCGTGCTGCTGGGGAAACACATTTCCCTCAGCTGGGACAAGGGAACTCGCCTCCTGGTTCACATCTCAGCCACATACAGGGTATGTATTATGACATTACTTTTGAGTGATTGGACCTTGTTGGTTTTATTTACATTTTTTTTATATTAAACACGTTCTTTTTGTTATACATACATTTTATTGCGTGTAGGGCCGGGTGTGCGGCCTGTGTGGTAACTTTGATGGGAACGTCAACAATGACTTGGTGAGCAGTAACAACCAGCTGGAGGTGGACTCCTCACACTTTGGGAACTCGTGGAAGGTTATTCCCAGCTGTGCCGATGTAACAGAGGTAAAGTCTGGTCTTAGATTAAAGGGTCAGTTCGCTCAAATTACAAAATAACATATTTCCTCTCTAGCTTTGGTTTCAAGACAATTTAGGGCCAGCTCTTTTAATATGACTGGCTTAGAAGTGCCCCAGATCTGGCTGTGAGAACAGGACCATGTATGGAACCTTATTGTATACTGTATACAATAAGGTTCCATACATGGTCCTGTTCTCACAGCCAGATCTGGGGTACTTTAGGACCATGGAATTTTGTTGTTTGTGGGCAAGTATAAGTATACCAGCTGGCCTGTCAATGGGAAGACTACATGTTTACCGTGATGGATGACTTACCTCAGGCAAGTCTGTGCGAGTTGAGTTTTGTACCATACTGACTGACTTAAAATGTAATGGTTGCCTGGAAGATTTGAAATCAACCTTAAAATGTAAATTATGCTTTGGAAATAGGTTTGCCATCACGTAAAGTATGCATGATTTGTAGTTAATGTTCTGAAAAATACAAAAACACTAGTTTGATTCTTAAATGACTAACTATTACATTTCTAGTATAGGATGAGATGTAGATACTGTCACACTAAATTTGTGTGTTCTTCTGTGTATAGATACCCGCGCCTTGCAGCAACAACATTGTCAAGCTGGTAACGGTGGAGCAGTCATGTCGTGTGATCACTGGTCCTCTCTTTAGAGAATGTAACAGCCAGGTGAGTGAATTACAGACACACTAGATATCCCACGACACCACACGCATTGTTCGGTTCATGCACTTGGTCTTTCTTACCATCTGTATTGTGTATATGTGTTTCTAGGTGGATGCGGAGCCCTATGTAGAGATGTGTGTGGAGGCAGCATGCTCTTGTCCCTCAGTGGGCGACTGTGCGTGTTTCTGTGATGTCATCGCGGCCTACACTCAGGCCTGTTCAGAGATTGGTGTATCAATCAGCTGGAGAACCAATGATCTTTGCCGTGAGTGTGAAGAATTTCTTCATTGCTCCAGACATTTGTCATTTCCATCAGTTATTTTCTGTCTGAATTATACTTTGTTGTCAGGAAAATACATCATGACTGCTCGATCAAGCTAAACCAATTAGCAGTGTCTTCTAAGCTGTCAAAATCAAGTGGCAGAAAAACAAAATAATAATTAAAGAATTCTGTCTAAGACATAAGTTAGCAGCTCTTCTCCTTTTTTAGATCAACTTAACAACAAACCACAGTCACAACACCACTACTTTTCAGTATAGCTATTGTTCCCCCACATAACACATTTTGTGTTATTAACTAGAGTTAACACTTTTGTAGTTATTTTATCTGAATGGGGAGTTAACCTGAGTTTCTTTAGGAATTTTTTCAGATAAGGATTTGTACTCTAATATCAGATGTGGGGTAATTATCTTGTTTTTCTACATTACTGAATACTTTATTATGCAGGTCAGAGATCCTATTTATCTTGAAGATAAAGACCTCTGTAGTTAGCAATGGTCAAAAGCAGAGGCCACATTGTGTCGCATTGTTAATAAAACTCGATAATTGAACTTGTCTTACCTTAGCCATGAGCTGTGAGGCGCTGAACCCCAAGAGCCCAGGTGTAGGGGAGGAGTTATGCCAGTGGAGGTATAACACTTGTGGCCCTGCCTGTCCGATCACCTGCCAGCACCCAGATCCCCTGCACTGTTCACTCTCATGTGTGGAAGGTTGCCATGCCTACTGCCCCCCAGGTGCCAAAAATACTCACTGGACATACAACTCCTACAAATGTTAATACAATATACAAATACTTGGATATATTTTTGTACAAATATGCAAATAGTGTAGTTGAGTTTCAGCCTTTTTTTCTTGTTAGGCCAACTACTGGATGAGGTGGCCATGCGTTGTGTAGATCCCTCTCAGTGTCAGGTGTGTATCCACGAGGGTCAGAGAATTTCCCACGGCAACAAGGTCATCCTGAACCACAATGACCCCGACCACTGCAAGATATGGTAATCCTGCATTAGAACACTCTGCAACAAGTCTGCATATGTTCTGGTAATTATTGCTTTGTAATTTGATTCTTTGCACATTTCAAGATGTTTTGTTTTTCTTTTCTAAAGTCACTGTGACAACAACACACTGAGCTGTGAAGTTTGTGCCTCCTCTGCCATGTTCACGACTCCCACTCCAACACCTGCCTATGCCACCTTCACGACCCTGCCCTTCACCACCTTGATGCCCGAGGGCACGTGTGACCGCGCCATGGATCTGGCATTCCTATTGGATGGTTCAGAAGCCCTGAGTGAAGACGAATTTCAGGCAACCAAAGAGTTTATACTGGGAGTGGTTGAACGATTCCGCATGGGCTCAGCTCACACCCGAGCCACAGTGCTGCTATACCACTCTGGAGTCAAAACATATGACCTGCAGGTAGACAAACATATATTGGACATATGTGACACAGCAAAAAAGTGTATCTGCACAACTATTCAGTGCTGGATTAAGAATTCTGTGGAATAACAATTCATTGGTCATTCAAATGTCGCCGAGAAATCAGCTGCTTTGCTGACTCACGGAAACGGAATGTCATCATAAATGTCTACGCCTGGTTGCTTGATCTTCCTGTTTAGTTTTTTTTTCATTTATGCCCGTAGGTTCAGAAGTGGCTGTTTAAGAAGACTGTGCATGGTCTGCGTTACACAGGCGGAGATGCAGCCTTCTTGGATGAGGCTGTCAAATATCTGGTTATCAACATCTATGACAAAAACAAGCGTGACAATGCTGGCCGCATTGCCATCATCTTGACTGCTAGTGCCAACCCTCGCCCCGTCCGTTCCATCGTCAAGATGCTCCGCAGGAAAACCATCACCACCCTGACAGTGGCGCTGGGTCCCGGGGTAGACATGGGGCAGATTAATGAAATCACCAAGGCCAACCCAGAAAACAGGGCCTATGTGCTGAGTAGCACAGGTGAGCTGCCTGATCGTCTGTTAGAGCTGAATGATTACCTCTGCACTTTGGGGATGGAGCCTGAGGTGGTGAAACCTCCAACGCCAAAGTCCACTTCGGGTAAAGCTCGGCAGGGCACAACCACCACAACCCTGGCTCCTCGCCTGGAGCCCAACCCCACACAACATCTCCCCAACACTCCTACATCCACCTCCCCCTCTGTCCTGTCTCCCCTCACCACATTGCCATCTTCCATCTCTCCAGCCAAAGATGTGACTTTCATCCTGGAAGGCTCTGATGCAGTCGGCGAGGTCAACTTTACCAAGTCGCTCCTCTTCCTGGAGGAAGTTATCTCACAGCTGACGGAGGAGGAGGAGGTCATTCGTGTCACTGTGATCCAGTACTCAGTAACGGTCACTGTGGAGATCCATCGGTGGGAGTTGAGGGGGCAGAGAACCCTGCTGCGGCAACGACTGAGGGAGATCCGTTGGAGGGGTGGAAGTAAGACGAACACAGGCGCAGCTGTCACTACGACTTTTCAAGAAATGGCTACGGTCCAGCCTTCACGCGGCCCCACCCCTCCTCAGCTGGTCTTCCTTGTGACAGAAAACCCGCCAACTGACACAGTAACTCGCCCGCCATCTACGAGCACCCACACACAAGTATATCCAATTGGTGTTGGATCAAAAATACGTGAGATTGACTTGCTGCCATTAAGCTTCCCTCAACGCCCGCTGATTGTTGATGGCTACGACAATCTGACGACCCTGGTACATCGTGTAGTCAATATCACACGCACCACAGTCAGGCCCCGCTCTCCTACACTGCCACCCTTGGTCCTCCCAACACTCTCTAGCCTTCCAACCTCAGGTACAGAAGACACATTTGTTTCATTCATTCACTTCACAAGGATCCCTTAGCTTGTGTTCATTTGTGAGCATATCTTTACACAGTGCCATGTAGGAAGCCCGTGGATGTGTTGTTCCTGTTGAAGGCTGGAGAGCAGTTTGAGGACATGAAGACATTTGTCAAAGCTTTCATCAATAATGCCGACATAGGTACGTGTGACCCAGCCCCCAAATACCCTACTACATTTTTTATGTAATGTGCACTGCATTTCACTGATGTGTGGTTTTGTTATTACTTCTACCTGTCTTCAATTTGTCTTTCACAATGATATTTCAGTGTTGTGTGGTCACCCAGTATTTCTAGTCATTTATTTAGATAGTGGGTAACCAATGAGAGACACAGAGAAGAGGAAACATGTTAATATGGGCTAACATGTTTCAAAGGTAGGTGCACCTAAGAACATTTTGAGGATTTCTATAAAACTATAACTAACCATTAAGGTACATGTAAATCACTAATGTGTATTTAAGTAACCAGGTTGTAGATCTCCCTCCAGTGCATTTCTACAGTGATTTAACTTGTTTATTTATGCAGGGCTGAATGGCACTCAGGTGAGTGTGGTTCAGTATGGAGACACCAACACAGCAGATCTCACCTGGAAGGATGAACAGAGCAAATCCCGCCTGATGAACCTGGTGGAGAGTATACCAAGCAGGACCACCGCTGCCCCCGCACTAGGTATTGGATATATAAACTAATATGTGCACACACATTAAAGCAGACACACACGCGCTGACTGCTCTGTCTGTCTACAGGCTCTGCACTGCGATTCGCTGTACAGACGGCCATCTCGCCAGTCAGCGGTGGAAGAGTCGGTGTAGCCAAGGCTGTGGTGATGTTGGTGACTGACAAATCTGCTGATGATGTCAAACAAGCAGCTAACGAGGCACTGGCAGCAGGTAATTAAATCACTGTTTCCATTCTCCACCTTCCTCTGTCACAGATCTGGTTTAGTTTCACTGATCAGAGTCTCTTCCCTTAGGTGTGTCAGTGTTCCCCATCGGGGTGGGACCAGGCTATGACAGGAGTGAGCTTAGCGTGCTTGGTCACCATGGCAACCAAGACAACACTCTGCACTTGAACAGCATGGATCAATTACTGATGTTGCTGACTCTAGATCATGGTTACACAGAGAGAATCTGCCGAGGTGCTTACACACACACACACACACTCAAAGAGTTAAATTTTTCCCAGGTAAAAATAATTACTACTAAATACTAAAGAACAGTATAGTTTTAATAATCATACATTATAATGATGGTGATAATTGATCATAATGATGATATTGGTTATTTTCTTTGGTTCTCAGCTGGTCCACCAGGACTGTGTGTTGATGACAATGGAAATGAGAGAAAGGTTAGAAGTGTCTGCTGAGGTTGAATATAAATTAGAACAGTACAGTGACCTTTTTACAGCCATTACAGCACTACTAGTCATTAATTGTTCATGTGTTTCAGCCTGGTGAGTCGTGGCTGCTGGAGGACGGCTGCCACTCTCTCCTGTGCCACCCCAGCGGAGCAGTGATAGTACAAAACCACAAAGTCAGCTGTGACAGACTGGAGCCGCCGGCCTGCAGAAACAACATGCCACCTGTCCAAGTCCAGGAGACCTGTGGCTGCCACTGGGAATGCCCTTGTATGTGCATCACATTTAACCCATCTATATAAAGTGCACTTCATTTCCCACATGGGCACAATGAGTGCTGGAGCCTTGCATTCCAATCTATTTATACTGACTGTTAAAGGATCACATGTTTCCGGCTCCCGTACAATCACTCTCTTCCTCCTGCCTGTGTGTGTGTGTGTGTGTGTGTGTGTGTGTGTGTGTGTGTGTGTGTGTGTGTGTGTGTGTGTGTGTGTGTGTGTGTGTGTGTGCATGTTTGTGTGTTGACAGGCATGTGTATGGGTAGCTCC
This sequence comes from Gymnocephalus cernua, assembly GCA_023631565.1. Lineage (NCBI taxonomy): Eukaryota > Metazoa > Chordata > Actinopteri > Perciformes > Percidae > Gymnocephalus > Gymnocephalus cernua. Next base: position 27,875,534 of record CM042431.1, on the reverse strand, counting down.
ACCAATCATGTGGTTAGGTTTGACGGCTTGGCGCTGAGGCTGGATGGGGAGGGTTTGTGCTCCTATACACTTCTCACTGTCAGCAGAGGCACCAAGGAAGGGTCAGAGGTCAAACTCCACACTGGGCCTTGTCAAGACTCAGCGAATTACAACCAAGTCTGCATGAAAGCCATGGAGGTTAACCACGGAGCGCAAAAAGTGCTGCTCAAGGATGACATGACTGTAAGCTTTGTGATTGTTGCCTCCACTCTGAAATTGATGATTGTATGTGAGTCTATGAAGGGTTATTTATTAACTATGTGTTTGAGCAGGCAGTGATCGATAGGGAAGAACTTGCACTGCCGTGGCGGTTCGCTGGCCTAGAGCTGGTGCGTTATGGCGGAGTGATGCTGCAGCTTAAGTCAGACCACGGCTACGTCCTGACTTTCACTCCTCAGAGCAACGAGTTTACCATCACACTGCTCAGCTCCACCACCACAGGCCACACCGCTGGACTCTGCGGTAACATAAATTTATTCAAAAGTGTAAAAAAAAGTCAGCCCTGTTTCTGTGTCTCTCTTTAATAGCTTCTAGCGCAACTGTAACACATTGCTCTGACCTCTATGTTCTCTCTGTATAGGTGCCTGTGGGGAGGAAAAGTTTAACCTCCTATCTTTGCGTAATGGCAGCTCAACCGCTGACCAGCCAGCATTCATCTCAGACTGGACTGTGGCTGTAGATGACGGCGTGTGTCTGCCAAAGCGGAAGGCAGTGTGTGTGTCTGGTGCAGCGATGGGATGTCAGGCCCTACGTTCTGAGGTGTTTGAACCGTGCCATGCGCATATTCCTGTCCAGGTCTTCCTTGCCAAGTGTGAGGAGCAGGCATGTGAGGAGTCAGATGTGTGTGAGCTCATTTCTGCCTATGCACGCCTCTGTAGACAGAGAGGTGTGTGTGTGGACTGGAGGAGCCCCCACCTCTGCCGTAAGTTAGTTTTTGATATGTGGAAGTGTACACATTTCAATATAGAGGATGAAGTTTAACACCCAGTCTGAGCCTTAGTCTAAACTTCAGCTTGATCTGTGTGTTACAGCATTACAGTGTCCCAGCTCCATGGAGTATGATGCATGTCGGACAGGGTGTGTAGAGGATTGTGGTAGCACAAAGATGTTGCGAGGCGACTGGTCGGTTGCCAGGGGTAACGAGTCATCCTGTATGGACACACCTACTGAGGGCTGTTTCTGTACTGGAGGGACAGTTTTGAATCACGGACGGTGTGTATCACCAGAAGCATGCGGTCAGTGTGTTGACCATCATGGACACGCGTATACGGTAAGACACATGGGAAGATAAGAAAAATATGAGAAAATGTGTGAGGGAATGATGCAAAACCCAGTTTAACTTCTCAATTACAGAAACACATGCTGATAGAATTGGATGGGGCAAACACTGGAGTATTCACCCATCAAGTGTTCTTTGGGCGCCCTCTAGTGTTTATTTCTGATACAACCAATAAAAATTAACATGTTTTGATTTGTTTGTACAGTACATGCAGAGTTGGGTACCAGATGAGAACCCATGTTTGATTTGCATGTGTTTGGACCAACAACACATCAACTGCACTGCCCGGCCCTGCAATGACATCAAAGGCAAGCACCCCTTATGTTACTGCGGTGTTACTATGCCTATTGCAGTAGAATCTGGTTTTGCTAAAAAAAACATATTACCAGTAGTGCATGGCTGGTTTAGATGTAACACTTTAATAATGATTCATCTGTATGTGTGTTTAGCTCCAGTATGTGGCCCCTGTGAGATCCTGAGAGAGAAGAGAACGTCTACGTGCTGCCCAGAGTACGAGTGTGGTATGTTAAAAACAATATGTAGCATAACATTTCTATTTCGAGATCCAATATTATAGTAGCCTCATCAAATGAGAGTGGGCAGAACAGACTTGTCTGTGTTTAATATAATATAATATAATATGTATGTATGAAACTAGGTCTGATTTGCACCTAGAAGAGATATTGGAAGGTTAGTGCTGAACGCCAGAATATATTGCTCACACAGCAGAGCCCTAATGCAACAACATTAAGTTCAATGTAATTTGTTGCGACAAACGATCTCCACCTCTACCATCTTTATGTTAAAAAGCTAATAAAATAAACATCTTAAATCATTAATTCAAATTTGGCTAAACATTTTGTCTTTATCAGGCACTTGCATTTCAGAGTGTATATCTCGCCGGACTTTAACAGACTGCCTCACTCTGTGACTTTTCAGTGTGTGACCTGGTGACTTGCGACCTGCCTGAAGTGCCCCGCTGTGAGGACGGTCAGACTGTGGTTCTGAAAAATCCTGGGGAATGTCGACCTATTTACGAGTGCGGTACGTCATGTACACATTCTCTGTTATGTTCGAGCTCGTGCTTTTCTCTGGCACACATACAGACACGAAACAAGAGCACACATCCGTGTGATCTCTTTTACATGTTTCTCTTAATCTCTTTTCCCCCTCGCAGTCTGCAAAAAGGAAGAGTGTGCTCTTCAAGCTCCCCCCACTTGTCCCTCACATCGCCAACTGTCAGTGAAAGACACAAAGTGCTGCGATGTGTTTGAATGTGTGTGCAACTGTCACAACTCCACCAACACCTGCCCTGCTGGGTTCATCACATCCTCCTCTACCAACGACTGTGGTTGCACAGAAACCATCTGCCTGCCAGACAAGGTGTGTACGGAATACGTGTTTGTTTAAATGCATCAGTTTCCATTTCTGTGAGTGTTTAAACTATCCTGTTTTAATATTGTGTGTCTCTCCAGGTGTGTGTGGTCGGTGGCGTGGTTCACCCAGTGGGGAGTGAATGGGAGGAAAGATGCGAGAAGTGCAGTTGCACCCAGCTACAGGACAAAGACACATCACTGCACATTGCTCAGTGTACACCGCCTGTGTGTGATCGAACCTGTCCTCAGGTGGGATACACACACACACATACCAAACATACACGTTTGCATTATGCTTCTATAACCATTAATCTATATATATTTATTATTATATATTCCAGGGCTCCTCATACACTCCATCAAAAGGAGAGTGCTGTGGAAAGTGCACACCGAGCAGCTGTGTGGAATCAACAGGAGAGATGCGCGGGGACACACTGATAAGAGGAAACCTCAGACGTGTATGTGTGCAGAGAAATCATACATGCCTGAACAATATAGGCAACAAATTCTTAGCAATAGAATAGAATTTCATATACAGCGTAATGTCTTTTTTATTTTTTTTATAACCCCTTGCTTAGGAAATACATTTCTGGCTGTATGTACAGAAAAAGTGTATATTGTTGATGCAGCTCTTTCTCTCCTCTCTTATATGATTTTAATCTAATCTCTGTGTCTGTTTATAGGTGGGAGAGGTATGGCAGTCTCCACATGATGAATGTGTTTTACATCAGTGTGTGAAAGTGAAAGACGAGGTGTTCATCTCTGCAACAAACGTAAGCTGCTCTGTTATGGACACTCCATCCTGCCCGCTGGGAACTGAGTTACGCTGCAACACCCAGGATTGCTGCCCCCGCTGCCACTGCGGTAAAAAACATTCATATGCAATTAGACACTTAGGAAAACATAAACAGACACACCATTTGGTACAGCAGGGTGACATTATGAGTTAGGAGACCGCCCTTCAACTAGCAGGCATGATTTTAAATGTGTGAATTATCAAGCTTTCACCCTACTGTACATACTAAGTTGCAGTCGCAGTGTCTGTCCAGCAGATGGCTCTCTCACATTGGTGTCCTCCCAGAGCCAGTTATACTCACTAGACTTTACTCAAAGACCTCTGTTTAATGAATTGCAATTACATTTTTTGTGCTTTTCTGTCCACAGCTCCGATGGATGCCTGTGTCCTCAACAACACTGTGATAGGAGTAAGTCGTGCAGAAAAGTAGCACTCTTCTATCATATTAGAATGTTTTGAATAGTTCCTTCAGTGCTCCATCTGTGTGTGCTTGTGCATGTGCAGGCAGGGGAGAGGCTGATGGTGGATGTGTGTACACACTGCGAGTGTATGGTGGAGGACGGTGCCGTGAGGAAATACAGACTGTCCTGCAGGAGAATCAGCTGCCCCGCTTGCCCGATGGTAACTGTCATCCCTTCATTATTATTATTTTTATTATCACCATTATCATTTTTCATCATTATCATCATCATGATTAACCAATAACTTCTAACGTCCATCATTTTCATCAAAGATTTTCTAATCCACTGACCACATTCCATCCCTGCTCATTAAATTGTGGCCTCATCGTTTTCTATGATTCACTCCGTTAACAGAGGTAAGTAGTGCAATATTTATTTGCACAAAAGGGTCCAGGCAAATTTAGATAGATACATAGATAGATAGATAGATAGATATATAGATAGATAGATAGATAGATAGATAGATAGATAGATAGATAGATAGATAGATAGATAGATAGATAGATAGATACTTTATTCATCCCGAGGGAAATTTTAGGCATCCATTAGCTTAGACAAACATAACACAACAAACACACATATACTGTATCTCCTACATAAAAATCACTCACAGAAATTTAAATAGTTAACAGTTTATGTCTTTGAAGTACTGTCCTTGTGATGTTTTCCTAAATGAACTAACATGCAGTACTATTAACCACAATGTTTTCAGGGATACACTTTGCAGAAGGAGGAAGATGCTTGCTGTGGTCGATGTGTTCCCACTGCCTGCTTTATGCAAAGGCCAGATGGAAAACTGATCAGTCTGCAGGTAGGTGCTTAGCAGAAAAGACAATGCTTTGCTCATGAACCCTGTCACACACACATTTGCTGTTCCAGATAAACTTATTAATGATATATATATTATACTATACAATACTGTTCTATGTAATGATATGCTATGCTATACCAAACAAATAAAGTCTACTTTACTCAACTGTACTCATAAATTATCAATTCTGTATCAATTATTACTCCTCTGTATATAGAAGAGGTGTTTATAGTGTACATATGACTATTATTACTGGTATTCTTATTTTTCTGTTTCTATTATATTTTATATTTTATTTTATATATACCTTACCATACTACTATACTAAACTAAGTATATTATGCTATGTTATATTACACTATACTATACTATTTTATCCTATACTTTACTATGGTGTGCCAAAATGAAAAAACTGTCTAATAAAGTTTGTCTATATTAGAAATGTAATATGTTGTCTTCATTTGTTTACTTCAGTACATTTTTATGGAGAGAACAGTTTTTTAAGAAGCATAAACACTGTATGTATGTGTGTGCCTCTCTCCCTCCAGGTGAACACCACTAGCGAGGATGGTTGCAACCTGTATACCTGTGGTGTAAACAGTAAAGGGGATCTTGTCCTGCAAACCAAAGTGACCACCTGCCCTCCTTTTAACCGCCAAACTTGCCTGGACCAGGGGGTACGACCGCTACACAATCTGCCCTTCATCTATCTCCCAGTATTCCCACTCCTGTGTCTGCTATAAATTTGTATTGAATGTTTCTCTCCTGATTGCTTTCAGGGGAAAGTCAGCCAGATTGGAAAAACCTGCTGTGAGATGTGTAAGTAGTGCTGTGCCATTTGCAAGACTGTTACTGTATTGTGAAAAATTTGGATGCTCTGATTTTAATAAGAGTGCGTACATGTGTGAAGGTACGGAGCCAGAGTGTCGGAGGACAGTAGGAACGCTTAACTTCATCAAAGTGGATGATTGCCAATCAGAAAACCAGATAGAATTGCACTACTGTGAGGTAAGAGACCACACACACACACACACACACACACACACACACACACACACACACACACACACACACACACACACACACACACACACACACACACACAGAGGATGATTAATACTTTTCCTTCCTAGGATTAGCCTACAAAGTTAAATGAAATCATACTGTTACACCGTCCCTCACCATTCCAACCTTTCTGTCTCTCCCTGTGGTGCTGTCCATCTGTCCGTCTGTCTGTCTGTCTGTCTGTCTGTCTGTCTGTCTGTCTGTCTGTCTGTCTGTCAGGGCAAATGTCGCAGTAAGTCCATGTACTCCCTGGAGAGGGATGCTGTGGAGCAGGAGTGTGTGTGCTGTGCGGCTGTGGAGACGGAGCCTCTCAGTGTTCCCATCCTGTGTGCCAACGGCACTCGTAGCCACCAGACTGTTCTGTCTGTCACTGCATGCGACTGTCTGTCCAAACATTGTACCTAGAGAAAAAGAGAGAGTGAGAGAATGAGAGAGAGAGTTTATAAATGTAGACGGTATGTGTGTATTCAAGTAAAATGTACCCATTTAAAAAATATCAACACAAATAACAATAAAACAAACCTGACAGTTTCTGTAAACCCTACTTTTTTATCTGCGTTTTGTTGTAATCTGAATATTCGTATTGAAATGTATGGGTTTGTCGAGATTGATGTTTGTTGTTTAGATGTTTGAATATTTTAAAAGTGATAACAGATTTTCTTCAGGTTTTTGAGATTGGCTAACAATTATTAAAAGAAAAAAGTTGATCAATGTTGAATCAATTTATCACATTTTTATCAAGTAAACTAAACAAAATACCAGTTGTAAGCGTAACTAAGTACAGTTTCTCAAACCTTAGTACAACTTTAAAGTACATGTACTTGAGTATTTTCATTTCATAGTACTTTTTTACTTCCACTACAATTCAGAGGGAAATGTTGTACCTTTACGTAGCCTACATTTAGCTATTAAGTAATACATTGGCGATTTTAGACCATTTTTAGGGGGGCTCAAGCCCCCTTAAATTTAATCTCAGCCCCCCCCTAAAAATTATAATAATAAAAAAACACTTCTTTTAAAAAAAATCAATTTTAGTGCTTCAAGTTAGAGTTTGCAAACATGTCTGTTAGTGACAGCGGACAAACAATTACAGGTTCAAAAGGTTAACAGAAATGTAGTTTTGGCCAATTGGAGGTGGTTGTGCCAGACTCCCACTTTAGGCTGAGTCTCGCTCCATCTAATCTGCCAGAGGGAGAGCAAGAGCGCGGTTGTGAAGTTTTTAACGTTGGCCGTCCCCAGAGAAGACGTTAGTAATTTCATGGCGAAGATTAGAACCCAAATTGAAACGTAAGCAACTAAAATGTTAATAATGGTAGAACATTGTGTCAAATTGGTCGTTATTACTGTGACTTTATAAAGTGTCAGGTTTAGTTCCACCATAGTGTTAATTAAATCAGGAGAGACTTTGTTTGCAGATATGCAAAAGAAAAATATTTATTATACAACTGCATGGGAAAATGTATGAGTCTTTTGGAGATTAGACTCCATCGAATTAATCTTTTTAAAGGGGTAGAGAATAGGAAACATATCCCTCGATGGAGACACTGGTGGTGGCGGAGAAGAGGCCGGGGACCAGACCGACAGAGCAACGGAATGGCCAGCCGGGAGAAACATGAAGACTGGAGGCGGCAGGGGAGGTGGAGGGTTGAGCGCTTTGCCTGTAACGAAAACTGAACAGCACAGGGAGAACATATTTAAGCACAGCTGTAATGCTGTGATTGGTCCTTGAATTTCGTGGTCATGTCTGATTGGTTTAAGTGAAAGTATCGCTTCTAAACAGCTGATTTGATTTACGGAGAAAGAGTAATGATTGGGTTAATGACGTCTTCCTGAAAGAATTTGCGCTGTGCTTCATTAGTGTCAAAAAACGTTAGCTGACGTTGGTCTTCAGTATAGCTAGATCAGAGATTATCGGCTAATGAAATTACTGATTTAGCAGGGTGGTTAACACTTTTGCAAGGCACTGTATCCATGTCACATTCTCATAAGGGGCTGAGCCCCCCTAAAGGTCTGATCCTAGAATCGCCCCTGACGTAATACATACTTATTAGACTACATTTTCACCATTGCACAAACGCAAAGGGTTGCTGATACAAGTTGCTTTTCTCCATTTCAAGTAATTATAATTAAAAGCTTTGTTGTTGTTTTTTTGCTGTCATCTGAGATGCGTGCCTGCAGAAGTTTAATATCATGTCTAGTCACCTGTCTAGACACACACACACACACACACACACACACACACACACACACACACACACACACACACACACACACACACACACACACACACACCTTTCATCGGTAATGCCTCACAGCTTCCCTCCCGTACGAAACGGTCAGGGAATTAGCTGCCCTGTGTGCGCGCGCGTGTTAAGCCAGGGGTTCCGGGAACGCGCGCGGATTGTCCACCATCTCAGCCCATCGTCAGGCTGTGCACCTCGCGCGTCTTATCATCCACCTCCATAGCGAAGCTTTGATCCTCCACGAGCACTGGTGAGTCCATTTTTCTACTTTTCTTTTGTGAAGTGTGATAAATAGTGCGCACTTGACCTTCATCATTTATCCCCTGTTGTTGGCTTTGACAGGGTCTGTTTTTTATTGTTGTTTTTTTACTCGTTTACTCATTTGTTTGAACTCTAGCTAGCTGCTTGTGTGTAAAGTACCTACTCCATAAACAAAGCTTGACCTGAACTACTGCGTTTAGTATTTCAATCCCCCTGTGGCTTCAGGGGCGCGTGCCAAGGTGTTTTTTTCTCCCCATCTGACCATCTGGGTGCCAACTGTTGCGTCCATGAGCGTTTAATTAAATACATTTGTCGAATAAGCAGCTCCTGACAACTGCTCGTGGATTAATTAGTCAAAATGGAAATGAATTAGTTTGGTGTGTTGTAGGCTACTCTGCATCACAGCGTCTTCATGTGTAGTGGTTAAAGTGAAAGTTTGATGCAAGAACATTTGATTTGCACTTCGATTCATCACATCATTTCAAACTAAAGTCTTTGTTTGAGTTGTATGTTTCCTGTTGTTGCATTAGAAAGGAAGCAAGCAGCTGTTAAATTTAGCAAATTGTAATCTGCTGTATTAGAGGAGAGACAGTATTAGACCGCTCCCCTGTTGCTCTTTGCCACATTAGTATGAGGGTGCAGCTGACTCTCTTGCCTCTGCTGTTGAGCTGTCGGAGAGCTTACAGGCCTTTAAGCCCCGCGCAGAGACGCACACTTGTAGGCTACTTTCTCCAGAGTGAACAGGCAGGAAGGATATACAAAATACCATGATTTAAGCCTTAACATACAGGTAGGTAAGGTAGGACATGTAAGTAAAAAATTATAACAAGAAAATATAATAAAAAACAATGTGGTCTATTTATTACCACAGACTAATATTGGACTTCTAGTAAACTTCTATTTACAAGGGAGCCAGTTTGGTAGCATTGAATGGAAAAAAATATCATATCTGAGTCTTGCCATGCACTTGTTGACTTTCTCTTCACATGACTACATTGCATAATTTGTTTTTGGCAGAGGTTATGTGCACTTTAACTATCATTTTCTCCTTTCTTATGAAAAATATATCCAGAACAGAAAATAGAAGCATTCTTGTAAGCTGCAAGATTGGGAGAAAAGGTATCATGACTAATACCTCAGTGACTAATGACCATACATGTAGCATGTGGCTAACAGCATATGAGATAAACAAACTCAGACCAATCAATGTTTCTCCAAAAACAACCACAGTAGCACTATGCACTACCTGTATAGAACTGTACAACTTTAAATCACATCTATAACACTGTCATTTTAGGATGAAAGATAAATCTGAGAGATCATATGAGGGATATTAAACAAAAATACATCATTTTGTGTGCACAGAATAAAAAAAATGTGTAAAATAATTGATACTTTTACCTCCTCAGGGCTTTAAAAATATTCAAATCAAATAATCTGATAATCACTAATTCTTTGCTTGAATTGTTTAAAAATGATATTAAGTCCATAACATGTGAAGATGGATTGCAAGTAGATCTCACTTTGTTTTACAAGGGATATAAGCCAAAAAGTTTGAAACCACCAATATAAGTGTCCTGATGGATTTATTACCTAACATCTTTTTGACCTGCTGAACTCTGAGAGACATATTCTCCATTTCCGTCTTAGCTCTGTGTTTACTAACACACGGTAAAACTGGGATTATCGTCTGTGTGTGTGTGCATATAAGGGGATTGACGATTGAAGCCTGCTGTATGTGTGTATATGTACCCTATGCATTTTCATGTCTCATGGCTTTCCCCCTGGTGTCTTGGGCAGCTAGTTTACACTGTCCTGAAACCACTGCATTCCACTTTCTCTTTCACCTGAAATAACACGGAATGTATGAATCTGTATGGTGCCTTTACTTCGGGTTATTAAGATAACCGGTAGGCTATATGCGCTAAATAAGGTTAAAGATGTCAAATATTAAGTGTAGCTTTCACTTTTTACCACCTGATCCCAAGTGACTCAGACCTCAAATTGTATGATTACTAAGATTGATAACACTGCATACATTAATACTGTAATTCAAACATAGCAGCATGCATTTCCATTACTTGTTTCAAGTCAAAGAAATTAACAGCATTAAAGCTATAGTGCGTAGTTTCTGTCGCCCCCATGAGGTATTCCTTTTTTTTTAGAGATACATGCATTTTTTTTGTAATTATCTTTTCATTAGTAAATTTCACATCAATTGACAAGTACAAATATATTTACAGTTGTTAACATCAAAATTGTACAGAACCAAACTTCTGCGTGGAAAGTCACCGGATGACACAGTCTTCTGAACATAGCTGAGAAATATAGAAAGAGTTTTGTGGAGCTTATAGTCTTAATTAGCATTGTAGCAATTCATTTGGCAATGGCTTGAATGTAACAGACGTTCATTAATATCAAAAAGTGAGGCACTAAAGCTGTAACGGTCAAAGGTGAGAGGTGTGAAATCTGAAGTAATAGTAACAATGTTAGTATCACTGATGACAACCTGTGACAACCATTAGATGATCTCACAATACATGAATGTGTGTGTCATTAGAGGAAATATGCAGCCTTTGAATGACTGAAGCTCAATCAAAACATGTCACAAAGCTCTCCCTCATCAAATGGGACTGAGGTAATGGTAGGGACAGAAAACATACAGGTAGTGCACCAACCTATCCAGGGCTCTATGTAACTTAAAATCATCACTATGCATACAGATAACAGTATTCTTATCTATGTTGTTGTTTCTGAGCTCGAGGAACAGTTGATAAACTGAAATGCACATTTTAGGAAGATTATCTGTGTTATTTTGTGCACTAAATACTTATTTTACATATTTTATGTCTGTGGATTCAAGCCTGCGGATGTGCTTCTTTTCGTGTGAGACGTAACTACTCGGTTTCCTCTTAACACTTCCTTCTTTATCTCCAAAGAATGAGCCCTGTGACAAAATTACCCCAACAGATTGTAAACTGTGCCGCTTGGATTGCAGTGTGAGCTTAATCTGAGCCTACAGCTTCAATTGGGTAAAAAAGAGATGAGACGGCTTAACTTTGGCTCTCAGTCAGTCAGTCTTAAACAGCTACTACTGTGTGTGTTGTCAATACACGATATTTGAGAGTAAAATCAAACTAAAATTGTATACCCCTAAAATATATATCGCTGGCTTGAAATATAAAACAAATAAATATCTTATCAACACTTAAAAATGAAAGAAATCCTGTTAATTCAAAGAAAAGTGCATCTTATAGGTTATATTAGTGGTTCAAACAAATGGAAGCACATGTATGCTACTGGAAAGCATACTTATGAGTTAATCAGTTATAGTTATTTTGATGGTTCAAGATTCAAAATCCTTTATAAATCACACAATGGGGAAATTCACACTGTTGCAGCAGCAACGGATAAGAGGGAAAGTAAAAGTAAAAGTAGAAGACGCGTTAACACAGTAATAAATATAATTAAAGAAAGTAAATATTAAATAGTAAAATGTCACATGTTTTATTGTATGTTTTATCAGCCCTGGTGTGTGTGTTTTGTCCATGTGGTCTACTGGGGGCAGTGCTGATTGTCGAGTCTGACAGCAGCAGGCAGGAAATACCTGATGATAAAAATGCTTAGTAATAAGAAAAAAAATGTAGGTTGTCCATTTTTTCCCAAGTGGAATAAATGGGCTTCTTCTAACAGGAAATTCTGTTACACAAAATTCTGTTCATTTTTTTCAGACTTTGCTCTACTATTTGTTTCTTGAGAATAATTGGGTAGTTTTAGATGGTCGCAATAAGACATCGCTTAGCTTTAAAGGGTAACAAAAAGATTGGGGACCAATGTTATGATCCTTCTTGGATCCTTCCTGGAGGAATGGAAAGTAACATCTTCTTTGAACTCTGTCTAACCCCTCCTGCTGCCCTCAGGGCTCTGTCCGACCCCTCCCCCTGCCCTCGGAGCTCCGTCCAACCCCTCCCCCTGCCCTCGGGGCTCCGATACACACGCAGACGTGCACGAGCACCGCTGTACCATAATTTTACTTCATGTCTCATTCACCGGTAAGCAGACGCCTAATATTATCATACTAAATGTTTAAAACAAACATGACCATGACCATGTTAGCAATGTGGCAACAACGTGCATTAGGCTCAGGCTGGAACACAGGAGGGGTAGAGTATGCACAACAGAGCAAGAAGACATTTCATTTGTTCTTTCCAAGCGGGCCGCAAGGCAGTGATTGGTGGGCGTTTTTACAGGATTATAGCAGCTACAGATGACATATCTTTTTCGCTCATTCTTCAGAGCCCATAACTTATTTATTGCTGGGGTTTAAAGGACATTTCAAACAATATATAAGAAAGTGTATATTGGAAATAGTACCAACCCTGCCTCTAATGTATATTTCAAATACAGCCAGAGCTGCCAGGTCATCCCAACTTCTAAATACTGCACTCTTGTTTTTCTTTTCATGTACCAACAGTGATGAAACGGAAAAGAACGTATGCCTGTCACCAAAGAAATGAGTGAGTCGTCGTCCTTTCACTCAGCGACGCTTGTGTCATTGGCCCGATCGCTGTCCGGGCTTGGGCTTGATGCCGCCAATGGAGGTCCTATCACCCCTCTTGACAATGATGAGCCCCCTCCTCCGGTAATGGTTTCCTCAGAATGCTAACGCTCACATCCTGAAGCCCTAACAACCTGCAGCAATATGTCAGCTCACATTTCCACTCCCTGAGCTGACACACACAGAGCATTATCTAGTTGTTATGCTCTTACAACATAGTACTCCCGAAATTCCCTTCTTGTAACCCTCATCACTCACCTCAATAATTACCTGTATGTGCTTTTTGTGTGTTTGTGTAGGAGTCTGGCATCGATCTAGGCCCTGGGCTTTTTTTTGCCGATGGCAAGAGAAAAGTGGACTACGTCCTCTGCTACAAATACAAAAAAAGGCGGGCATCCAAGGCACGCCTTTCCATTGTATCCAATGGAAATATACCCTTTTCGATGCCGGGCCGTTGTGAAACGGAAGTAGAGTCTGGGGAAGCAGGTGCACCTGCAGGAGATGAGGAGTCAAAGCTGTCTGAAGAGGAAAAGGCTATGATGAGGGAGGAGTTTGAAGCAGGTCTACTGGAAGCTGGACTACAGCTAGAGCGTGATAAAATGGTGTGTATCTGCTTTTACAGTGCTTTCACAATGATTATTTTCCTGCTATACAGTCCTATAGACATTTATGAGTCAGAGCCGTCCTTACGTGATTTTGCTGACCACAAATCCTGTGATTGGACGGCTGCCAAACAGGTTAAGGATAAGACTCAGCCTTTCCCTGGAGGCTATGCCTGCACTCTAAACTCAAACTTATTGATTATCAGTGGTATAATATAGGATGCTATAGTAATAACAAACACAGTTATAACAATGAGAGGTATGTTGCATCATGTCTTTTGTCATGTACAGCAGGGGTATTTTTCTTTTTTAAGCCAAGGACCCCTTAACTGAAAGAGAGATTTCATAATAAATCATGTTTTAATGTGAAACATTGAATTGAAAGCACAGTGAATCCTTAGGATGAACTGTATCTGTGGATGGCTACCTTAGTGACTACCTTACCTATAGGCCAGTAAGCCTATCATCAATGTGTTTCTTTTTTCACAGGTAGGCTGATATGTATTTGCGAATAATATGTTGGATTCATGTTAAGTTGAAAAAAAGTTTATAATATGGAGGCCCTCCTGCAGTAACTCTGAGGACCCTCTAAGGGTCCCGAACACCCTGTTGAAAATCTCTGATGTACAGTATAGTATATGCAAGTGTGTTTCTTTTGTTTGTATTCTATATGAGTGTGCACATTTGTGTGTATGTCTGTGTTTGCGTCTGTATGTAAATGTGAGATGTCTGCGTTAAATCAGCTGCTGTTTTGGTTGAGGATTAACAACGCTGACAGTAAGAGTGAAGCCAAAGGCCAGATTATAGGGCCTAATTAGAGAGTGATCCATTACTCGGAGGCGTGTGTGCTGCTGGCACATGGGGGTGAATTGGTGGGTTTCATTTTGATTGTGCTGTACTGTACCAGTATGTCAAACAATCAAATATGCTTCAGAAACTGAACAGTGAAGGATTCATTTGAATACAGTATTTAGCATTGTGGATCAAGGTATGAATAGGCCCTGTTGTGTTGCTTGTTTGGGCAGTACAGTTACTTTAAAACATAAATGTTTATTTAGTATAATCTCACTTTGAAGCCAAACTGTGGAAATCATCATCATTATAGTGGTAAAACTATGCATCTTTTAATCAAAATTCATCTCTTCAAGGATCTTGATCTGATTTTGTTTTTATTTTTATTTTCCTTACCTTTAACATTTTAATAACTTCTGATCAGAATAAGAGTAGCTTGACAGTAGTACAAAGTCTGGTGATAGATTTTAATGCTACCACCAGAAAATTGCTGGTAAACAAACAACCTTCAGTTCAGTCACTTTATTATCCCAAATGGGAAACTTGATATGCAGTCAGGAGTGAAAGATAAAAAAATAATAATAAAAAGAAACACATTCAAGTAACATACAAATAGACAAGACAACAATACAAAAGCATGAGTACAAAATATTTCCTGTATGTAATACGCACAACACCATTTATCACCACTGGAGCAATCTCTAAAAACAAAAGGAAAAGAAAATACTACATTACATGTGCAAATTAAGCTGAGTTATTGCACATGGGACAAAGGAGTTTTTACTCCTATTGGTGTTGAACCGGAGTACTCTAAATCTGCGACCTGAGGGGAGTGTTATGAACTCAGAGTGAAGGGGGTGGGCTGTACAGTCTAATATAGACCGGGCCTTACGAAGTACTTGCTGGTCAAAGATAACCATCAAGAGGGACTGTGGGAAACCTATCACCTTGCCAGCCACCTTTACAATATGGCTGAGGTGTTTTTTGTCCCTGATGTTCAGGTTACCATACCAAGCAATCATGGCAAAGGTAAGAACAGATTCAGTAAAAGACTTATAAAATAAGGACATCATTTTCCTATCTACATTAAAAGTGTTTAACTTCCTAAGGAAGTACAAACGTTGCTGTCCCTTCTTACAGACTGCATCACAATTCAAATCAAACTTCAGGTTTTTATTGATAATGGTTCCCAGATACTTGTACTGTTCAACAAACTCAATTCCAGTTCCCTTAATAAAAGTCTTAGATGGTGGGAGGAATACTTTCCTAAAATCAATGACCATATCTTTGGTTTTTGTGGTGTTTAATTGGAGAAAGGCCTCATCACACCTCATCCACCACTGGCCTATTAGACAAAATTGATGACATCAGGTACCATTCCCAAATATAATCTGTACTAAATGTCAATACTTTGGAGGATTGGGAGGTTCTGGGCTTGAAATAATGGGATTTCCTACAAAACGGCCTCATTATAACACAAAGTAGCATACTTAAAGGCTCATCTGGCTGCCTCAGGACAAGTAGCAGGAGCACTTGCATGCAAAGACAAATGGAGGTGAAGAAGACAGATACACAGTTTATCTATCCATAGAGGCCTGTAATCCAAATCTAATTTGACAGGTTATGTTATGAAGTTATGGATATAGTGTTTTTTCTGTTCAAATTTCACATTAATCTCTGTGTTAATGTGTGTGTTTATGTGCAGAGGGCAAATTGCATATGGGTTATTCGGTTGCACATCCCATGGCCAACACTCAGTCGAGAAGCAGAGCTTCAGAAGATCAAAGTTGCTGTGAAAAAGGTCAGCAGCAATATACACACCCTGGTCCTTAATATTCTAGTTTTATGTAACATGTTTGCAGAAGATTAATTTGGACATTGTGCACATCACAATCCTATTTTAAGTCTAAGGAGTTCTACAGAAAGCTGTATAACGTGACAGGATAGGTGGGTAGATATCTATAGTGATATGACAGTTGTGTTGTTTACAACATAGTGTATTGCATTTCATCCGACTGTTTCCATGTATGTTTTCATCAAACAGAAGTGTGAATTGCGGAAACGGATGGGCATTGCTGGGATGTGGGATTCCATTATTGGCAAGGTCAACATACCGTTTCAACCAGACGTCCCTGACTTTGACATCCACAGAGATTTACAGACACGCGTCCACTTCAAAACCCTCAAACACCCTTTTATCAGAGACAAGCTCCACCTGTAAGTACCCGGACTGTCACGCTTACATGCACACATGTACTGAGGTGGAATGGTATCAAAAAACTAACCCACTTTAGAAGTCGCCCTTGGCTGGGGACACACATGCCTTTCAGTTCAGACATGGTCAGTGATTTAGATAACACCCTACTATCTAAATCACCTGCAGGCTGTGTGCTTTCATCATCCTTATCATAACATGGTGGAGCTTTCACGTAAATTAAATTTTTACTGTTTACACTACTGAAATGCTATTGGGACACAGCAAGTGACAAGATAAGCTTAACAGTAACTTCTTTAGGTTGACTGAATTATTTGATTCAACAAACAACAAAACACTTTAATTTGGGAAATGTGAAAGTGTGAACAGTGATCCCACTACTCATGCATCCATAACTTTGGTGAACAAGTCTATTGTTAATATTAAACGCTCACATTAGGTCTGTGACTGCTTCTTGTCATTTACTGCAGGTACGACATCAAGTCAACAGACACCGTATTCGACAACGCAACACGCAGCAGAATAGTGAGTCCAGAATAAAAATATTATATAATATAATATAATATAATTTAGATTATGAGGAATATTTTGGATATGTAATTGAGCTCACACACATGGACAATGCTTTGTTTGTGTCTAGGTGGCTGAGATTATGTCACGCACTACCTGCAGACAAACTTGCCAAACCACTGGTGAGGTCTAACTCTTGCATTGGTTTTATTCTCCTTTTTCATACCGTTCATATGCATGCTGTTAGTCAAATTTCATGCTGCCGGTTTCTGTATGCTACCAGTCACAAAACTATATGTGTCCATGACAGTCTGTTGCACTTTGTGTCATAAGGCATCAGCTCATTATTGGCTCGGGGTGTCTACGACTCTGCCTTCCCTCTGCATGATGTGAGTATTACAGAAATAACACTGGACAATGTGAAAATATATTTGTGTGTGCTACATCTACTGTACACAAAGGACTTTATTGTGTCATACAGGACAGATTAGTCAATGTATTTACAGTATAAATGTTTATGGAAATGGAGAAAAAGGGACAATCTTTTTTTTCTGTAGGGGTCGTTCACAAGGAGAGGACGAAAGGATCAGCGAAATGACAGACAGGTGAGTTGAGTGGCCTCTAATGGGTCTTTGACAAAGTGTTTGCAAACTGCCTAGCAAACAGGTCATGACTGTTCTGTGTTTCATGACCTTTTATTTGTCATCTACTAGCTTGCATTGACGAGCGCTCTGACACGAAGCAGGGTTCAGTTCAACAATGTTCTGAAGTTTAATGAAACACACAAGAGTATATATTGTCAGTCACATATTGCTCAAGTCATTTCGATGACGTGAGAGTAGATGGATAAGAAAGCATCACCGGAGCAAAGGAGGATGGCTCAAGGTTGGGTTCACACAGTTCAATTGTGCCAGGTAGTGAAGCAGGTGCTACAAATTATGAGATAAGGTCAGATGAAAAAGGCTAGTTTCAGAGAGTACATCATCTTGTCAGAGATGGGAAGTAACGAAGTACAAATACTTCGTTACTGTACTTAAGTAGATTTTTCAGGTATTTTTACTTTACTTTACTATTTATTTTTGTGCCGACTTTTTACTTTTACTCCTTACATTTTTAACACAAATACCGGTACTTTCTACTCCTTATGTTTTACAAAAGTGGCTCGTTACTTACCCACTTACAAAAGCGCGATGATACGTAACAACATTGTTTGTGACAGAACTTTCTCATTTTCATTCATAAATTCACCCCGTCTGTGTTGGGAAGCTCTGACATTTGGACCTTGGGGGCTTCCGTGGCCGTGCCCTGGATCAGACGTGAAGTCACTTAACGTTACTAAGCAACAACAAGTTGCATTCTTTGCGTGGTCTTTCCTTTCTCGCAACTAGTTACCTAGAGTTTGATAAAGTTTTATAACGAGATATGAAACGTTACTAAACAGACCTAAATAACACTACTTCGTGTGTGTGTGTGTGTGTGTGTGTGTGTGTGTGTGTGTGTGTGTGTGTGTGTGTGTGTGTGTGTGTGTGTGTGTGTGTGTGTGTGTGTGCACGCGCCTGTGTGTGGGTCTGTGTGTCTATGTGTGTGTGTACCTGCGTATGAATACAGCAGTAAACAGAATACAATGTTTATATTTCCTTGTTTCAGATGATGAGAGAGACAGTGAGAACTCCTGGCCTTCATAAGGTCAATGACTATGCAATATTAGAGTAAATTCTTAAATCTTAAATATGCATTGCTTTACACAATTAAATTACTATATGGTAATGTTAGTTAGCAATGGTCAGATAATTAACTAAAATAGAAAGAGTTTTCTCCTTCCGTCTGCTTTTTATGCATTTGTTAGCCATTGTGTTGAAGATTGTAAACAGTTTATTAAATACTTTTGAGTAAATGTAGGCCCTTATCAGCAGATTTTATTGCTAATCGATACAAAAGTTGTATGATGATGCTAATTATTAGTCATGGTTTTGTGTGGCAGTGGGGGGTGTCGGTTAAATGGCTTATTTGTGTGATGTGATGTCCTGTTGCGTTCAGGTTCGGTTGCGTTTCTCAAAAAGTGCTGTTTTTCCAGGACTTTAAATAAACGGCATCAATACTTAAACGTCTGTTGCCCGTGTACAGTTCGTATTCAGAAACGTCACAGTACCGACTGTCTGGGGTGTCGCTCTGGGACCGGCGAGTATGAGGCTGGGAGGGGAAAATCACAGTATACTCACTACAAAAAAATAGACTACACCACTGGTTAGTTGTACTCTAAAAGTATGCAGAACTTACATGTAGATTCCTTTAAATGTTAAGGGGAAGATTAAAAATGGAACTGGATCTGTGAATTATTACAGAATCTCAATTGAATTGAATTCATACTCAGTCAGAATCTTATTAACCTGGAGTCCCAGTCTCTGTCACAATAATCATATATGTGATGTTTTAGGCCTTTTGGCAGACATCCATTTAAAATGTAGACAATGGCATATATACATAAAGAGCCTTTTCTCCATGTCTACCGAAGTTTCTCAGCTTGCACTCTAGTAACATTTGTGGTCCAGGTAGCTTTGCATAAAAAATGGATGTCATTCGCAAGGCTACTTTTACTTTTATACTTTAAGTACATTTCCAAGCCTGTACTTTGTTACTTTTACTTGAGTAAATAAGTTAAATCAGTACTTCTACTTTTACCAGAGTAGTTTTTAACACAAGTATCTGTACTTCTACTTAAGTATGAGAAGTGAATACTTTTGCCATCTCTGCATCTTGTAGTATATGTGATGGCTATTGATTCACATCTCTGGCATGACAGTTGAGCCTTAGACCTGTCAGACTTCCCTCGGTCCTAATGCATTGTGCTTCATGGGAAGTGTAATCTGCAGACATAAGGGAGTACTACTACATGTGTGAAAAAAGTTGTATACAGCCTTTTGTGGCTCCTGAGGGAGCTGCTGAAAATCTGAAAAAATAACCTCAAGTGATTCACTTGGGGAAAAAAATCTGATTGTGCATTGTCAAATTAAATGTAATTGTAGAACTGGTGTACATGTATGTGAATAAATCAGCCTAGTTCCTACAGTATATTAATAATCTAAAGTAACTATCATTAACTTGTGTTACTCTTGTGGCGTGTGTTCGGATGTCTTTCAGCTCCTCCATGAAGAATGGGCTAACTATGGAGTCATGCATAAATACCAGCCTGTGGACCTGATCAGGTAGAGCAGTTAGTGCCAACACAAATAAACGTCTAGCTATAGCTATAGTTTGAGACTGCAATGTTCATTACAGCCACTAACACCAAACTGACCAGACTGAACAAATATACTGATGATTTTGCTTTTTGTACCAGTGTGGCTAAATACGTAAAGATTCTCCTGACGGTGATGCCAGAGAAAATGCTATGGTGTTATTAAAACACTTTGGCCTGAAAGTAGTTAAAGATGAAAGCTTATAGAGGGTCTAAAAAGGATCCACAAGCCACTATTTTGACAAGGCCCTATAATGGACTAAAAAGTTGGTTAGGTGAAGGTTTTGGCATGATGGTGACACTAGACTTTATTGGGATAATGTGGCCTGTAGCTGGGAAGATAGTGCACCAGAATTGGACTGTAGACCCTGTGGCTAGTGGGGCAAAAATGTAAATCTGTAAACCTGCAAACCCAGGCAGCTAGTTGATACATTGGCCTTTTCTTAACAGGAAGTACTTTGGAGAGCAGATTGGGTTGTATTTTGCCTGGCTGGGTGTTTATACTCAGCTCCTCATCCCTCCCTCTGTACTGGGCATCATTGTCTTCCTGTATGGCATATTCACTGTGGATGACAATGTGCCAAGGTAGGCAGATAAAAAAAAAAACTCAAACTTATGTATGCTCATCAAAAGCACATTATAGTATTACCATACATGTGCTTTTCTTTGTGTTGTTCAGCCAGGAGACATGTGATGACAACCTGAACATCACCATGTGTCCACTGTGTGATGTAGTGTGTGACTACTGGCGTCTGAGTACAGTGTGCTCACTGGCCCGAGCGTCATACCTGTTCGACAATGGAGCCACTGTCCTCTTTGCCATTTTCATGTCTCTGTGGGGTAGGTATACATTCTAATGCACTTTTCTGATCACGTTACAGCAGGTCTATGTCAGTAGACCAGCTCCTAGACACTGACAGGAGGAGTGACAGGGACAGTATGCATGATTGGACTGAGTGAAACTATGTTCATAGATGTATAATTGATGTTCATTGATATCAACATCAAGCTGCTCTGCATGCATACGTACATGTATTTTTGCATTTTCCTGTGTGGTCAAACCAAAGGTCCGTGTTTATTTTTTTAAAGCCAATTATTTTAGGAATATTTGAATATTCCTTCTGTGTGTCTTCTTGTAGCTGCTTGTTTCCTTGAGCACTGGAAAAGGCGACAGATGTGTCTGAAACATATGTGGGACCTGACAAGCTTGGAGGATGAGGAGGTACAAACATACATTCAAGAATTCTGTACTGTGCAATAAACATACATTATTTTAGAATAGACTCAGTCAGAGCCTTTTACTGCTTTGCCATTATGAGTATGAATCTTTGAGTCTATCTTTTTAACTTTCTGTTTTCATAACTCCTGTGTGTTAAAGTGCCAAGTCAATAAGGATGAAGGTGCTAGCCTCATGGCCCAGTATTTAGGCAACAGTAGTGGTTTGCCTTGCAGATTATCATTTGTGTCAGAACAGTGTCCTCCCCCTGACACACACATGCACATATACATCAATGCATCAACGCCACTCTTTACCCTGTAAAAGGCTGTAATGGGATTGGTCTCTTCTTAAAACAGTGCACTTGCTGATGACACAGCAGGGAAACAACATAAACAATCACGTAACTCTCTCTCTCCCTCTCTCCTCCCTCTCTCTCTCTCTCTCTCTCTCTCTCTCTCTCTCTCTCTCTCTCTTTCATGTATTTCTGTCTCTGCTGCCTGAAGGAGCGAGTCCAGGTGGGCAAGTTTCTATGCCTATTAAACGTACCCACAATCTGGTTTAAGAAGCTGTATTATTAATGTCTTTCATTTCATAAATTAAAAACATATCTTGGCTATTTATTGGAATATATGTATAAGCAGTTGAAAATCAGATAAATTCTGTAGCTGTAAACTGCTGTCTGAAGCGTACTGTAAAGTTGTGATATAAGGATTTTTGTCTCGTCGGTTGTGATCTGTTACTTTTGGTGCTGTCCCATGTGTTTTAACGTGTGCATGTGTGTGCTGCAGGAGGAGCTGAGGCCTGAATATGAAGAAGCTGTACAGGAGAAAAAAGATAAGGTTAAAGCAATGTCTAAGAAGAAGGTATTGTACCTGAGTGTGTGTTTTTCAGATATAATTTCTATGACTTGTGACACTGAATTGACAAGTTTTTAATGACAAATGTTTCTTTTTTTTACTCTGTTGCAGTTAATTCATGCTGGGGAGGGCGCAGATGGAGAAGAAGACCAGATGCTGGCCTCACAGGTAGGTTTCATTGCATCAACACATCCTCACACCTAATGAAAGAACATTATGTGGACAGAGTTGATTGGAGGAGAGGGCGGGGCTGTTACACTGAGGTGATTTACACTTGCTTCATCCTGAATCCTAACACAGATCTCACTTATTTGATTCCATTACACTCAGTGAAGGTAAACAACGTTATCAATACAAGCAAATATTACTGCCCGTCTTTCATCTCCAGTAATGTTATTACAAACTAACTCTGTCTGTATGAGTTTATGTCGGTGCACAAAAAGGAAACTCCCTTTACCTACAGTGGGTGGTTGAGTCCAAAGCTGCTTACCTGCCTGAGATTAGCCCAGATTACTGATGGAGAGAAAAAAGGGAGGAGGGAGAGGAAGAAGGGGAGGGGAGGGGATTTCTGCACCTGCCAGACAGAAAACATAAAGAGTGTGTGCAGAACATGTATTACTGCATATCACATACTGTACATGCATTAAAGCATATACCAGTGTGTGTGTGTGTGTGTGTGTGTGTGTGTGTGTGTGTGTGTGTGTGTGTGTGTGTGTGTGTGTGTGTGTGTCTGTGTCTGTGTCTGTGTCTGTGTCTGTGTGTGTGTGTTTATACATGTAATATGCATGTTTTTCTTGACAGCAGGAACCAGACTCCCTGGACATTGAGGATCACCTGTCAGGTTATCTCATCAATGTGTCTACCTTACTACTACTGGTACTGCTTTCACATCACACAATATTCTATGATCACTGTCCGTTTTTGTGAGGCATTAGGCATTTAACAGAAATCAGCAGTTTTATCCTTCCACCATAATGTTTGTGAATGTATCTACACAAATTCTTCCCTGATTCCCATATTATATCCATTCGTGTCTCATTAATTAGTGTCAACAGTACCAGTGTACCAGTGACCCTAAATGTGTGCTAGCAAAAGCTAGTTTTTAATTGTGTGAAACAATTCACTTTACGCCAGACATTAAATACCAAAATAAAAAATTGAAAATATCGGAAAGATAAAACAATGATAAGAGAGAAAGGAGGAAGAAAAAGATAGAAATAAATATTTACATGTGCCAAATATTAAAAAAGACATTGTCACTATAAAAAATTGTCATGAAAGAAAACAAATATTTTTCAATACCAGAGTCTTGTCATCTAACTTTTTAATATTGTGGCCGTGTGTGCTGTGTGTGTTCAGATCTTCGTAACCTTCTCGGCAGTGTTTGGGGTGGCAGTTTATCGCATCTGCATGTTAAGTGTGTGGTCCATGAACCCTGATCCTGAAGCCAAGGCCAGCGTGAGGATGACCGTCACCACCACAGGCATCATTCTAAATATGCTGGTCGTTCTGGTGTTGGAAGAAGTCTATGGAGCGATCGCTGTGTGGCTGACTGAACTGGGTATTGAATATAATGCTGTTACAGAGTAAAGGGTTAAATAGGGAAGTCTTCAACTCACAGTTAGCTCAGCTCTGCTGTGTTATAGCTGAACAAACAAACATTTTAGAGTAAAAAGATTTCAGCGTGAAAGGCCATGTTACTGATTTAGGAAGCACGCTTACTACGATTGAAACATAGCATTACGAGCAAGTGTGCCTAACATGATGTGTGTACATTGTTATCCTTTCCAATAGAACTTCCTAAGACAAAGGAAGAGTTTGAAGAGAAGCTGATCTTTAAGTCTTTCTTCCTCAAGTCCATGAATGCCTTTGCACCTATTTTCTATGTGGCCTTCTTTAAGGGCAGGTGTGTGTATTATAAAATCTTACTTTTCTCACTTACCAGTGTCTTTCTTTACTCCTTATCATGTGACTTGGTCCTCTCTTTATGCAGGTTTGGTGGGCGGCCTGGCGATTATGTTTACGTCTTTGGAGACTATCGCATGGAGGAGGTATGTTCAGTTACACACATTAGTGGTCAGGGTTCATTTGTATGTATATGTACAGTAAATGTATATCTGTGTCTTGAGTAAATGTGTGTGTTTTTTTCCCATAGTGCGCTCCACCAGGCTGCCTCATCGAGTTGTGCATCCAGCTAAGCATGATCATGCTCGGAAAGCAGCTCATCCAAAACAATGTGTTTGAGGTTCTCATACCGTATGTATATACAGATTCTTGCAAAACTGCTTCATTTACTGAATTTCTCATCTTTGCTATCTTTTCTCTGACTCTATCCTCTGTTTTCTTTTGCAGTAAGCTAAAAAAGATGTATAGAACAATACAGGAAGAAAAAGTAAAAAAGAGAGCAGCAGAAAATGAAGAGAATGACACAGAAGAGAAGAGACCAAAGCAACAATATGACAAAGATTACACCCTTGAACCCTTTGAAGGCGTGACCCCAGAGTACATGGAAATGAGTGAGTCTCTTGCTCACTCTTTTAATAATTGAATCACTCACTACTGCAAACACACAATATAATTATTTAACTGTGTGTGTGTGTGTGTGTGTGTGTGTGTGTGTGTGTGTGTGTGTGTGTGTGTGTGTGTGTGTGTGTGTGTGTGTGTGTGTGTGTGTGTGTGTGTGTGTGTGTGTGTTAATATTTACAGTAATCCAGTATGGGTTTGTGTCTCTGTTCGTTGCCTCCTTCCCGCTGGCGCCAGCGTTCGCTCTGCTTAACAACGTCATTGAGATTCGCCTCGATGCTGCAAAATTTGTCACTGAGATCCGACGGCCTGATGCTGTGAGGTGTAAAGACATAGGTACAGATGATGCATGAGAGCATGTCCACTCTGTCAGGCTCTGTGTGAATGTGAAACAAGCTATCCTGGAACTTTTTAATCACTTTCTTCTCCATTCTGCCCCTCCATGTCTGTCTGTCTGTCACTTTTATACAATAACACACACACACACACACACACACACACACACACACACACACACACACACACACACACACACACACACACACACACACACACACTTACCTTTACCTCTTTGTCTTTTTTCATGCACATGCTATCTCCAGGGATTTGGTACAACATTCTCTGTGGAATCAGCAAGTTCTCTGTCATTACCAATGTAAGTGTGTGTGTGTGTGTGTGTGTGTGTGTGTGTGTGTGTGTGTGTGTGTGTGTGTGTGTGTGTGTGTGTGTGTGTGTGTGTGTGTGTGTGTGTGTGTGTGTGTGTGTGTGTGTGTGTGCTGTACCCATAACCTTTGACCTCTGGCATAGAGTGTCTTTCTAAAGTAAACTACTTACTAAAGTGATGTGCACAACAATTTCAGTCTTAAATACTGACATCTCTGTGAGTTAAAAGTTTTTCTAAAAAAAAATTACTTTTATTTCATGTGTTAGTAGAGCCCTCTGGATTTTTAAAATATGTTTACATTCACTGTTTCTCACCAAAACGCATTGTGTGTATCGTTGACATTGAGGTTTAACAAATGTGGTAAATGCATTAACCTTATCATCAAACATTTGCAAAGCAGCTTTTTGAATAGTTTGTGTGAGTGAATTTATGGGTTTTTCCATTGACCCTTTTGGCCAAAAATGTGACATTTCGATATCAGTTATGAATATTGCGATATCGATATAGATTTCAATATTTTTAAACATATGTAAAATTACAAAAGTTATGGGAAAACACATCAAAATAGATTCATAACAAATTAAACAAGTTTTCTTACAATACAAGGTTTATTTCAACTGACAGTCATATTGGACTGGTACAACATGTGTCTACAGAACAGGACATGTTTTACTGGTTGTACAGTATAAAATAAATAGGACAGGACACAACTTTCTTCATTTCTTCATTTCTTTCGCTTCTCTGATTCGTTCCGTTTTGTTGTCTCTGTCTATTTCTTCACTTACACTGTCACTCTGTTGAAATATGCACACACGTGGTACGCTACATAGGGTTTGTTAGGTAGTGGACCCGTGTGCTGAAGTGCACTAACATGTGCAAGTGGCACGGTAACTGGCCAATGAAATGATGATCATTATAGCATTTCAAGTGGGCTCTAAATCAAACACAACTAAGCCACACAGCCAATGGATGGGACGCAGCGCTCCACAAAATAAACATAGCTGATAACCAGTCGATGTGCCAGCAGTAACTGGTACATGATGACATATCATAATACGGTATTGGCATTTCCACTCCTTTGTCTTCTCAGGCATTTGTCATCTCCTTCACGTCAGAGTTTGTTCCACGAATGGTTTACCAGTACATGTACAGTGCAAATGGCACCATGAATGGCTATACAGAGCACTCACTGTCCTACTTTAATGTCAGCAACTTCCCATCGGGCAGTGCACCCACCACCACCCTGATCACCGGAGTCTCTATGTGCAGGTGTGTTTTAACCTTGACCTGTATGGATTTCTCTTTAAATCCAGCAGCTTAACTCTTACTTTACCTAAATCCCAAACTTGACTTGAGTTTTCAGAAACTGTAAACTGTGAGGTTTATAGCAGGTATTTTCCTGAGGCAAATTTCTTTCAGAATTACCAGATATTTTTCTCTTATTGTTAACTACGTTTACTCATATTGCTCTAGGTTCCTCCTTGCAAACACACTGTCTGTATTTTTCAGGTATAAGGACTACAGAGACCCACCATGGGACCAAGATGCCTACACTTTCTCGAAACAGTATTGGTCTGTCCTGGCTGCAAAATTGGCCTTTGTAATATTCTTCCAGGTATGAAAAAAATGTTTACAATTGTCCTTATGTTAATGTCAGTCTACAAAGTAGTGTCTGATCTTCAAGTGTTTCTTTCTCAAATCCATTAACACCATTGCACCTTATAGAAGAGGCCTTTTTTTCTTGCTTCACTCATTTTTCACCATTGTTTTGTCTTTATTGTTGGCACATACGTAATATTATAGATAATTAGGGATGTGCCAAATCAACTTTTCTCTCCTCATACTGATTCTGATACGTCAACTACTATAAGAACTCATTGGGAACATTTTTGTAAGGTAACATGAGGCCAGAGATTGCTATGGCGCTAGTCTGAAGCCCACTGGTAGTGAATCTAATCAGCTTACGTTGGTCACTATCACCCGATACCAAGCCAGCAGAGCGGCCTATATCTGTAGATTGGCGGATTGTAAAGACCATGGACTTTCTTTATGCAGTCAATTAAACCTATAAAATCTAGAAATATTTTATAATAAAAAAGATGGATGATTGTTTAACTATAGCAGCATTAACTCCAAGCATACTCTTTCGATGTAATTATACATTGCAAGAAAAAATGTTTTCTTGTCTTTCCCCCAACAGAACCTCGCCATGTTCCTCAGCATGTTGGTGGCTTGGATGATCCCAGATGTACCGCGATCTCTGCGGGAACAGCTGAAGAAAGAGAACATGATGCTGATGGAGTTTCTGCTAAATCAAGACCAAGAAGCACGTGCCAAATCTCACCCCTCAAAACGCTCCAATTCCTGCTTCCCCGCCATTGTTGTGATGGAGGCACCACAGGAAGAACAAGAGGAGGAGCAAATAGAGGAGGAAGAAAGAGTTGAGATCGGTCTGGATGAACCACGAAGGAGCAGTGACAGTGATCCAGAGCTTGGGAAGTCATTCGAAGAAGTTGAAGAAAATAGACAGTTAGAGCGAGGAGGTGAAGAAGAAGATGAGGGTGGAGAGGTAGAAGAGAGACAAAAGGAAAAAGATGTAGAAGTGAATGAAGAGGTTGGAATGGGGGATAATGAGCAAGAGGTAGGAGAAGAAAAAGATGAAGCAGAACAAATAAAAGAAGAAGAAAAGAAAGTTGAAGAGAAGGCAGTTGAGCAGGAAAACTTTACTGTTGATCTGGATGCCTTCATGAGCGAGCTGGGCCTGTTAGGTGAGAGGAGAAAACGTAATTTATACGTCGTCTACTTTCTGTTTTTGGCTTTGAATCTTCAATTTGCACTACATGTTTTATCATGTGTCATCTTTCCTCTAAGTAAAGTAACGTCATCTTGTTTGTGTTATGTGATACATTTTTCTGTTTCCTCTCACGTAGATGAGGAACCCTCATCGAGCACAGCTAGAGATACAGAGCTTCCCCGCTCGGAGTCCGAACAGGAGTACCAGAAAGACCAGGAGCCTCAGTCTCATCCATCATCTATAGGAGGCTCATCCCAGAGTCAGAAGGGCTCCAGAGCAGAAATGACAACGTCAGATATTGACACTAGGCCCTTCTCACTAATTGCTCCTCCACCCAGAGAGCCAGGCTCAAGGGCGAAGGCCCGCTGCTCCACCCTGCCTTCTCGCCACAAAGGGGCTGAGGCTTGTTGCAGTCTGCCACGGCCCAGCCACTCCACCAGCCTCACCAGGTTCCAGCAGACAGCCACACTTATTCCCCTGCTTCCACTGAGCTCTTCTTTATCAGCCTCATCCAATCCACTCTCTGCCCCTCACACAACTGTGTCACCATCATCTCTGCATCCCACAGAGTCCCCATCAGCCCAAGAGCTCAAAGCCCCCAGTGAACTATTCACGCTGAAAGGACCTCCGGCTCAACAGCCCCGCTCCAGGGTCAAAGCCCGGAGCTCCACGCTGCCTCCACGACAAAGAGCCCCTGGTCCTGAGGAGCACTCCACCAAGTCTAGCCATTCCACCAGCTTTACTAAGCTGGAGGATGGCATCCCTCCTTCCCCCAGTGAACTGAAGCGCAACATGCCAATATGAGGGGAGCTGGGTGGCAAGGGAAAGGGACAGAAGTTGGCAGAGGGAGGGGGAGGACTATCCAGATTAGCCTCTCCCGTCTGTGCCTGGAGCCTCACCTCCATCTGTCCTCTCTATCTGGGTACATAATACCTGGGGTCTGAAGGAGACCATCCAGATAAACTGAACATCCTTTTTATCCTCTTAATCTTCATTGAGATGTTTTTACCACTCAGGGGTTTAGGGCTGACCCTGATAAGGGGAGTGCTGGACAATTCAGAGAAAGACTGCTCTGAAACTCTCCCTGCCATGCCCGTAAACAATACCACAGGAACTTTACTTTAACTCTTTCTATTCCTGATTTTTTTGTTTTTGGGTTGTTTTTTCGTTGGTTTGTTTTCACAGCTCAATAGCCACTGCTCCTTTGTTATTTTCAGTCCCACACATGTACATGTACTGTATATACAGCACAGCTAGTATCAACACTAGTATCAACACGCATGCTTGTAGATCTACTGTTTATTTTTAGAAGTTTTGATATATATATAAAAAATGATTCATTTATATTTAAAATAAATTAATTATTAAAAATAAAAGAAGGACATATTTTTGATATCTGTTTTTCCTTCTGAATTCTCAAAGGTTGTTTTATGTTGCATTTCAGTCTTATTATCTTTGCCACAAGGGCTACAATTACTGACAGCAAAGGTGACAATGACAATTGTATTATATTATATTAATTGTATTAAGTATTATATTTCAGTTTATGTGAAGAAATGACAGATATCCCATCATCTCTTTTTTAGAGATGGCAAGCTGAAGTTGTTAACACGAGACTAACAACACACAACACACCATTCATAACATGTCACTAGTAAATCCTAATTGGGAGATGATGACAGTATCAACACTGATAGGCCTATTGTGTTGTCTCTGTTGCTCCCCTCTGGTGTGTGATGAAACACTGAGAAAGTATAGTCTTATATTTTAATATGGATGCTCAGTGATGTGTTGCTTTACTTTCATATCCCTCTGAAACCTGACATTTTCAATGTTCTGCTGCAAAAGCTAATTGGAAATTCCAATTTTCCTTACAGAAAAGTGTTATTTACACAGGCAACTATTTATGCAGAGTGATGTTTTACTCTCTTTTTTTGTGTGCGAAAGTTCCTTTTTAACCTGCACTGGCTCCTCCTTGTCTGCCCCACCACTGAATAGAGCCTTTGTGGGAGCTTTGCAGCATTCCACGTGAATTCTTGCAGGTGAGGGTACGCAAACTATTTCACACTGAAATGACTGCTGCAAGTTAACATTTACAGCTGAAAATACAAAATGCTTCAAGGGAAAGTCAGGGGTGTCCAGTGCTGAGCTTACCTTAAAGGACTTGCTGCAACTTCCAGGGTGTGATAACAAGAGGAGACAGAGTGCACAGAGTGCGAGGGAAGGATCCCATTGTTTCTATCCAGGTGAGCGACTACACGCATGCTCAAAAAAAGAAGACATGCTTACCAGAGCCTTGTCGTCCCACACACAATGAGGTGCATTGTACAGATTAGGGACAGCATTTGCTCATAAGTAAATATCTTCCTCTTCTTTTTTTACTTTTTATGCTGTCTTTGAGGAATGGCTCCATAAAGAGTGAACATATAGGATCTATTTAATCCTGTTATCTGATGTGGATAAGTGCAGTACACGAACCTTATTAGTAACAGACTGGCTTCACACGGACAGGTCTCTGTACTTCTCACAGTGGTCATACTGAAGGTTAGAGTGTGTGTGCGTGTGTGTATGTGCATTTAATGGATGCATTCTGTAAAAGAATGCAACAAAGGACTACATATGCAATCACTTTGTAGGCATGGAAACAGAGATTTGTAAAGTCGGTTTCAGTTTCACACAATATTTTACTTTATTGGACTTTGTCACACACACTCCTGTGTCTTTCTGTATCCACCTTCTGCCTCAGCTTCCCCCTCTTCTGTTGGTAGGACAAAACTGACTGCAGGTATGTACGCTTGTTTTGCCATGCTGACTTATTAACTAACATTGAGGTTCAGGCCAGCGACACTAATATGAGTTATGCTGTGTCCCGGTGAGTAAATCAGGTCGCCACGGAATATATTTATATAATAATATTTATGACCTTAATTTCACATTATGAAGGTAGTTTTTTAACTGCTTAAATAACATGTTTTTCCAGTATATTATTATGGTTTGGCTGCTACAGAATTACAGTGAATGCGCAAAATTTTGGTCAGCTGACATTGTTTTGTGCTATAATTGATCCCATAGTCTTAATAATTTAAAAAACAAAAAGAGTCTAAAATTAGTCTTAAAATCAAACATTTGTGTAAAGTGTCAAATTTAATTTCTTTGATATCAGTGAACTCATGTTCTGCCTTGGAAACAAGTAGACTGCTTACTTTCAGAATTTTAGATTCAAGAAAAAAACATGAATATGAAACTAAATGTTTTACATCATGGTTGTTTTTTTTTTTTTTCATGGATGTTTCCCAGCAGCATGTTGCAGACAGTCAGTGAGTGGCTGTGGTCGGAGCGTCTGTGGCTGCCAGCAAATGTCTCCTGGTCCGATCTGGAGGACAGTGATGGTCGTGTCTATCCTAAAGCCTCTCAACTTTACACTGCTCTGCCCTGCGCCCTCGGCCTGCTCCTCGTCAGATACTTGTTTGAGAGGTGAGAATATGCAATCGTCTGTTTTAAGAATACTTACATTATGTTGCACAAGCTGTGTGGAGCAACGTTATATATGGAGCCCACTTTTGTTTTGAAAGAAGAAAGCTGTGCTGTGCCAGATAATGTGTTACTCAGTATGATATACTGACACACATTTACTGTAATGTTGATTGTGTGCTGTTGCAGGTTCCTGGCCACACCACTGGCTAATGTTTGGGGAGTCAGGAACAGTGTACGTCTCACTGCAGAACCAAGCCCCATCCTAGAAACCTACTTCTGCAGCCAAGCACGGGCTCCATCACAGGTACTGTATGTTAAAATGGGAATTTCACGGAAAGACAAAGGTGATTGTTGTTCACATACAGTAATCTCAATCAACAGTCACACATATGGCATATAGCATATAGCATAGTGTAGCATTGTGTGTGTGTGTGTGTGTGTGTGTGTGTGTGTGTGTGTGTGTGTGTGTGTGTGTGTGTGTGTGTGTGTGTGTGTGTGTGTGTGTGTGTGTGTGTGTGTGTGGTATTAACAAGAATGAAGTTGTTCTCATGGTGAGGAAACAAGCGTTGCTCATCAGATATTAAAACGTAATTTAGAGAGTTTGCATCCTGGGGTGGAAAGAGTGTAACAATATGATTGTTTCCTTTCTGTCTCAGGCTGATGTGAGGTATCTGTGTAAGAAGACCAGCTGGCCAGAAAGGAGAGTTCAAGTGTGGTTCAAGAGGAGGAGGAATCAGGAGCGTCCAGGGCTTCGCAAGAGGTTCTGCGAGGCCAGGTGTGTGTGTGTGTGTTTGTGTTTGTGTTTGTGAATATGCACTGATGTAAGAACAAGGGGTACATTTAAATATGTGACATTACTGTTCTTGTCTGTCAGCAGTTGGAGATGTGTGTTTTATTGTTTTGCATTTGTCTGCGGAGTCCTAGCTCTCTATGATGTAAGTAGCTTTGGCTTGTTGGTATGTTTTATCACTGTTTTTAATACAGGATGTATCTCTTGTGTCAGTTTATTTTTCCACTGCACAAATGTGCTCTTCTGCATGCTGTGGGGCATTTCTCTTGCCTTATTTTCTCTTTCTCTCTCTCTGTCTCCCTATTTGGGTATACCGCTCTGATTTCACTGAAATATGCTGTATGTGTAGCTTTGTATCTCTTCTTATCTCATGTTTGGGTTTGTCACACACTCATGCAATTGACAGCAGACAAGCACGCACACACACACACACACACACACACACACACACACACACACACACACACACACACACACACCACACACACACACACACACCTCTCCCTCTCTGTTTTTGTTGGCTGTAGAAACCTTGGCTTTATAATATGAAGGAGGTTTGGGCAGGCTTCCCTAAACAGGTAAGTCTTTTTGCCATTGCTATCAGGATGGCTTGTACAATATTACAGTATGCAGTATGATATACATCTGTATGCGTGTGCTATGTGCCCATGCAGTCCATGCTGCCATCTCAGTACTGGTATTACCTCTTGGAAATGGGCTTCTACCTTTCTCTGCTCCTCAGCCTCACATTTGATGTAAAACGGAAGGTGAGTGTGCTGATGTGTGCAGATGTATAAAATCAAAGTTTTCCTATATTCATTTTAAAACAAAACCTGTATTTTTCTTTCGTGTTATAAAGATGGTATATATTGGAGATGTCTTTGTGTCACATACACACACCTGTCATGTGTATGTGTGTAGGACTTCAAAGAGCAGGTGATTCATCACATAGCCACACTGACTCTTCTAAGTTTCTCCTGGATTTCAAACTACATCCGTATCGGAACCCTTGTGATGGCAGTCCATGACGCCGCTGACATACTGCTGGAGGTCATCGCCGTTTTTTTTTATTACATCAGTGCATGTACAAACTAATCTACGTGATACCTATTGTAATACTGTGTCATACTGTACAGTGTTAGCAGATAAAAACAACTGCATTGTCACAGTTCTGCAGCAACAGACTAACTTAAAGGTCCCAAATGTAAAAAGTGAGATACTATGTATGTTTATCATTATTATGAAGCAGGTTGAGGTGTCAACCTCCCATATAAGCATAGGAAAAAGTATCCCTCTTATATGGGAAATATTACATGATTCAAACTAATTATCAAAAGCAAACACGCTTGCAGCCAGCAAGTTTATGACGGACTATGAACTATTCCTTTAAAAAAAAAGTGATTGTTTTCTTTGTTTTTATCTCACAGGGTGCAAAGGTATTCAACTACGCAAAGTGGCACCAGACTGCTAAAGTCATGTTTGTGGTGTTTACAGTTCTCTTTATGCTGACAAGACTTGTCATTTTTCCTTTCTGGTAAGTGTGTAAAGTGGAAGGAGGCAGCATGATGCAGATCTTTCTGTAATGTGGGGTAAAAATATTATGAGTCCATATCTTCTACAGGTTGATTCACTGTACATGGGTGTACCCAGTGGAGAAGTTTGCTCCCTTCTTTGGCTACTACTTCTTCAATGTGATGTTATTGGTTCTTCAGATACTCCACCTCTACTGGGCTGTTCTCATATCACGAATGGTTTGCAAGGTTATCTTCAGCGAGGTGTGTTTGCAGGTGTTTCTATGTGTACATTCATTTATGTGAAGGAAATCATTTTTTGCAAACTATGCAAATTCTAAAAGGTTTTGAGTCTTTGGGTCACCCTCATTTTCTACCTCTTCTCTTGGGCTCATTTTCATCCTGCAGCTGGAAGGCGACGACCGGAGCGATGAAGAGGAAAATGACAGTGACTCACCAGAGGAAAGATACCACAAATTGAGTCACACAAACAGCTCTGGAGCCAGAGGCCGGGCCAATGGCCACTGACATGTAGACAGACAGAAACAGAGACACAGTAACACATTCAGCCTGAATTGCTGTATCTAATTACATTTTTTATTATTAAAATAGTAAATACACTAATTATTATTATATAAAGGAATAATTATTTCTAAAGGAATTGTGAATGACTATTTTAGGCTACAAAAACTGATTGAAGCTGCAGGGTTTTTGAAATTCACTAAATTCAGAACTTTTAACAACTCATCTTATACTACTACTCCTAATTAAAAATAGAGGAAGACTACTTTAATATGTTGTTTTTGTATTTTTGTATGTTGTGATGATAACGACATGTTAATCCCACGCTTCTGTGTGTGTGCTTGGTGGGGCACATCAATGCAAAGCTACATTACTACAGGAAATATTTTCAGACTGTGACTTAGGCTACTGTATGTGTGTTGTATTTAAAACTATATATGTGTCAGTATTTTTTATTAGCTCGTCCTGCATGCGTGGGAGGCAGAAAAAGCAGATATATCAAGAAATCTCACTGACTCTGGATACCAGCCAGACTCCAGCACGCCCTCTCGCGACAATCAGCTGACACTGACAGATGAGGAGCCGTCAGTTGGTCTGTCACCATCAGTTACCATAGAAACCACCACACAAACCATGCTTAAGCTACGTTTAACAGGTCACCGTCAAAAGTAGTATAACGTATTAGCTATATTATTATTACACTTTGGCAGTATTATTGCCAGAATGGCTCATACGAGAACTTATCGCACAAATGTGAGAATCGGAAACTGGAATGAGGACCTGCACTTAGAGGAGGTTTGTTTCAAAATAAAGCTCTCAACTTTTATCGTTAGCTAGCTTATTTATAACGTTAGTATAGCTAGCGTTAATGGAAATCGGACGGACAGCAAGCGTCAAGATGTAGCTAGCTAAACAGAAGTTTACAAGTGAAGGTGTTCGCACATGCTTAGCTCCACCTATTAGCTAGCTAGATGACTGCAAAAGCTGCAAAGCGATTTGTAATGGCAGTTTATTCTGATCATGGTAACGTTAATGTTACCCATCTCGGTTATTAAAACACTAAAAAAGCAGGTTGGCTAACGTTACTGGCTATTAAGGTAACGTTAGTTAGCTAGCTAGTTATAACTACTAACACTACTAACAGTCTACAAAAATAAACAATAGAAGGGGTGATAAGGCTGGTTAATAATTAACTGCAAACTGTTTTTGTTTGGCAACATTGTATCAGATTTTTTAGGAACAGTTATAACAGGAAGAGAAGTGTCGCCAAAGGCCAAATGTAGTCTAGTTTACATCGTTAAAATAATAACAATGATATCGTTGACTTGGAATAAAGTTGGTTCACTAAAAAAATAAAAATAACTTTGATGTAGGCTAGTAAACTACTTTTGCTGTGTTACTCTAGCTTAGCTTGCTACATGTCTCTGGGGGTAGCTTCAGTGTAGTGAAGCATCATTTAACGTACAATTAATGGCAGCTTAGTTCACTCACTAGCTACACTTTCCAAGTAGCTTGCCTACACTGCTTACACACATTGGTTTACACATCGATGTGTTTGTACTTCTTTGTTTTTGTGAAGAAAGCGCCATCTCATGGTGAAACCCTGCAAGAGAATGAATGTGTGTGTTTTTAGTGCCTGGAAGTTGGCTGGAGATTGGGAGGGGAAATTCTAGGTGTCTTTATCTG
The DNA here is from genome assembly GCA_023631565.1 of Gymnocephalus cernua. Taxonomy (NCBI): domain Eukaryota; kingdom Metazoa; phylum Chordata; class Actinopteri; order Perciformes; family Percidae; genus Gymnocephalus; species Gymnocephalus cernua. The sequence goes on along the minus strand of CM042431.1, from coordinate 27,839,251 downwards.
TAAATTGTAAATTTCTATTTACACATGCAATAAACAAGCCAAAAGAAGATTCAAGGTTTATCATACTGCTATTTAAGGAGTTTAGAGCAAGAACAATGACTGAAAATTAACCTGATTGTGATACCATGACATTGTTAACATTCCTTTAAAGATCCAGCCGCGGCCCCCTTTTATGTTTTAAGGTTGAAAATGTATTCTTATTTCACATTGTCTGACAGTAGCCTATCATATATATTCTGTATTGGCTTGTTCCAACTCTTTATTGAAGATATTTTTTACTTATAGCCAGCAGTGGTTTGGTCGTGGGGACATATTCAAGAATAAAGATTGTATCTGTTGATGTTTTTTTCAGGATGCAATGAAAGAGTATCTGGAGAAAAAAGAGAGGGGTGAGCTTACTGCCCAGAAAGTAGACTTCCTCAAACAGAACATTTTGACACCGGTAAAAAGAGTTTAAGCAAATTAATAACACCATTAATAACAACAATAATATCGCAATGATGATGGGGATGGCAATAATAATAATGATTATTGTGTTTTGTTACCATTGTGTAGGTGAATCTCACTGTGACAAATGATGGAATATTGCACTTTGGGGATGTTGTGATGTTGGTGAACATGGGAGGAAAAAAGAGGGAGTGCAGTGCACTGAGCATTAACGCAGACATTAACAGTTTGACGAGGATTCCTGCGCCTAGCATTCAAGCCCCATGTGGAGTCAGTGCAGGAAAAGGCATTCAGGCCTGCAAGCGCACTGCCTTCGTCATTACCAGGTACATACACAAACACGCTTAACTACATCGACATACACCTCAACACACACGGTAACACTCCCAGATGTAAAAGTGTAATGCTGCTTATGTGACTACAGTGTAGATGGCAGTCCTGAAGGATCAACTCTGCATTTTGAGCAGAGTTTTGCCCTGAAAACAACAAGTGGCGTTGCTGGGGGAGTAAGTAAAATAACACGCACACACACACACACTATACATATATCTATATATATGGAGTTGAGTTTGTATGTGTTTGAGTACTACGCAGCCAGTGAAAACATTTGTGTAACATCCTGAGGGGAGCTTTTTAAAGTTTAAGACAATATCCCTAATTATGAAACTTGTTATCATGGATCAAGGATATCTCTGTTCTGGGCTTGAAGGCTATGTTTTACTAATGTAGTTGTTTTTATTGAACACATGTTCTATTCATTCAGTCAAACACAACAAGCTGGCATGATTCTGTGAGATAGTGTTTTTAAACAGAAAATGTGGTTTTCTTTACATTGCACCTTTCTTACTTCTGAAAAAACATAAATCTCATCTTTAGTGTGTCACTTGTGTTTACATATTTTATCTTCCTTTCTTTCCTCAGCTTTACTTGACAAGTGACCTGCGAAGTTTTCAAAAGGTAGATCCAGTTTTAACATTCATTATTTATTAGATATTAACACCATCAATACATTATACAGAACAACCACCAACAGACATTAAACAAAGCGGAGTTGCAGACATCTTACATGCATAGCTTAATAAAACACAGAATGCAGCAGTTACGTTTGTCCTTTTCACTGAATCTGATTCTATCTGAATCAATTCTACAATTGTCAGTCTCATATTATTGTGACTTCATTTGAAGTGTGCGAAGATGTCCCGGTTACAAGAAGTGAACTTGGATGACGGCAGTTCCTTCCTGTCATGGTGGAAGATAGTTCACTTTGACCCCCAGGAGAGGCTTGAATATGAGGGTCAGCCTGTCCCTGTAAGTCTTTACCGCATCTTTATGGTTAACTATTACATCACAACATCAGTATTTTCTGTGTTCTTTTAAATATGTAACTGTAACCTTCACATTTTTTTTAATTACATTTTTTTACAGGCTAATGTGAGCGTGTTGATAATACACTGCAAGACAAACCAGGCTCTTGCTGTTCTGGGTGATCACGTCCTTTGGTATTTTCCGTTTTCCTTTTTAAAGTAACCACAAACCATAAGCTGCTGTATTAAATGCAATATTAAGGCTTTTCATTTTAATGTCTGTTGTCTACTTTGAGCTCCACTGCAGAGTTGGCACAAATAATAGCCAAATGTGATAAATAAAAAGAGATATATCAAAAGAAGAAAACTGCAATGTGGATTTAAGTGAGCTAACTGTAAGTAAAAGCGAACAGCCTAATAAGGCTTTTGTTTTTACAGTGACATGAAAAACCCATCTCTACTCACAGTCAACTCCAAGGCAACTGTGAGTTTTAGCTTGAGACAAATCAGCTTTCCTAACAGAAAAGGTCTGATGTATCTTAAAAAAAGAATCAGTGTCCTGTCAAAATGTCGCAGAAATACCCCATGTAGATTCACTTCTGTTCACACGGTCAAGTTGCAGTAAGCTCCTTACAGCCACTCAAAAGATAAGGGACTGCAATATGGCAGCTAAAAATCATGTTACAATGCCTGCATGCTTGCTGTTGTTCTATATGTAACAGCTGTGTCCCTGCAGGACCACTTATGGCAAAGAGTATGAGATGACGGCTCACACCTTCCTGGACTCCCACAAAGCCGAGCAGGACAACAACCACTGGATGCTGTACACCTGTGACCCTGCAGGCAACGGGCTCGTACTTCCCGACCAACCACAGTCAGCGTCCAACAACAAGGAGCTCACACAGGCAAACCCTGGCATCTAAATCTAACACTATCTATCCACTCTCATGCTGTAACATGTAACACACATAATTTACAACACCTAACCTTTTTTTTTTTTTTTTTAAATAAAGGTTGTTTTTTTTGTTCATTTTGGGTCACTGAGTTTTTCTTCTTGTGCAAAGAGATTCCAGGATGGACTCCAACGAGGGCGTTAAGGTTATATGGTATACAGCGTAGATATACACGCAGATAGATAGCTCAAAATGCGTACAGATAACACGCCACTTGGCTTTAGGAAAGTGGCGTGTATGTTTACTTAAAGTCATGATGCCATGTTGGATATAGCCAGCCAAGCCACCAGGAGGCTCTGTAGAAAGAAGCATTTGATACTGTATATTTCCCTGTATATTTCTCCAAACAACACTTCCATTGTTTCAGTTGGGCAATAGCATAAGAAACCGACTGTGATATTGGATAGTTGGATGATTTGGGCCAATTTCCCATGCATTTGGAAATTTCCCTGAAATTTGAGAGAGATATTGATGAGATAAGAGGATAAAGGCTCTCTCATGAAAGGAGCAATATATTCAAGAAAATAGTATCTAAACCGTACAATTACTTAGTGCAACCCTTTCTACTTTTTAGTATGTTAGAAAAACACTATAAAGGGTGAAAGGATAGATGTTTCTCTACTTCACTGCTACATCATGTCACATGTACACTATTCTATGGTTTGATTACAAAAGTAAAACAGGAAGGGAGCACATAGCACGTCTCTATAAAACATGTTTGATGTTTCCTGCTTGTGGTCCCATTGCTGTCTTGCATTGACATTACCTTTTTCATATTATCTTGAGTAAAAGATTCACTCCATACAGCCTGTGCGGTTGCACACTTAGTGCTGTGCTGGTAGCGTGACCTTACTGGCACCATGTTTCTACATCCTATAACACAAATATATTAACTTGTAGGGTTTAATGGACTGAGGATGGGAGTAGGATTCAGTATTCGGTTTCGGATACGGCAGAATCTTAACCACTGGATTCGGTGCATCCCTAGTATGATGAAGTCATGTTGGTTGGGTGGAATTAGAAAGTTAACGTTAGCTAACGAGCAGCAGCTGGCTGTTTGGTCGCTCCGCTCCCACTGTAGGGAGACTCATTTGCCGAGAGAACAACTGACACTGTCTGGTTAACACCAGTTTTTAGCTGCGACTGTCCTTCCTTTGCCGTACCTGAAGTTGCTGCATGTTGTCTGTAGATTCCATCATGCACAACTCGTATTCTTTCGGATGTTTCATACGCAAATGTTTCAACAGCGGCGATGTTGTGTGTTGTTTAGGGTCCTTGCCACCACGAGACAAATCGGCATTGCAAATTGAACATGTAGCTCGACTTGAATGGCCTTCTTTTGACTGAAAGTACTGCCAAACAACACTTTTTCTGCTCATAAGTTCCATTTTGACTTTCTCACAGCCTACTACATTGAATGGTCCACCTACATAAACACCTTTGCGTAATCAACGGCGGCGTCATTACGTCGACCAGCGTAGTGCAAGCGTAGGGTTCTGTGGAAAACAATTCTAAGGTTCGGCAGAAACCGAACCCCGTCAAAAAGCCCAATATTCGGCTTTCAGATTCGGTACCAGGATTCAGCATATTTGGCCGAATCCAAAGACTCGGCTATGGATTCGGCCGAATATTGAGCCAAATCCTGGGTTCGGTTTCTGCCAAACCTTAGAATTGTGTGTGTGTGTGTGTGTGTGTGTGTGTGTGTGCGTGTGTGCGTGCGTGCGTGCGTGCGTGCGTGCGTGCGTGCGTGCGTGCGTGCGTGCGTGCGTGCGTATCTCATCTTTGGTTCCCCGGAGGACAAAGCCAAACCCCTCATTTTCTTTCTTCTGTTAAACAGCATTCTTCTCCTCTATGATATAGTCACTGTGAGTAGAGCAGAGGGAGAGCAAGTATGAATCCAACACCATCCTCACTCACACAAAGAGAGAGGGGTGAGAGGGAGGCCAGGAGAGTAAAGTACTTCCTATCCTATTAACCAATCAAGTTAAAAGCCAAGGAAGCAACCACATCTCAGGATTACAAGGTGTTTTACTAATATTTTAAGCATCTAAAGGCAGGGCCCTGACAGCACAGATAAACTAAACTCCACTTCCATCTAACACTCACACACACACACACACACACACACACACACACACACACACACACACACACACACACACACACACACACACACACACACGGTTTTAAAGAGTGAGAAAGTGAGCAGGCAAGTGTGAGAGTCCTTGTGATTGAAGTATCTCTGGGATAAAACCTAAGAGTGAAGACTACAACTGAGGAGGGTGTGGAGGGCTTCTGCTAAAGAAACTGACAGAGGACTGAGATGCAATATTATCTCTGACTAATGACAGAGGGAATAGGAGATTCGGCCAAATAATATTGGGCTTTTTGATGGGGTTCGGTTTCTGCCAAAACTTAGAATTTTTTTCCACCGAACCGAACCAAACCCTACGCTTGCACTACGCGCGCTACGCTGGTCGACGTAATGACGCCGCTGTTGATTACGCGAAGGTGTTTATGTGGACCATTCAATGCAGTAGGCTGTTGTAGTAGGCAATTTTTTGTGATTGCAAGTGTTCATGAAAAATGAAATCTTATTTGTTAATTATCTTTGCATCTGATGGAATCTATCTTTGATGTGTATTTGTGTGTGAAAGAGAGAAGAAAAACACAAACACAAGCTATATACTTGCTCTAAGTGTTAATGGAGGGATTTACTGTCCACAGAGTGCCACGACGTTTGCTGTGTCACCTTCAAATGATAATGCACCTTTTGTCACCTACAACATTGAATTACACCCCGTAACAGTATTTGCCTTTGGAGTACTGATTTAACTGTACAGTAGTCTACGTTCTAGTAGTGTTTGACATTTGCTCAAACTACAATACAACTGCAATGCTACTTTCGTAGCAGCAGAGGGCGACACCTACACACTGAAAGAACCAAATGGTGCTTCCCAAAACAAATCCCCCAAAACGGAGTCAGAAAAAGCCATTTGGTTCAGTGCCATTTATCGTGGTGGCACATGCAGCATTTACGTCCATTTTCTTTTTACATCGAGGGGAGATTTAATTTGTTTCTTACACTTTCACCACTCTCTTCACCTCAACAACGCAGGCTATAGCCTGTCTATCAGAAGACTTTCCAGCACATGCTCGCTGTTTTATGACTTTATAAAGCAAATGTATTACCGAACCCAACGTAAACTAAAATTATTTTATTTTTACCACATAAATGATGTCTCGGATATTCGCTCCCCCCACACGCTACTTCCGTCTTTGCACAAAGTATGTATTACTAGTATAAGTATCAACAGCGTTATACTGTATGAAGTAGGCTATTATAATGTTTATATATATACAATTTAAACGAAAGTAATACGAGAAACTAACACATCTCAACATTTTTAAATTCATAAATTTACTAATATAGAAAAGATTAGGAGTAGCCTATTCACCAAGTGATTCGTTTCAAAAATGCTGGAATAGTTATTCTAATTATTATTTGTATTACTATTATTATTATTATTAGTAGTAGTAGTAGTATTAGTAGTAGTGTTTTAAACGGCCATTACATTAATTATCAGAATACCCCTTTAATTTCCCGTTTTTAAATTACAATGATTAAAATCGGTTAATAATAAAACTATAAAGGGACATTCACACAATACAGCAAATATTCATGTGAGTTTCAGAAGTAACGAGACAAGATTTTGCAGTCCACCAATCAGGAACTGGTGTTTTGTGAAATGGGGGGGAAAAAACGAAATACCGGTAGCCTACTGAATTCCTCATTGTCTCCAAACGCACCTTCATGCCAGCTGATTTTTGATCGACATTACAAACCTGCATCCAGGATCAAACGTGCTTCGGAATGAGCACAGCGACGCCCATCGCACACCGTGTCGTCACCGCTGCATGTCGGCTATAGGATGAATGAAGGACCAGAACAGTGGGTACAGTCCTCTCTTGGAGGAGGGCTCCATGTCACATTTTGCGTTGGACCTGTGACGATGATGTGCACTGTAACCTGCGGTATAGCTCCAATGCACAAAATATACACTTCATGGTAGGTTTGAATTTAGTCCTGTTCGCTCCAGAGTCATGAAGTCCAATAATTAAAAAAAAATAAAATTAAAATAAAAACACTCACTATGAGGACGACTTTTCTTTAAATTGATGAAAGGAATTCTCTTCTGTGGAATAAAAACAACACAATCACTCAGCTATACACTGAACGAATAAATGAGGAGGGAAGAATTCATATAAATATTTGTGGTTGTTAAAAATGGACTCATAATAGGTGGAAATAATTTTCTTAATACTGCAGTAACTCTAGTTTTGTTGTTGTTGGAGTAAACATCATTACATTAACAGAATAATATAAAATATCTTTCTGTTGAACTCTACATAAACTATTTTACACTTTGTGTCGATGCATAGTCTACCCAACCAGTCCTACATTTAGACACTGATTTCATAGTCCCACGCATATTCAAGTTGAAGGCTATTACTGTAATGATTTGTAACAAGACAAATCTTTTATTTTAAAAGTAATGTTGAAGGCCCACTCACACATTTTGTGTGAAAAATCTAAATAGATAGGTGCTGACCGTGCTGTTGCCTCAGAAACATACACATGACATACACATACAGTATGAAATACAAATTGCCATCATCACCTGAAAACCAACATTCAAAACAAAGTGTTTTACCAAACAAATTCAACTAGGGTCAATGATCATTATTCAGTCCAAACCACACTGGTACTGTATAACTGATTCCCCTGAGAACCACCAGAGGTAAATATTAGTTCACTCCCTACAACTATAAAAAAAGATACATGCTGTAATAGTCTTTATTCTTTCAAAGGATTCATTCACCACCCCCTTTGTTGCCTCTTCACCTTTATGGCCAGTTATCTGCATAAAGTCTTATTAAATATTGTCATGTACCGCACTTCTTTTCAAATTTAACTCATTTCGGGCATTTTTGTTTCTTGATGGTGACTTTGCACATGTTTTTTTTTAACCAAAAAGTTAATAAAGCTGAGGTCATTTGAATGAGTAAAACTGTATGTGGACAACAGATCAAGCAGAAAGTAAAACTCTCACTTTCATTGTGAACAATGTAATCATTTACCTCTCTCAGACACAAAGTTATTCAGTCAGCAGTTAGGCATTATACATGTGCCTCATTCCTGAGCGAGTCATTTTATGTTTTGAGCACAGAGAGCTGCATTTTGCAAGCACATTACTTTACATTAGTACATTTTGAACATAAATTACACACTCGCAAAAAAAGAATTGCGTTTGAGCAAACCTTTTCCGTGCTCAATAAACGTATTTGCATGTTTGCTAGATAGCATGGTCTGGATACAGTTGATGCATTTCCCAACAATGTTATATTTTAACTCAATGAACATTGCTACAGCAGGACAGGATGTAACATCTTCCCATCTTTGACATTACAAGCAAACCCTCTAAGACAGTGTTGTAAGACCATGGACAAATGAATGCAGGTTTGCTTAATATCAGTCACTGGTGGTTACTTTATCTGTTAAAGAATAGAATATGCACCATGTAATAGAAACTAAAATACAAATGATATTTAAACTACATTTTGACACAGGTCTTCTGTACAAGATCTCAATAAGTACTGTACTTAAGTACAAATTTGAGATACTTGTACTTTACTTGAGTCTTTTCTTTTCATGCCACTTTCTACTTCTATTCCACTACATTTCATTGAGAAATATTGTACTTTTTACTCCACTACATTAATCTGACAGCTTTAGTGACTAGTTCCTTTACATATTAAGATTTTTGCACACAAAACACATTTAGTTTATAAAATACAATGTTTTATTATAAATTAAACTATCCAATAATTTACAGTCCTACAATTCCAGCTGAAATGATTAGACGATTAAACAGAACTTTGTTTCTAAAATGTGAGCATTTTTCTGCATTGAGTACTTTTACTTGTAATACTAAGTACATTTTCCTGATGATACTTACTTACTTACTTACTTACTTTTACTTAAGTAACATTTTCAATGCAGGATTTTTTACTTGTAACAGAGTATTTTTATAGTGTGGTATCAGTACTTTTACTTACGTAAAGGACCTGAATAATTCCACCACTCCAAAGCAATGTCTATTCAAGAGCCCTCGGTATAGGTTACCAGTCTATGCATTTCAATTTAGAAGTTATTTTTCTTTCTCAGACTGTGAAGTGTGAATATGCAAAAAAAAAAAAACATAAGAGAAAAGTTTGAAAAAATAAAGTCAATTTTCTGTAGCAGAATTTAGATTTCCTTTTTCTCCTACACAGGGTCCCGTTTCACCAAAGATTTCAAGTTTCCACACAGATTGCAAAATGATGGCAGCATTCAATTTCACAAACAACTGACACTTCCAAATTGCAGATATAATCATCTCCCCTTGTGGGGGTCACGACCCTCAGGTTGGAAACCACTGATTAAAGAGATGTAACTCAAATGAGTGAAGAGATACAGAAATGTGTGATCAACTTTAAAGCCATCCTTATTCTCTCCCACCCAATATTGAGAAATCACCAGTGGTCTAATAATCCGAGCCATTGATGTATGAAAAGACACATCTGTGGTCGGTAAATGGGATCCATCAAGGTTCACTGGCAGAATAAAGAACATATTAAGTTGCCTCTGCTAGAGTGGGTGTAGGCTATATAAAGTATTGAAAGTTATACAACTTTGAATAAAGCTACACCAGCATATCCTACACCCCTATGTACTGAAAAGTAACTTCATTTACTCAAGCACAGTACTTTAACACAATTTTGAGGTTCTTGTAGCCTACTTTACTGGAGTATTTCCATTTTCTGCTACTTTATACATACACTTTATACAAGTCAGAGGCAACTATTATACTTTTTAATCCACACTACTCATCAATAATCATAGTGTATAATCATAGTGAATAAAGAAAGCATACATTATTCTGAAATGGGTACTTTTGGTAGCCTACTTTAAGTAATTGTCATGCAAATAAGCCTACATTTAATGAAGTAAACTTTGAATGCATGAGTTAGGCTATACTTCTAACAGACTATTTCTACACTGTGGTATCGCAATTTTTACTAAATGAAAATACTTGAGTAGCCTACTTCTCCCACCACTGCCCAGAGACACCCAGTTGGGGGTGTGAGCGTGCGGTATCATGACTACCCGGCCCTGTGCGTCTTGTTTGGGGTGTAGAGTGGAATATGGGAAATCCCTGGGTCCTAATCCACCCCGCTTTTTCCGCCCTGCTCCCGGCCACCTTATCCGTAGCACTAGTGTTTCTGTGTGAGAGAAGCCGGCTCTTGTTTACAGCCGAGATTCCACAGAGCAGCGGAGACCCACAGCCTACGTTAACCGAGGGCGAACCGTAGGATTTCAGCCTCTGGATATACACGCAGCGGGATTTTGTTTGTTTTCTCCCTTTTATGAGGATAAAGGCAAAACACGAAACACTCGCAAAGGGCAACTCCTTGTGGACACATTCTCCCTCCCACCCTAGCCGAGGTCGTCTAGCTGGAGACCCATTCTCTCTTGCGTGGCACAAGTCTGGTATTTTCTTTCAGCTGCAAATCCCGACAGACGACAGAGATAAATTGGTTTAAAAAGCGACTTCTCACCGCGGGCCAGGACTGCTTGGTGGGGATCGAGAGCCTATGCGGGTTGAATGGCATAAGCAAAAAAAGGTTTTTCATTCATTTTCAACCTCGCAGCCACCACCCCTGTGTATCTGGACGTGTTTTCTGCCCCACTCCTCCCCTCACACACAGGCATTCACACGGGGGTTCTTGTGCAACACTGGCGTAAATTTATTATGATGGTGAGGGCTTCTAACAACACCATTTAGTCTGATGTTTTTTTATATTGTTATTACCAGGCCTGATCGCACTGTATACGCGCACTGCTGTTTTCAAGAGATGGAGACTGAAGATGGGGATTACCATCATTTATCCAGTAAAATCACTGGCATGTGTGCCATACCAGCCGACGTCAAAGTATCCCGTGATTGGCAAAAATAGCAGACTGTTTTAATTTTTTCTTCAAAGGAATTCCCTGTTGTAACGATTTGTACACATTTCTTTGTAATATGTTTTAGAGCAAATACTGGAAGCCACGCATTTGCAGGCTACAGAGTAGCGTTTTTTGGGCTACAGACACATTCATTCACCCCTCCCCTCTTTTCATATTCTTCTATGGGGAGCTGGTGTGTGCAACCTTCATAATTTTATTTCAATTTCATCCCTGCCTTAAGGGTTTTTGAGAGGTGAATAATGTTAAGGAACATGAGATCTGGCACACGGATGGGTAGCCCGACCTTGTTTTGGGGTCTGATGCTGTCCGTCTCCACTATCTGCATCTGGTCCACACATGGAGAGAGTAAGTATTTTTTTTATTAATAATATTGTGTTAAAGTTGTTTTTGGTTAAATAGTGGATGGCTTTAATACATAGGCTACTTTTTGTAGCCATTATACCTCTTGTAAAGCAGTAGATGCTAAATGGTGGGATACAAATGTGTTAAAATGTAGGCTATTAATGAAAAAGAAAATGAGGGGAATACATTTTATGTTAGAACTTAGTCGATACCACAAACCTAGTCAGCATATAGCTCACTGAGGTGTGCCTTTTGCTTACATAGGTCTATTAGCTGTGGACCATGTGGTAAGCTATAGCTGCCCCCGTCAGTAGGTGAACATGTTTAAGCAGAATCATCTGCTTTTTTTTGTGCGCAGTGATCACCACCTTCTGATGAAGCGGTTTTGTTCATTTAGAAACAGGCACAGATATTAGTACACGTCGCCGTAATCTTCACGCAAGACATCCAGAGAGCAGAGGATGAATCTAGGGACCAGAGCTGAAGGTTACTACGACAATGTGGCCATTTTGCATTTCGTGGTGTGGCGTCGCTGCGCTTGGAAAACCTAAATCAGACACTAACCTTTGCTTCTTAAAAGACTATACAGCCAACAACACACTTACAAAATGATATAGCCTACTTCAGCCCACTACCTTTTTATAAACATTCATGATGAAAAAAAAAAGATTGTCATGATGGAAGAAAAAAAAAGATTGTCGGAAGTATCATGTTTGTATCTCCAGACTCCATTCTCGGCTGCCTAAACTACTCTGTATAAAGCTATGTAGTGTTAATTAATGCAAGCCTTAACATACAGGAGCACCTGAGTTCAGTCCCGTAACAACATGCTTTCACACTGATGAAACACGAGAGATGATAGATGGCACTTTGCGTAAGAAACGTGTAATCACTTTACATTTTAGTCTGGGGACAATTTAAAAAATATATAAACCCATTGGAAAACCCCCACTGGGGAGTAGGCTAGGTTATTTTCAATTTTAAAAGTAGTATTTTCTCTGTGCTGTCATTTTGGGTGCTTTGGCAACGAATACGATCGTCATGGAATTCCCTTAAAATGTAGGCACTTTTCATAGTAGCCTACTCACTGTCATGTAAAATGTATTGAGCTTAACCCATTTCAGTGCCCTTGCTGCGATTTTGTTTTGTGGTTTAACATTTAGAATGCACAATGCTTCAGTGAGCATATTGTTACATTTTCTCATCTAATCTAAAGTGATCTTATCTATGTTCTGTATATAGCAGCTGGAGTCAAGGCAGTTTTTTGCAAATGCTATAATAATACAACTGGGAATGAATGAGGGTCAATGAGTGTTGCTTCTCTTTTTATTGCTCAGTATATATATATATATATATATATATATATATATATATATATATATATATATATATATATATATATATATATATATATATATACTGCCATTAGAATAATTTTCTGTAACTGCTTACTGATAACAGACTATTATGCTTTTCAGTGGAATCTCTTTATTGTTGGGCAAAGATAATACCTAATCTGTCTAAAATTATCTTTTTGCCAAAATTAACAATAATAGAGATGATTTAGCCAACTCCAGTAGAAATAGCTATTTTGTCTGTGAATAAATGGTAAAACAAAAAAAAATGCAATAAGTTATATTAAGTTTAAGACTTTAAACAGGGACAAGTGTGTGATTAAAAAAGTGAGTTAAAAAACATGTTTGTGCTTTCTCTGGTTGCATTTCTGTCAATTAACATTTTTAACAAAACTTTATTATTTGTCACATACAATTGACAGTACAATGCAGTGAAATGCAATTACTGCATTTAACTCATCCTAAGCATTAGGAGCAGTGGACAGTAGATCTGGGCGATATGGAAAAAATCTAATATCACGATATTGTTGATCAAATACCTCAATATAGATATTGTGGCGATATTGTAGGGTTGACAATTGGTGCTTACAAAAAAAAAATTACACTGAGAGTTTTGATAAATAATCATTGTTAATGTGTGTATAATAACTAAGTGGGTAAAGGCAAAAAATTACATCACTTTACTGTAATCCAGCCATTAAAACCAGGGACATATAATACTTGTGTCATATAACAATATTACGATATCCAAAATCTAAGATGATATCCAGTCTCATATCATGATATCAATATATAATATCATGATATTATATATAATATATATTATTGATATATTGCCAAGCCCTAGTGGACAGCTATACATACGGCATCCGGGGAGCAACTTGGGGTTCAGTGTCTTGCTCAGGGACACTTTGACATGTGGCTGGAGGAGCATGGGATCGGACAGCCAATCGTGGTTGAGGGGCGAACACTCTACCCTTACTACTCTACGCTTAAAAACTAAAAATAACTTGGGTGGCATGGCATTGTGATTTTGTGTGTGTTTATGGTATTACATCCCATCCATACTAATTTGTCTGTTTCCTGAGAGGATATGTGGGATGGTGGAGAAAACCTGTCATGGGAAGGAGACATGTAGACTGACCTCTATTAGCATTCAAATAGAATAGAAAAACGTATCTTATTGACTAGTGATTCGACCACAGCCGTATGGGGGTGTGCGTTTCTGTGCACCCTCATGAGCCAGTGAGACACCCATGAACGCAGCAGGGGGCTGGGAGACAAGTGGCCGCTCTCAGATCTTGACGCTCTGTGGTGTATAATACATCAGGTCTTCCAGAACAAATCGTTCAGAGACAAAGACTATGGTGAATATCAACACAAGGATGGATCTTACCAGTTTATCGCTCAGGGATGATGTTTACTTCACTGGGCTGCAGATGGTCAGAATTTCCAGCTTCTATCATCACTTAGTGGAAAATCACAGATATCCCAGAGCTCCATTAGGCGGTTGAAAACTTACACACCAATAAATGTAATTAAGATCCCTTTTAACTCTCACCACAGTAAACTTTCCATGCAATGGTATCCAAGTATGCAGCAAACAAGTCTCTAAAAGGGAGAGAGAGCGTGAGGGAGATAGAGACTCGGCGTTTGGAAATAGAGTGTGCAAAAATACACTTGCAAGAGAAACAGACTTGGTTTTGTTGATTGGAAGAGTAGAGAGTTTGTGAACTGTTTTATTGGCGTTTGCTGTTCACACGGAGTGGTCCCCTGTATAGACCAATGCGCTTAACTTCATCACTTGGCACCACTATTATTAGGGTTATAAATAGATATGTCACCATCAACATTGGCCCAGGGGTTGTGTGAGTACAGGCACCCTCTGTCCCGTTCCATGAGGGCACACCAGTGTTCTTGTTCAGTTATTTATGAAGGGACATGTTGCTTCGAAAAACTTGAATGGCGGCATAAATAATCAAATGTCAGCAAGCATTGTGTTTGACAGGCGCCCCTCCTACCACTCCCTTTGGGGTATGTTGCAGTACAGCTCTACAGGCAAGTAGCTGAGATATGACTGCTGCCACTCTACTCCAAGGTGCCCCACTCCATCTTGTGATCGAGGCCACATGGTTACATACACTCCCCCCACTCCTCATCCAAATGTTCCCCTCCCCCACTCTTGGCTTGGTTGGATGCAGGAATTCCTTGTCCCGACCCCCGCGAGAAGGTGTAGTGAGTGTGCATAGCCCCACGGTGTGTGTACGAGTGTGTTTGTGTGCATGCGTGTGAGTTTATTGTTAAGCTCTTTGTGTGTACTGCAGCAGGACTCAGCGTGAAAGCCTGAGTCAGTGGCGCTCCCCTGTGTAAGGATGTGAAAGTGTGTCACTGGGCTAGTTTGTGAGAGTGCAGTCAAATGCTGTCCTGCAGATCCTCCAGGCTGCCAGCTGAGGTTTACAATGCTTAATTAAACACTTTATTTCAAGTGGCCTGCCATTGGATTTGCTCAAACGCAGTCTCTGGCCAACCGCACATACATCATCATGGGCTGCCGGTTTAATGGCCCGTGGAGTATTGTACAATTTGTGAGATGATTGCAAATGTTAGCTCTTCTAATTGATGACACTCGCTGTATCAGTTGAAA
Source organism: Gymnocephalus cernua (assembly GCA_023631565.1). Lineage (NCBI taxonomy): Eukaryota > Metazoa > Chordata > Actinopteri > Perciformes > Percidae > Gymnocephalus > Gymnocephalus cernua. The sequence goes on along the minus strand of CM042431.1, from coordinate 27,824,132 downwards.
GCTGTTCATCAAGAACATCAGTTGAAGATTATTCTCAGAGGTGTTTTCAGAATCTTAGTGAGAAACCTTTTAATTCTTTCATGGTAATTGTAACTACTGTACTGATTGTTGTAATGAAGAATAAAGGTAGCAGTAAACACTGAGGTGAAAGTTGTACATGCATGTGACTTTACAGCACAGGTGCATAACATATGTTAGTTTACTATCATAAAAGGCTACAGCTTCAGATTAAATCTGATGTTAAACTCACAATCAATGCAGTAGAACACCTACACCTAACACCTAATTATGCTTGATTATTCACTTTACTTTTTCTTTTATGGATTTCATTCATATACACCAGAGAGACCATGGAGTGAAGCTGATATAAACTTGTGTTTATATTCACAGCTGCATCTCAAGCAAAATCATTTTGGGTGACTCCAAAAAAAAAAATACTACAACGTATGAATGAAAGTAAGAAATTCATCATCCCTTAAATTACATACTAATAAAATCCGTTTACTTATTCTTGTCTTATTTTGTAAATTTTCTGCAGGCTACCACACATCCTTACAGACGTTTACACTTAATAAAAATCACAGAAAAAAACATCTTACTATAATCGATCAGTAAATTAAATGTGGTTGTTTATGATCAGGTTATCGTGATCAGAGGGCTATTTCACAAAACCAAGATAAGGGATTAAGCCAGGATTTCCCAGTTATCCTGGCTCAATTTAGCCTTGACTCGGTTTCACAAAAGCAGATGCACCATGGAGATTTTTATTCTGTACAGCTAGCCTGCTCCTGACCAGGCTAACAGCCAGGATTTATTAATCCTGCTGCCTTTTCTGCTCACTCAGCAGTGGTTTTACCTTATTATTATCAGCCTGCATTAAAATATAACAGGTGCATATTGCTGTTCATTTAAGTACTGTTATTATTTAAAGTTGTGACCATTATTGTTTTTATAATTATTCAGGTGACAGTCATTGTTACTGTTATATTGCTGTATGAAGACCTGCTGTTTATATTGTTGTTAGAAGTTTGATGAATATATTACAGCAGTTATTGAGATAATTAGAAAAGATTAGAAAAAATTTGGGAGGATTGTACAATTATAAAAACCTATCCTAATTGTACAATCCTCCTTAATTATAGTCTTAGTTCATTGGACTAGTGGTGTAGGCTACTGTACATCCATGTAACAACAGGGAGCAGACACCCCAATGTTTTTTGACCTCATATTTTGCTGGGGGGGAATAACTGATGAATATACTCCGTTACATTCATGTTCAGTGTGCATTATAGTTATCACTTAATTATCTTTATAGTTTCTAGATTTTAGAGTCCAAAGTCTTTCTTTTCTATCTCCATATATACGAGGGAGCAAAACATATATGTAAAGAAGGAAACTCTGCCTCTATAAAAAATAAAAAAGTAAACCTAAAAAACAGCGTGTCAGATAACAGCGGACCGACTGAATGATAGTCTAAATATACATTTACGAACTACTGCTCTTAACTGAAACCATTCAATGAGTCACTTGTCATTTGCAAAAACGAACTGTTGTACACTTTGCATTAAAAGCGAGCAGTGGAAGTTAATATGACATGAATTTTATATTTTAGCCCATGAGAGAGAGGGAGAAACAGAGTGAAAGAGATATTTACGCATCATATTCTAGCGTTGTACAACATGGATCTTCATGGTAAATTTCCTGAGTAACATTATCTTCTGCTTACTTTTAAGACAAAGAGTTAATCTGTGTAATTGATTAGTAGCCTAATCCTTGAATGGTATGATTATGACAGTTTCAGTTCAGTGGTCAGTTAATGTCTATATTTAGGCTGCTTACGCATTCAGTCGGTCCGCGATCTTCTGACACGCTTCTCGTTGTTTCTTTACAGCGCCTGTGTTTCTTTCTTTTCATTTTTACAAATAATGTGTTTCACGTTATCATACTTCTACAAGAAGCTTCTGCTCACTCTGTATAAAGTATGAACAATGCGTATTCTCCATTGTAGCATCAGTAAATCTGTGATCGACCTCGCGGTCTGTTAAGGAAAGCCGTGAATGCACATCTATCCGAATTACTTCAGCCCGGCTCGACCTAGTCGCTCCTCCTCAGCCTGGCTTGTCCTTTGTGAAACGCACCAAGCCAGGCTGCACAGATTAGACTAGGTCATGTCTTGCTTTATCGGTTATCCTGGATTTATATATTCTACTTTTGTGTAACAGCCCCCAGGTTAAAGTGTGCATGTAAACAGAGTGTTTTACTTCTTGCCCTCCCCTCATTTTGGACGAGGGTCTTTGTGCAAAAGTTGTTATGATGGAGAGTGTTGTGTTACTGTTCGGGGTTTTGGTGAAATCTGAGCCGCAGTGTTTGAAGTAAGGTCCACTGAGGGGAAGTGGCCCAACAGACCGCTGGTCAGATGACTTCCAGTATGCTGGGGATTAGGGCCAGTTGATGTGGCAGGTGTGAGGCGATATGACACAGTAACCAGCTCCTTCACTGCATGAATTACAACTGAATTTTAGTGGGAAAATGTTGATGCTGGTTGTTATGGTTCAGTGCATCAGTGGAGTTCATTCTTTGCTGTGTAATATTTGTTAATGCCATTTTATGCACCACATGCACCTCTAATAAGTAAAAGCAGATGCTTTGTGATTGCCTACGAACTAGAGCTAAATGTTAAATTGAAAAAATCCAATCAAATTTAATATAAATAAAAAACAATGTGTATATATACATTTTGGCACTTTTATTGTGCATATAATAATCATAATGCCTCGATATTAAGCACTGACCTTGATACATTGTTTAAGGAGGATGATACCAAACCCAATAGGACATTTTAACACTTTCTTTTATACAAGATGCATACTTTCACACAAAATACATATCTACAATAATGCTAAACAAGAAATCTTCCATCTTGCGTCAGTTTTTAAAATTAGTTTGATATGTTTTTAATTGAATAAAAATGGTTAAAACATAGGACATTTATACATATACAGTATGTGCAGAGCTCTCTCAATGCTTCAGAATACAATTATAACACGTTCAAATTTAGTGCTAAAGATATTAGAAATAATAGTGGTTTTACTAACTTGTAAAATAAATAGTGTGATATTGTTTTTCCAATCAAAAATGAATATAATTGCCGTCCTGATTATTGTAGATTCACATAACACCTCTTCAGATGAATCTTCCTAATTACCTTCTTGAAGTTTACAGCTGGAAAGAGACACAATGATGTGCTTTTCCCACAATGCATGTCTGTGGCCTTTTTGATAAACGGCACAACATGTGGTCTGAAAGTCATGTTTCTGTCAGCCAAAACTAAGATTAAGTTTATTTACATATAGGGTATGTTTACTGAATCACAGTTTATGTGAAGGTAAGATAAACGGTGATTTGGCTTAATTTGACTGACTTAAAAAGGTTTGTGTGTGTGTGCGTGCAAGTATGAGTGTGTATGTTTGGTGTGCTGACATTTTCACGGAGGGCCAGGGCAAGGTTTATCAATCATAAACATGAGCCGATGGATCCCATTACGCTGTGGAGATAGGTGTGTTTACACAGCAGTGTGAAGAGCAAAGAGAGACAGAAGGGAGAGACAGACATGCAGGCGTATCCCACTCTGTGGACACTGGTGCTAAAATATCCACATCACTCCGAGGTCATTATTATATGTCAGACTATATGTCTCTCTCTCCCCCCCCCCCCCCCGACACACACACACACACACACACACACACACACACACACACTTCTTTCTGTTTATGTAAAAAGGGTTTGGTATCCACATTGTATTTAAGTATTGTTGTCTTCACAACACATGGATTGACTGGCAAGAATAAGAGAAGCCTGGAGGCTTAGTTTGAGACAACATCTTACCCAATCCTTTTCCAAGGAAATGATTGGAATTCCTCATACTTAACATGCCAAATGACTACAAGAGAATCACAAAGAGGAGGGTTTTCTTTCATTCTGCATTCTTTTCTTTCTATTCTTCTCTCTGCCTATTCAGCATTTGTCGATTTGAGGTAATGATAAAAGACTACCTGACCCCCAGAAATACATTTAATGCATTTAGCGGCTTCTGCCAGTCGTGTTTTTACACCAGTAGGATAGCCTCCTATAGCTATGCATGGCATGATCCTTATCTCTCCTTGGTCACAGTATCTCTTCGCTCCCCCTCCCATTCTCTGGCCAGACGCCCCCTGGGTTTATTAATGCCCTCATCAGGAAGTGGGGCCTAGAGTTTCTCTTTACTAACAAACAAATTAGTCTTTGTATTTGAGTGGCTCCACCCCTCCTCCCTCTCTCTCTCTCTCTCTCTCTGGCTGCTGGAGAAGCTGGAAGAAAATTCTCAATGAAACAAAGAAGACATGCAGCTCGATGGCTCACAAGTGGAGCCCAGGGGCATTGGTGATGATTGGAGAAAGCAAATACTATTTTCTTGTGGAGTAATCGTTTCCGTTCTAAATTTTGAGAAGTGAAACACTGACAGGAACAAATATAGCCCATTCATCCCCATAAACAGTATGGCTTCTATTTTTGGCAGAATAGTTTGAACAAAGAACATCAAACATGGCCTTTTTGTCTCTACTGAAGTGACGTGAATTTACTCAGGGACATTTTGAGAGCATATACACATCATATGGTTGAATATATATGCCAAGTGGAGGTCTCATAACGTCATTTCTGAATGATTTCTACAACCATTTTACCATTTTAGAAAGGCAATCTGGTGACACCGTGTTTATTTTGGGACTAGAAACAGCTCGTTGTTTTATTCCGAATGTTTTGACAAGAATCAACGACTCTTATTGAAAAGACTCTTATTGAAAACATGCCTGTTTATTTCTTTGGACAGGCGCTGTGACAGTGTGGCACACTGCGACGGCATCCTAAGCCTCTATAAGAACATAACAGGTTTAACCAAGGAGCTCATATGTCAAGGCATTTCCTGTGCTGACTGTTGAACCTTATTTTAGACAGTTTAAAATATTATGCAACCTGTTAGCTACACTATGTGCCAATTCTGTAATTATTGTTTCATAAGTATTTAACACATTGTATTGTAAGAGAGTTTAGAGGTAGAGGTTATAGAGGTTAATCTGTTTTTACAAAATAACGTTTTGGCTTTTTCCCTGTGGCATTAGAGCAATGATTCCCAAGCAAGAGTACCTGTACATCAGGTATTACTTCTGCAGTTGCTTGGAGATATTTGGAAAGATTGTGGAGCAGCCAAACTAAGAATTTAAAGAAGAATATACTAACTAACTAGAAATTACTAATTCAAAAATATATCCACACATTGAGTCATCTGTAACACCTGTTTCAATTGAGAGCGTAAAACTAGTTAGCAACCAAGCAAGCAGGAAAGTCTAAACAGTTAGCTAAAATGATTGGATAAATGGTTAAAATAGTTAGCTTACGCTAAAGGTCATGGTGGGTGTAACATCTGAATGTAGTGGATAAATGGTTTAAAGCTTTAGTGCGTAACCTTTTTATAATAATGGACGTCCGCTACATTCAAGCCATTGCCAAATGAGTTGCTACAAAGCTAATTAAAACTATCAGCTCCACACAACTCTCTCTGTATTTCTTAGTATAGCTGTGTTTAGAAAATGGTGTAGTCTGGCGACTTTCGCACTCAGAAGCTCAAGTGAAGAGAATTACCTCTTCTGAAGAGTCCATCAAGTTTTTTTAATCCTCCGTGTCCTCTTTGGCTACAAGTAAGTGGGTGGAGGAGGGGTGGGGGTGGTGCGGGATCACAGAAGGTTTGTGCTATGTGGATGCATCGACTGTGTTGTCATTACATAGAATTCCTCATGGGGGAGACAGAAACTATGCACTGTAGCTTTAAATTGTTAGTAGATAGCTAAATGGTTGAAAGAGATATCTAAAAGTATTGATGCATTTTTAAAATAGCCAAAAGTATGGATAAATGTTTAAAATTGTTAATGTTAGCCAAGAGTAAAGGCGCTGACACACCAACCCGATTGTCGGCTATTTCTCGCTTAAAATGTTTTCAGAAAAACGTTTCGGTGAACTATATTTGTAAAATATGAGATCGTATTCCGAAGGAGCCGGCATTATGCTCTGTTTTGTAATTCGGGAGAAGCCAGACCCACGTGACGCGTTCGTCCAATCCCGTGCGGGTTTTCATCGTTTGGGCGACAATGCAGATTAGCGCCGCTGGCTGTTATGGAGACGTGTTACGCCTTGCGCACACGCAGAACGTACGCTCAAGTCGGTGTCGCTTTGATGTGGTCCAAGGCACTTTTTTGACCAACACGGGGAGACTTATTAGTCCGACTGCCTTTTCCGTTGGGTTGATGTGTCAGAGCCTTAATGGATAAATTGTTTAAATAGTTAGCTAAAAGTAAAATAATGGTTAAATAGCTCAAAGTATATAATTAGCCTAGCTAAAAAAGAATGGCTAAATGGTTAAAATGGTGAGCTAAAAGTAATGGATAAACTTCAAAACTTCAAACTTCAAACTTCGACCGCTCCAAATAGTCAAATGCAACCTTGACCAGAGCAACCTAAACATTGTTCTTTCAATTGCATGAAGATAAAAATATATCTACTTTTACATCATTAATAGTGTAAAATAAGATACAGTTTGAAATCAATTTATATAAACACATTTGGAACATGACAGGTGGTGTCGATAAAGGCGCACTTGAGCTCATTTTATTTGACAGGGCTGAGTACGTAAGGTAAATAAGGTAATGAAACCACTGCATCAGAGCACAATAACATTATGAGAATATCATCTATCATCAATTCCCAGGTGTAGTAACTGATAGGCATGATTAAAGGGAGAGCTGATTGTCATCAATAATAAATGGTGTCTTTGTTGTGTGTGTGTGTGTGTGTGTGTGTGTGTGTGTGTGTGTGTGTGTGTGTGTGTGTGTGTGTGTGTGTGTGTGTGTGTGTGTGTGTGTGTGTGTGTGTGTGCGCGTGCGTGCGTGTGTGTGTGTCTTCAGGCATCGTGGTTTCAAGTGTTGTTTTCCGAGCACAGATGAATGGCTTATTCATACTCTGGGGTTATCTGAGGTGACAGGAAATTGTTAGCATCCCATATAATGGATACAGAAGGTGTATCAACACACTCTTTTTTCAGAGCTCTGTGTTATGTTGTATGTATGACATGTTGCCAGCAAAGTACCAGCCCTACCATCATGAACAACAGGATTATTTGCTTTAAGAAGATTATTATAATTAAAATCTTTTGGCAAAAGTAATCTACATGCTAATCTATATGTAGCATTGCTGTATTCCCCACCAAACACTGCTGTTACATTCATTTCTGATACAAAAGAAAATCTGTAATACTCTGTAGTGAACATGCATTCTTGATGACATTTCTTGGTTAAGAGAATAAAGATACATCTTCATGTGTCGTCTCTCTTTTGTCTTCCAGTCTGTGGTCCGAGTATCGACATCCGAAATGAGATCGGCGAGTTCAAGCGGCTGGAAAACTGTACGGTGGTGGAGGGCTACCTGCAGATCCTCCTCATCAACGACAAGACCAACAACTTCCACCAGGAGGCCTTCCGCGCCCTCAGTTTCCCAAAGCTGACCGTCATCACCGACTACCTGCTGCTGTTTCGCGTCTCAGGCCTGGACAGCCTCAGCATGCTCTTCCCTAACCTGAGTGTCATCCGGGGGCGCAATCTCTTCTACAACTACGCCCTTGTGATCTACGAGATGACCAGCCTGAAGGACATCGGCCTGTACAACCTGAGGAACATCACCCGCGGAGCCGTGCGCATTGAAAAGAACCCTGAGCTCTGCTACCTGGACTCGGTAGACTGGTCTCTTATTATGGATGCTGGAACCAACAACGTTATCAATGGGAATAAGAAGCCAAAGGAGTGTGACAATGTCTGCCCAGGAATCATGGAGGATAACCCTCTTTGTCAGCGGACGTTGTTAAAAGACAAGTACAACTACCGCTGTTGGACCTCCAACCAGTGCCAGAAAGGTAACCTGAATTTTATGGTGTTTTATTTTTTATACTTTATCCCAGCAGATAATGTCGAGAAAGAATAAAGCAGCTTTAGATGGCAAGTTTGCTATGTAAGTTTTGATAACGGCAGTGTGCAACATTTCGTAATATCGTGATACAAGTACAGTAAATGCAGATGTGACTTTGATCTATGTAGGAGGTTTCCCGTCTTATAAACATTCTGAAATTGTGCATTCTTTAACCAGCGAACAAATCCCATGAATCTATGCAGTGTTTTTCCTTCATTTCCGTCAGGCTGCAGGATTGTCCACGGGCCAGTGCAAACATTTCCTCTCTGTTCATTATAGAGACCTTGTCTTTAGATCAGGCTATTTGTGGAGTGAAGGATGGCTGCAATATAGAGCACCAGGTATTAGAAAGGCATGCTCAGTTGAGGTTAAAGTTGCTCTGCCAAGAAATGAGCTAGTCTACCTGTCTGGACCATGTCAGTTAAATATTTGCCTTTAGGGATTTTTTGCAATTTATGAAAAGGGGTATATTGAAGAATTTGGTGGAGGGTCATTCTTGTTTAACTTCGGCCCCGCGGTAGGGTCATGCATTTTTAAAAACAGTTCAGAGGAGGGTCATATCATATATATATATATATATATATATATATATATATATATATATATATATATATATATATATATATATATATATATATATATATATCTATATCATATATATATATGATATATATATATATATATATATATCATATATATATATATATATATATATATATATATATCATATATATATATATATAATTCTCTCGCAGCTTTTATCTGCAGGTTTAAATCAATTCAGTTATGTGTATTTGTGCAGTTTGTCTCACTGAGTCGCACAGCTATCAAGGGTGTAGCAGCTTGTAGCAACATTACATATCTTTACCTCTTTTTCTCTCTCTGATTTCAGAGTGAGAGACAGCTTGTGTTTTTCTGATTTAGAAATTGGGACAACCACATCAGCTGTCTTATGCCTCTTCAAAACTACTGTAAAAGACAGTTCAAGCCTTTGTAATATACTCCTGCAGCCTGTTTGACTGACTAAGCTGAGCTGTTGATGAAATGTTCCGTTCTTTCTCACACAAAATCAGATTTTTTTTTTCATATCATGTTTCTTGCTTGTATTGCTTTAATGCAGTTATATTTAAGCTATAAGCTCCTAGTTGTTTCCTTTGGCCATCTATGCTTTTATTTTTTAAATATTTATCCAAGGCTGCAGAGGGTTTGCAGAGGTTGTTTTCATCAGAGGTTGGAATTCCTTCACAGACAGAACAATAATAACACACAATGCCCTATTTCAACAGTTGAAATGGTAATCACAAAATCATTATTATTGTATGATGTGTAGACATGGTTACTGAAAGGCCTTTTCAGATGCTAACAACAACATATAATAGGAACAGTTTCTGCTGCTTTGCTTTGATAGAAGATGTTGTTTATGTGTGGTTTAGAGGGTATATCAATGCCACACCTTCGGCATTGTTGTGTACTATTTTCCTTTATTTGTTTATTTTGCATAGCCTATTAACACGTTCGTACTTGAGGGAAGACTGGCCACTGGTATTTCCCTCTCTCTGGAGTCTGAATATCTGAATATTCATACTGTACCAAAACTCAGTGGAGTAAGTAAAAGATATACAGAGGTTTATTTCTTGGTGAAAAGGATTATGTCCAACTTGACTTTTGTTTTGCCATAAAAAAACTTGTCAGACTCCTGCTCTGTGCCATTTCCTCTGTCCTCTTATCTGTGTGAAATAATGGTGGGAAATTTCCTCCAGGCCTTTTCTTTTGAAGACCTGTGTACAGCTCCCATGGTCAGTTGGGAATCTCAAACACCACCCTCCTTCACCCCCGGAGACGCTCAGAACAAATAGTGGAAATCAAGCGTGCGTCCTTTCCCTAGTGACCACGTCTGTCTCTGTAGAAAAGCTATGGCGTTTAATGTTGTGCCTCTGTTTACTCTTGCATGCGCTTTCCTGTCGGAGCTCCCTGCATGTTGTTATCCATTCCATAATCCATATACAGTTGGTTATGTGAATTTGAAAAATAGTTTTGGGTTCTATTTGCATATCTTTGTTCAAAAATCAAAAATGCTACATTGTGAATGACCTTCAAGTCCCCTCTGCTCTTCCTACAGTAGATACTATGTAGTGTTTTTGCAGTGAAACTCCCTTTTTGTTCTCTCACGTCAGACTTGAGAGGCAGAGCAGGAGTATTGTGAGGCCCAGGCCGAGGTCAGAGTAAATGCATTCATCTAGAGGGCCCTGAGGTCTCAAGGCTGCAGATGAAGGCCCCGGGGAGCTACACAGTGGGGAAAAAAGGAGGAGTTACTGAAGCAATAATAGACAGAATAAAGCTAGAGCAGGTCTGTGAGGTCTGTTAATATTCCAGCCTTCATGCACAGATAACATTTCTCACCGTCTTTTCAGAGGCTTGATGTGTCTACCTCTCTCCTTCCTGCTTAAGATTCCTCTCTCCTCCCTCCACCCCTCCATAATTGTCTTGTTTTTCTCCAGTACAGATGTTCCTTCAAGGGCATTCAGTGGTTTTGTAGTCAATATGGCCCGGTCTCCTCTTTAATTACACTACATGAGGAGGGAGTGCTGTCTGCCTAGCACACTACTTTAGCCTCTGGGGCTTTTAGTGCTTCACAGAGCAACAACAAAACTTTTCTTTCCACATGTTTGTCCACCTCCCAGATACTGTTTCCCACAGCAGTTTAGGGCATATTAGATGAGAGGTGAATGTGTATATATGATGCTGGGCAGAATGAGCCAGGTTAATGCTGTACTTGGGGCTGGATGGAAGGGAGTGGGAGCAGAGATTCTGGGTGCTTTTTAGTGCCAGGCAGCGATGCGTAGAGTGGTGGAGGGGCGCTGAGGGGAAATGTCAGACAAATGTCAAGTATACAAGCTCAACCGCAAGCTCTCGCTAAAGCGCAGTGCTTGGAGGGTTGAAAAATTCTTGTCCCTCCTCCTCCTTCTTCACCCCCCCCCCATGCTTCCTCGTAAATCCTCCCTGCCTTCCCTGCCGCTGCTTTCCCCTCTTCGTACCCACTGTCTGTCCGTTTTTTTGCTCACTAGCGTTCTCCACTTCGCTTAGCCTCAGCCTGGATCTCATCTCTGACTTGCCTTGTCAGTTGTTCTGCTGGTGTTTCCTCCTCTATTTTCACCTCGCTCTTTTCTGCAGGGCTTATCAGAGGGCTGTTAACAGCTATGGCTGTCAGATATCTCTCTGCTGTTTACTTGTTGGGAGACATTCTCTCATCGCTGCAATGGTCACAGCCAACCGGCTTGTTTGGCCAGGCCCTGAGTCCTTTGACACCGCATGCTGTTTGCTTTGAGTTTTGGTGGATCCTGTGACTGAAAACTGTCTGGCTTGCTTCAAGTAGCCAGCTCAGGTCTCTGTGTTTGCTGCAGACAGGCCTTCCTTCTGCCCCTGAATCTGAGCCAAAGCCAGATAGACAAGAGGCTTTTAAAATTAGGCAGATGAGCAGGAAAACATGCTGCTGTGTCCATGCCCCGTCTGAGGGCAGGTTAGTCTTCATTGCTCCACAGGGAGGCACACCCTCTCTCACTCACTAGTCCTCATATACATTACTTCTTCTTTATGTAATAGAATATCAACTTGCAGTGTGCTGTCTGATTTAAGGGAACATCATGTACTGAATGTTTTATTTTGATATTGATAGACAATTGTCACAAGTCAAGTTTGCCTGTCAATGTTTAATGAATTAAAATGTCCAAATACTGAAACTGCCTTTGCTTTTTGAGAAAGCATACGGAGATGTATTTGGTTGAAAGTGGTGCAGTGTCAGTTTGCATTTTAGCTATCGTGGTGTAAGGTGAAATTTGACGTAAGGAGACCTGCTGTCCTGTTATGCCACAGACAGTCTGTGCTCTATGTGTCCTTGTACTGAACCCAGAAGTAACGCAGCAGAGCGAAAGCATTTTGGAGCCCTGGCAGTTGGGAGAGCTCTCCACCGGCCTGGGAGACTTTTGCATTTGATAATGTTTTCTCCCTCCTTGCCAGAGACCCACTTGATATCTCTGGTCTGAGTGCTCTGACCTAAGGCCACTTCACAGTGGAAAACAGTTTCTTTTAGAGGAAGTAGGGTAAGCAGGTTCAGACTTGCATAAAAAAAAATAATCATTTTTTTCTACTTCTTTGCAGTTTTTTTTGTGTGCGATTTTTAAAGTTTGATATCTTTTGATAGAGTTGAGCAATATTCTTTTTTCTTCAGCAAATCCAATGAAAGAACCAAAACCAACAATCTGTCTCTTGTTGCTTTCTGACTTCCCTTCACTGTCTGTGGCACTGTCACCCCCAGCCCATTGGTTCCAACTAAACATGTGAATCTTCAAAGACGGGTCCCAAATAAATAGTGTCATTTACAAAAAAATAATAAATACTTTTCTTTTAAAGTTAGGCACTGTAGGTTGTAGCAAACATTACAAGAGGAAATTGTGATTTTTTTTTTTATGTGTTTTTAACGTGTTTTCTGGACATTATGTCACTTAGGAATAAGCTACTAGATACTATAGGATCAATTGTTGGTTTTGGTCTTTTGGGGTCTTTTGGGATTGGGAATTATTGACAATAAGAAACATACACAATATCACAAGGCTATTTTTTAAAAGGGTTACATCCAACTGATTAACAGATATTTTTCTTCATTTCTCTTTTTACTTGTTGGTGGTTTGATTTTCTTGCTCTCTGTGCTAATACATTTAACCAAAACATTATTATAAGAAAATATAAATGAATCAGAGAGAAAACGGAATGCAAATCCTCCTTATCCCTCAGAGGCTTTCGTAAATTGATTTCTGGAGCTACTACATAACTCATACTTCATGTCCAGATTAGTTGCAGAAATATCGAACTGAGCAGAAATTATGCTCTGTTTGTGCTGGCTAAGAGCTAGATGAATTGATACTTTAGGCTTTAGGCATGTATGTTAAGTTGGGTCGAATGAGTCTGCCCCTTTAAGTATATAAGGTAGAAATTCCTGCTGGCTTACTCATTGCAGTTGTGAGGGGATAAAGAGGGGGAAATAGACAGCACAGGCTGTATGTGCAGACTACATGTGCAGAGCCATACAGAGACTATTTGTTGGCAAATGAGAAGGAGCTAATCTGATTTTAGTGATGATATTATTAATGTAGGTCTATGTTGTGTTTATCTGAGGGTGTTGTGTGTCAAGGTGGTTCTTATGTTTATCTGTCAGTCGTTTTTTGTTTAGCCAACATCCAACAGCAGACAAGGAAACTTTTAAATATTTAATGACTTTTCTGAAGCTTATCGAAGTCCTGCGGTTATAAGGACAGGATGCAGAAAAGGGCTCAAATTCCAGCCTTGACAGTTTGGTGCTTTCCTGGGGGCACACTCAGCACTATGACTCAGTACCCATACATCTGATGTTTCCACCAGGCTTGAGCTACTCGCCTGCGCTCTGCTCCATTTTGTACAAAGCTTAGGCAGCGTGCCAGTGTTAGTGCCAAAGAGATGGCACTCATGTCGATTGGACTCATTCATTCCTGCCCTCTCACAACCACCAGACTAAAGATGGAAAAATCAGATCCATCATGTTCTCCACTAGCATGCTCTGATTTTCTCTCTGTTCACCAGGTCACCACAGCGTCCTGGTAGGGGGGGAAACTGGGCCTGTACTTGGTAAATGCCAAGCATTTCAACACATTAGCGTAGACAGCCCTTGTAGGTAACTTCAGGAGGATGTATTAAACACTTGAGACTCATTCGTCTTGTTCAGTTAACTCTGGCCCTCTTGGCAGTGTTTGTGTGCGCGACCGCCCTTGTCTGTATTATTTCACTGGGGACTGGGGACCTATTGATTCACAGGGTTACAACTCCATGGTGTCATTGAAATAAATACATTGGAGAAAGCAGACAAAGCTCCCTTCACGGCAGCCCTCCGTTCTCTTTGTGTTCTTAGGCGCTTACGTCTTTTTAACGAGTGGTACAAGGGCAAGAGAAGCGACAACAGTCTGTAAATAGGGTTGTGTGTGTGTGTGTTTATGTTTATGTGTGTGTTGGAGCGAGAGCCTAGACATAAAAGCTTTTTTTGTTATTCCTTTACTGCTGCTCTTTCAGCTGTGGTGTGTACTGTACCTCAATGGGAAAATCTCTGACTTGAAACAACATTTTTTTTTATTCTAGTCTTTATTCTATGCTAAGCTAAGCTAACTGGCTGCTGGCTGTAGCTTAATGTTTAAGTAGTACTCATCTAAACTAGAGTGTAAGGGGTTTCATAGTTAGTTTCATAGATAGTCATGTCAGTAAATTCTAGTTGTATTAACATACAGTACACTGTTTTAATGTGAACAGAGAATAATACAAGTATGCATTTGCGATTGCTTTTGTGTGTGTGTTTTCTGTCTCATTACATTCCATCTACATCCCTGCACCCTCCCTCCCCCCTTCTCCTTCCCTCTCCTGGCCTTTGCCACATTTTCTCCCATCTAGGTCACATTCATAAATGTCATTCTTGGGAAGTGTTACCAGCCGATGTTAGTACATTCACCCAAAACAGAGACCTTCTTCTCTGAGTACCAAGAACCTGAGCCCTCTTAAAGCAAGGGGAAAACTCTGTTTGGTTACAAATAGTTTTTCTGCTCAATTGGTTTTATTGGTTGCCTTTGGACTTTTGAGAGGCCTGGAGCACGAGTGGCGAGTGTGATTGGTCAGAATGGAATCCTTTTTGCCTCACGCTTTAATTTGTTTTGAGTTCCTCCCAAACACAAAATTGTAACATACTGTATATTTGCCTCACTGCTTGAGCAAAATGTGGTGAAACTCATGAAAAGCCACAGACACGTGTCGACTGCTATTGCTTACTTTTAATTTCAACAACAGTGTCTTTCCCTGCATTTCAATTTGATTATTGCAAGTTAGCAAAGTTCATTGATGATGACATGGTTAGACAGTGTGTTATTGTCCATGTATGAACAGCAGGGGTTATTGTCCATTGATGGCCGGCGCCATGAGTTTATCCGACTCCTGTCCTCTGTGGCTTACAGAGGACTCCTCTCAAAGCACTGACAGATTAGCCTCTTTTCCTAGGTTTCCTCTCATATACTTGATTGACCAAAATAGGACCTTTGTGTCATGCTGCAAACCAGACTTACACACAAACACACAGGTACTTATGCACACACACATACACACATACACATACACTCCATCTCCTCTCTCACGTGCCATCCCTGTTCGTTTACACATTTTCCTCAACTTGTGCCCAGGTTGGGTGCGCCTACTGTGACTGCGCCTGCGGTGTTCACCGATGTCTGTGTGTGTGTTTGTAAATGTGTGTGTCACCCCAGAGTAAAGTGTGTGGTTCTAGCCTGTTTGATGCCTATTTGAGCCACCCAGTGCCTCTGGTGATAGGCTGCTTGCTGCCTTCTGGTTGTACAGCTCGGAAGCTGTGACTCATCCTTTGCTCTCTCACCACTCATTCATAAATCTGCGTGAATAGTATAGCTTCCTCTCACAGAGCCGTGGGGCCCCCTGGCTCTGTGGTAGGTTCCCTTCACTCCAGCTCTAAATGGCAGGAAGGATGAGGGTTATCTCCGCCTTTTAGTGACGCCTCTCAGAGAGGTGAGAGAGATGTTTGCCCCATGCCTGCTGCCAGCGGCCTGTGCCTGCCTTTAGCGCCTGAGCCGCGCCTCTGTCTGCAGCATGCCTCGGCTCTATCCCTCCATATAGTGCAGGCCAGACCAGCCATTTACTCACTGCTGGGCTGGCTTGGCAGTGCTTCCTGGGAGATAATGCACCATGCCTGCAAGTAAGCTCTGAGAGCACGGATTAATTCCACAGAGGAGAAAAGGAAAGAAATCTCCTGCTGACAAATCTCTCCTGCAGAGGTGAGGATGTACGCTGGCATACAGCAGAGAGAGAAGAGTACCCTGCTTTGCCAGAATAGTTAGTCAGGTTCACTGAGGTCACAGAAACACTGCTCCTCTATTTTTCCCCTGTGTTTGTGTGTGTGTGTGTGTGTGTGTGTGTGTGTGTGTGTGTGTGTGTGTGTGTGTGTGTGTGTGTGTGTGTGTGTGTGTGTGTGGCAGTGTTGTAGTCGAGTCACCAAATGTCGAGTCCGAGTTGAGTCTCGAGTCCCCAGTGTTCGAGTCCAAGTCGAGTCATCAAGGTTGAGTCTGTGTTGAATTCCAAGACTGCCTACATTTCTTCACCTTTAAAGAGCTGATATACTGCGTCTATTAAGCAAAAATGACACCACTGTCATGATTGCAAAGGGAGTTTATTTACTGACTTAGAACGGAGCCCGCGAATCATGCACTACAGTTGCATATTTCAATATCAATTCCTTTGTTACAAGAGTAGTGAAAGTAAGAGCGAGAATGCAGCGTTAAGTGAGTGACGTCAGTGAGTGTGTTGTCAAGCAAGGAGAGCGAGTGGTAGCGGTGTCTGACTGAGAAGCGTATGTGTGGCTGTGAGGAAAAAGCGAGAGAGAAAAAAAGAGATCCCAAAGACGATGTAAAGAGAGTTAACAGTTATCAATAAACAGGAAACTTCTCAAGACATGGTGGCTTCATCTTTTGTTAATACTGTCGGTGCAGTAAAGGGTGTTAGCCCCAAAAGAACATCAACCCTGGATTGAACGTCTCCCCAGCTGCTTCCCGGCCGGTCTTGGAGCCCGAAACAGGAAAAGTGTTAACATCTTATATCAAATTTGTATAACCTATTCAGTCAGAAACTTCATCCAACGTCTGAGTCCTTTTTCATGAATGCTCAAGCCCGATTTTATGTATCCTTGAGTCCAAGTCCAAGTACAAGACATCAGTCCGCGAGTCCAAGTCAAGTCACGAGTCCAGAGAATAGAGTCTTGAGTCCTGGACTCGAGTACTCCATCACTGGTGTGTGGTAAGGAAGCGAGGGGGTGGTGGATCTGATCTACTCTCTCTACCTTTCCCTCCACACGATCCAAGGGCATGTCCATGTGGGTTATGTCTTGTTTTAAAGCTTTGCGACCAAATAGCTTTGGTACTAAAGAAACTGGCAGTTACACACAACGTTTGGATAGAGATACATCTTATAATCAAATCTAGAATAAGTGAATGTACAATGAGTAAAGAATAGTTATTGCATCCTGCAGCAGCTTAGCTCACGATGAGTCATGGATATAGTGTGTGTGTGTGTGTGTGTGTGTGTGTGTGTGTGTGTGTGTGTGTGTGTGTGTGTGTGTGTGTGTGTGTGTGTGTGTGTGTGTGCGTGCGTGTGTACTATCTTTTAAAGGAAATAAAGCAGGACTCAGCGTGCCAGACGTGTTTTGCCGTCTGTTCTTTTTTGGAGTATGTGCACAATGTGGATATGAAAGAACATCATAAAATTACAAGGAAATCTCATGAATTACACAGTCAAATAAAATGCCTGTGACAACAACACACTTCCCCTCGAACCCTTTCTTCAAGTTCCGACGTTAGTCCGCACAAGGATTGACTTCATATTAGCTCCAAACAAAGTTTTGATCATGTCAGCTCTTTGCACATCTTCCCCCATGTATATTTTAATGTCAACAATCCATAAAGCAGCCTGGCTTTTCTAATGTCATTAGTCTGTTTTCTCTAAATTACTGAAAAATAACCTTGAAATATAACTTTGACCCTATCTGTTGCCTCCCCTTCCTCTCTCTCCTTAGCTTGTTTGGGTGGGATCCCCAGGGCCTAGTGCAGTTGTCAGCACGCAGCCTAATAGGCACAGGTGGCTGGGCCTCCTCTGCCTTCTCCAGCCCTCTTGGCATGACACTCTTGGCAGAATGGCAGCTCCTTGGCTGGCCGCCTCAATCGGCCACTCCAACACAGCAATCACCAGTTAGTGCTTTGTCAGCATCGGGGTGGCCCAGGATGAAATATGGCTCACAACTTTGAAATATGGCTCCTCCTGTAGAGAAATCCAGCAGCGTGTGAAGTGCCGCCATTGAGCTATACAGTGTCAGAATTCTGTTTATTTCTTCTTCCCGCAGACGCGGATGTACATGCATCAAAGTGATGACATGTTGCTGGGTCATCCCTGGTTCCCTCGTCACTGGTCACAGCGGAGCAGAGTCAGAAGAAGGATTGGGAGGGCGGGGGGTTTGGTTGAAGAGAAACTGTACAGCTGGTGTACTGCACCACGCAGCAGTCAGACAGCGGTTTGTTACTGTGTCAGATAAATATAGAGGTCTCTGGAGCTCCCCACTGCAGCTTTATCTCTGCTTGGAGGGAGGGAAAGGCCGCGTCACCTGGGAGCTGCCACTATCCTCATTCATCCTCGCTAAATTGGCTTTAGACTCACAGGACATTAAAGATTGTTGTGACTCTATAATGGCAAATGGGGTAAGGTGACAGGAAAATGTTGTTGCTGTTTTTTCCTGTAACCCCACAGGACACCAGCAAGATAACACAGTGCCGACCCATAATGAGATAATCGGATAGATTTGTCTGTAGGCTAGGGCTGGGGGATGTAGTTAAAATATGTGTATATATCAGAATATAGCAACTGTATGCAAAGTGCCATATACAATAACATAATAATGAATAAAATAACATTTTCTAAATGTCATTATTTAAAAAAAAAAAAAGAAAAAAGAAATTCCATTCACCTCAATTGTATTGGAGTGGTCAAAACCCCAAGTAAGAAAATATGTTTTTGGAAAAGCATGAAAGTTTAATCCCACACTGGTCCATTTACTGGCTTTTTTTTAGACTTTTAGCTGTATCACAAAATCGGAGTTAGCTCATTTGTCATTGAGATGAATCTGTTGACATGCAATCTTAATAGCTGTTATGATTTCATCCATAATGCTTTTAGGACTTCCTATCCTTGAGTTTTTTTTTCTGTAAGACTTTCAATCATATTGCATGGTCATTATCAGCCAGAAAATACTAGTAAGGGGACTTAAAGTAGGTAACTGGTTTAGGATTGCTTGTTGTTGGGGTGAACCCACCCTTTAACTGGATTTGTCTTGGTATTATTCATTTTGGCAATAGAAGTTTTCAAAACAATAACACAACATAAACATATCATATGATACATGATAATGTTAAATAATCTCAGCCCTAATTTAAGCCTGCTGGATGTATGTCTGACCTTCCCTGTTGAGCGATCTGCTGTTCAATGATGAGTTTGCTCACAGACTTTAAGAACTCATTGACCCCACACTGCTTGTGTGTGTTTTGATACTATGCATCCTCATCTGGCAGCCTGGCTCCTCAGGTCTGCTGCTGATAGAGCAGAATGGATGCTCGATAATGGTTGGTGGTAGAGGTGCATTAGCACTCCTTTCATCTGTTCTGTCCTGTTGTGTCCGATGAGAGCGCATTTGTTGAAGCTTCCAGCAGGCCTTTTGAAGTCCCAGTCTGGACTTGTCCCCCTTCGGTTCCAACGCCATCCCCCCACCACCCACTCCTATTAGTACAATTACAGAGACGAGGCTTGCGGGGCTTGTTTGCACTTGAGTGTGCGTCAGGAATCGCCTCTCTCTCTCTCTCTGTGTGGTAAACATGACTGACACTAGCCCACAGCCTACATGTAAACACCGCCCATTCTCATTCATATTTTATTACTCACACGTCCGCGTAGTCTTTCCTTGCAATGGTCACCAGCTTGCTTTAGCATTTGTTCTGTTAATTTTGATGTGGTTTGAAAATGCCCGGACTTCCTGATGATGAGTAAGTTAAAATCCATCATCCCACCATGATACGGTAAAAAATACACTTGTGTATTTACTGGGTTGTGGTCCGTGTCTCAGCCCTTCCCAGCAGTGAGACACTGTTCTGACTTATATGTAGTGTTGTGAGCACTTTTCCAGACCAGACAAGTACTTGCTTGTAAAAAGCTTGTTTTTGCATTCCACCTACCTCCCTGCATAATATATGGTATTATCTTCCAACCCTTCCTTTTTCTCTCCTTCTCCCTTCCTTCGCCTGTGTGTGGGGTAATGACACCAATGCTCCTATTTAGGAAAACCCCTCAAACTTCATCCTGCTTTGACATTCTCTGTTGTTTTCTCAGCCAGTAACGGTGTGACCGCAACATGTTTGTTTATCTGATGTTTACGCTCGTAGCTATAGTATGGACGCATCAAAAATATCAGTTTTCGGTGGAAAGGAATTATGCCTTGTGGTAGTGAGGCAGAAACATAGAAAAAAGATGCATGGTTCAATTAAAATACATAAATGTTGTTGTTTTTCTGTACATGGAAATGGCCTCATGTAAAGTAGAGAGCCACATTTCTTTTCATATCAAAATGCTACATTAGTGGAAGCCTGTCTCTTGTTTTCTTCCGTTACAGTAAACAAGTCATGCTATTTTTTTCTTCTTCTTCTTTGTCTTCTTTTCAGTGGAGCAATATAACTATTTGTTTAGGAATAATACAATAGCTGAATCTGATTGGTTGTTTTGAAATATTTACATTCTGGACATGTTTTTGACATTTTTCTGTTTATAAAGCTTTATCCAAATCGGATTGGAGGTCATATAACTCCGGTTTTCACCATGTTGGCATGCAACTTTTTAAGAGTCTTTAATTAACTCAATAACCTCAGCCTATGTTTTAAATGTACATGCATTTAAAACACAACCCTAAATGTGTGTCATCCTGAAAATTAATCAGCAGCAGGGAGGTGTGTGTGAGAAGGGTTGTGTGTCACTGTCTCCTGGCATGTGGGTGGCATGTGCTCTATGTACTGTATGTATGTGTGTGTAACCAGACACATACATACAGCCATGTAGCCACCTCAGGCACAAAGCAGCTTTTGTTCAAGGAACTGTAGCATTGTGATGTTTTTACTCTGCTTATGAGAGTCATTCATCTACACTGCAGAGTATAGTTTCCTCAAGCTCAAATATATGCATGTAGGGGATCCCCCCTCCGTCCGGCTCCATGCCATTTTTCAAATAAATGGCTAATTTTGTTTACATCAGAGTAATCCAGGACTGTGATCAGGGCCAGTGGTCCAAAGACCATCTGCATTGAGACACACACACACACACACACACACACACACACACACACACACACACACACACACACACACACACACACACACACACACACCACACACACACACACACACACACACACACACAGTTTATAACACTTGAATAGCATGCTTGGTGGAAAGTGATCCAGTTGTGGTGAGGAATTTCTGCTAATTCACAGTAAGTGTGATGGTTCAATATTTTTATAATGAGATGTATTTGTTAACCTGGCGCAAAAGAAAATGACAAACATTGGCATCGGTATTGCCATCAGCCAAATGAAAATTCAGTATTGGCTGGGAAATTTGCAATCTACTACATTCTAATATTAAATGCACCTCCAGCTGTGTTCACTTAGTGGCATACATGCATTCACCTTTAGTCACACTGGGAAAATTAAGCAATATAAAATGTACTTAACATAACATGAATACACCACCTTAAGCCACTTACTTGACCAGTTTCAGGTTACACTGTAGCTGTCCAAAAATGTTGACATGTCTGACATCCTGTATACACTGTAGCGAATTAAGCCAAATGTCTTTTTTTGGCCTCAATTCCGCCATTTCGTCTGTGACAACATGCCAAATTTGCTCGCATTTGAAGCATACTGCCAGGTTTACTCTTTCATCTGAACCTCAACCGGCCGTAGCCTGCTTCTCTTACACACTATGACTTTGTATGTGCATGAGAGCAATAGAAAGAAAGGGGGAGAGAGAGGGGGAGTGAAGAGAGCATAAGACAGACTTCATTTTATCACTAAGGTGTGGAAAGGTCTGTGAATTGCAACATTTGCACTGGAGAATCCATAACTCATCTTCAAGTACGGCGATGAGAGAGGTGGGTTCAATGGGAGCGCTTCTTTGTATCATTATGGATTATGGCTGACAATGTAAACTCTGGCTGGCAGATTCAAGTGATTTCAGAGGCAGGACTCCTCTACATGTGCTTAAGGACAGTCCTGGGTGTGCGGGCTGTGTGTATGAGTCAGATTGTGAGCCATTAGGTTGGCACCAGTGGCATGACTGGCACATAGAAAAACAGTTAGATATGCTGGACTCCGGCCTACTCCCTGCAGCCGTGGTATTATTAGCATTCTGTGCCTCTGGAGGCCTCCTGGTCATAAAAACACTCCAGCTGCCCCCCTCAGCCTGGTGAGAGGCTGAGGTACCATGTAGAATCACAAACCTGGACGTTTTTACACCTTCAATGTTTTAATTAAGTGAAAGCCTAAAATGGCTGGTAATTACACAAACCGGATGGCCTAAATAAATGAAATCTCTCAGACCACCAGCTATACTTTTGAGACTGTGACCTTTTCTAGGCACTGCCTCCACTGCTACTTGAGTATAAGGATTAATAACATTTTTCGATGTTGTTGTTTTTTTGCTTATTTTGTGTAGAATCTAAACTAAAAGCTCTTTTAACGCAACACTTAGCACAGTCACAATCTGTGGCCAAATGTTACAAATCTTAACACTGTATATTAAAATCAACTAAGTGTTCCTACTACAGCATTTGTTTCTGTTCAAGCCACATGACGGCACACACTAGCCTTTTGTGATCTTTCATCGGAGTGTATGTAAATATCAAAGGAGGTTGCTACTTTCTAGCATGTAAGTACGTGCTCTGCCCAATGTGCTCTTTGGTACTGTCATGAAGGCAGACACCTCTGCATTTGGCGCGTCACTTTGTGCCTGCGGGTGTCAAAAAAATGTTGCACACAAGCATGTGTTTAAACTCTTGGCTCCGGTGCAGTGGGAGGAAGCAGCCTCTCAGGGTAGAGCAAAGAAAGGCAGTGCCGCGGTCCCTTTTTTAAGTGCAGCGACAGAAACGCAGCTCCTGATTTATGAAGTGAGTATGAGCTGGGCGGGTCATGTCCTGCCGGAGAGGCCGGCTACTGGAGGAAAATGAGTCGAGAGTGAAAAATGATTGAGATTAAAAGAGGAAGGCGGAGGTTCTCATATCCTCACACAGCAGTGAGGTCACATCTTCATTGACATCTATTTAAAACAAAGTCAAGATCAAACATGTCTGTCACCCCCATAGTCCCGGAAATACCCCCCACAGCTCTGATCTATTACCAGGCCAAATGGAAAAGATTCCCCTCAACTAATCACCACCAGCCTTGGCTGCTACAACACTGAGCAGAGAAGAAACTGAACTGAATGTAAATATAAAACAATCTAACTTCCAGCCAGGAAATGTGAAAATCTGTCCTTCAGTCGGCTGTATTGTTGGGGTTGTATTTTTGTGTATATTTTTGTGTTTGACTGACTGAACTGTGGAATAGGGCTGTTGTGTGAGGTGGACACATAGAGACGCCAATGAAATGAGCATCTCTGTCTCTGTCGTGTGTCTGTAATTGCAACAGAGGCATTGTGCTAGGAAGTGTGTTTGTCTGTGACATTATTTCTATGGCTCTCCTTTCATTTTTTTCTGTCAACTAAGTGACACACCCATTCCAGGAATCTCTGGTGGTTTTACTGACTTTAACTTTCTCATGTAAATACATACTTATCATACTGTAGATTGATTCAGGATATTGGCGACAGGCCACTGTGGGGATGGTCTGCAGCGTGGCATTTTTCTGACATAGCTCAATGGAGGAGGTCTCGCATGTCTTGCCTTTGTGGTGGAGAATACTGTGTGTGTGTGTGTGTGTGTGTGTGTGTGTTAAGAGGTGGAGTAGGGGATGGGGGGAGGTGGGGCTTAAAGAAACAACAGTGACTGCTCTTGGGTCTGTCGCCTGTTCCCTGCCTCTTGGCAGTAAACTTGATCAGCGAAGAAAAATACACGCTCTGCCTTTACAATGCAGGCCTTTGTCTCTGGTCGGCATCGGAACTGTCAACCATTTTGAAAATAGTTTCCAGCTTATTAAAATGCTTCCAGACTGTGACTGTTGAACTAGTGAGTTTTCCAGTTAATTGCTTGGCATCCTTCCCCATCTTAGGTCTGTCCTGTGCATCCTCAGAGAGTAAAGGCTTTTCTGATTTGAATAACAATGCAGAGGCTGGTGTTGTCATCTCTCAACATGGTGCAGGGCATCTCTAATCTTAGACAACCGAAACACATGTGCTTTATTGTTTTAAGTTTCTCTACCTTTCAGTTTTCCCTCCTCCTTACGTCTCAATCCTCCTGCCCGCATGACTTTGATGAACTATGAAGATCAGTTGGTTAAAATGTGGCCTCATACCCCCATCAGTGTCCAGTGTCATTGTTCTATCTGACTAAGCTGAACTACTCAGCAGAAGTGAATAAGCCATTTTGTGCCAATGGCCTCTTACAAATGGCCATTTATGGACTGTTAGTTAAGTTCGGACTCTTTATCTAAGTCATTTAAATGGCGGACTCTATTAGGCAATGCAGTGATTCTAGAGTCATTGCACTTGCAGTTAGTATTGGATACTCAGCATCTGACACAAGGCTACTCGGATTAACACTAAAGCGAAGATAGCTCATCAATGTTTCCTAAATTGACAGTGGAATTGGAGTTACATCAAGAAATAAATTTGATTTCTCTGTTAGAATATTGGCCCAGTCGTGTTTTATTTAATTGAGTATCAGTTATCATTGCTGCTATCACTTCTGAATTGATCCCTTAGAGGTAATAGGTGCACAGCCCCTGTGTTATTGGATCCAGTGCCTTTCATTGCTTATCTGGGCAGCTTTTACTCGCTGTTAACTGCTCTTCTCTCGACAACTGTGTGCCTGTGACCACGCGGGCTGAAGGATCATAAATCTGCTAATTGAGTTTCCTAAAGTGTGCTGCTCAATGAAAGAAAAGCCTCTCCCTTGATTTCATAGGGCTAATTTCTTTCTGCCCAGAGAAATATTCAGAGCTCTGACTGGTCACTAGTGGCTTCTGATGCCCTTCAATCTGTGTCTTTAGCAGTATCTCTGACTTACAGCGTCAGAAGCTACCTCAAGCAATTATCGTAGACAAAGAAAAATCAACTTAATGTGTAACATTTTACCTCCTCAGCCAGGGTTACTTAGGTTCTGTCTTGTGGCTGGTCTCACTGCTGGCATTCTTGTTGCATACTGAAGATTCCTCTGTCTATGAGGGAGATAAGGAGAGGAGAAACGACAATAATAAAGAATGGGGGATGCCAAATAGGGCAGACAATGTGCAGATTCTGTTAAATGAGCCAATTGGTATTGACTCAGGCTTACTGCATGTTACATATTGTCACGGTGTTGGTATTATTCCCTCGTTGATGTCATGTCTGCCTCATGAAAATTGTCTGTTGTTCTTAATGCCCGGTATACGCCTTAGTTAAAGCTTGTGTAACACAGACAGTGCTTTGCTTTAAATGCTTTTGTAAGGCACAGCATGTGGGGGGTTGTTCTTTTCACTGTCTGACCCTCACAGAGAGAACTGGAAGAATGCCTTTTGTTTCCTCATCACTTGCTTTGTCTGATAAACTCTAGACCAACTCTATAGCTGAAAGCTGTCGACACTCAATCACCAACTCTCCTCCCCATGTTGTCACCCATCTCCCATACACTTTCCTCCTCGTTTGCCCTTCTGCTTCCTGGTCTCTTCCTCCTCCTGCTCCTCCTCCTGCTGATCTTCACCCGAACAGCTGCTCAGCTGGAATACCTCCTCTCAGCCTGTGGGCACTGTTGGCCTGCTTACCCAGGATAAACAAAATGCCTTGGTCTGGACAGGGATTACATAAAAGACTACTGTCTTTGCTGTCAGTACAGTTCATTTCCACTGTTAAAAAAGGAGAACACCCAGTGCCTTAATGTAATGTCACCGACAGAAAGAGGACATAACCCCTGTCGTTTAAAATTTCATTTCTCAATCCACTACCTTTCAGCGTGTTCAGGCCTGTGGCAGCTCAACTTCGTAACTTTCCTCCATGTATCCCCCATTCACTGGATCAGTATGGTTAAACAATGTAAGCCAGCATGCCTAATGGGTGACTCATTACTTTTTCCTTGGGTCATTTTTCTCCAGTATACCATCAAGTGGAAAACATGGATGAGTCCTCGAAGGCTATCATGTTGAGTTTTCTTTGTAGACACCAGAGCTTTGTGAGGCTTTGTAACAGCGAGTATCTGGCATTTACCACCATACACCAGACCAGCGAGAGAATCAAAGGTAAAACAGCTTTTGTTTAGGTCTAGCACCACTTTCCCCCCATATTCCTCAGCATGCTTTTAGGAGGTTACCTAAGGCAATCAAGAGGCACACAGCTCAAATAAAGAATGCATGATGGTAAGTGAGCCACTGAAACGTCACTTGCAATCAACTCAGCTTCTCCAGAATGCAGTTTTTAGCCTCTAAAACCCCAACAAATTAGGGTATTTTTTTTTTTTTAGAAAATTCCACTCCTTCTTATACCTCTTAATGGTGATTAGCCATTGACGACACAGCTACTTTTCTCTACTTAGGCCGTATTATTGAGCTGTATTGTAAAAGGCCATGTTAGGTTGCCACAATCTGCACAATCTGCATTGGTGTCGCTTTTCCTCTAAATTAAATGTTGTCTTTCTCATATTCACCGCTGACGTCGCATTGCCTCAACTTTGGACTGGGTCCAATTCAGTATGTCAGGCGTAGTGTGCGTGGGCTCGGGTTAGAGCTGTATAGGCTGCTGATGTTTTCTATATGAAGTCGAGCAGTGGGAATGGTCCAACTGTATTGCCTTTGTTGCTCTTGGCATGGTCACCTACATCTTCCCTAACCCCAGAGATATATGATCATATTCTTTGGATGTAATGCCACTACAGCATCTTCTTCTAGGCTGCTTACCGTCTCTCGCAGCAACCTGGCAGTCAGTGCCAGGTTGCCTCCCTTTATGCTATTTCCCCCAGTGTAAATAACAATTAATATATGTGGATTTCTCTATCTCTCACATGCCTCACACTCCAGATTTAATTGTTATGTATGTTTCTACACAGGATTTGATTAATGGGCTGGAATTCAGGTCTACTTGCAGGTCAGGTGCAATTAAGTATGTTGAATTCCAGACATTTTCACAAAGCTTTTAGACTGTTGAACTCCTTGAAGTCTCTGCAGGGTTGACAAGAAGTTTTTCTGTTCTCCTTGTGACACGAGGATAAGTGGGATGGATGCCTTGGAACCATTTCCCTTGTTTAAATCTGTAACTGGATTAGAGGTACCCTCTGGAGAAAGGTTCCATAATGATACAGCACTGCTGCACAACAACACATGCAGGCAAACCCTGCCTGCATAGCTCTCCCTCACCGTCTGAAGGCTGATGTTTTTTTAGGGGACAGAGAATCTTCCAGATGTGTGTGTAAGGCCATGTACAGGCTGGACACCTGTGGCTGCTTTGTCACAGGTGTTCATTGCAACACACTCCTGCTGCGTGTTTTTATCTCATAGTGTGACCACTTCACAGCCTTACCCCCCATGGAGAGAAGAAGACAGAGTGTGTGTGTGTGTGTGAGAGAGAGAGAGAGAGAGAGAGAGAGAGAGAGATGTCTCTTCAGCTCTCTTCAGTAAGCTCAGAGTCCTTTGGGCCTACCCCGACAGCTGCAACGATCTAAGAGCTTGAGGTAGAGATTGTGGTTGCCTGACATGGGGGCTCACCTCTGGAGAGAGGAGAGAGCACGTAACCAGACGCAGCCATGTGTCCATCTGACAAAGTGGGGTTAAGAGCCCACTGCCATGTTCCATTATGAGCTTAATTTAGAGCAGCAGACAGTGGGGGCGCAGGGACGAATCACTCATCAAACATGGCCCAAATTTAGCATTTTTTTGTTGTTTCCATTAACGTGGATGCAAGCACATTTACACACAGGCACAGGCACTTACACAGTTGTACAAAATTACCCTGCCCATCACACATTGTTTCCTCCTGTGCACAAAGCATATCCCTGAGCTATCAAAGACAATTAATGTAGTCATTCATCTTGCAACGCTATCTGGTTAAATGTAGGCCGGTGGAGGAGGGAGAGCATGGGAGGGGTGCAGATAGTACACTGATGAGGGAGGTCTAACAAACTCTATCCCATTGAGTGAACCTGCTCTTTGCCAACCTTAAATGACAAGAGTGCAGAGGAAAATGCAGTGCTGAGGACACACACACACACACACACACACACACACACACACACACACACACACACACACACACACACACACACACACACACACACACACACACGCGCACACGCACACGCACATAAACACACTGCAGGATGCACTCACACCCACTCTTTGCTGAGAGCTTCTGTCTGTCACAGTTCAGTGCTGCAGTGTAGGAACATACTCAATGTAATACTTTGATCATGTTTAAAAGTTTAGTGAGTGCTTTTTGGTTTTGATTTGATGTATTAAGGGGTCTGCAAGACACTGCATTCAAGGGATAACATGTTCAAATGAAAACACGTATTTCTATGGCCCCAAAATGTCAAACTCTAGACAGATAAATAAGAATTCAACAAAATACAACAATACAGTAAGAGACTATTTAATGACTCAGGAACCTTTGTAGCTCAGGTAAACATGCACCATAGATGTGTGATGAGAACATTTTGATTCCCTAAGGTTTAAATGAGGGATAGCCAAGCACAGGTTCTTTGCTGTTGTTGTGATTTGATTTTGGCGGTTGGTGCAGCAGATGGGAGGGGTGACTGGAAGTTGGAGTGCATTTGGTGCTCCCTCCCTTTAAGTGGGTGGGTGCGTGCATGCAAGGTGCTCTCTAGTCTGTCTTTAGGCAGACAGACAGCTGGTCAAACAGGCTTAGGGGTGCGGTGGGCAGTCTGGGCTCTGACTTAAGCCCATTAGGCCCTCTTTACTCCTCATTGGTCAACAGCCCCCAGTTCAAAACTGTTTTGATAGTATTGTGGCGGTGGTGCCAGGTTTCATATTCATTTGTCCAAACGGTGGATCGAAATCTTTTTGTGATGCGTTAAGGCAACAGATACTCAAAAGAGTACGTTTTCATGTTCCGCCCTGTGCCAAAGTGTTTTAAAGTCCAAAGTGTGTGTGTTGCAATTGAGTGTGACGGGGTGAGCTGTGAGGGTAGGGCCCCCCCTGTCTGCCCCTCTGTGTGTGCAGTTGTGTCGTGTAGCACGTAGGCTTGTGGAATGCCGGACCACTCTCCTGTTTCCCCTGTGGCGGGTGGAGCCAGCAGAATGGGTACCAGGAGGGTGCAGGGGCGACACAGGGATCAATGGAATGTGCTCTGGAGTCAGGTTTGTGCATCTGTGTTTGTAAGAAAGAGAAAGATTTAATTTCATGGGCAAACCTACTTTTTATTTATTTATTTTTTTACCTTTAAGACATTCCTCCTAGCACATTTTAGTCCAGCCAAACAGACAACTCCGTTAGCTCAACATCAGGATGTAATTTATTAGCTAATGTAATACAGCACCGACCGTGGCTGTCTTTGTTAACCTGCACTAGACAGAGAAAACAAAACACAAGATTGTATTACACAAGAAACAGAGGAGAATATTGACTTACACAAAGGTCTGATTTTATTCCAAGAAAACCTGTTTATCCATTCTGACATGGCACTGATGTACTCTGAACTGGTGAAATGATTTACTCTTATGGCTGTCTCCTTTGCCATCTGTATCACTTCTTTTAAATACAAGCCAGCAGCCGCTGGTCAACCAGATAGTGCTGTTTTATTTGAACACTGGCCTTACTGTGGGCACCAGGAATGCCTCAGAGTTATTTGAGAGCAGACACATAATTATACCATTACACTGACAGTGATGCTCGCTGTGAAATACTAGTGTTTAATTTTGCTTGCTCTAATCAAAGCTGATCTCAATTTCCGTTTTGGGGGGCTGCATACTGCCGTGACATCCGGATCATGCTCTCCTTCCTTCCCATCCTTTTCTCCTCCCTCTGCATGAAACCGACTCATTCAGGCGCCTGGTCAAAGCACACATGTGCTGACGTCACGCGGGCTGCTTGTGGGCTGTGGTGTTCAGACTTGAGCCCTATCAGAGGGGCGAATGGGCCCCGGTCAGTGTAGCACTGTACACAATGGCTCCTGTTCAGACCTCACGTCCCACAACCGCAAACAGCACTTGTGTGTGTGTGTGTGTGTGTGTGTGTGTGTGTGTGTGTGTGTGTGTGTGTGTGTGTGCACATGTCTGCGCTTGCATCAACTATCTCAAGCCAGACATATCTAATGCAACAGCAGATCAAAGGATAAATATGTAATTTCTGAGAATACTCTTCCCTATCTGTATCCATTCATTGCGGAAGAGGCATACGTGTGGGATCATAGAGCCAGATGTGACTAGATTAGCATCTGTCTCCAGGCTCTATTGTCTGCCACGTCATGTCCAGTGGCTGTAAGAGCCTAACTTAGACAGAAGGACAACAATCAGTTATAGTGAGAGAAGCAAAGGGGCTGTAAACTGATGGACAGAAGGACAAGTTCCTCCGCCATTTCAACTTATTTCAGGGAAAGAAACAAGGGCCTTCTTCCCTATCATCCCTCGCCTAGTCTCCACCTTTACATCTGCGGGAGCTCAGCCTAGGGATTGATGATGTGTCATTGAATCCTCTAGTGGATCAATGGACTCGTAGCCCAATGGGGGCAAGCCACTGGCAATCCATCATCAGGGGTCACAACACATTTAGCCCCGTCTCACAAGCACTCATTGTCATTCAAGTGCCATGGTCAAGCAGGGGGAGGAGGAGAGCAGTGTTAAGTTATGTTAGCTGGCTGGCTGAGAGCTACGGGATTTCATCTTTGAAACATCTGATGGGGCTGCGACCTTAGCTTGTCAGAATGCTTTCTATCTTAACCATTTCATCCCATGACTCACCCACACAGATTGACCTGGGTTGATGAAATATGTATGTAAAACATATTTCTAGAAACAGATTCAGTCACCACAGTTCTTTTATTTGAACTAAATTTGCGTTTCATTATGTGTGAATTTATTGATTTTTTTTTTCATCTAAAGGAACAAAATGATAAATTACTTGCCATGTTGTTCCACTACAAAGGTGAATGTAAACGTGTCCTTGTCATAGTGGAGTAAAATAGTTGGCTCCTAAATAACAACATAGTAGCTCTGCAGTAGCAGAACCTCCGCTGGGTCCAGGCTGCCACCTTTCAGTCGGCCTGCTGTCTGTCCTTCCTCTCACATCTGGATCCAATAGGAGCGGCTTCCTTCTCTGAAGGAGGGACACATAAATAGCCAGGCAGCCGTAACCACACTATGCAGCACAGCCTGGATGTTGGTTCATTCGTTTGCTGCTGTCCCTCTTTTGCACTGCCAGCTCAGATATGGCGTATGACGTTGCCACCCCCTGCACGTACCCCCACCCCCGTGTCCCTCAACTCTACCTCTGATCCTCCGATCCCTGGGCTGGGGTGTGACTGACGCACGTATGCTTAATGCGCTGAATGCTTAATGCACTGAATGCTTAACACACGTCTACCCAGCTCTGTGCCCATCTGTGGAAAGTTTGAGTGGAGTGGGGCCAGGATTGAAACACAGGCAGGCAGAGGGTGGGTGGTGGATGGGCTAAAGGTGGCCTGCGTGGGCTGAAGCCTGTGGGCTGAGGAGGGGAAATGCAATATCCTGGTTATAGTCGAACAACTAAATGCACTGCCTTTATGAGATGCAAGGCACAGTAACAGTTCCATTACTAGTATAGAGAGATTATATAACCGGATCATACCTTTTCTTTTACATATATTTATATATAGTTAAGCCTGGTGTCCTCATTTAGATGTAGAAACAAGAGTCATTTGACATGTCATTTGAGAGGAGCTGTATGCAGCAAAGAGTAAACTGTGTAGTTGACTCTTTCTCTCTTATCCCAAGACTGACCCTTGTCACTATGTTTGCCTTAAGTGTGTATGTGTGCGTATGTGTGTGTGTGCATGCATGCCATTGACTAAACACATGCCCCTTTTGTGTGGCACATGTGCATGTCCTACCACAGAAGCCCAGCCCCACCCTCCCAAATTAAAACTCATTCCAGCAAGAGGTGGGTCTGTTAAGCTTCGCTGCGGCCCCTCGATCCTTCCTTCCTTCCTTGTCCCCTCATCTGCTTGGGGCTGCAGCAGCAGGCGAGGAGAGGGGAGGAGGAGAGGGATGGATGGAGAAGCTTGAGTGAGTTTTAATTTGTGTGCTTACAGCAGGAGACGCTGCAGAGTGGCGTAGTAGGGGGAACAGATGCATTAGTGCTCATGCACTCATTCACCTCAGACTAGATACACACACCTCTATACAAATACACACACACAGTGACACTTATTATTGCACCCTGTTGTGTTGTCTGAATGGTTCTGGGACTGAAGTCTTTGTTTTTTCTCCTGAACCAAAGCCTGTTGTGCAGTCACTGTCTGATTGATCAGTTTATAAAACTCTGGCAGACTGGAATGAGCTGCTCAGGGACACAATCTATTTGCTCTGCCTCATGTTGTCGCTTTTTTAACATAGATCACCCGTCCTTGCACAAATACCACCTTGCAAAATGCTGTAGGTATAAAAAGACAAAAACACTCCTATTTCTGGACTACAAAGAGAGAGCGAGAGAGAAAAAAAGCAAACGGTATAGCAATGATTCTCATGTTGCTTTGAAAGCCTCGATAGTCTGCATGTGTGTGCGTGTGATGTGGTTAAACTGCAGAAACATGGAGGATGTGTTCCAAGGATGGAACTTGAGAATGTCGATCCCCTCTCGCTGGCCTCTGAGGAGGAGCCACCAGCGCTTGCTCCTGCCCCCGCTCTGCTCTGCCTTCCCCTACCAGACGCATAGCTTCAGTTTCCCTCCCAGGCCATTAGGGTATCAGGTTTGTTTTGGAGAGGAGGGGAGGGGGCAGGAGGAAGGGGACAGGGATGAGGAAGGCTAGCATATGTGATGAGGAGAATTAGGTGGACAAATCTCTGCGTTGGTGCAGGATGGAAACGGTTAGCCAGACAGAGAAAGTGCCATGAAGAGATGGACAGAAGGGAAAAATAGAACAAACAAGTCCCCCCTGGCCCGTTCCTGCCCCTGACCCCTCATCCTTAAATTCCGTGCCAGCAACTGGAGTTGTGAAGCGGCCATTTAATGAATGAGGGTGGGAAGGAGAGAGCAAGAAACAGGGAGGACTAAGGAAGGAGAGAGAGCGAGAGGGGAGGCGGGTCAGGTTGTGTGTTGTGTGTGTGTGTGTGTGTGTGGGTGGGTGAGACGCGGCTCAGAGGCGCTTGTGGTGGAGTTGGTTATGTGTATGCGTGTGTGTGTGTGACTGTTCAGGCTAAGGAGGAGCCTGGGGTAGGCCCACACACATACACTCTTGCCTCTTCACAGGCTTTGTGTGTTTGTGTTTTGTTCATGCCTCTGCTGAGACACTGTGCAGTCTGGAACAAAGGCCCAATTTGGGCTGTGCTTCCGCCTGAGGCTGCTCACTTGGCAGCCACAGCAGATCAGTCATCAGAATAAGGAATAACAGGCACACCTCAACACCTCCATAAAGTCTTCAACGGCTTCAGAGAAGGGAGACTTCCTGTTTTTTTGAGTTGCGTTTATTTATCTGTGAGGTGTGAATTGTCTGTAAACATCATTTTTATGCTCCCCCTGTTGTCCCAGTCGCACCATGAAATCTACCCGGTTGTTTGTGTTCCCAGGGGCTTACCAGGCAAGTGCACACTGGTTTATTTGCACGATTATTTCATTTAAGTCTTCCAGTAAATACAAACAACAGTTTTTCTCTTCCAGGTTGTTTTCTTCCCTTGGAGGGTGTACACATTTATTCACATATTTATTTGCAAAACAGTTTGAGAGACCTTCTTTCTATTATTAGCCATTCTATTATGTTTGTGTTCTGATATTTTTCTAAATCTTGAAGAAAACTGTATCCAAGCCGGCACAGATACTTATTTTGAGGGACTGTCACATTCTTCTTTTTGTTGTCTTTGAGGTAATAGGGAGTGTTCTCCTGTTCTCAGGCAGTAAATTACATGGATGCTCATGACATGAGGCATTGAGCTGCCAAGATGTATTGATCCCTCGCTCCCATCACTAGCCGACTTGTGTCTACCCTTAAACCGCCGGCACAGTGCTGGCACGACCGTCCTCGAGTCTCTGTGGAGAGTTGGGGGTGTGCAGCTCCGTTTGATGCATGATGGGACCGGGGAGGGGGGGGTCTTGTCAAGGGAGAGGGATTGAACATTCAGGCCTGCTCCACCCTTTCATTTGTATTTCCCCTAGCACCGTAGTGCTATCCAAATAACTTATGGCTGTTGGTGAATAAGCCGACAGGACCTTTGTGAAGGCGGGGAGGCAGACACGAATTGCCACGGGGAGACCGGCTGTGGGGTGAGATGAAAGTTTGGTTTAGCTTGTCCCCATATTGGCATTTATTTTGTTTAGTTTTCTTGTTTGGTGGCTAATCAAAGCATGTCCCTTTATTTCTGCTTTATAAATTATGAATATTTAACACAACAAGAAATAAGACTGAAAGTGGTTTCTTAAATATTATCAATTAATAATCTATGGCTAATATTTATAAGAGCCAGTGAGCCTACATGAGCCATCTATACAGCAGTAGGTAGCAGGTGCCATTAGCCAGTCAGTCACTTCATCAGTCAGTCAGTGCTGGCCATGTAGCGCTGTAGGTAATGAGAGCTGACAGAGTGACAATGCAGACAGGAGGACATGCTGTCACTGCAGCTCAGGGACAAGAGGACGTCCTCTGGTGTTGTTTACTCCTCACTGTGTATATTAATTCTGCTGATCGCTGCCTGTGACGCGGGCCGCCTTTTCCTGCTTTTTCTTCTGCTTTTTCTTCTGCTTCTTCTCTCCCCCCTGAGGCTACAGAAAAGGAGTAGCTCAGCCTGGAGATGACTCCAAACTCTGTTTATGTGTTGGACGTGCTCTGCATCCAAGACACATAGGGAACACAGTGTAAGAGCTCAGTTGCTCTCAGGACAACTTGGTGAACTCGTGTTTTCCCCCCTCGAGGACAGGCGGTGCAGTAATAACATGCTGCAGGTGTCCATGGCATTGCCTACATGTAGCAGGAATGTGCTCTTGTTGGCAGATTGGGGCTGGGAATAAATGGTGGAATGTACACTTCATCCCGAGGCACTGACTCTCTGATGCTGTTCTGACCTGATTTGTCAATTATGTATGTATTTAGAGCAACAATAAAGTGAATCATCAACAATTTTAATCACTAAATATTTGAAGTCATTTATAAAGCAATTGATTCATTGATTGGAAGTGTTCCAATTGAACATTGTCTCTGTTTTCCCTATAATGACTGTACTACAAATCCTTACGAGTCCTTACTGGAAAACCTTTTGAGAGTTATTGTAAAATGATTGTGAAATTATGGACATGTAAAAAAAAAAAAAGGTTACCAAAGAAGGTAATTACTTAATAATGATAGATCACTAGAATCACAGCATCCTTACTCTGATGTATTATGTTCACCTGCTCACTCTCCCCATCATTCCTTCAGGTACCAAATAGACAACAGAGGTGTGCTATTACGTGATTTACTGCTGCCTCCTTGCCAGCCTTTTCACAACCTCTTGCTAGCTGAGAGCTCAGCAGAGTACAGTGAGGCCCTGCAGCAGTGGGCTAGTTAGGATAGCAACAGACACACAACTCCTCTGAGAGGGGTCAGGGCGAAGTAATAGTAGCTCTAATAAAACCACCACAAGACAAAGCAATGCTTAGGAATCTGGCCATGGAAAAGGGCCTGGAGCCAGAGCCAGCGCTTTGATGGCTTTCTTTGAGTAGCTAAAGGATATGGTCTCCTGTTTCCTGTGTTTGCTGGTCTCGCTGTGTCTTTTGTTTGTGTGTGTGTGTGTGTGTGTGTGTGTGTGTGTGTGTGTGTGTGTGTGTGTGTGTGTGTGTGTGTGTGTGTGTGTGTGAGAGATTGATGGCTCATTGATTGAGCCAGCGTGCTCCCATTCCCTCTCTCAGCCAGCTCAGCGTCCCCAGCACCGGCTGTTTGAAAGTATGCAAGTGTGTGCACATTCATGTTTGTCTAAGTGCATTCTGGAGGAAATCACTGATCTAGCAGGTGTGGATCCTCTCTCACGCTGGCCACTTGTCAGGAACTCAGTGTTTCAAAGTAAGGACTAGGTAATGTGTAACTCGGAGCACGTTCAGGCTCAGGCAATATTTAACAGCAGTTCATGTCACGTAGTTAAGATAAAAATGTATTAAGAATTTGAATGTTACAAAAGGGTCTTTGTATCAGCATCCTCATGGCTTTTGGTGCAGTTAAACACTAGAATTGCAAGTATACTCGTATAGTTACTAGGCATAGTGATATTTTTTCTGAACCAGTTCCAGAGCTGCAGCAGTTCTACCGTGGAAGAGTAAATATAGCCTCAGGCCTTCCATTTGTTACAGTTTATGGTGTGCAATTTGGCGGCTTTCAGACCAATAATAGTTAACTAGACATTTATGAAATAACTGCAACAAATTACTGCATCTGGGGATACAGTAGTTCTCAATTAAATATAGAACTGGGGATGCAGTGTGTGCAGTTGGTGCAGTGTCCTCTTTCTGCAGGTTCCCACACGTACATCAGAGGAACAGAGTGATCTCTTCAGAATGCCATAAAACGGATGTGAAGATATTTGTTTGGGGAAACCCTCAGGCTGAATCAAACTGAGCTGGAGGAATGACAATATGCCTGAAATATTTTTATGAGCAAAATATGAGACTGTGAGTTGTTTGTAGTACTTTGAGGCACATATGCTGCATTTTAATTTCTGTGTTAAATAAAAGCAGAGTCTTTGCGTTCTGACATGTCAATCTATGTATTGCTGTACTAATCCATTTTAAGACTGACATTGCTCACATTGATTATTTATCAACAGTTTACAAGATAGATTGCGGGCCATGACAAGAAAAGGAAAAACATCTCCCCGGGCATGTGTCTACGTTCTCAGTGGATGTGTCTGCAGTTCAGCGTGCCTTTCTCCCATGGCTAAGGCCCCCTGTTGGTGCTCTAAACTGTTGCAGCCCGGTCCGTTGAGCTGTGTGAGGTCTGTAACGACAGGAAGACAAAGACATATTTTTCTGAGCGGGGGGGCTCCAAAGTGGGCTGCAGTATTGCGTGACCCCCGTCTATGTCCCAACTGAAGGAGAAAGTTGTCTGTGGCCTTGAGAGGAGGGGGAATAAAGCCCACTATTTTAAAACTGTGTCTTCATGTCTCCCCTGACTGTGAGTGTGCCACAGCATTTCACAATGGAGGCCATTGTTTGTTTGGGGGAGAAAGCGTGGGTATTTTGTTTCAATCATTTCTTGAAGTCTTATGTTTGACACGGTGGGGGCTTAGCACTTCCTGTGGTTGGAGGCAGTTTGTTCTCTGTGCCTATTTCTCTGCCTCTCTACTGGCATCTGTCATCTCTGCCCTCTGTGTCATCCTTTGAATAATCCAGTTTACTGAATGTTCACACTTGTGGAGTTTCTTTTAGAGATGAGGCTGCAACCTTTTGGGAAAAGGAGTTTAGAGCTGTTTAGCTCTGTCATGGTGGCCTGGGCAGAAGGTGGTTGCATTTGTAGTCTTTGTTGAGTAGAGCAGTACAGAGCAGAGCAGAGCCTTCTCCATCTGCCTCAGTGCTAGCAAACCCCTCTGCCCCATCCATACTCCCCATTGCAGCCCCCTTGATTCCTCCTGCGGTGCTATGTGGACACTTCACCTCTCCTACATGCACTGACTCCTCCTTAATCCGACTAAGAGCTAATCTCTCATGGAGGGATGTGATCCTGGACTAAACACTGCGTCTGATTGTGGCAGAGGAGAATAACACACACGTCTGTCACCCTCCCTCCCTCCTTTGCCTCCACCCTCATCAGACATGGAACACCTGTCTGACACAGGGATCGATCCCTGTGATTAAGACCTCCCCCAACTGTTGCTACATGTCTGTTTTAATACACCGGATAAAGAGAAGGTCTGATTTCTCTTTTTCTTCCAGTACATCTTTTATATATTAAGCAATTATTTCTCAATGTACCTCTTCCTAGGGTCTCTTTCTCTCCATGTGTCTTTCTCTTTTTCCCCGTGAGCATCCTTTTGTTTCATTACTGGAGACATATCACAGTGCAGCCCAGCTGGTAATTTAGTGAGCTGTCTGCTTGTGAAAATGTCAAACCTAGACTTTCACAATAATAGCGAGATGTGCCAACCAAAACTCCTCACTTGGCTTGTATTAATTAAGAAAGGCCTGCTTGAGTTTTAGAGCCTTAAATAAATGACAGCATATGTGCAGTGTGTTTATGTTTGTTTGTGTGTGTGAGCGCATGGCTGTCCAATTTTTCTTTCGTTCTTTCTTTTGTTTCGTTGCTCCTTCCTTCCCTCTCTCCTTAGTCCTCCTGAACAAGAGTGGCCATGTAAGCTGCAGAGGTCTCTAAAAGGGGCACATGAAGCGGAGTGTTCACACGTGTGTGTGTGTGTGTGTGTGTGTGTGTGTGTGTGTGTGTGTGTGTGTGTGTGTGTGAGAGACTGGTTGAGGAGGAGGAGGAAGGACTGAACTCTCCGCCCACCCTGAAAGGAGGAGGTGAAACATGGTGATAGAGCAATGATGTCACTGGCAGCCAATAGCAAGTGTGGGCTGGGGACTGTTTATTAAGGCCTGTCAGCTGTCCTGCTCCATCCACATTGGCTGCCCTGTTCTGCTGTTGGTACAGTAATGCCAGGGACGGCTTATCGGTAGTCTGCCCCATCTCTGGCCTTTAGCCTCTGACCTCTGACCCATGTGCCTGTCCTGGGCCCATATAGCCAAACACTCTACTCCCAGCCCCCCTATGCCCTTGAGCCCAGCTCTCTGCAGTTGATCCTGTAGCTGATTTGCCACCCAAACCCTGTCCCTAAACTAAATATGGTAATGATTAGATAGGGGAGTGCAGTTTGTCATTCCTATGGTTCCCACTGTATCATGAATGTACAGCTTGTGTTTGAGATCAAAAGTGAATTTGACTTGCGTCATGGTAAAATCTGATTAACACCGAAACTTAGGTTGAAACTAAGGAGCTGTGTCTGTGCTAGGCCTGTGAGCGAAACTTACTGAGGGTGATGTAACCCTCAATTTGTTCAGAGACTTGTAAACGGTGACATTTTTTTACTCCACAGGCTTTGTGCAGCTGCCATATTTGGTGCTGTTGTTGCCCAATTGCTAATGAGGAGTTTTACTGTTTATTGCACTGTAATGGCTTTTCAGTGTAATTGGTGCCTTACACTTACATGGTAACCCACACCGTGCTGTTTGATTGTCACCTTCAACCACTTGGAATAAAGGAGATGTTAAGGCAATATAGCCCCTACTTTTGGCATTCAAGCATACTCTTTGATGTAAAAGGATGAAGTGAAAACCATCGCATTGTTAAATGCTGCCAAACATTTTCCATCATTGGTCCTCTTTGGTCTTATCAGTGTGTAAACATGACATAAAGTGAGCATTAAGTCCCTTTATTCTCCAGCAGGCCATGAACTACCTGCACGCTGCAAGCTTTTAACTCCCTTTGCAGATAGGAAATTTGCAAAACAAGCATGAGGTTAGTGTATTTATAAGGAAAAGCTGAAGCCCTGACAGGCCTCTTTCATGTGAATGAAGCTTTGTTTATGACAACTACTGGATCAATAATGACGTTTTACTGTGATACCATCTGGGACTGTGATATCTTATCAGACCATTACACTTGAAAGGACTGGCCTAAAATCTCAGCGCAGGCTCTCCAGTTGGAGAGAATAGTCTCAGTGTCCCGTTGTAACATATGTTAACTCTGGGCACAACTGTCCCTGCTGAACCCACAGCTTGTCCTTTTTAAAGAACGAGTGCAGCCTCACAAAAAGGACACTGTCTACCCTCAAGAAACTCACTGTGAAAATTAAATTAAGTTGAGGAAAAAGGAAACCCTGAATCCAGATGTCATATTTGAAATGTCTAATAGTACTGTACAGAATGTCAGGCTTCACTGAGGTGGCAGACACTGAGGCGTATATCCCAATAAGAAGAGGGAGATACACTGGAGAAACGCAGTCTGTCTGCGTGGGCCAACAACCAGCCACTGTCATCTGAAAGACAAGACTGCAGTAAGACATACAGAGACTGCAATGTAAGCTAAGCATACATTTTGGGTATATGGTCCTAAGTATGACCCCCCCCCCCCACCCCGCATGCAAATAACCCCACCAATCTTCAACACACACACACACACACACACACACACAAAGTTACAAAACTGAACTGTACAGGATTTACAGTCCACTGGCTATCAGCTCGGTAATCGACTAATGGCCTCCTCATTGTTTGCAAAGCACTCCATTCTAACCTGGTAGGAATGCTGGCAATGAACACAAATTTATCCCCATCAGCTTTTTAGCTCAAGGCAAATGTTGGTGTGCTTAATCAGGATTAGGGCCTCCTTGAAGTCAATGTGAAATAAAGATGTGTCATTTTGAATCCAGACGTCGTGCCAGCAGGGAGAATGTATGCCGGACGGCGTGCCAGTACGCAGTCTGGGCACTGTGTGCCGCAAAGCTGCAGATGGTCATCTACAGAAATAGGCCTTGGCATCAGAACCACTACTATTCTGATTCTCTGATGATGATAGGCTGAACCAAGTTTGATAGAGTAAAACTGTTACATAAAGTACTGCACATGCTCGCCTGCAACATTTCAGAGTCGCATTTATTTTAAAAACCTAGGCGTATTGAAGTGCTGTAGAGTTTGAATGTGTCGAGAATCAACATTGGCCCATATGGCCCATATTCTCTCTGGGTAGCTGCCTATCTGGGGACAGGTGGGTGCACAGCCACGTGTTAGACTGTGTGTGCAAACATCCAGCTCCATCCAGCTAAATGAAGCAGTAAATTGTTCATTTTATATGTACAGTTTGTAATGTTTTGCTCCAGTGTTGCGTAGTAAAGCTTGGGTATGATGGATGCTATTTAAAGTTTATATAAGTAACCAAGCATAAGTCTTTAGTGATGGTCTTCATGGGTGTCTTCTCTACATTCACAAGAGAGGTTAGAGTGTGAAGAGTGATGTGTACGAGGCTGAAGGGATGTGAGGGCTTGACACGCTCTCACTAACCCCAACCAGTCACGCAGCTAGCAAAACAGATGACACATCTCGCCAGCCAGCACAGCACTGCCAGGAAACACACTATATTTAATAAAGCTGATCTGGGAAGTCAGGTATTTTTAGAAGCCACTTTTAGTGAGAGGAAACACCTCAGAATCTGTGGAAAAAAAGCAAGAAAAAGAAATCATTGTCTCAGTTCTCCCTGAAGTTGATTTTCCCATACTGATACCTATCTTAGCATCTTTCTTAGCTATGCAGCTTGTCCCCTTCAGTGCCTGCAACTGATTTCTGTGAATGTCATTGAGCTCAACCAGAGGGGTGAAAACAAAAACATTAAATTGGCAGTATTTTGATTTGCCCCTGTTGAATGGATTAAAGTCACACTGATTTTGTTTTCTTCAAATGACAATGCCATTCATTGGGTAATGAGAGTCACAGAGCAGGCATCTCTATTATGTATATGTGTTGTTCAAAGTGGAGCTGCAATGATTCTGTGCTGTACATCTGTATTATGGCTTAGTGGGCCAAGGATTCAGAAGTTCCGCTTGGGCCTGGGCTTAGTTATGGGGTTTGACCCAACTTATCAGTTCACCACACAAATATTTGGATTCTCTGTGAAGTAGCTCTTTTTCAAACTGACTTAAGCATCTTTCT
Source organism: Gymnocephalus cernua (assembly GCA_023631565.1). NCBI lineage: Eukaryota > Metazoa > Chordata > Actinopteri > Perciformes > Percidae > Gymnocephalus > Gymnocephalus cernua. The sequence continues at coordinate 27,782,446 of CM042431.1, read as the reverse complement.
ATACATTAATTTAGAGCATTTTTTTTTTCATCTGCAGATTCATTTCTTGACTGTTTTGCCTATACAATTTCAGAAAATAGTGAAACATGTTTTTTTTGTTTGGGTTTATTTATGGATACAGAAAGACAAAAGGATCCAAGGGATAACATGTAAAAGCAATAAAAACACTTTTCCAACATGGTCCCTGATAGAAGAGAACAGGGCATACAACACATGCAAACATGCCCACTGCAATTTCTCATAGACCAAGGCAGCATCTTTAAATTGCTTGTTTTATCCGACCAACACTTCAAAGCCCAAAGATATTTACTCTACTATGATATATGACAAAGAAAAGCATCAGATCCTTAATTTTGAGACATTTTTGCCTGAAAAAAGTACATAATATTGGTAATGGAATTAGAATAGTTGTCACTTAATTTTCTATCAGTCATCTGATTAAACAACCGACCAATGCCTTTAGCTATACATGAATTGCCTCAAGGATTACTAGAATAAGGTAATAGGATATGGTGTTTAGATACCTCAGTAGTGTGGCTAATATTAGTGCTTCCCTACCAATCATGTTACATTTTTATTAACCAGAACGTGAGCCTATGACGGCTAATACTTTATTACTTTCAATAAATTATGCCAAATAATATCATAATATTCATGGACATTGTATTCGTCATTGTTTGGAAAGTGTCTTAATGTGTCTTTAATAGTTTTCAGACCATTCTCTACCTCTTCAGTGGTAAAAACACTAAGGGCCAGATGTACTAACGCTTTTGCGCCCACTTCAGGCGTATTTGTGTCGCAACGTGCGCGTAAAATCATGGCGAGGTATGTACAAACAGGCCGCAATGATGTAAAAGCGCAAACTGCATGTCGTGGGAGCTGAAAAGGGCAAATTGCGTTTTTCGTGTCATGCATATTTATTCATGGGAGGGTCGCGGGGAAAGTGGGAGTTTACCGTAAAGAGATGGGAGGGGAAGCGTAAAGAGCGCTTAATTACGTATTCCGCGGTATGTACAAACACCGCCAGTAATAGCGCGCCTCTATTTTGCGGTGAAAATTCTCCACCTCTTAAAAGCAGGTGTAAACCTGGAAGCGGGTTTCCTCACATATGCCTCCTGGTGAAATGACAGCAGTAATCCGAGCAAGACGAAGACATAGGCCAAGGAGACGAGCTGAAAGGAGTTTTGCCACAAGGATCACAGATTAAGCAGCCATGCAAGATTACAGTTACTGGAAGAAATCAAAGATGACATCGAATCTCCGACTCAGAGTTCACATTCCAGCAGTTGTTAAACTCCTCGCTACATTACAAATATTGGCATCAGGATCATTTCAAACAGTCATAGCATCAGCAGTGGGAATATCGCAGTCTGCACTCAGCCGTATCATAGCACAAGTACTTACAGTTTACGGTATAGTGGGCGGAGAAAGGCGCTAATTACGGATGACCTGCAGGTTTGGTAAATATGGCGTAAACTATGGTATCATTGCGTTCGCTATCTGCGGGTGAGCCATGGCGCTGATAACGCTACGTTCGCAAATGTACGTACATCTGGCCCTAAGTGTTTTGACATGTGACTGTGCTGCATTAACAACAACAACAACAACAACAACATCAACAACAGCTGCAAAGTGGGCCGAGGCCTGAGGGTAGAAGGAAGGTGTGTGTGTGTGTGTGTGTGTGTGTGTGTGTGTGTGTGTGTGTGTGTGTGTGTGTGTGTGTGTGTGTTGTGACTGAATGCGAGTGAGGGGAAATGCCACGCATGCCTGAACACACAGACCAGCACATAGTTGTGTGAAAAACACATTGCTGGTCTTTAGTGGGCACGGGAGTGGAAGAGACCCAGAAACATTGGGACGGGGAGGAATAGGCTCACACACACACCTTTGTGAACAGGACTGAACAGAGATTTAGCCAAGCTTTCCTGAGCCAGCTGTCTGCATGAGAAAATCACATCATGACGCTGTGCAGTGCTCCCCTTCTGGAAAAAAAACCCTCTGATCAGCAGAAACATCGATCTTGCCGAACATGCACGGCCAGACACACTCTGTCTGAAAAGGTGAAACACCACTTTAGATTAGATCAGTCCATCCCGGCACTTGAGACTCTATTGCTGTAGTGGTAAGACAGCACTGGAATCTCTGATGCGGTTTGCCTTTGGCTGTGAGTGGAGGAAGCATCCTCTCTCTCTGGCCGTCTGGGCTGATGTGGTTTAAACAAGTGTCTGTGTGATCCACTGGGGGCTCCCAGGGAGGATCGGGTTGCCGGATGAGGATGTGGCCTGATGGAGCTCAGGGAGCTGGGGGCTCAGCCTGCGATCCGGGCTGTAGCAGCCCCTGATAGGCCTTCCGTCTGCTACTGTGCTCCTGTTCCGCTACCTTACTGTCTGCTACTGCTCTCATCATTGGTAACCTGAGCTGACTCTGCACAGAGTGGGACGCTTTTCATCCCCACAGTGTAGTGTGGTGTGCAGTAGAGTGAATACTTCTGTAAATGGAGGTGATTTAGATATACATTTAATCATGTCCTAATGGAGCTATGGTCCCGTTTACATTGTGGAGCAAGGACAGGTGGTGTGATTGACCCTTAACGTGCAGCTACTACAGTAACCTCCTTCAAAAGCATGCAGTCACAGCTAAGGATGTGGTGGTTATGTTCTAATTTTCTGGGGCAAAATTCTAAAAATGCACAATTTTATCTTTACAATATTTATTATTGTGCATTTAACTAAACAGTCTTTTTAAAATCAAACCCATTTAAAATGTATTACTTCCTGCAGAATACATTACTTTTTCATCCCAGCTTCTGAGTCATGTTTTGTTATTTAGCTGACGTTTCAGATAAGGGTCAGGGACAGGAATAATCTTACCAAGGCTTTGTTGTTGAGTAAGCTAAGTCTATTCAGGTCTTTCCTTAACTTATGGTTTCTCTGAAACAGTAAAGCGGAAAAGCCATGGCTTATCACTATGGTTACGACTCCCCCTCCGCATGCCTGCTCAAGAGAGGACTTGTTTACCATCTCTCCTTCAGACTCAAAAACATGTCAATCATCAGGATTAGAACCTCCCCTTCTCACCTGCTATTGGTCCAGCAGATAGCTCCCAGTTTAACCCCCTCCCTCCTCTTTCCAGACACCCTTCTCCCTGTCGTCCCTCCCCTCCAGCCACACTGTGAATAATGAATGATTTCCCAACTGTCTGTCACGCTTCCTACTTATCTTCAATGACGCAGGGAAAACATACTGCACACTCATGTGTTATATGAAGAATGATTATTAGATAATTTTTAATGTTTCACTATGGCTGACTCCTATGGTTGGTTTGGGAAAATTATACCAGTTTACCAAATTCCTTATATTTTCACATCATACAACATCTTCAGAGGCAGCAGTGTCCTGCTGGCAGTGACAGTGTCATCAGCATCCCGATGTAAACAGTGTAGTAGTTACTTACACAGCGTGCTCTCTAGCAAGCGCGACATGGCTTGCATTCAGATGACAAGCATTACTGCACCGCAATCCTCTTCCTCTCAAGAACCGATGTACTTATTCAATGAACCCCCTCATCCATACACACACACACACACACACACACACACACACACACACACACACACACACACACACACACACACACACACACACACACACACACACACACACACACACACACACACACACACACAGTGTTGAAATCTAGCCATCTTGTTATCAGATTGAAGCATTTTTTGTATGGATACAGACTGGGGAAAGAGGAGGGGTAAGGCATGGTTGTCGGGTTCTGGGTCACATAACCCTTGACCCTCCTTGCATGAATTCATTTGATGCTTGACACCTCTTTTGCTCTACTGCAGTCTTTTTTTTTGGTCCGGAAATTATACTTATATCCTTGTATGCTATTTTTATTTTCATTTTAAGCTATATGTTCATCTTTTCTTTTCTCACATGAAACCTCCACCATGTTTGTTGCCAAAATAGCCTCCTCATCTCAGGTTTCTGTAGCAATGCCTGAAGTTGTCATTGTGTTGTTGCAGCGGAACAAGAAATTAACATTCTCCCCCTTGAATCCTCTGCGGCCTGAAACATTCTGCACATTGTTCACATAGTCAAGCGACTGGAGGACACCTTTTAGAACAAAAATCAAACAGTGCACAATGCTTGTGTGCACAATGCTTGTCTGTCTTTCAGTGGTTGGTGATGCCTCTTCCCCACACTGCTGCTGTATTTAATGGTGGTTGTAAGGATGCACAAGCTGCTCAGAAGGAAACTCCTCAGTGCCTAATGTTGCCTTGTCTACTGTTGACGAAATGGACCCGGCCACTCCATGTGTCGCAGTGCTCTGACAAACAGCAGGGGCAGGCTGCCGGTTGGCTATGGTGTCTGACCTGACTGCTCAGGGAAAGAGCAGGAGGGAGGGAGGGGGGTTGTATAACTACTGTATGAGAGGAACATCATAAACCTCCCTACCCCCACTCCCAGCAGCTTGACTTATTTGGCTCTGCAGCCTCAGATCATTGTCAAAGTTTTTGTTTCTACAGTTTGCTTAATGTTGCTTAATGTGATGCAGTGTGTACTTAAATAGGGTCAAATCTCACCCTGCTGATGCTTCTAATTTATTCCTGCTCATATTAAACATCCACTCAGTGGGCTACAAGGATGATAAGAGGAGCCCCTTGTTAGGTAGTCCCTTTCCTTTGAAGTAGTGGAAACCCTCAATGCCCCGCATAGCTATGTGTAGAGAGCAGCAGCGTGGAAATAGGGCCGCATTAAGAGCATCTATAAATAGAGGATTGTATCCTTGATACCATGGGTTGTTTGGTCACACAGTGAAACGGGGTCGACTTATATGGATTTAAGGCAGGAACTCCCCCTCCCTCCGCTTTCTTCTGGTGGTGGAAGGTATGCATGTTTGGAATTTCTCTTCATTGAGGAATCTGTTAAAATGATGCAGAAAGGAAGGGACCTCCTCCAGTGAGGCTCATTAGAGTTTGCCTTGGCTGCCCCCTTTTGGTCGGATTCCAAGAAAAATCAAGCCTACCTGATGTTTCTCTCTTTTTGTTTTTCTCACTCTGCAAATGTGCAACACTAATCTGCCCGCTTTAAACACTCATTTCAGCATCATATTTCCAAGCTGTCATGTGAGAACCTGTGTGTGTTGGCCTTTGATACTGTAGTTTGAAAACAATTTGTTTTGGACCAGATCCAGAATAGTGAGATACACTATTCATGAAGTACCACAGAGCCAGTCAACTCCTGGTGTAGCAGAGCATGTAGTGGGAGTGGGAAGCTGTACATGGCAAAGGAAAGGGCCGTATAGCTGAATACTCTTACTCATGCCATCATGAAAATACTCTTACTGCAATAACTGCTGTGCAATTTCAAGGTCTGTCTTATCAGGAGACAATTATTAGAAATTGCTGAGGTACTGCAGTGTATTGAACAATAAAGATATTGTATCAGGTCTACTGAATAAGATTGCATTTTTTTAGGAAATAGTCAGAGATGTCTTGGGTTTTTCTTTTGTCATAGAATCCTGAAGGAATTTTCCAAACAGACCATTTGACCTCTTCTGCACTTATTAGATTTGACTGAATGTGAGAAAGAATGGCAAGTATTTAAGAAACTGTCAGGAGTGAGAATGATCATTCCCCTTCCGTTGTGAAGTGAAACTGGCGTTGGCACTGTGTGAGTGTGTGTTTGCTCTGCAGCATTACTGTAATACACTGTCACATTCTTAACCTACACAGATGTTTTTGTAAAACAACATGAAATATTCATCAAGAAATTAGCTCAGTGGCCAGCTTCATTTCTTGACTGATTCACAAAGTGAACCAACGATCCTCCGACACCCGCATTTAATTTAAAAGCAAATAAACAAGCAGAGCTCCTTTTCCTCTTCGCTCTCTGGCACACACACATTTTCACATAACAACATGCACACGCATTCTTTATCATGTGTACTCCTGTAAAAGTATCCATTATGGGGATGGCTGAAATAATGACTATCATGACAATGAAGTAAAATGTGTAGTGTCACAGTCTTGCAAATTATAATAACACACATGAAAGATTGTGGTGAAATGTGTGTTTTAGTGTACTTTTCCCTGAGCGTGTGTGTGTTTGTGTGTGTGTGTGTGTGTGTGTGTGTGTGTGTGTGTGTGCGCATTTCCTTCCAGTTTGGCTTTGCACCAGGAGGCGGTTGCTAAGGAACCAGGAGTGCTCTGCCTCTTATTTCAGTTCATTTTGGCTTTATTGCTGAAATTAAATTTGTCTTGCAGGAATAACATTTACATTTACTGCCCTAATACAGAAACAACACAAGGGGCAGATTGTTTTTTATAAATGATCATAGATTCCTTATCTGTTAGACTTTTCCCCAAAGAAACCTAAACCTTTGACTCAATCTTTGAACAATCATTAGTAGAAAGCACCTTGTCACCAGGGCTTTCAGAATCATACATGCACACACGCACGCACGCACACTCTCTAGGTGCTTTTTTATGAAATGGACCTGAAACTAGGACACCGCTGCCTGGCCTGCAGTGTCTCCAGATTAGTTAGCAGTGGGAATCATCTGCTTTTCAAGTGCTTCTCTAAAAACAGGCTACAGTACAAATGTTTTTGAACATTGTAAACAGACGCCTTACATTTTCATCTCTGTCACTGTTAATTGAAGTGTAAAGCCGATTTAGATTAGGCTATCATGAGTAGTTGGTAAATCTACAAACAAGCACTGACCTCATTTTTGTCTTATTACCTGAATGAGTAACTTTACTTTTCTGTGTCAAAGTTTGGATTTTGAAAGACATATTCTCTAGAGTTGAAGACTGATATATTATTGGCCATTATGTAAGCTCTGTCCAATAAATCTGACAAACTGTAAGGAGGATGCACAATCTGTCTAATGTCTGTCCCAAGCTATGTGTTATTGATAACATATTGTTATGGGTTTTGGTTTCTCAGCAAACAGCGAGCAGCTTCTATTATTCATGTTGCTCAAGCTTAATTTGAAACACCCCACACAATCATTTTTCTGTCGATTTTTCTTAGCCTGGAAGGACGTGCAGTCGTTCTTTCTTCGAAGCTGTAGTGATAGTGGGAGTGAGAGCTTTGTTTGAGGTGCAAATGTCTTTTCTTCCATTATAGAAGAATATTAATGAAAAGATAATAGACTGTGTTATTTGTCTACACAATACACTAGTAAAATTGGATTGCAGAAGAAATTTGGTTTAAAAACAAGAGGCAAGCATACATATTCTACCAGGAATTTGCTGTGAAAGAATAGACGATACTATGGGCGATCACATTAGATGCAACCATATTACTGTAAGTGAGGCTAGCTCTGTTTTACTAGAACAACAGCTTTTTAACCCTGCAGGCTCTCCAGTTTCTCTGTGATGGTGCTCTCCTGCTGGCCTTATCACAGCCCAGTCATGCACACAAATTCCACATTTAAGCATTTGAAAACACATGCATATTTACAAGTTCATACATATAAACACTGAGTTGCCAGTGTATTAGGTGCACCTAGTTAATGCAGTCTATTACAACAGCCCTGCAATAACTCCTACCTTCATGACGGTGATAATGTTAGAGATGTGTTGATTCAACTTAATGGTCATTTTGGAGGATGCTGTTTGTGGTACTGTTGAATTGTATTGTGTTGTACTGACAGGTAATTTATGTTAAATCATGGTAGGTTAAACAACAAAATCACCTCTATATGGTAAATCAACCCCTCTGTATGAAATTTTCAACAAAAACTGAACATTATAACCTTCATGAAAGTAGGATTTATTGCAATATGGTTGTATTAGACTGCATTAATAGTATCTATGTGTACCTAATAAACTGGCAACTGACTGTATCTATCTATCTATCTATCTATCTATCTATCTATCTATCTATCTATCTATCTATCTATCTATCTATCTATCTATCTATATACATACAAGTATTGTGTATGCACACTGACTCCATACTCCTCTTTAACCTATTTATTTGCTTTCTGGTCTGTAATAACACATCTTAATAATCATACATTCTGAAGCTATTCTACATTTGTACATGTCATTCAAATGACAGTCAGTTTTTTTTATAAGCATTAGTTTTGTATCTTGTTTACCTTTATGATCGTTGACTTTATTGTAATAGTGCCTATCAGTACAGACCGTTTACACCAACCTAAAACTGTTCTCTTCCCCACTTTTCTCTGTCTCCTCCAGTATGCCCAGAACACTGCAAGTTTTCCTGTACAGACAAGGGAGAGTGTTGCCACAGCCAGTGCCTGGGAAGCTGTACTGAACCCAACAACGACATGGCCTGCTCCGGCTGCCTCCACTACTACCACGAGGGTCACTGTGTGCCAGACTGTCCCCCAGACACTTACAAGTTCGAGGGCTGGCGCTGCATCACCATGGACCTGTGCTCCCAAGTGCACCTGCCCGGCGACACTCACTTTGTCATCCACGGGGGAGAATGTATGCCCGACTGCCCCTCTGGCTTCACACGCAACGAGACTAATCGGTAAAGACGTACCCTTCACTTCTAGTTTTCCTGATGATTTGGAAATGCTATGCCAGGTGAAACTCTGCATGTACAAAAAATTAGGAAGAGCTCCTTAAAATATTTTACATTATGTCTCAGATTTTTCAAGTATTTTTAGTTTAATGTTCTGTATTTGGATGTTTATGGAATCAAAACCTGATCCTTTTCACAGAGACAGCCAGAGGTCTTAGTAATATTTACTGGCTACTTTTTCTGTGATTTAGCACTGGGGTTTCTCATCAGTATTCCTAGACACTAAAGGTGCTTGTGTTCACTATGTACTGCATAATGAATTTGCATAAAAAAAGCATCCTTAAGATAAACGTCACCTTGTTCCATTCTCAAAGTAGGACTCAAAGCTGGAAGGGTGAAAGGTTCCGAGCATGTTAATGATTCACGTTTAGACTTCCCAGACTGACAGAGTGAAAGGTTCTCAACATAGTGCCGTGTTTTCAACACTCATCACTACTACATTTTACAGATTAATACTCAAAAGTTTTGTTTTTGGAAGAGACTCAGCTGAAATGTCCACTTGACATTTCCTTTGTTTGACATTCACTAAGAACAAGAACATTTCTTTATATGCAACTTTCCTCCCTGTTTTGTCTCGTCAATTCTTTCCATACCGACTATCTGCTGCTGTATATTTTTTGGCCATATCACTGATGTTTAATCTCTGAGGTCAATACAGTGAGTCACTCTCTCATGAAACAGAGTTCAGACGAGGGCCCATAAAAGATTAAACTCTCCGTGTGAGGGGTGACCTTGTATCATGCAATACATGTATTTGCCTGAATCCTTTGGAATGTTTGGGAGTGGACAAATTATTTCAGGGTGAGGTAGAAAAGTTCACATAGGATTTTGCTCATTCTCTGACTGTTCTTACTTTTCTCCCTCATATTTCTTTCTTGTCATGCACTCCTTCCCTCTTCTTCTGCTGTAAACAGTATGTTATGCAATGCCTGCAATGGCCCGTGTGATAAGCCCTGCATATCCCCTGTCATCGACTCTGTTGATGCTGCCCAGTCCTTGAAGGACTGCACTGTCATCGAAGGCAACCTGGACATCAACATCCGCCGTGGAAGTGAGTGCAGCTATGTAGAAGTACTGTGATTTTGACACCACATGTGTAAAATGTTGCAGTTAAATAAGCTCAGTAGACCATATTATGCTACACTAGCCACCACTACATAGGGTATTTATTTTGCTATGGTATAATATGCTATATCAATCCTTTACTGACTACAGTGTATAACTTTACTACACTATGTTGCACTTGACTGCCCAGCAAATATTATGACTACTGAGACCGATAAAGTTGAAGAGCCTGGTGGTCTAAGCTTCTGGGATTCAACACTGAAGGCCACAAAATCAACATTACATCCGCTTCCTGCACTCTAACCCAATTATCACATTATGTTTTAATGCTGTTTATTTGCTCAGTTGACTGGCTGGCTCACAAGCTAATCTCCACATATGATAAAGCTTATACAACTTAGGACTCATTGGGAAATTTGCATTAAGAGCTTCCCTGTGGAATTTAATGTGGCTTTCATATGCTGTGTGTGTGTGTGTGTGTGTGTGTGTGTGTGTGTGTGTGTGTGTGTGTGTGTGTGTGTGTGTGTGTGTGTGTGTGTGTGTGTGTGTGTGTGCGTGTGCGTGTTCATCTCCTGTCCCCAGATAACATAGCGTCTGAGCTGGAGAGCTTCATGGGATTGATTCAGAAAGTGACGGGCTATGTAAAGATTCGACACTCCCACGCACTTGGCTCGCTGTCCTTCCTCAAAAGCCTGCGTTACATCAATGGGCAGGAACTCATCGACAAGTATGTCTGCACTGTCTGTCTGCACTTGCTGTCTGTGAATGTGTGCATGCTTGTGTGCGGTGAATGAGGGCATGGAGCAGTGAAGTTACATAAATGACAGAGTGACTTCTTGTTAAAGGAGTGTCTGCCCTGGATGGTGCATGTGAACGTTAAAGTGCTCATATTATGCTTTTTGGCTTTTCCCCTTCTCCTTTACTGTGTTATATATCTTTTTTGTGCACGTTATAGGTTTACAAAGTGCCAAAAGCCCAAAGTCCACCCCAAAAGGACTTAACATCTCCAACAGAAAACACTGTTCACAAACTTCTCCAAACAGCTCTGTTGTAGTCCAGCCTTTACTTCTGTGACAAACGTCACTTTGTAACACGTTATAATGCTAGCCTAGCTGCTAGCATGGCACGCCCTCATACTCTGCTTCTGACTGGCTGGTAGTTCTTATGTAGCTACTGCGCATGTGCGACAAACAAAGATGGAATAGAAGTATGATGCCTCACTCGGTAGCTAAAACAGAGAGCTCAACACACAGGGTGAAAAGAGGAACTGCAGCAATGTGTAGTACAACAAATATATATATATATATATATATATATATATATATATATTTTTTTTTTTTTTTTAAATAAACCATGTAAACCTATTCTGGTACAACCTCTAAATACAATTATGAACCTGAAAATGAGCATAATATGAGCACTTTAATGTACATTTATAAATATCATATCATGCAGACAGGCCAGATGAGTGAGTGTGGCGACATAGCTAAATGAAAAGTCTCAGGTCCATCAGACAGTGATATCAACAGCAGTCTTATATATGAGGGGAAGTTTTTTTGGTAATGGCCAAAGGGGTCATGGGAAGTCCTGTCGGTCTTGTTGTCATTTCTCCCAGGGTAAAGTTTCACTCAGAGGAATGCTGTTGAGGATGGCAGACATTCCTTTCGCTCTGGAGGTGATCTGCGTAACTGACTGCTAGAGTTTCTGTTTCATGTCCTCTTCTGTACAAACCCAGACATACACACGAACCTGCCCTCGTGTCATCCAGCTTAACGCTGCCACCAGGTGGCTCTTTTATTCCCACTTGTGGCAACTTAAGCGTTCATGAAACATGTAAACAATAAAAACACGTTTTTCGTTGATCTATAGGAGATGGTTTTAACCTTTCTTGCTCTCTTTTCATTACCAGCATGTATTCGTTCTCTGCCATCAACAACCAGCACCTGCAATACCTTTGGGACTGGAGTCAGCACAACCTGACTATTGGGAATGGACGTCTCTTCTTCCGTCAAAACCCCAAACTCTGCATGTCTGAGATCCACAAGATGTGGGAGAAGACGGGCATTGCTGTGAAGCCAGAGGAGGGAGATTTCCGTAACAACGGTGAAAGAGCCAGCTGTAAGTATATTCACTTAAACTTTGACAGATTGATCTACATTTTTGTTGCGAGTGATCTTAAAAAAAGACAAAATCTGTGATTTTGTTTTGCAGTCATTTGATGTGTTTTAACAAAAGGCAATGTTATGCCGTTTTAATATTGTGTGTGTCTCATTACGGGTCCTGCTCTGTCTCAACAGGTGAAAGCCATATCTTGAAGTTCAAGTCTAACATTACATCAAGTCATACGATCAGGCTGACATGGGAGCGCTACCGGCCGCCGGACTACAGAGACCTTATCAGCTTCATAGTCTACTACAAGGAGTCGTGAGTAAACAACTCATTATCCTCTATATCATGTTGTAAAATAGTTCTACAGTGAGGCAGGGTGGGTATGGATGAAGTTTTTTTTAATGCAAAAAAATATTTTATTTTGGACATTCAAGTCAGAACTTAATGTTTCAATCACAAGATTCCACTCAAAATCACAGCTATTTAATGGAAAAACTAAATCTTAGATGATCATATCTGTCTGGTTTTGCACAATTTACCTCAATTGTTACTGTGTTACTGTGTGCAGTTCACATTACTGACAACCATTTCCCAAAGACACGATTGAGCTTTGGATTGATTTCCTGCCTTTAAGGCCCTCTGATTTCAGAGTACTAACAATGCAATACAAACAACCAAATTTACAACATCATATTCACAACATCCATGTCTGCTTATTGTTTGAGATCTGGGTTTGATTACGTCGAACTTTGTACAAAGTGAAACAAATAGCTGCCTTGAAGGCAGGTAATCCATCAAAAACTGTATGGTATGCTTTGGAAAATGGTTGGTGGAAATATGTAAAACTGTTGGCAAAGATGAAACATATATTCAAACATGACCTAGAATGTGTTTTACTTTCATACCAACAATTAAATCTGATGTAATGTTTTGTAAATGAATATGTCATGTTTAACTGAAGTCTTTTTTGTCAATGCACAGCCATGTTTTGTTTTTTTACCAGCCCTTTCCAGAACATCACAGAGTTTGACGGGCAGGATGGCTGTGGCTCAAACAGCTGGCACATGGTGGATGTGGATTTCCCTCAGGATAAAAACAATGACCCAAATGTCAGTCTTCAACACCTCAAGCCCTGGACCCAGTATGCTATTTTTGTGAAGGCCATTACCCTGCAGGTGGAGGACAAACACATTACCGGAGCAAAGAGTGATATAATCTACATGCGCACACGCCCATCGCGTAAGTCTGACCAGTCTGTTGGCACCAATACTGTAGTGATTGTAATGCAACCATCTCAGCAATGACTGTAGACTATTTTTAATGTAACATACTATGACTTTGTCTCTACTGCAGTGCCGTCTATGCCCAAAGATGCCCGTGCATATGCCAACTCTTCAACCAGGCTCATGGTGAAGTGGTCACCTCCAGCCTTTCCCAACGGCAATCTGACCTACTACCTGGTCCGCTGGCAGCAGCAGCCTGAGGACAGGGAGCTCTACCAACATAACTACTGCTCCAAAGGTGTGCATAACTTATTCTACCAAACAATAACCATATTTTTTTAATTTATTTTTATTGACAGGGAAGGACTTATCTCCTACTGATAAGTCCTTCCCTGTCAATAAAAAAAAAAGTCTGACTTTCTGGGAAATACAGATATAGCCAGCGGCTAGTAAGCTTAGCTTAGCATAAAGACTGGAAACTTTCTGTACAGATTAAACAAACAATATATAATGTAAGTGAGCTAAGCTAACAAGCTGCTGGCTGTAGCCTCATATTAACGCACAGACATGAGAGTGGGATCAATCTTCTCATTTTCTCTCAGCATGAATGTGAATATGTCTACTTCCCTAAAATGTTCAACTATTTCTTTAATATGGAAAAATAACTGTGCAGGAAATGTGTCAAAAAAAATATTATAAGCAGCTGCTGTGATAATGCATCCCATTGGTAAACACTCTTGGTTTCTCTTAAAACAGAGTTGAAGATCCCGATCCGTATCCCAGCCACAGGGTTCACGGACATGGAAGAGAACACCAAGCCCACCAAGTCAGACCTGGCAGGCGCAGAGAAGGGCACATGCTGTGCTTGCCAGAAGACGGCTGAGGAGAAAGACCGGGAGAAGGATGACCGGGTCTTTTTTAAAATTTTCGAGAACTTCCTTCACAATGCCATCTTTCTGCCGAGGTATAGTAAGCCACAGATAGTAGTGGAGTTATAATACCAGCCTCACAGTGACCTTGTTAAACTGTTTACAGCTCCTGCTCTGTGCTTCCTTTCATTCTGTGGAGATGGCCATCAAAAAGCTGAACTTGTTTGTCTTGACGGGTCAAAATGAGGATTGAGGTGGCGGCCTTGGGAGAAATGGCTCCTCTGTGGAGCTGACAGGATCCGAGCACAGGGGCGTAGATGGACCTGACGGGGGCTGAGCCGGCCCGCTGGGCTCAGCCCTTTTGTCAGGCCGTGCAGATGAGGAGACATGCTGAGTAGGATCCAAAGCCTTCTTAGCGCTCTTGTGGCTTTATGTTGCCTTGGCAACGGTGGCACGGGGGATGTTAGGACCTAGCAGGCAGCAATTTAGGCAGCACAAACAAACCCAGGAGAGATGTGATTAAGGAGTCTGAAGGGCCTAGTCTGGCTGCACACTCGTAGCTGCTTAGGCTTTTGTTCCTCACAATAGGGACTGACATCTGTGTTGTGTTATCATTTAACTTGCTCGTGGCTAAGAATGTTTCACTTTTTCAAAGACTGCCGCTCTGTCCTCCTCCCACACACTTTTATTCTTATATGGACAGCCACAAACAATCTATGCATTTGTGATTTGCCTTAACACTCCATCTCCAACATCCATCACAGTACAATATGGAGACCTTTGATATACGTGTTGCTTCCCACTAAGAACACTCAGCAGGTATCTAATAAATCCATAGCTTTAAACGGTGCCTCTTGAGTCTCCAAAGTTCATTCATTCAAACAGCGTTACGGTTTCCTTCTTTTTTTCCTTCGCAACGCTCTTGTGGAATTGGATCGATATGTCTTTGGAGGAAGAATAATAAAGCACAGCTTTCTGTTGTAATTGAACTCCCCCGCCCCCCCTTCTCTCTCTGGCTGTGTTGATTTGTTATAGTATAGCTGTCTAGGAAACAAGCGGATGGCAGTCCTAGGGCTCAGTCTGTATATGCACAGACTCCACTGTAACAGAGCCAGCATTATTACAAACCACTCCAGGGTTTAGACCCAGGGTGAGGGGGAAGAGGGTGGGTGAAAACAGAAACAAAAAGAAGAGGAAATGTTTTCCATTTTGTCCCCCCTCCACTTGGCACTCCACTCTCCTCCTCCCCTTGCACGCTCTCTTTGTCCGGGACTCGTTTTATTTTTTTTTCTGGAGCAAGACAGCTGCCAGGAAATGTACAGTGAATCCATCTGGAATTTAAATGAATGTGGGAAGAGCCCCATCAGCGATAGAGGACAAACAGAAAGTAAGGAAGACAGACTGATTTAGTGAAAGAGAGGGAGGATGGCTGCACAAAGAGGATGGCTGCCAGTGTCTGTTTAGGAGACCTTGTGGTACGATCCAAAACCTGTTATCAGCTGACTGGAGCATGTATTCACTGCAATCGCCTGCTGTTGGTTGGAACTTATGATGAATACATACAAGATACATTGATAAGGTCTCCCTGTAAGTTATCTCTTCTTCTGTCAGATCCAGAGATTTTGAGCCTGCCGTATGTGTTGCTGCAGTTAAGGCCTAGCGCTAATAGTGTGCCCTACTGGTCACAGACTGTATGTGTAGTTACAGCTTTCCTCTCTGGATTCCATTGCGTGAAGCTAGATCTTTTTTTAGGGGGCGAGGTCAGGACACTAACTGTAGTAACTCACTAGTTATAAGGTCATGCTTCAGTCAGCTGCTCATTGCACATACAGAAATTGAATCCTCAAGTTTTCTCATCTGGTCTCTCAGTGGGTCTATCCATCTCTCTTACTCTTATTCTATCGCTTTTGATACAGGATAGGTCAAGATTTACTCTGCATTAAATCTGCATCTCTCACTCCTGTCAGCACTCTCCTGTCAGTTTTCATACGTTTGATGTATTTTTCGGTAGTATCAGGAGCTGTGTTTGAGTGCTGGACTTTGGATTGTACAGTTATAACTGTCAGAGAGGAATGCCGACATGTCAGTGCGACCTGTCTTTCCCACGGATCTGTCTGTGTGTGTGTACACTCCTTGTGTAGGTGTATGTCTGCTCAGACACAAAAGATGCTTGACAGTAGCTTTGCTCAGTTAGGTCTCTGAGTTTAGCATTTTATTACGCCTGGTAGAGCTGAAACAAGCAGCTATTTTAATAATCAAATCATAATTTTAAGCAATTTTTAAAGATAAAACAAGAATTCTCAGCTTACAGCTTCTTAATTGTGATAATTTGCAGCTTGTCTTTGTCTTATTTGATAGTAAATTGCATATTGTGGGGTTTCGAAGTTTTGCCGGACAAAACAAGCACCGTTTAGTCTTCATCTTGGGTTTCAGGAAATTGTGATAGGCCTTATTTTACATACAGACATGGACTAAACAATGAATCGATTGATTGATCAATAATGAAAATCATTTTTAGTTGTGGCCCTAATTCCCAGTATACAGTTTAAATGATGTCTGAGCTGTTTCATATGATGTAATAAAAACCTAGCCACCTGTTCATGCTGTCCTCACTTTGCAAGAACTCTGTAAATGCTCCATATAGCTGTTGTCACCTGCTGTCAATACAGATTTCATTTTCCAACTCAATCAGAACTCTTTCCTTTGTCCGTCTGCCTCAGCTGACTGCCCTGTAGCCGTCACAGGTAACTACTGTAGGCAAGGTGCCCTGTGGCGTCTGTTGATCCTCTGCTGCTGCTACAGTCACAGCTGTCAGTGCCTGCTTGCCCTCAATAATGACGATGTCCAGCTCTAGGTGGCTCCACAGCTTATCATCTGCACTATGAGACCACGTGTCCGTTCACCGCAAATGCCCTCAGTTTGGCCGCTGAAAATTGCAACAGACAGGCAACAAACAGTTTGGTTCAGAATGTCAGTGAACACAAACGTATAAGCCACATTTTAATGTCATGTCAGCTTTTCTTCCCTTTTAGACTTTTTTATTGTTGATTGGGATCAATGGACAGAAAGTTTTAACTATGGAAAAATCGCTTTGTGTCTGTCTTTCTCTTTCTCCGTCTGTCTCCCTCGCTATGATCTGTCTGACCTCATCCTTCGACACAGCTCCACAGGGAGTAGTATGCAGCATCTGGACACATGACACACACACACACACACACACACACACACACACACACACACACACACACACACACACACACACACACACACACACACACACACACACACACACACACACACACACACACACACACACACACACATTCAAATACGCACATACAAATACGCACTCACTCCACCCGGTTCAGTGAGATGCTTCAGCTTTGTGTAAAATGCTTTTGGTGGTTAAAAACCTACACTTCTTTGTTACGATAGCATTTCCAGGACATACTGTATACCTTTTCATCTTTTATTATAATAACAGTGCTCACTTAAATACTTAAATCTACTTTCTTACGGCTGTTGTATTCTCTGTTTTTCAGACCTCCAGATCGTCGACGTAGAGATGTTTTTGGTGTGGCTAACAACACACTGCTGCATGAGGGTGTTGGTAGGGGAAACACCACCCTTGGCCCGGGGGATAACAGTACAGATGGCATTCCTCCTATCAAGGAGTACCCCTTCTCAGAGGACAAGAGCACAGCAGAATATTTAGAGATCCCCAACCTGCGGCCCTTCACTGTCTACCGCATTGACATCCATGCATGCAACGAGGAGGTGGGGCGCTGCAGCGCTGGAGCCTTTGTCTTCTCCAGGACCAAACCTGCAGGTTAGAAAGGGGCCTGGATACAACACAGCACAGTATGCTGTAACATCTTCTTCTTACAGTGCATTGTAGACACATGCTTGTTGTAATGTTTTGTAATTGTGCGTGTTTGCCAGTCAAAGCAGATGACATCCCTGGAAAGGTGATCTCTGAGAGGAGTGAGACGGTTGAAAGTTGTGTGGTGCTGCACTGGCCAGAACCCGCCATGCCAAACGGACTCATCCTGATGTATGAGATCAAGTTCGGTCTGGGGACTGAGGTGAGTCAGGCTGGGTATAACTAAAGATCCCCCCAGACATGTTTTTAAGAAGTATCAGAATACAAAAGATCACAGCACATGAGCACACAGATATTTTCTGCCTTCAGCAGATGAATGTGAAAATGGCCTTCTAGTGTCAAACTGTGCGCATACAACATTCTGCACAGAAAAGCTCACACATCCAAGTGAAGTAACAACAGGCAAAACACATTTTTCAGCAGAGTGAGACTTTACAGTAAAAGTGATAGATCTCATAGTCTTCATACTGGCTCAAACATTGTTTTCTTTTAAAACAGAATGCACAGTACACAGTTTTAGACTCCTTACCTGACCCTGATTGATCACTGTCTTTTAAACAGTAACCGCCATGTGTTTGTTTCCTTTCAGCCTGAGAAACACGAGTGTGTGTCACGGCAGCAATACCGAGAGCACAGAGGAGCTCGGCTGACCAATCTGGGCTCAGGGAATTACTCCGCTCGCGTGCGCGCCACTTCGCTAGCGGGGAACGGCTCCTGGACGGAGAGCGTGTCCTTCTACGTGTATCCTCCGCACATACGTAATGCAACTATCCTCACACATTAAATACGGTGTATCGAAAACAGCTGTTGACTGATTTAAAGTAGATAAGAAACAACACCTTTAGTCAGTGCTGACCACTTTTATTTCCCTGTTCTGTCTGGCAGCAGGCAATGATGTTACGTTCTACTTGGTCATCATAATTCCCATCATTGTGACACTTTTCATCGCCAGCCTCACCACGATTCTCTACTTTGTGAACAAAAAGAGGTAAGTGTCTCCATGAACATGCTTTCCACATTGCCAGACAACGTCTGTTGATAATGTTGTTCTACCTTGCTCTGCTAATGAAACTTAATGACCAGTGTAATGTTAATTAGAGTTAATAGGTGTTGTTTTCATTAACATTCCCCTGTGGTAAAGAGCAGAGTTCTTATAGAGAATTACACGTCCCATCTACAATCAGAGCTGCCTGCTGACTAACTTAGCTGTCGTTGTGTCAACAGGAACAGCGACAGATTGGGGAATGGAGTCCTTTATGCATCTGTCAACCCTGAGTATTTCAGTGCTGCCGAGAGTAAGAATATGCAATATCTTGTCAATTATTTCACAGTTATGTTTCACTGTGTGTATGTGTTGTTGACCTGCTGTTCGCTGTGTTGTGCCAGTGTACGTCCCAGATGAGTGGGAGGTGGCCAGGGAGAAGATCACAATGCACAAGGAGCTAGGCCAGGGCTCCTTCGGCATGGTGTACGAAGGCATCGCCAAGGGAGTGGTGAAGGATGAACCCGAGACACGAGTGGCCATCAAGACGGTCAATGAGTCGGCCAGCATGAGGGAGCGCATTGAGTTCTTGAACGAAGCCTCTGTCATGAAGGAGTTTAACTGTCACCATGTGGTAAGAGGGACACAGCCTACAATGGTTACAGTTAGGCAACTGAGTGAAAAAAAAAAGCCTGGAATAAATGCAGATAAACCATCACAACATGGCTTAAAATAAACCAGCATATCGTTGTACTGAACCCAGTTGCAAGAAAGTGCTCCGAATTATCATCATTTCCTAATTAATCTCTATAGACGCAGAGAGAAAGGTGACAGCAGGTCACAAGCACTGAGTACACTGTGCTTGTCTTTACTCAGGCAGCTCCAGCCTGAGGCAGGGTTTAGCCTCCTGGAGGTTGTGTATATTCTCTCATCAGCGTGATCACAGCCTCATTAACTACGTTAAACGAATGTGTTAAAGATTTTCCCTTTGGAAAGCTGCTGTTACAACCTTTTTATCAAGTCTGGCTGCTAAAAAGCCAAACACTCAATTATAAAATCCAATTTGTATGATTTAAAGTAAATGCATTTTTAAAAAAACATTTTACAGTCTTTAAAGCAAGTTAATGAGAAACAGTTTTTTTTCTATTATGAATATAAGATGTGAAATATGAGCAGTTGAACAATTTTTGCTTGTAAGCTAAGAGTGCTTTCAGAGGGAAGGTAGACGGCCTACCTTACTATGCAATCATTTTATACATTAAACTGTATACCAATCTTTGTTTTTTTTGCAGTTAGAATAGTAAAAATCAACTGTTTTATACTCACAAGAAATTATACAGTCCATGTGCCATCAGACATCAATCAAAATGACTTTAGACTTCCAGTTTATTTTCATTTCTAATGTTTTCCAAATGCTGTTATAGTCATTTTTTGTTTTCTGAGGTATTCCTGGAGCTGTTTCACCACCATCTGTTAAATACATCCAAGCTGTGAGCAGCTACTACATTTCCTTTGTGCATTGTATTGTGGGAGAATCATGTCCATCAACACCACACTTAAAATGTTTTAGTATGATTACTGACTGACTGTTTTGAGTATACTTTATCATTTCCTGTACGAACACACTACACTACATATTCCCATAACTTTCTTAGATTTAAGGTATAGTATGGATTTGGGACTTTTGACTGATCATATCTAATCTGTGCTGTATTGGGATTGGTGTAGGTGCGGCTGCTGGGCGTGGTCTCGCAGGGACAGCCTACCTTGGTGATTATGGAGCTGATGACCCGTGGAGATCTCAAGAGCTACCTGCGCTCTCTGCGCAAAGAAGTAAGCAGCTTTTCCACACACACACACACACACACACACACACACACACACACACACACACACACACACACACACACACACACACACACACACACACACACCTTTAAATGCTTTTATTTGGATCTGAAAGGCATCGCAAGAAAAACAACAAGATCCAGCCTCTGGGAAGAGTCATTGACAAGGTGACAGGTCTACATGGCTCACATACTTTTGCTAATGTTTGAACACATACATAAATCCAGTCCCCATTTTTTCTTTCTCCAACACCCGTGTGCACATTTTCACACATAGAATTCATCCCTCACTTTGTAATGCTGAACTGTAACCAGTTTCCAGCGTTTTTGTGGCTGACTGAACAGTGTTTTTTCATGCTCTTTACTCTCTCGCCTCGTCCACAGAACAGCAACAGCCAGGTCCTACCCCCGCTCAAAAAGATGATCCAGATGGCAGGGGAAATCGCCGACGGCATGTCATACCTAAATGCCAACAAATTTGTCCACAGAGATCTGGCTGCCAGGAACTGCATGGTAGCTGAGGACTTCACTGTGAAGATTGGAGGTAAGTCAAGTTAATACGATGCCTTCAGCCTCCCCTGGTTGCTCAATGCTAGACCCACTCTACCGGCCTCGAAAATAAGTGTTTGGATTTCAGTGAGTGCCTGAGGCAGTGGAGTCTTAATGTATATGGCCAGAGGGAGGGAGGAGGTGAGGGAATGGATGGAGTTTCCTCTCCCACACAGAATGAGTGATATTTAGTGGCTTACCCAACCTCTGTTTTCATTTTTTTTCTTCAGATTTTGGCATGACCAGAGATATATATGAGACGGATTACTACCGAAAAGGAGGAAAGGGCCTGCTGCCTGTCCGCTGGATGTCTCCAGAGTCGCTGAAAGATGGCGTGTTCACAACAACGTCTGATGTCTGGTATGAGAACACACCACGTCTTACTTCTTACATCACTTCTTACACTCTTACACACACTCACAAGCCTGCATAATGCATGTATAAATCTGCCCTAATCCAGGAGGCTTGCAAAGTATTCCAGAAATGTCTACATATTTGTGTGTGTGGATACGCTAAAATATTTCATGCTGTGGAGTCAAAACTATAAAAACATATACATATATCACTTCAAGGCCAACATTCTGTACTTAACAGTTCGAACATGCATTTCCTGTCCTCCATCCTCACTGTGTATGCTATGACAGCTACTTCCAAAACCATCACAATCTTTTGGTTTCCAGCTGGCTTTCTGGAAATGCCTCTCTCTATGACGGAGGAGTTTAGAATAAGATACATCTTTATTTTAATTTTATTTCATGCCAGCCCGCAGTAAAATCTCAGTTTAGAGTTCGGCCACATTTTTCAATCTGGAGCGATATTGTTGTAGAGAAATACAAGTGTTTACCAGCTTCCTTGCAAGTTTTTGTTTCCCAACTCAAATGTCCCTCGGGTCAGTCCCTAAGTGTGGGCTTAAACTGCTCCAGATGTTCTCAAATGAGAGGTTGCAGTGCCAGCACAAACCCACCTCCACATTTGCGTTCTCTTTCTTACTTCTTTGATGTTGTAGAGATGAAGTTTAGCATAAGACAAACCCATTATGGGCTCCTTAGGAATCCACGAGTAGGTGACTTGTATTTTGTTGATCGAAAAAAGCTGTCTGAATGTGGCTTTGTCTGTCAGCCACTTATATGCAGTGTTGTAATAAGGCTGTTTAAAAGACTGCTGGATGTATTCTCTGAACTTATGCCAGTTGTGACATTATGACCAGCAAGACTGAAGAAAAAATGTGGTCTTTTTTAGTCAAGTTAAAAGGTTTCTTAATGAAGAGTTTCATAGTAATCTCAGTGCAAGGCAGCTTGAGGTTAAACTGAGGTGATGTTTACTGTACTGTACTTTAACTGAGGCTGGTGCTGCAGTAATGACATCATTGTAATTCACTGACTGGTACACTGTTACACAGCTTACATTACTCGTAATACCCAGGCTGCCAGGTTTTAAGTTTAACATGATTTAGATGCTGCTTCTCTCATATAGTTCTCCAACATCCTCTGATCAGTGAATGTTGTCAGGTTACTCTTGCTCTGACCATTACATTTTAGGTAACAGGTTACTTATATTCTAGATAATGTAGGGATTTCAAGTTACAGTATTAAAAGCAGAATTTTTGGCCACTTAGGGGCAGAAATCTACAACAAGCTGAACATTAAACATACATTTATTAATACATTTCAATTTAACACAAGTTTAGAATACTGTTTACATAAGAGGTATCTTGAAGCCAAATTAATAGTTTCTTTGGAGACTTTGGGGCAACTGTAAACACAACACTGACACTATGTTACCTTGCAAAGTTGAGAATTGTGGGGCACTGCAGGCAGGTGATTCTTTGTGGGGTTCGTCACTACAAGCGTCACCTAACAATACAAAGTCAGTTTGATCCAATGACAATATAAAAATATTATAGTGCAGCTTTAAAGGTTCATACCAGTGTTTTTTTTTTTTGCTTGCTTCAGCATATAGTCTGCTGTTTTTTTGCTTTTCATTAGTTAATTAACTGCAACACACACATTTTACTTAAAGTTGCATTACCACACAACTATAATGTAGAATTTACAACAAACATTATAAAAACAAACAATATATTCACTGTAATGGCAAATAAGCTGATTTTTGTAAAGCAAATAAATGCGCTGTAATAAATCTAATAAAAAAATACTAGTCCTTTATATATATATATATATATATATATATATATATATATATATATATATATATATATTACTTTATTTAGAAGTAATAAAACAAAAAACTGCCGTGCTCGATGGCCTTAACTACAGCAGCCTTAAACCTTTTCTGCGGTTTCACTAAATGTATGCAGCGCTGAGCAGCATCAGATAAAAGGCAAAAATGTAAATCATTTTAACAAGATTGCTGTCCCTTTTCTCACCGCAGGTCATTTGGTGTCGTGCTGTGGGAGATCGCCACCTTAGCAGAACAGCCTTACCAGGGCATGTCCAATGAACAAGTGCTGCGCTTCGTCATGGAGGGAGGACTCTTGGACAAACCTGACAACTGCCCTGACATGCTGTAAGCCTCCTCCTATCTGTGATCAATAACTGTAATATTCAAACCTTTTAGGCCTTTCATGTTATGTTACAACACGGTTGAAGGATGTATTGTTTTTGTTATCCTCTGCTGCCTCGCACAACCTTCTGTCTCATTAATATTTTGCCCAGCGTCTATTTTAAGTTGTGGTTTGAAGTGTGTAGGATATCATGTGGTGTGGTGCATGCTTAGGTAAGGCCAAGATGAGGGCTGGCATTAACGTCACAGGTTAAATGTGGTCCGTTGACGACATGGCCCCTGTGATCAGCTGGCAGCGAGAAGCCTCTTCACCCGTCAGCCTCGGCCCATAGAAGGCATGCCATGACCTGTGTGTGTAAAAGATGTCCCTCATTCCTGCCGCCGACAATGGGCATAATTCATTTATAACTCATTAATGAATCGCCCCTGCTGGGAGAGAAATCACAGCACAGCCTGCTTGTCAGCATGCAGCGCTGCATATATGCACCTCTCCTGTCCCACTCTGACCTCAATAAGAAGGCATTCTGCTCTCTCCCCTCCCACTCTCCATGGCTGACCTCACCTTAGAAAGTGCGAGAGTAGAAACAAAGAGGGCCGAGTGTTGTGCAGACACAAACCTCACGTTTCTATGGCAGCCTGACTGTTGTGTCCTGATTACAGGAGTGTGTGGATTGTGTTACAGAGGTGGTGGTGGAGGGTTAGCCTCTCGGTCTGTGTGCAACATACAGGAAAGTTAGGCCTTTTGCCCCTGGTCGCCTCTAGTGCAGTGACTTAATGAAGATTTCCAGAAGACTGCTGAAGTGGGGTGAAGCCAGAAGTCCATACAAAGGCTGAATAGAAAGATGCAAGAAGAGAAAGCCAACAGGATAACAGACAGAGGGATGAGTCATATTTGGCGAGCCTCGGATGTCTCCTCCTTGTTCCGTCTTTCCCATGGTCAGGTAGCTCTGGGTCACTGATTGGATTTCCCATGTTTCTGTCTTGAGTTTCCTATAGACAAAAGTGCATTCTCTCTCGCAGGGTTGGGCGAAAAACGAAACGCAGACTCCACAATTATATTAAACGACATAATTTATTGTGGAATGTGCAGTATCACTCACGGTGCTATTATACATCAAGGTTTCACCACACTGGGGATGTTGCATGTGTGAAGTTTTGCACTTCTGTTGCAAGAGATTCCCGTTCAGGTTCATTAAACATTTACCATAGATGTTTGAAGAGTGTTCTGCACTCACACTTGGCCTGAAAGTGTGTCTGTTTCTGATTTTATCTGAGTGTTTCAAGGTTCCTTTTGTCCATTTTATTTAGTCTGCTGAAGTTTTGGCCGTGTCTAGACTGGTGCAGATTCTTTTATAAAAGCCTGACTGCGCACAGAACTGAGGCAGCCATGTTGGTCACCAAGTTAAAGCTCAGTCAGTAATACTTTATTTATACAGCACATTTGGTTTGTTAAAATGGAACTGAATGTGCCAAAAGTGTATGAACAGGTAAACAAAAAACTGGTAGCAATATACAAATAAGAAGTGACAAAGATGTTGTTTGACTTTGAGGAGCTCTTTCATGCCAGCTGAAGAATAAGTACATATACAGCTCATGCACCACTGTGAGCTGGCATATGTTGCTAACATCACTGGTGACAAGTCAAATATGAGTTCATTTAGCTTAATGCCAATAGCATGTGTCTGGCAGGATGCCGACAAGAAGTCAGGATTTATTGCAGTGTTTGTTTTCTAAATTTGCATCAACAAGCTTCGTGCGCAGCAACAGATGGCGGGGGGAGAGTTTTCAGCAGGCAGGATTACGCAGACAGGTTACCCCCGAGCGCCGGCCCGGCTTCAAGCATTACACGACTTTTCATGGGAGGTCTCAGCTGCCTTGGTTTTGACATTTGAAAGTCAACTTTAAGACACTTGCAGCACTGCTGAAAAACAAGCAAGAGCCGTCCCTCCTGCTGCTTTAGAGTATAAAGCAAGGCGGGTGCTTTGGAAAAGTTTTACCCATAATTCTTCTGTACAGAGAGTAGCAGGCACCCAGCTGCAGAGGCTGTTGTAGACTGCAGAGACCACTGGAAGAGGAAAAAAAAACAAGAGCGAGGGAACAGCAAGAGCTGAGAGATGACTGAGGTGTTTATGTCAGCGGGCCTTCGAGGGTATTCTTAGCTTGTTTGTGTATAATTGAAGTTGTGGTGTGTGTTGAAGCACCACACAAAACTGTAATAATTCTCCCTTTTTATGATGTTGTTTTGACATTCCCAAAGCTCGGCTGCTGGCCTGGCACAGTAACCTTGCGTATGATTTACTGTGCTGCTGAGTACATACTACATTACTTGATCTTACTGTATAGTATGTGTTGTAATGTAGAAATAAATAAAACGTATCCAAAATTTAAATATCTCATTTGAACTGGCATGTTCACTAAGAGCACCTGTCCACAACAAACCTGTATGAAATTAATCAGCAGGCCCAAGAGATAAGAGCAGGCATGAGTGATTTCAAGTGATTTCATTTCCTTTTTAGTGTGTATGAGCGGTTGCCTTCAGGCTAAAGGTGCATACAGTACATAACGTTCACACCCACTAATATAGGAATACAAACAAAATGTGAATGACAAAAAGCTGGGCCTGTTTATGTAACACTCATGTTATGAAAGGCACAGAATGAATTAAAAGACAACAGAAAAACAGTAATCGGAGTATCTTAGTACAGTATATTTTTACAGTACTATATTAATATACTGTCTACGTAGGTTTTTTTTCAAGATCAATATAGTGAACCTTAGTGCCAGCGAGTATTGACACTGGCTTTAACTTCAGTGTCTCCTGCCACCTGCTGGTGAGAAACGTGAAGTCTTCCCACTCTAAAGTTTTAAAGGATAGGTTCACATCTTTCCAAGTACACAATACTCACATGCCCATATGTACATTGAAAGAGTTGTCCGCTGCTGTAATCATTCCTCATGTCCTCCTGGCTCTGAAGTGGCACAATTACACAAAATCCATAGTTCTCTTTTTGTTCAGCCAAAACTTATATGAGGCTTCAGCAAGTCCAAGTGAAATTAACTTGGTGTCTTCCGCAATTATCTTTTAAGTACAACATTTATAGTACAAATGCATATGTGAATATTGAATTAGACCTAAAAAAAACTGAACCTATGCTTTTAATGATTAAAAAAAAAAAAAAAACCTTTCACCTCATTTACCACTTGCAGGTTTGAGCTGATGAGGATGTGCTGGCAGTATAATCCCAAGATGCGTCCGTCCTTCCTGGAGATCATCAGCAGCATCAAAGAAGAACTGGATCCTCCCTTCAGGGAAATGAGCTTCTTCTACAGCGAGGAGAACAAGCCACCGGACACCGAGGAGCTGGACATGGAGGTAGAAAACATGGAGAACATTCCACTGGACCCTGCATCCACCAGGCAGCCCTCTGCTGCTGCCGCTGCCCCCTCGTCGGGGTGTACAGGAGGCACGCCGCCTCCTTCCACCCAGCAGTTATCCCCCATGCAAGGCCCGAGTACTCCGTTACTGGGACTTGTGTCTCCCTCCTCCCCGGGCCCAGTTGCCTCAGCGTCTCCAGGCCAAGCCTTGGAGAAGCTCTCAGGACATGTTTCGGCCAACGGGCCTGTGGTGGTACTCCGGCCCAACTTTGACGAGATACAACCCTATGCACACATGAATGGGGGCAGAAAGAACGAACGGGCGTTACCACTGCCCCAGTCGTCGGCCTGCTGATATCAGACCAGCCCCTCCTCCTCCTCTTACACAGGGTAACACAAACCTTTCCTCCATCTCTTAAGGAGGGATGGATGAGGTAAGAAATGACTTTCTCCTACTGTGTGCCAGTAGATTGTCTCTCCACTCCTTAAAGGTCAAACATAAAGTCTAAAAACTGACAAACAGTACAGAAACCTGCTAAAGAATATGGAGTTTGGTGGCTCAGACTCTGGGGAACTCCTTTGTGTGCTGCCTGTATTTCAGTTGTTGTTACATAAGTCCTTGGAGAAGGAAAACAATACAGGCACGCATCTTGACTTACAGATCTAGACATGAACTTAAAGAAGAAACTTTTTTTTAGCATATCTGCCAGCAAATCCAACAGAATAGCACTTTTTTCCTGATGATTTCAGAGAGGATGTTGTGGATATCGGAGTGTGTATTTATACAAAACACATGATCCTCTCTGTAATATGGCATAGCCCCATTTCTAAATGACTTTCCATCAAAATGACTTTGTTTGCATGAGCAGACCTGCTCATGTCATGTGAGGATGCCTCAATTAGAATGTTTGGACTAAGATCATTGTTTCATTTTCCTGTTGATATTTCTATGATCCCGTCAGCAGCGGGTCAAAATGGAAGAGGAGGGCCTATTGTGTATCTGCCAAACTATTGCCAAATCAATCCTTTTATTCAGTTTCATACAGGTCTCCCTTCTTGTTTAAGGCTGTGATTCAGAGTTAAGATAAGTCTGTCTAGGGAACAGTACCAACATTGTTTGTTGGTCTTGGTTCAGACGTCATGCTTATCTTTAATACTGTGTGTGTGTGTGTGTGTGTGTGTGTGTGTGTGTGTGTGTGTGTGTGTGTGTGTGTGTGTGTGTGTGTGTGTGTGTGTGTGTGTGTGTGTGTGTATCACAGGACAAAATACAGCGTTACTGTTAAGAATAGCTGCATTCACACCTGCAGGAAAAAGTTTTCAGAGTCTGCATTGGGGCTTTAATCAAATTTATAGTTAATGTTTTTTTCATATCAATTGACATAATAGCGGTAATAAGTAATTTTAAGATGATTATCAAACCCAAACAAAGATTTTATCAAAATAACTTTCATTAAGTTCCTAATCTGCAACTAATTTGGTAGTCGATTAAAGTAATTAAAAAAAAGAAGCCCAAATTGAATTGGTTCTCCAGTTCCTAACTCCGTGTGAGGATTTGCTGCTTGTTGTCTTAAGTGATAGTAAACTGGATATGTTTGGGGTTTTTTCACAAGCAATTGGCAGTTAATTGAAAATGAAAATAATCATTCATTCATTGCAGCCCTATCTTTTCATATAATCACATTTGAAAAGCCAGCATGCTGTTTGCCTTACCAAAACGTTCTGTTTCAAGTCCTTTCAGATCTAACTAAATAGACTAATGAAAACGTTCCCCTTCATCACTTGTACATCTGAGGAACGTACACACGGAGTCAGCCAACTCTGAATCACAGCCTCAGTCTTTCTTTGTTTAAATAAAGAAAAAAAATCTAAACAAAAAATCATAAGTCTCACGCAGCAAATAACTGAACTTCACAATCAAGGGATACGACTCTGCCTCCCCTTTCATAAATCCAAATAAAGTGTGCATTTCATGTGGGAGGTGAAAATCGTTCTCTCTGATACTGCTGTTCAAATTAAATGGCACCAAAATACACCATAACAAACAGACAGAGTGTAAGACCTGAGACAGAAAACGAGAAGGCGTTGGATGGGATTTTAGTAGCCTAGAGACAACTTTTAAATCACAGCAGGTCTCTTTTAAAATAGTCATTAGTTTCTCTACATTTCAAACACATATAAAGTTCTTACAGTTGCATTTCAGACTGCAGGATCGATTTTATACACAGCATTGGTTTTGTCACTTTTTTAAACCTTTTTATGGTTCAAAATGTTTGCCTCTATGTCTGTACAGAACAAAGCTGCTATTTTATTCTTTTTCTCTTTTGGATGTTGGATATATATATATATATATATATATATATATATATATATATATATATATATAATATATTTATATATATATAATATATTTATATATATATATACTATATATATATATATATATATATACACATAATATATTTTATATATATATACTATATATATATATATATATATATATATATATATATATACACACATATATATAAATATATATACGTGTATATGTATATGTGTATATGTGTGTGTATATATATATATATATATATATATATATATATTAAAGAATTCTTCAGGTTTGATATTTTATGGTCTCCACTACAGTCCATTTCTTATATCTTCAAACTGCTTAAAAAACAAACTAAAAAACTAAAAAAATAAGATGATTTAGATATGAAAACATTTTTTTCTGTTACCCCAAAAGGATTTCTCTAACACTATATTTTGTTCATTGCCTTTTATTTTTATGAAATCTTTCCTCCTGTATTTGGTTCGTGGATGTCTATAATATTATTATTATTATTATTATTAATATTATTTGGAATGGACACCTTAGTGTGATGTGTGAGTGTGTACTTTCTGCACCCTTTTTGTACTTGTTGTCTAGCACTGCGCCTAGCATTGCCCCCTAGGTGCAACTCAATCTCAGGTCAAAGTAAAGGCTTTGCTTTCTCCGCACATTCTCATGATCGTCCTCTACTTGTGTCAGCTTGTACCTCCCCCTTTTCCTCCCCCATCATGTTTTGTTGAGTCCAGTAGCGCCGTCTCTCCTCCCCACTGGCCCCTCTACAACATAGTGTACCTGCCCCCCCCCCCCCCCCCCCCCCCCTTTGAAGTCTGTGTACGAGATATTTACTTTATACCAGATCTGGTATTTTAACCCATCCATTGCTTGCCTCTTCTGGAATCTATAGGGCTAATTGGGTTGTCTTGTAAACCATTCAAAATCTGATTTTTTTTTCTCTTTTTTTATTTCTTCAACACTCACACACAATGTAACGCCACTTCTGCTAATGTTACTTCTTCAAAGTGAGAACAGGTCTTATTGTTTGTCTTCATAATCACTGCTTCTGAAAACCAAATAAAGGATGGGTTAAAGTCCAGTGAAGGGAACGCATTTCAATGTCATGAATGGAAAAAGGACTTAAAATGGAGGCTGCATAGTGAAAGTGTTTGAAGGATCTCTCCTCATCTTTTGGAAATGTTGCCTGGTGACCCCCCCCCCCCCCCCCCCCTCCCCTCCTCTCTCTCTTTGAAGTTTTTTTTTAAATTTTATTTTCTGTAGGAGTGTTATTTATTTATTTTTCCTTTTGTGACATCAGTTTAAATCACTGTATAAATGCCCCATGATTCAGTATAAAGTTGGATTTTTTTTGTATGTATTTTTTTTGGTGTCATGACTGGGGGGACTTTGTTTTCTTTCCTTCAAGTATATATCTACCTCACTCTTTTGAAATGTACGTATGCGTATGGAAAACAAGTACATCTTACTCTCTCATCAGTTTGTATAGAAACCTCATCTGGATAAAACCCACAGGGATCTAGATAAACCTCACAAAGGAGATGGAATATCTGTGTTGTAAGTACAGCCCAATGATTGATTGAAAAGTAAGTTTATACCTCTGATAATACAAAGGAGAGGACTTCAGGACAGTGTGCTTTCGTTCTCTGCTGAATCGGTTTAAATTGTAGTCGGGTATTTAGGTGAGAAAATATTAGATAATTATGTCAACCTACACTTCAATTTAACTGGATACAGTGTGGCGAGGCGTAGAGCAGGTGCAGTAGAAGTCTAAGGTCAAGACCAGAGACTGGGGCTCAACATCAACATCAGATATCCCATCTCCACTGACTCCCAACATATTGTCACAACCTTAAATCCTCAAAAGACTAAACCTTCATTTTCTCATCTAAAATGCATTCATATAGAAGTCTGAACAGTTATCCTGGGGAATATTTAAAAAGGGAAAAAAAAAAAATGTTTTATTGACCTCCAAGAAAAATTGCATTTGCTGTTTACCTGTAGCCTGTAATGCTGCAATGTTACAGCGCAACCCAAAAATCCAGATGCCATTCACAATCATTTGTCAGTCAATGTTGGCTTTTTTTTTTTTTTTTATCCTTGTAAACTGAGTGTTTACGTGAACGCCATCACTTCCTCTGTCCAAGTCTACCTGCTGAATGTCATGACGTTCTACCCCTAGTGATAGCTAATTTTCACCTTTTTCTGTCTTTTCGATCATTTGGAAGTAAACTCAGCACGACCTTTTCTGGCCTATTTGTACTGCTACATACACTAATGCTGCTGGTTAAAACCGTCACCTCAGTGGATCTTCTCAGAAAAACTTCCGTTCTACTCACAGCGGCTACTTGGAGAGTGCTGTCTCAGTGCAAGGGCTTCTGAGCTGGATGTGTACAACTATTTGAAAATTCATGTTGAAATTAATACCCAAAAGCAATAAAAAAAAATGGGATTATGAATAGGCCACTGGGTAACTTCT
This sequence comes from Gymnocephalus cernua, assembly GCA_023631565.1. Lineage (NCBI taxonomy): Eukaryota > Metazoa > Chordata > Actinopteri > Perciformes > Percidae > Gymnocephalus > Gymnocephalus cernua. The sequence continues at coordinate 27,750,622 of CM042431.1, read as the reverse complement.
AATGTGAAATCTGGGTGCTCAATTTTCATCTTAAGCATTTTCTCTGTGCAGAATATAAGAGAATCAAAGAGTGAACGATTGTTTTTGGTTGAAAAACAGTCTGATTGCTGCTGAATGTCACATCAGTACAGAAATCACCACTGACAAGCAAACAGCTTGTGTAGTTACTTTACATATCTGTGCATTTATGTTTTTGTTTCTGTTTGGATACATGTAATGATAAGATACAAACTTTTCAGTTTTGGGAGTAGACATTACATTGACCTGTCGTGAGGTGAATTACTAGTTACCATTAGTCACAACTACAGCATTTAAATAAACACGTGGACATGTATAGGACAGGGATATTGCGTAGATTACGGGTAGTCATGGTAAAGAGTAAATTACATGATTAGAAAAGATCATAGGCCTACGTTTATAGCTTCACACTAGTTGCTTTTTTGCATTACCAGATTTCAGCGTAAACATACAGTAACTAAAAAAAAAACATTCAACTTAGTCATCTTTATCATTTTCTTTCTTCTGAATGTTCTTCATGCAAACCTCAGGTTTATGGAGGATGCGTCAGTGCATTCAAACTGCAATAATAAGTTTGAGGTTTATCATTATCATGCCTCTGTTTTTATGATTTGCATTCCTATACCTTCTGAGGGGGCCTTGGTTTACTGCTGTTTTATAAGAATACTTTCACAAAATCTCTGTTCATTACCTGATTGGTGGAAAGAAATAATCAAAAATCTTCACTAGACTGTTTTGTTTTTTTCAAGCTCTGTATCTGAGGCCTCAAAGTTTTTCACACCTATAACTGAGATGGTGTATTTTGACATGCCATCTCCAAATGTGTATCTGAACATTTCTTGTATTTTCTTTTTTTTCCCTGAAATTTTGAATAATAAATGAATGAGAACTTCTACTGTTTGCTCTATTTAATTCCCTCTGAGGCCACCCTTTCTAATCCACAGCGTCACCAGTTATCTCTCTGTGTCTTGTGAAATGTCGTCATTAGAAGATCTACCTCGCTTGTGGCAGCTGGCTTGGAGAAGTCCTCTGTCATCATCTCCTCATGCGGTTTCTGAAGGGTCCTCCATCTGGTCCAGCATGGTGTGAATGAGACTCTGCAGCAGAGGTACCAGTCTGTCAGCTGAGGTCAGGCTGCCAGATGACGGTACATGGATGAGGGCTGCTCTCCTCTGACCGTGATACAATGAGAAGTAATACGCAAAATCACACAGGTACCTGAGGAGGACAGAAAGCATTATATCATACTGTTGAGTGTCTGTTATCAACATGGCAGGAACAGATGCCTACCTGCCAGCATCTCTTGAATAAATGACATCCGTCCCTGCTTGTTTGAACTCTTTCGCGACAGCCCTCATGTTAACGACGGAGTCCAGTTTCTCTGGTCCTCCTTCCACACAGCACTGACTTTCAGGACAGAAGCCACACACATCTTTGTCCCTGTATCCACTGTTCTTTCCTGTTTGCTCCAAAAAGACGACGCTGGAACCTCTGGCTACGCCCAGATGTACAGCAAACTGGGACACGCACAAACAAACACAGAGTAAAGTGAGATATTCACCTTCTCATACCATAATCCGCTTTTAATTATGTATTTCAACATTCAGTATCTCCACCAGGGCCGTAACGACCATTCAGGATACTGAGGCATAACCTCTGTAGTTTTCCTGTTAAGTTTTTTGTTTTGTTTTGCAACTGCTTACACTCTACAAATAAAAAATAACAGGTGGTAGGTATTTATGGTTTGAATAGAATTCAAATTCAAGTTTGAATTGTTTTAGACAAATTACTATATCCAAATGAGACTGGTTTTAGGCTAATAGGGGGAAAAGGGATATAAATAAATAAAGGGAAATAAAATTCAAGATAATTGTAAAAATATATACTGTATATATTTTTATTTTTTAATCCAAATGTAGTTTGACACTATTTTTGGTATCTGCTCACATTTCCCTGGGTGAGAGGGACTTCCTACCTCAGTATTTCTACAAATCAAACGGCTCTGGCACTGGTCTTGACTTGTGAAGACTATATTTTTACCTTTGGGTGAAGAGTTTGCCACATCTCAGCAATGATTTGCTGAGTTTTAACATAACTCACTGGCACCTCCCTAATGAAAATATCAGTCCGCTTTCCAAATCCGACCAACTTCAAGCCCTTCAATAAAGAAATATTAGACATGTTTAAGTCTTTATGTCTCACAGGAGGCATGTAACATTGACCAATATTTTGTTTCATCATTACCTGGGCTGCTTTCCAGCTGGGGTTCACTAAGAACTGTCGAAAAGGTCCAAAGCCTAATAGACGGGATTGCAAATGTAAATGAACGCCAGTTTGAAGAGTTTGTGTATGAGCAAACACTTCCTACTTTACCTGTAACCACCACGACTTCGCCTCCATTCATAACGCAGTCAAGTTGACACAGTCAGTAGGAAGGATAGCTGTTACGCACTTTCATATCAGGACATACACTGAAAAACAACAAGGCTTATTTTAGCTCCCGCAGCTCACCTTTTGTCCGCTTGGAGGAGCTGTTCCCCGGCAAATAAAAGATGAAAAGCCCATATGGAAGTGATTCATTCAGGTGCCTCCGGGAAATTCTGACATCCAATGTACAGGTCTAAAACAAGTCACACATTTAATTAGCCTGATAATAAGACTAAACGTTTCGTTTTCACGCCATTTAAAAAACAACAACAATGTACTCATATTTACTTTATACTTAATAATACTAATACTTAATAGGCTATATTTAATTATTATTATTATTATTATTTAAAAAGTGTTGGTGGTTTTATTTTTACAATGTAACAAAATGAAGTTTCAAAACAAAATGTGAATAAAAGAGGCAAAACTAGATACAAAACAATATTTTGTTATATTATATATTTTATTGATATGACGTTTCAGTAAACATAAGCAACTATAGAGTAGCCTGCAAGACAATCATGTCGACCCATTAACGTTTTAATTGAATTCGTATAATTACGCACTTTTCCTTCATTTTAAATTTCATTTTACTGCATTTTCAGCATCTAGCTTTCTTTTTTTTTTATTTTTTTATTTAGAGTCTCAGAGTTGTTGTCACTGTGAGATTAGGGAGATATTATTTCAGACAGCACTTAAACGCAGCATCACATCTGCCAGGGACGCGCTTGGGACGATCCTGTGAGGCAGGAGCCGCCCTCCTGCTGCACTTGTCAAAGGGCACTGATCGCAAATTACATCCCAGTCGTGCCAACAGACGCACACACGCAAATAACACCGGGACACCCTGTCTCCTAGAGTATAGCTAATATACAGACAGGACCTTTTCTTTAAACTCACTTTTTCTAATTATTTGCCACTATGTTGCCTTTCAAGAGAACTTTTGAAAGCGAGAAACACCAGCTGCAGGAGCTCAACGGCAGACTTGTCCAGTATCTTTCCAGAACCAAGCAGCTGGAGCAGGAAAATGCGCATCTTATTACTGAAATAAATAAACTCAGACAAGCGAAGACGGCGGAATGGGAGCCGAAGTACATGGGTGAGATGCGGAATCTGAGGAGAATGGTGGAGCAGCTGTCGTTTGAAAAGTCCCAGGCGGAGATGGAGAGGGAGAAGCTATGGCGGGAGTTGCAGATGGTCCAGTCTCTGTGCAGCGAACAGACGGGGGTGTGCAGGGACATCAGTGGCGAGCTAAAGAGCTACGAGAAGGAGCTTCACCACGCTCACAAGACCAACGGTGATCTCCAGCAGCGTTTATTTCAACTAGAGGACGAGCGTAAACGCTTAGATGATGCGCACAGACGAGAAAAGGAGCATCTCCGGCGCCAGGTGGAGTCCCGGATGGTACCCATCATCACGCAAACTTATCGCGGGCCTCCGGCGGCCACCGTGGAAGAGGTGCAAGAGTATGCCCGCGGTCTGTCCGAAGGATGGATTGAGACCTTTGAAATGTACCAGCTGAAGGTGGAAGAGATGGAGCAGTCGATTAAAGCGGACCAGGCGAGGTTGAGTGATCTGCAGAGGGAGAAGATGATGTATGCTTCAGAGTTGGACAAATTACGCGCAGACGCGGAAAAACAAGGTCAGATTCAATTCCGCCTTGAAGAACAACTGATGCAGATGCAGGAGACATACCGGGTGGACTTCAGCGAATATCAGGTGAGGAAAAGTCCATTATAGGCCAACAAGAGTAGGACAGACCAGATCTATATTTCAGAGAGACTGAAGGGAAGCCAGATATAAGGAGATGTATTTTTATTTATTTTTATTTTTTATTAGTCCCAAAATACATATTGTAAATATAATACCATTTTCAAAATATACAGGCAGAATAATATCCCCTTTATCACGCTATAAGCCATGAGAGAGGGGGGAGGCTACTCCCTCTTGTCCCTGCCACACCCACTCTACTTAAAGGCACTGATGCAGCTGTCAGAGGCTGGTACAAATTATTCAACTAAATGATTATTATATCATCATCATCACAATCTATGCTGACATTTCTAACAGGACTATATATGGCCCTGTCGTAAAAGCATACGTACATGCAATAGATGTTGGTTCTGAAATTAATGCAACTCTCCCCACCCCCAATAAGCCTGCATAATGACATTACCATCATAATGTCGTGCCTGACATGTTTGTGTCCCCTTAACTGTCAAAAGCACAGGATCTTGCGTGCAACATTTGACCTCAGTGGAAAAGGATTGAATAGCTTGAGTAGCTAAAATACGTTCTACCTCTCCAGTACTTTATAGCTGCTAGATTACACCACCCACTTAAACCAATTAGCTGTCAGACTGACAAATCCTTATTAGCCTCCTAAAGATGGAGCCCGAAGCAGGTCAGTCAATTAGTAATGATTACACTGTATGGATGTTCACAGTAGGCATGTGTAGGGATGGTCACAATAACACATTTCTCACAGTTACAGTAACATTTAGAAGTGAGAATGACATCTGTCGAAGGATGTCAGATTAGTTATTGGAACAGTCTCATGCACAAATGACAGAAGCAGTCAGGGTCAGGATTAAGTGGTCCACACGATTAGTGCAGTCTGTTGGTGGGATCAGACTTGATTTTGACAAGTGTTCAGCCAGTTGGCCATCTTTCTGCATTAGTCAGCAAAAATAAGAGGTGGGGATTCAAAACAGGAAGAAAAAAAACACACATATTTGCAAAGAAAACAACACTAAAGGCTGCTGTGAAATAAAATGTGGTCACACACTTTGGTGGTTAACAATAATTATTACAGTATGTTCAGTTAAATTGCAGGGATAAACAAAAAATAAATATAATACCCAATGGACATATTGTTGACTTTTCAAATTTAACTCTGTGCAAAGTGAAAACTTGTTTTTTTGTTGTTGCTTTTTTTTCCCCCTCCAGATGATTATTCAGAAGCTGGAGCACGATAGGAATATGATGGCTGATGCTATTGCAGATAAGATGCGAGAGCATCAGCACCTTCTCCAGGTTAAGATGAATCTGGGCAATGAGGTGGCTGCATACAGGTGATGAGCTTATTTATTTTGACAGCTGTCCAATCAAAACTGATTTTTTTTCTTTGAGTAAAACAGACCTTTTCACAGGAGACATTTTGATCTGTTATAGTACGAAAAGCACAGGTGTTGCTAATAATATTAGGGATGGCTGCATTCCATTCAAGTGTCCCAGTAAGCCATGGCAGTGTGACAGGATCCTGAAACGGAAACAGCTAAATGGAATTCAACCCTCTTTTAAATCTTTCATTTCATTATTTACCTGTTTACTCCTGCTGTGGCATGTCCAAATGTCTTCAGTGGAGACAGAAAAAGCCAGAAAAACATCTACATCTACACTTTTTGTGTAGGTTATTTAATTGTTACTTTGGTTTGAGATGAAATATAAGTATGAGTACATATAATAACACAGCCAGTACACTCAGAAATTCCTGGCACTTTTTGTGAATGAAGAAAGTCAGCTAAAATTTGAAAAGGTACATCCTCTCTTTTCAGTGATATTTCAGTCATATTTCCATGCTTTCAAGACGAGATTACTGTTCAAACCAGCCCCCCACTGCCTGAAGCTTTCATATCCTGTAATAATAACAACATGGAATGCCTATTCTTTGCACAGGGTCACATTCTAACAGACTATTTTTACTCAAAGTTATTTATAAAGCACTTGTTTAAAAGGTACAATATCCAGTTATCCAGTTTTATTTTCAGCTATCCTTGTAACATCATAACCTCTTACCTCATATCCCAGGACATCTTTACAGTCTTCAACACTTGAAGTTTTTAAGGGCTATTAAAATTGTACTAAGCTAATTCTTAGGAAGTTCTTTAGAAGACTATCTACTCCACTGCGTGTCTATATAACTGTCTCTATATGGCACATTATCTGCTGGCACCTCCGGTTTGTTATGAATTTTTGGAATAGACAGAATCTTTTCCCAGAGACGTGGCAGCGGCATGTGTTATTGTGTGTCACGAGTCAGCTTTTGCTTTGAGATTCGTAGGGAAGCGTGGACCGCCCCGCGTTGTAACTCTTATTTTTAGGTCAGTCTTTGGGAAGGAAGTCTCTGGAGAGGTTGTTCCTTTTTGAGGCACGTTGGGTTGCTGTTGTATGTTTGTTGAACCATGACCAAGGAAAGGTGAGCTGCTAAAGCTAAATATTACAAGGTCTTTATTACATGACACTGGCTTGTTATGTTTTGATTATTACCACCTTATATGGCCAGGTCCTGGGTCTAACCATCTTGTAAGCCTGTTGCGTTTAGTTTGAGGGGGTTGAGATGGCAGAGCTGAATAATGTTCACCGTCTTGTGAGGTATTTGTCTTTGCTCTTTTTTTTCTATATATGGTCAAAAATAATTATGTTGAAATAGGAGGATAACCAGTGATTTATAATGACTTATTTGCCCTCGTCTCACATATGTTTTGTCTCCTGTTTGTTCAGGGCTCTCCTGGAAGGTGAGAGAGTGAATCTGCAAGATGCTCATAGGAGGGGAACTCAACATCAGCGAGAAAGAATAATAGGTACTGTGTTTGAAATTATTTAAATTAAGCTTAGCATTAGTTCATGCAGGACTTGCTTGGCTGGTCCAGGGAGCATTATCAAGCATAACTGTATTTCCAGTTGTTGCGATAAATGGTTAAATCTATGACGAGAGTGTTCCTGACTGAACTGCTGTCACATGTTGATCACTAGTACATTGTAAAACTAGTTGAATGAAATGGTTTGAAATTTTGGCAAATATGCTTATGTGCCTTCTTGCCAAGAGTTAGATGAGAAGATCGATACCTCATACGGATGTGAGTGGTATTGATCTTTTCATCTCTTGCAAAGAAAGCGAATAAGCTTATTTACCAAAATGTTGAACTATTCTTTTAAGTATCTACTTAAATATTCATGCTTATTAATTATCTGCCTCAGATATAAGGTTGCCTGCCCAGCCCTACACTCCAAGAACTTCCACCCTGACCACCAGAAAACATATGGATATCAGCTACACGCCACTGACTTCAAACCTGAGAAGATCCCCTGTGCCTCCCTCTGGGTCCATAAGTCCCTCTAGGATCATTCCTATTTCAGTTGCAGGCAGAGCTCGGCATCAGAGTCCTGCATCCAGGAGGGACATGATCTCATTCTCCAAAGCTCAGGCTGATGCCTCTGCCCCTGCTACCACCACCACCACCACCACGACTGCCACTGCCAAAGCTAAACAAACAGGCCAGAGTGAATACCAAATAAGACAACATGTACAGAAAACAGCAGCAGAGGAGAAAACTGTGAAAATCAAACCGGTCTCTCAAGTAGAGAACCAAGTCAGTCCCATTGAGTCCTCCACTACAGAGACTAGATCAGTGAGAGTGGTGTCACCACCAATGATGAGCCTGAGCAGGAAAACTGAGACTGAAAGCAAAAAGCAAGATGAAAAAGAGAATGATAATGTTTATGGAGAGGAGTTCAAAGAAAAAGAGAAAACAGAGCACACATTGGTCCCATGTGAGAATAAGATGTTAGACTCTGTGTATGTAGAGGATATCATCGAGAAAGTGATGGGACCAGCAGGTTTGGGAGCTAAGGTTTGCCCCCCGGGAGAACTGAAGGTAAGGTATCATGTGGAGAAAACTGAGCAGGAGGATGGAACGACTAAGACGCAGATTGTGTTGGAGTCCAAAGTGGAGGAAGAGCTGGATTTTTCGGAGGACTCTGCACTGGATGAACTACTGAGTCAAGGGGTTAAGAAGGTGTCACTGCAAGACATCGAGGACACAGCAACAGGAAGCATCATCAAGACCCTGCTAAGTGGCCTGCAGGGAAGCGAGAACTTTGAAAATAAGTCTGTCAATGTGGAAATCATTGAGGAACCGGTGGAGTCTTACAGTGATGAGGAACTTGAGGTTGAGCAGAAGTCCAGATCTAGTTTTTATGAGCCCTCCTCAACTTATTTCCAAATTGAGGAGCTAGAAAATGTCCCTGATGGCGCTCAGGTTCAGATGAGTGACAGAGATGCCATGAAAACCTCTGTGACAGATACAGATCATTGCAAGGGTGGATCTGTTCGAGTTCAAGAGGTTTCGAGAGAGAGTGAATCTTCATATTTCTCCCATGACCAAGAGCCTGACGAGTATTTTGTCTCCACTCCAGATGATAATCTTTCTGAACCCGAGGAGGGTGGTGGCATCACCTCATATGGCCATTATGGTATGGTAGATGACCTGTCAGATGAGAGATATTATCAAGATGAAGGTCTTCTCTCGAAAAGAGTGATTGTAGAGGAAAGCGACGAATGCAAGTTTATGTCAGGGGATCACTCGTTTGGAAAGGAGAGTTTCCCAGAGTGCATCATTGAAGAAGAGGTTCGCGTCTCCCCTATAGTGCAGGAGTCAATGCTCGAGTTCCTGAGAGAGGACTCTTTGGAGCCCAAAGAGCAGCTAAAAGGCGCTCTAGAGAAGCTACAAAGCTCAGTGTCAGGTCCACTGAGGGAGGAGTTGGCTTTCCTCACAAAAATGGGTAGTGAAGGTTCACAGAATATGGCTGTCGATGTCAAAAAAATGCAACATACAAGTGACAACGGCACCATGACTATAGTTGCAGAGATGAACGTCTCTCAAAGTCTGGAAGACTCTGGGCTGCTGGAGGCAGGAGATGAACTATCAGAAGAGCAGATCATGGCATCTCTCAGATCGTCTAACCTAGGGCTGGAGAAAGTTTTCCAGGGTGGGGCAGGAGGGGGATACAGCTTCAGAGTCACCAAAGAAGAGGATACTGCGTATGGTGAAGAGTTCGAAGGCCTCACTGACGAAGGAGTGTTTGAAATCACAGAGAAACACGAAAAACTGGGGCCATCAGAAAAGTCTGTCACCTTCCAGATGGACGTACAGGGCAGCCATGCTGAGGCCTCAGAGCAAGAGCTTCAATCTCACATCTTGGAAGAGCCGGTGAAGATTTCTCAAGAGAAAAGAGTTGCAACAGTTTACCTTGAAAGCCCGACAGATTAAGAAATAATTTGGTCAGAAATATTTTAAACTGAGTGCTTGCTTACTTGTTGAAGTGCACATAACAGAGGTTGTTGTGACGCAGCAGTCCACATACACTGCATTAACGCTGTTTGACAATTAATAATGCTAAAAGCTTTGCAGTAAAACATCATATATGTAATTGATTTTGGTGCTCTCTTTTACCATACCTACTTAAGAGTGTGTACCTAAAATGTGGTGTACCTTACATGATTTAAGCTAAATTCAGTTATTTAGTTAAAATTACCAGATTAAACACATATTTGAATCTATTAATTGTGGCAGTTCTACTATTAGAAATACTGAGGGCTAACTTTATATGGGGTAGTTTAGGATCGTAACATCTACATATTGTAGCAAATCTCCATGCTGGTGAAAACGGATGGAGTGCTGCGCTGTATGTGTTAACCTTTTTACAGCTCGTAGTTAATCTTTAAAGAGATTTGTTTATTCCCTCTAGATTTCTCTATTTTTGTACTAACCTGTGGTGTTCATCTTAAAAAGCCAATTCCTCAGTTTACAACACCCCATCACATTGTGTGTCTGCCATGTTGTTGAATATATTGAAAGCCAACATATGACAGTTAAGAGTTATGAGGTGCTGTGAACTGTTTGCAGATTGGGGCTTACATTTCTTTTGACTTGGGCACTGCTGCCAAATGGAATGGTTTTAGTACATACTGCATTGTGGAACACAGGAGTTTATTTAAAGCAGTAGTCAGTGATGTGTACAGAATATAGTGAAGCAAGCTTATATCTGAGGTATAGTGGGAGTGGAAAAAAGATGCTAATTGGTCTTAAGAAACTTTGCAAGTTTTGAATGCTAAAATGAAAGTGTAGTGCAAGTAAATGTAGCACTTAAAAGTGGTTAGGTAATTTACAAAATTGGGTTATTTTCAGATTATTTGACTTTTACTAACTAGACTTCACAACGAATGCCATATAACACATTTTGATTAATTAGAAGAAAAAAAAGAATTGCCTAGTATACAACCAAAGCCAGGTTACATGGTCAATGTAATGTTTGTAAAAATGTGTATCTTTACCATAGATTTCTAACTTCCTAACAGCAAACATTATAATCTGAACATGTGAGTAAGAAGCTGAGTATTCAAAATGGTAAATTATAGCACACCAAAAAGGGGTTGTAAGTAAGATGAAAAGAATGAAAACAAGAAGAATTTTAATGAATTAAAAAGGATTCAGCGATAGTGTTGCTAAAGAAAATATCGCATCTAGTTTTGATGTACAGTATGTCTTGTCTGGATAACTGTTGCTTGTAGACAGTTGTTGGTTATCACAGTGTTGGCTTGAAGGATTCACCTTTGCTCTCAAACATGAGTGTGTCCATGACCGTGACTATTTTTGGATCATCAGCTTAGTGGCACTGACTGTTCATTAGGGTTTGTTGTGTTGTGTACACGTTGCAGAGGCCGAAATGGTCCACTATGATTACAGTCTGGTTACATGTCTTGCACGTTTTGTCTAAGTGGTTGCAACATTTACACTATGATACTATTAAGTAATGTCTTCACAGATTGGCTCCTTGGCATTATCATGTTAAAGAAATATTTAGAAATGCAATATTTAGCGTGAATGCCATGCTTTTATAAATACGTTCATTCTTGAAAATCTACTAAATTAAAAAGTCTTGTTGCATTTAAGTGCCTAGATACAGCATATTTCCATACATTCTTCTCTGCAAACTGCAGCAAACTACATCAGTGCAATAAAATTAATAAGCAATATTTGTTAGGTTACTGTATATGTATGTACACAGTTTAATCTGGATACCATGTGCCATTTCATAGCATAAAAACAAATCACCATACAAAAATATACTGATGTAAAAAGAATGTTTTATGAGTCAAATGTTGATAAGATTTGCTTTTATTGACATAATGATTTATATTGAACAAATGGCATTATTGCTTTGGTAAAAAAAAAAAAAAAACGTTCCAGCCCTTATTTGGAAACTGATTCTTATCCTAACACAATTAAAACCTATTGTTGGTATGTTTTCTGAGTGTGAGTATTTCTTCAAAGTGAACTTATATCAACTAATGTACAAAGTGACACACATACATGTAATGCCAGTGGACATGACTAGTGTGATTGAAGCTAATTTTCAGCAGTAGTAGCTGTCTGTATTATCTAACAGACAGACAAACTTCTTAAAAAAACATGTCAGTATTTCTTGGTACAAACCTGCAAGATTATTGTACTGACAAAACATTTTAAGAGTCAGACATTGAGTTTCCATCATTGCTACTGGATGGTACAACTGAAAGTGTGTGATGTTTTGTTTTCCTTATACCTTGCCTCTGTTGTCTCTCAGCTACCTCTGGTGCCCTGCAAAACATACATTACATGGTCTCATTACTGATTTTGTCACCAGGAGAATCAAATGTCTTAATATAATATAAAGTATAGTTTTATTAGTTCAGCAGATTTACCGTGCCAGCATGTCCACAGCTTTTTGTGTAGCTTTTGTCATCTTTTGCTGAGGACCGTACAATAAACTCTGGATCTCCAGGCACTAGCATTTAAAATAAAAAAAATAACAGCAGTTAGTGCTCAGTGGAAGATGAGAGGTGCAACTTATACTCAAAGGGGAATAAACACTTCCTAGCAACATGTGAATGCACTAAACATCCCAAAATAACCACAGTTGCAAACCAAGGTTTAGATAACACCTGTGCTGACCACTCGGAGTGTCAGGTCAACAAGGGGGATTCTGATAGATTTATTACGAGCACTCCAAATCAACAACCCAGGAATCTGAGGTAGTTAACTCAACACATTTAAGATGCAGCCGGAGTCATTTTACACTCTACATTTAGTTTGGTCCAATCAAATGAGAGGAATGAGCAAAGACTGCTTAGCTATATGACATATCATGACAAACCGAAAAAAAGTCTAAACTTTTAACCAAAAACACGTGTTTATGATAACACAGCGTGCACACATACAGTTATGCACTAGGCATGATAAAAGCCTGCCTGCTCATTTCTGCAAGCGCCATAAATAAGATGTGGAGAACTTTGTTAAAAGTTGAGAAAGAGGGAGCGAAAAGTTTCCCTCTTCACCAGGGAAAGTAAAACGCTCTGTAATCTGGAACAGATCCATTTGGCGTCCTGGATGTTTTCACTGTTGCTAAGGTTGATGTAATGGAAGGCCTTTTTCAGCAACACTACAGACGAAGGGGGAAAGTGGCAAGTCTGTGTGTGCCATTGTTCTCTATGTTTTTTTAGTAGATCATATGTTCTGTATCTACTGTATGAGGCAGGGTTCCTTTGGAAAAACTAAGTTCCTCAATCAGAGTGCAGATGGTGTCACGCTGACAGGAAAAAAAAATACTGACATATCTTTTCTCTGTGTCAGGGTACTTAAGAAAGGTTACTAGTGGGACGTGCTGTAGAGAGTGTGCACTGATGTACCCTGTCAGTTCAGAGGGGGACTTGGACCCCCTCTGCCCTTAGATGTCATAACAAACAACATAGCAACCAGGCTTCTTTACTTACAGGCATGTCATTACTAGTATAAAGAAACCCCCATATACTGGTGTATTTTAGTATGTTTGATGGGCGGCAGAACAGCACTCATACGGCAATGTGCAGTCATACTGTATGTGTAAAACAAAAACACTCATTACATAAGGAAATAAGTAAAACGGTAACAGCTATAGAGGAGGAACATGGTCAAAATACTTAAAGGGCTGCTATTTATTCAATGCATGTGTGCTGAAAGACATTTTTGTTTCAAAGGACATAATTGCATGCCTCACTAATTGGGGCTGGTGTCCCTTTAATTGACAGCAGTTAGCACACTGCCATTCTCCTTCCAAAGTTGTGTTGCCCATCTGTCAGGCTCCGTCCAGACTGAGGAAACACAAAGTCACTCTGTGATATTTTACACCAGGGAGGACAGCTCTGCACACTGCACCCTTCCAAGATTAGCATGCAACTCTGATAGCACTGAGCTTTAGGGAGGATGGTGGAAATAGCTCATCTCAATAGGTCAGGGACTCTGTGTGTATATTTTGAACTGGCCTGGCCTTTTATTAAACCCTCCCAAATACTTTGGCAGAGACAATGTCATGTTCTACTCTGTCCAGCATCTTATGATACGTATTTACAGATAGTAGCCAAGACAAATATTAGTTGTCCTGTTTGTGTTCTGTAACTTGTTATTACCTTTGTCATGGTCCTGTGGGCCTGCTTCACCCTGCCCTCACTCATCTCCATACTTCCTATCAGCTGAAGGGTGTCTGCTACCTCGGCACTCAGGTCACCGAAAGTAGAACTCTTTGTAGCGAGAGAAGCTCTCTGGATTTCCACACATCTCTGCAATGGTACATTGAAAATGGGTAAATCATATATTGCCTTCAGTAGTGAGAGCAGTACCCGGGTTAGCAGGTGGAACAAATGACAATCACAAACTCTGAGGGTGTTTCCATGGAGCAAAAATATGATGTCTAAGATACTCTTAGTCTGGAAGGAATCACTGTAGTGGCATTGTCTCACTGTTCTTACAGGTGTGTATATCTGTACGTGTTTGTGTGTGTGTGCGTGCGTGCATGCATGCGTTTAACCTCTTTGTGGCCACTGAGGAGGAGGAAACGACAGTAATCATCCTGGGCCGCGAGAAAAGCTGGATCCTGTGGACCTACAGAGTTTTTGTATGCACTCAGACTCTGCTCAAAGTAGTGACCTGCAGAGTCTACACCAGCATGGGGAAAACACATACATGACGCATGTTAACTATCACTGCTATTGCTTAAACATAGTATACTGCTGATGAATCAATGTATTATGGTATACAGTCATACTCATTTTCTTAGTTTTCATAGCTACCATGGAGCATACATTTGCCTTGAGATAGTTGACATGGGTGAATCATACGGACATGACTGAACTTGAATGTCTTCAAAGAGACTACTATAAGTCTGGTTTCCATAACTCAATCTTAAAGAATGTCACATACAGAAAGACAATGGGAGATTCAAACCCTATATAACCCCTTGTTGCATATCGCTCAAGCCTAGCCCGTGAATGAATAAACTCACCATTGTGATGGGGCTCTGCTGCAGCAGAAAGGATGAGGGCCAGGCTGTGGGAGATCTGAGCCCCCTCTAGCTCCTCTGGGCTGTGACTCATAGCAATGGCATGAGCCTAGCAGAAACACCCACGTGAAATAAGACAGATCACATATCACCAAATAAGAGGTGTGGGAACAATACCTAACAACAATGCCTGGCACCGTCTCAAGAAGCCCTCATGTGTTTATAAACAGTACGTTGTGCAGTGTGACTGATATGCCCCTTGCCTTGGAGAGATGCTCTATGGCTTGGTCCAAATGACCTTTGTCCTGTTCAATGGCGGCCATGTCCCTATAAACCGAAGAGGTCTTCTCTGGCTTACCACAGTCCTTCAGCCATTGCAGAGACTTCTCACACTGGCTTAAGGCCTCCTCTGGTCTGTTCTGTCTCCTATAGACCCTGAAGAGCAGAAAGGACAGACAAATGGAGAGCCTGTCAGAGACGGAAAGACAAACACAAAGACAGCAACCAGTTCAACCCACTATACTATAAGGCATCAATGCAGATTAATGATTAGAGTGCGTACACTTCAAATAGTTTGTCTGCATCCCTTTGTTTGCTCTGCTGAAGTATGTTTAAGCAATACACTGCAACAAAAATGCTATATAATACTCTTCATTTAGAGTATTAATAGAGTACAGTATATACCCATACGCCTGCTACTTCTGCTACTATGAACCTGTTTTACATTACAGAAGTAAGTGCTTGGTCTCTAGCCAGATGATGTAGAGTGGTGAAGGCTTTTGGCTGATGGCTGCAGTTGTAGTGCAGACTATAATAGGGAAAGCTTGCACATTGCCCTTTTAATTGTTTTTGGTTGCATCCTTTCACAAGTCGCTAACTGTCTCCTCTGGGACTGAAGGTTACACTGCTCCTAACCCCCCCACTTTAACCACAGCCTCTCAGTCTCTGATGAATAACTCCTGCAGTGTGTTCAAACTCTCATTCTAAAAGGTGTCTAAATAAGGGGAACTCTTTCAGTCTCAGTAGAAACCACCATAGCAAGGATGAATATCTAGCTCAGAGTTCTACACGTATAACAATTTGTCACCCATCTGTACATGTGTTGTTGCTACCAAGTGCTTAGGCTTCATGTTTTGCTCATGCACACAACAGTCGGTCTTTGCTCTTTTAAAAGACAGTCAATTCCTTTCATACTGTACTATGGGGTTTCTTGGGCTTCTACAGAGCAACTGGGTGGGAGAGTGGGGAGAGGGGATGAGACAATGGCTGCAATAACCACTGCAAGGCCTCTGGATCCCATCAGGATACTCTGCTAACGGCTCCAAACCGTCTAATGGACTCTCAATTGCATTCAGCTGTCCAGCTAAGGGGGTGGCCTTTCTCAGAAGGCGCACCATTCACTACTATACAATCTATATCTACATTGTTGTCAGACAGCAGAACAGGAATCCAATTCTCACACCCACACTGTGCAGAGAATACTTGTATGTGGTTATCTGAATGACAATTCACTTACCTACAGAACGCTTTATGTTTGATTTAAGGTTTTATCTGACATGATTTCCAGTACATACAGTATACTTTAGCAGGGGTCAGCCTGTGTGGGAACCTTAAGTCTAAACTTGACAGTATTATGTCATGTTCACATCCCAGGACCATATGAATCTGGGTATTCATTCAATTCGCTCAGTGGTTAAATGTCAGTAGTACAGGTTACAAAAACACTGATTGTTCATTGCTTTGAATTTTCCCATGAATCCAAGATTATCCTAACATACCGTGATGGATAGTAGGAGTGCCATGCTCGTAAGTGTTCATGAGGCAGGACTTCAGGTCCTTTTAGGGCATGGCTGAAGCAGAGCTACATTCCAGCATGGCTTGAGTCCTGCCATTCTGCCTGCATGGACAGAGACAATACCCCTCTATCCTCTCATTCACTCTGCATCCTTACGCACTTCCTGGCAAGACGGTAATATGCCACATCCCACTGAAATCTACTAAGAGTCCACAGGGCAGGGAATTAATATAATTAAGGATTTGTAGATGTGTTGCCAAGCAAGCCACATAGCCCTCTTTTGTAAACGTTTCCAGAACATAGTTGACGTAAATTGGCTCTGGGCTTTCACTCGGAAAACGATACAGTAAGGCCAAGCCAAAGTGAAAACAGAGGGGCAGAAACACAACAGCTCGCTCCAGCAAATCTGTGTGGTGCTTTAAACTGATGGCATTGTAATTGATGAGGCTGTTTATTGTGCCTCAGGTAGATGTGGGCCAAAGACTATGGAGAAGAACACTAAACTACCTGTTCAGTCTTCGGGTAGTGACTCTCAATCACGGCCGGTTTCATTTCACCCAACTAATCAGAGACAATTTTACATCTGGAATAAGAACTACCTTTTTGGAAGAAATACGACACTGGATCCCAAGCATTAGAATACCTCTGGAGTTTGGCCAACAGATGCTGTGTGTTAAGCTATGTCCAGTCAATAGCCTACATATGCAATAAGGATAAGCGAACGGGGCCATTGATTACCTCAACAGCACAAACTCAAGAGAATATTTGGTGAATACAATGTATTTTTTTCAATTAATATGATACATGAACGTGATAATTAAGGGTGTAGAGATTGTGGAAGAGTTTCCATTAATTCATCATTCAACTGGAGGGAAGTTATGAAATACATTCTAAAATGTTTTAATTAAATAAAATCTGTCAACTAAGATGTAGATTTAAGACAGCAACAGTTATAAAGAACTGAAGAAAAGAAATGATCTTAGCAGCCATGGCCAAGTCTGAGAATATGAGAACACACACAAAACTGATTTATTGACCTAACAACAAATATCCATCTGGCTGATCATTAGTAATTGAATCTCTAATTATGTGTGCTCTCCCTTGTTTTTGTCATAACTTTGAGCTGGTTCATGACAACACCTTGAGTGGGAATCTAAAACCGGGCAGAATTTTTGGACCAGGATCTACAAGAGAGCTGAGCTTACTTTATTGTTGCAGGTTTTGGTGGGAACATTCCCCTCCATCACAACAGTGCTGACTGACAGAGCTTTAGGAGCATGCCAAAATCTTAGTCATCACCTAACAAAAGAGATTTAGCAAGCTTACACACCAGCCAGAGTCTGCACATTTTTTCAATTACACACATCATGTCAACAAACTCTGACTCTCTGAAACAGACCAAGATGGCGTCACTTACAAATACCGATCAGTGTAGCTCACCTCAGATGCTGATCAGGCTTCTTTACTGTAGATGCTGCAGGAGTATTGCTGGTATTTACCTCGCAACAGGATTTTTAAAACATTGGGTCCTACGTTTATTTACCTTAGATTATGTGTAAGATGGGATCCCCTGTTAAAACATCGTCACCCAACTATCGTCTTTGCTTAAATATAATACTGGAAATGTTTCCTCACTAAAACTAAGAAAAACGTTTAAAGAACTGATCCAAGGGCACCTGGGCAGCTCACCTGGTAGAGCGCACCCATATAATCAGGCTTAGTCCTCGACGCAGCGGCTGCGGGTTCAACTCCGACCTGCGGCCCTTTGCTGCATGTCATTCCCCCTCTCTCTCCCCTTTCAAGTCTAAGCTGTCCTGTCGAAAATAAAGTATAGTAAAGTAAGCCTAAAATGCCCAAAAAAACAATCTTTAAAAAAATAAAAAAGAAAGAAGAACTGACCCAAATTATGACAGTATAGGTCAGCTTTGTAACACAAACATTGTGAGGTTGTCAAATGTTTTGATGGAGACGGGCCTGTATTTTTTTGTGACAAAACTTACAGCTAATATATGATACAAGCACTCATGTGGAAATTATACATTTCACATACAAGGATTAACAGGATCCAACTTAACATAAATACATTAGTGGGGTGATCTCAACCCAGGTAAGACTATACTTTATTTCCTGGTTGTGCTTCTAATTTCACCCACAGTGATCTAAACTATGAGAAGTGGCTGCTATTTTTATGTTGCCAGGCCACACAGTTCCCTTAACAGACTATCTGACTCTCCTACACTTGATGTCTCCACCATAATCCACTAAGTCTTTAATCTTTTCCTGGGCATGTAGTACTGCCCTTGGAACCTCTGTTGTCAATACCACCACCAGGTTAAAAATGCACATTGTAAAATGGTAGACACAAATCAATAATATGGAAATGGTACACTTAACAGAGAATTAAAGAGCTTTACAATATCTCAAGGACCAGATTGTAAAGGCAATTACTTACTGTGGTATTCTGGTGAGGGGAGTTTATAATTAAGGAGGGAGTCAAAGCTAGAGAAAAAAAAGGGAAACATGCAGAACACATAATGGAGAAATGCTTTTAAAAAGAGGAGAAAAGCCTCTCTCCCATCTGTGCCTCTGCTTGAGCAGTGACTGTATGAGTGGACATGCAGAAACCCCACCCAGCAGGTCTGCAAGCATCATTACAGCACACCCACGCCGACTGCTGAGTGGACTGGACAACCACAGGGGGAAATCCTGACTTGTTAAACTGTTGTTTGTAAGAGAACATGAAATAATGGTGTTTTTACTGGCATAACCAAGTTAGCAAAAAACCCTCCACTCAGAAAAAACATGTAAAAGGTAGGGTTAGGATTAGATTTGATGTGAATTTAGAAGAACATATCGCCATCTTGTGGCCAAACTTAAATGCAAGGTAGCCTACTGCTTTTGAAATTAGTAGAATTGAGAAAAACTAATTTTATTTAGTTATAATAACAATAGCGGAAAATGTAAAATTGTCCAGGCTATACTCTGAATCTCCTCTAGAAAGACCTGACACATTTTAATCGGCAATTGTGCAGAAAGTTATTTGGCTCAGCTGCTATTACAATAGGCTGCAAATATTTATACATTTCTCACTTGTCGATTTTGGCAATATATCTGCTCTGTACTGCTGCTGCTAAAAACATTGTTTTTGCACTACTGAACCTGGATAGACCAGTGGAGATTTCCAGTGCAGTCTTCATCTTCTCTTCCTGGTTGATGCCACCATGTTGATGAAGCTCCTCAAGAACATGTTCTGCCTCCAGAAAAGAGGATTCGGCCTCCTCAAGAGTTGAAAAGGGTCAAGGAATTGTACAGCTTGTTATTTGAGTGGATTTCAGTTCCTGTTCAATCTCATACATTATTGTAAAATATATCATGGCAAGGATATTTGGCTGTAAGCAATGAAGCGCCTCCCTGTGTGAGGTGTACGCTCAGTAAACACACGAGAACCTCGAGATTTTCACCTCTGCAGGAGGAGATGGAGGGGCAGAAAGGCAGCAGCTCTCTGGCCAGAGCCGAGTGCTCCTGGGCCTGCAGTCCCCAGCCTGAGGCGACAAAGAACACTCACTGAGAGTGTAAATTAAACAGTATGCTAACTCTAATCTAATCTGAACATCGTCTCAACCTTATCCTCAATTAATCATTTCCCTAGATGGCCATTATTGGGACAAAGAGCAAAGTAAAACCACATTAAAAAATGATTACTGTAGTAGCTAATCGCTATAAAGCATGGGCAGCTACATGGATTGATCTTACACTTTTTTAACACATCTTTCTTAGGTAAAACAGCAGGTTCCTAAATTGTAGGTGTATCGATCAAAGACTGCCATATGGATTGTGGAGGCCCATCTGTTTTAAGTGACAACTTTTTGAAAATAAATTTCATAATATGCAGTTAAAAATTACAATGTACTCACAGTATTTTATTTCTTTTTAAAATTACCTTTGAACTGAAAATATGCTTTAGCCAGTCTGGCATGTGCCTGGGCTAGTTTCAGATGTCCATCCCCATGCACCAGCCTAGTCAGAGCCACACAACGCACCAGGTCCTGGATGCAAGCATCAAACTGAGCAGGTACAGTAAACAACTGTCAGTATCATCTTGATAGCCCACTGTACCATGCACACACATCAATAATACGTCTGTGTTACAGCTTAGATTCACATTTAGAAACAAATTTCAATCATTCACCTGCCTGGGTGTCAAGCTTAGTGAAAACATTACGTTCAAACTTGAGAAAACAGGTTTATCTCTAATGTGAGGTGTGTGTACAGCTGAAACGATGAGTCAATTTATTGATTAACCGACCGACGTAAAATAAAGTAATTTAAACAAGTAGAAATAGCAAGCATTCAGCTCCAGCTTCTTGGGATTGAGGATTTACTGCTTGTCTATGTTATATATCACTGTCATGTGAATATCTTTTGGGTTTTCCCTAAATAAATCATTTTTGACTATCGGAAATTGTGATGGACATTTTTTTTAATATTCTCTGACATTTTATAGACATAATTGATTTGTTGAAAAAATGCCTTTGTATGCACATAAGTATACTATTTTTTTATTTTTTTTTGGAGTATCTGGTTACATGATGCACATGTAAATATCTTATCCTGGTTTCAGAAACTGGATACTGTAAGACCTTATAAAAATATGATATGCTACCTGGAGTAGGCTACTCAAGAAGTGGCTGAGACAGATAATCAGAAACACCCAGATGCTGTTATGATCCGCTTGTATAAAATATGGTATAGATTAAATACCAGATGAATATCTGCCCTGTAAAACGTCTCCAGGAAAGGTTGTGAAAGCATATCTTCTGTGCACAACTAACTGAAAAAAGAATGCAATATGAATTTGTTAGTGCAACCCATATTGTACCCACCTCTGGGATGTCTTCATGGGCCTGAGCCTGGCTGTCAAAGTGTTTGAGCTTTTCTTTAGGTGCCATCATCCTCATAAATTCCTTTTTAGCATTTCCGGTTTGTGAGGGGCTCAACACATCTGAGGAACAGGGAGGAGATGCATTCACGTCCCTGTTGGTGCATCCCATGCTTTCAGGGGATCTACAAGTTTGGTCAAAAAATATGTCAACACATTTTTGGAAAGGATAATGTACATTTGAAGAAAATACTTTGCAACGTTGTCTGGACTGCTAGCGGGCGCCTGAAAGTAGACTTAATAGATTAGCTAGGACACAGTTAATATGGGAGTTAATACTTTCTTTATTCTAATGTTCTGTTCGGTGGAATAACGTTAGGTACCATCAACATCTAGCAGCTAGCTAGCTATCTAGCTAGTGTTAAATTACCTTAACAGGTCCACGGGTTAAATAGCTAAATATGTTGGTAACATTAGCTAGCTAAGAATAAATCACTTACTCAGGCGGCGGAGACTCGGAGGAACTGGGTCGTGTTTTTGTCATTGCGAGTTCATCAGCCATTCTCTTTAATTTTACAAACAATCAGTGGCAGCTTGTGGATGTAACTTTAACCACGCCATAAGCGTTTGTGTTCTATACGTTTTTGTTTCCGTGGTTACAGTGCGCTTGCTACAATAGCTAGCTAGCGTCTGCTGATGCTGTTTCAGTTGGTTGTGCTCATGGTTGTGCTTAAGATAACCGAAACACTAGCTATCTTACCTTACGCTATGGTCCTAAAATGCAACTCTAAAACTAAAAGCACGTCACTTACAGCTAGTGTGCAGCTAGTGGGCTGTACGGGACTGAACTAGAGTATCCATAAACAAAACCACGGAAAACGTAGAAAATCCTTCCTGGAGGTACACCAAAGACCGTAACACTGGCACAAGTGCGTGGGTGCATTCAAGAACTGCGCTGTTCTTAAAATAAAATAAAAAAAATTAGATGGCTTTAAAGTGTGATTAGTGTCAATGGGGAGTTAACATGGGCTCGTCATCTTATTATTTTCCTCAGGGGCCCCTAGCAGGTTGACTGGCCATGTAATCTAAAGTCTTTTACAGCGGATAAAAATATCCTTGAAGTTAGAATTTTTATAAGAGTCAGTATTGTACAAATCTAAGAACTTTGAACACGTTTTTAACATATTTATTGTAGTATTCTAATTTCTCCACAAGATGTCACTATAGTAGCACAAGAGTAACAGTCCCAGGTATACTGCAGGTTTAACAGTTGTGCTCAGGAGAGTATTTTATATATATAATATTATTGTGTTCTTTTAAGAAGTAATGGCTGGGATTTTGGCCTCTCCTAAGGGCATGCACACTTTAAAGTGTTGAACTGGCCATATTTAATCCCAGGGCTGTTATCTTTTTTTCAGTATTATCCAAACCATTTATTTAATGTTTTATCAGACCTCTCAAGATGTTGCTTATTTTTAGCTAACCATAATTTTGTCACCTACACATGCCAACAGTCTGAAAAATAGTAAAACATGAACGTCATTTTCCCTGGCAAGTATTTTATGATGCCATATAATCAAAAGCATCATCGTGAATAGAAGAAAGACATGCATCGCTGTCAGTCAGTCAAAACCATCTTGGATAGAATCCACGACAATACATTATCTGTATCCTTATTGGTCAATATGGTAGTGACAACACTGATCTTAAAATTGTTCAAAGTCAGCAGCTAATTAGTTTTAATGGGGGGTGCTAAATGGACTGAAGTCATGGCAGTGCACGGGTGGAGAGGTGCCACTCAGATGAAATGGTAAACAATGAACCTGAAAGATGTTCCTCTATGTTTTGCAGCCTTTTGGAAAGCAGCACATTTTCCTACAGTGTTTTCTAATTGGTTGTTGTTCTCTGAAACTACACTGCCATAAGAGCTATTTGCTAACGGGCTCTGTATCGGTCCAAATCTCCTGCAAATAAACAGATTAAATCTTCTACATAGCAACATGCTTTCCCCTCTATTTACTTATTTATTATATGACAATTTATAAAGTGCATTCAATTTTGTAGGATTATAGATCTGAAGGATTAGGTTTAGGGTTTAAAAATACAGATAAGGAATACCTGTGTTCCACATTACAGTACGTTTATGCATACATACATGCTATATGCCAATAGTGAGAAGAGGAAATGTACATTTCCTTGTGAAAATATCCTTTCTTACATCAGCGCCCAAAAGCCATGCCAAATAAACAAGAAGTAACGTCTCTGTGGCTGCTTTGAGAAATTGGTCTCCGGAGAGAGCTTTCTAGGTGAATTTATTCTGTATTGGGCTGGCAGTATGTGTACTGTCACCACTTTTAAACTCGGGGCAGGGCACATTTTGTGTGCACGACTGCCTAAGATAACTTCTTCTGGCTCCTTGGGATGGCTGCTGCCGGTTGATTCTGGCAGGCCATGAGACAACCCGTTTATTTGTTTGTTTGTCCCGTGAGTTTTTGGCTGGCTGTTCAGGGCTCTGTTTGGCCCCGGTCCCTGTTGGGCTTCTATTTCTGAAACCCAAGTGGCTCTTAATGAAGCTGGTAGGGTTGGCATGGGCCCTCAGTAAACCCAGGCCTGATCAGACCCTTCTTCTTCTGCCTTGGCAGCCACACTCCATTTGCTCCCTCTGGCTTCCTAATTTAGTAACGGTGGGTAAAAATATGTGCTAACGAACAAGGTCTGGTATGTCAGGCTGGCGTCCAGAGAAGAGGGAGAGAGGGGAGGGGGGTGAGGAGAGGAGGCTGTGTGTGTGTGTGTTTGTGTGTGTGTGTGTGTGTGTGTGTGTGTGTGTGTGTGTGTGTGTGTGTTGTTTTCACAGCAGGCATCTAGTGACAGGGGTAGAGTCACTCAGACCCCTCTGACATCTGTGTGTTTGCATCTATGTGTAGACATTCGAGGGAGCGAGTGGGGTTGGAGGGTGAGCACTTAAAATTTCTCACCCTTGCCAAACTCCATTCAAACACTTCTAATCACTCTTCTGTTTAATTCCAACCACACTGCACGGCTGCAAGATAAACCTATACAGTGCAAATGGACAAATTATTGAAAGAGTTGCATTTCATCAAGTTACTATCTGATGGTGTTTTACACACTGTCTGTAGTTTTTGCTTAAGGATGCTAGCACCTGTAAGCCATGTGTGTTTTAGGTTGAATTTTAGGCACTATAGCGTATCATCCTTTCCACAGACTTGGAGTCACATCTGTTACTTTTAGTACAGCTTTTGAATTAGGCATACTATATAAAAGGTTAACAATTATAGATCAGTAATATGTCATTTGGTAGAAGAACGTTTGGGTTGCTGTGTTGTTACATCTTTGGACATTTTACCATTATGTAGAACGGGCAGACATAAACTGAGCAAAAATGTTGAAACACTTTTAAATCAACTGTTGTTTTTAGAGTGAATTCTGGCTGGTGTATAACCTCCTCCAGTGTAACTTGCTTTGTCTTTTTATCTCTCATCTTATCCACCAGGATGCCACCTCCAGTTTATGACCCCTCTGCTACTTACTTTTAGGAAAAGAGCTTCAGAGGATCCAGACCATACTCCACATATAAACTATGACACCTCACTGAACATTCTGAGTTTTATGCATATTGTTTTGAGCTGATGTATTGCACCCTGAAGCTATTTCTGTTCTGTTCAGCATCTGTGAGAGCTTACTAGATCCATCGGGTAACCCTTTTACATGTGAGCTACAGAGCTTCCTGGTCCAACTCTATGTATGCTGTACGTTTAGCTACAAACCATGCAGGCAGCGGAAGAAAAACATGTTTTTAATGTTATGTTTACCCTATATATACACCTCAGACTTTCAAAGTTCTCCATCTTCCATGGACCTGTTCCAACAAACATTAACAGTGAATAACTTTATTGAGGCTATTTCAGTGAAAGACATGGGAGAAGTGGTGCCAGTAAACTGTCATACAATGGCTCTAAATATTTTATTCAGAAAAACGTTTGCTTCCTAAAATGCCAGACCTTATTTGAAATGATACCAAAGTGTAAGCCTTTAAAAAAACAGTGCAATGTGATGGTAATAAGAGCTTTTAATATTTTGTTTCATAGATTAGAGCACCCACTGCCCGAGCCTTTCCTTGCAATTACTCCATTTTCATCTGTCAAGACACTCGGCCATAGAAATCTGCCCTCAAGCACTTTAGCACTTGCCCTTTTCTGTTCACAGTTTAAGAGGCTCGTGGCAACCTTGTCAACTCCACTTGTAAACCCAAAGCAATAGATGAAAACAGAAAATGTCTGTCCATGTCCAAGTCTGTTGGAAGGCAGCAGCAGCAGAAACTCTGCATTTACAGACAGCACAACAGCTGCTCTTACTGTACCTTTTCATCGAATTATCACAAAAAAAGTAATCACATGATTAGTCACAAAAACTGTGTCTTGCAACTACTTGCACACAGAGTTTTGGTAAATTCCCTCAAGCTGTGTGCTGAACTTTTAGCACACAATTGTGTGGTCACAGACAGGCTAGGTAACAAACCACACTGTGCCCAGCTGTGTTATTGACATGCAGCATGATTCTCATGGCTAGATTTGCCTCATTGAGCTGAATCAGAAATGAAAAGATCCTCACAACACAATTAACATTTTTCGTCTTTGATCTACTCGTCATGCATCATTATGAGTTTAAAGCCGTATAATGTGTTCATTTAGTTTTAGTTTTAATATGAGTATCAATAATATAATAGAAAATAGAATACATTTGTGAAACAATCTCCTTGGAACTATTATAGCAGTTTCATAAAGAGATCATTTGTTTGAATGTTCCCACTTGGTAGTGGGCAAACAAGACAATAGAGACCAGATATTATTATGTCTTAATGAACAACTCTACCCAGCGAAGTGCTTTACCTGTCAACACAGGAACATGTTTGAGTCTTGCATAACAAGAAAATAAATTACGGAGCCACTTCTCAGATAAACAAACAAGCGCTGCCCCTTTTTGGAGTAGTTTTTGCTTGTTAGATACACATGTCACAGTTATTGTTAAAACCACAAACTAGCACCTCACTTTATACAGCTGTCCCCACTTCCTGTTAACCCACAGACACCTACCCTCAGCAATGAACATCAGCCATAACAAATAGGCTATAGTAGGAACTGATAAAGTAGACGGTACAGGCCTATAGCCACCCTAGTGGAAGGTTGTTGTTCTTTCAAAAAGTGGACCTTTTTGCAGTTTTCCCTCAATTTGTATTTAATAATGAGGTTTAAATACTTCATTTTGATGTCTTTGGCCTAACAGATTTTGCTCTGAGTGCATAAAGTTAGTTGCATGGGTTGTTGATACATTAGACGTTAGATTGTTACATGTCGCGTGTCAGTTAATACTTTCACAAAAGTGGTGCTTTTAACAAGATTAGGGCTTCAGTTTGGTATAGATCATTTTTATTTGTGGGCGGAGTCTTAAACTATGGACCTTTGGCAGTGTTTGTGTGTGTGTGTGTGTGGGGGGGGGGGGGGGGGTAATTTGAACCACCTGAAACCCCCCCCCCCCCCCCCCCCCCCCCCCATCTACGGGCCTGCGGTATTTCATGTGATATATTTTTTTATATAGTATATATATATATATATATATATATATATATATATATATATAAAAGGTTTTTATCCCAGCTACTGGAGCAGTTCTGGAGTTAAAACACAACTCTACCCGTAAGAGACTCTCTGATATTCCTGTTTTATCTTTGAGAACAATGTAGTACATTTATTTTTGACTGAAACCCCAAATTTGGTAAAAACTGGCACAATTCTATAGCTGTTAAATTGCATGAGTGGTTTACCACTTTAACAGAGTTATCCTATTCTGACTCACAGCAAATATGCCAATGTCTTCACAGCTGCTGCGTTTCAGATAAAGCATGTTATTCGCACATAGAATAAGAAATGTGTCTCAGTACCATAATCAAAGTATTTGTGCAAGTAATGCCGCTGTAAAGAAGTAGAAACAAAGCCAGGCACTTAAGCCAGGCGCCCCTTCCTTTGAAAATGACTGAAGCTGTCCACAGCAAAGACACGATAGTCGCAGTACGATAAGATAAGCTCTCTTTCCATGCAGCAGCATCGTTCCATGCCAGTGCTTTGTTTAACAATAGTTTTGTATTCAAATGTGAATTGTCCTCTGCTATGGCAGAGACTTAGAATGGCTTAAACTTGTGTTTATCCTTACCCAAACCTTGGCCTAATTTAAAGCGTATGCAGAAAACAAATCTACTATTGTTTCACCACTAAATCTTCTCTACTTTCTATTCAATGTAAAAATCAAAGATTACAGAGAGGAGGTTATATTGCCATTCTTTGTTTAGACAATGGCGCACTAAACCAATAACTGTGTTTTGTGTGCTGACAGCGTGTACGTTCCTTCATAATTGCAGTTTTAGCAACACTGTGACAGGGAGATATGTGTATGGGGGAGTTTCAACTTCTTCCATTGGCCCTGCAACTGTTCGCCAGATATTTCCAAAATGATGAAGAGGAGTTTGTCTGCATCTCTGCCCCCTCAAAACCAAAACACTCACACACTCGAAGATAGCATTGCCAACGACATCCCTCCAAATGATGAGGATGGTGCGGCTCCTTGTTTTTGATACACTGTGGTCCAGCCTTGTACCCCCTATCTCCTTGTTGGTAACCAGGGCGAAAAATCTGCAAGTTGCCCATTTGCTCAATCAGAGTGCTCCAAATCACAGTTAATTGTGCTTATGCTACAGAGGGGTCCAGCATTAACATGTTTCACCTGATTCTCCAACTACATGTGTAAAACGTGCGGCAACTGTCCAGGAAAAGAAAAGAGAAACAGAGTACCTCTCTATCCAAAAGAACGTCAGGTTTTGCAGTTATATGAACTTTAGATATTTTTCCATCTCACTTTATGTAACATAATCTGTGATGCACATTTAATGTCCAATGAGTCATCCAGTAATATTTCAGAGGACTTTTTCTGATATCATAATAATGAGAAAATGTTGTGAATATGGCACTTTGATGCAGTCACTTTGAACAGGATGCTGACTGCTAAAGAAACTGATGCCTTCTGCTTAAAGCTGAAATGAAAGCACACTTAAGACTTGACCAAACCACACATTTGACCCCCACCCATACGAATATGCGTCCAAAATGAATGGTAGCAATAGGAATTCCAATAGAGATTCATCAAAAGAAGAGACTGTCCTCCCCAAAAAACGCTCCCATAGTACGGTGTTCATTTTAGGACATCCTCAGATCTCAGACTCAAACGAAACGGCCTTGTCTTGGCTGAGGATGATGGAGGTTTTTCTGAGGATGAGGCCATTTTTTCTGAGGATGACACCTGAGTCTGAGATCTGAGGATGTCCTAAAATGAACACCGTACCATAGGTTGTTTGTTCAAGCAGCAATTACGACTCATATTAACGTTTCTAGTGGTGGTGCCCTCTAGTGGCCTCCCATAATTAATACTGGAGCAAAGCAGGAAGTAAGGAAATGAAGATGATGAAATTCCCCCATGGAAATTCCGCATAAGGAGGTAGGATTGGGTGATGGATAGGTCAAACCAACACGCCTGCTCTATGGGCCGCACAATGCAGAAGCACTGCCGATCATCCAGGTAATTGTTGGCTTCATGAAGGCTTCATGCGGCACTGAGCAACTCTTATAGGAATGAATGAGGCTCCGCCTCGAAGGCTGATGCCCAAACCATGATCTTTTTCTAAACCTAAGTAGTTTTGGTGTCTAAACGTATACCAAACTGCAACCGTTGGACAGAAAACGGTGCTGTGGGTTGTATTTCCAGTCACCGCTTCGGGCGCTAAATTATAAAACACTCCTGTGTGTTCTATAGGGTAGGAATAAACTACCTATATCGTCGCATATATGACATATATGGTTTGCTGCAAAAGGGGTGTTTTGTCACTTACCTTTGACTATTAATGTGAATGAGAGGCTAAATGTCTGCCTGTGGTTCTCTGACCTTTGTGGCTCCTGTGCAGGCTTGGTTCAGGTAAGTGCAGGTTGTGTGATGCAGTGGTATCAATAATGGAAGAAAGGCAACCCCCTCCCTCTGGCTGCTATGTGGGTCAGAGGAGGCTCTCGGTGGATGGGAGAGATTGATGAAGAGCACCAGGGAGAGCGTTGGAGCGCCTACCTCACAGCGGTGCAACCCAAGCCGCTCCCACTGTACTTGTTCTGAGGCCCCCCTCCTGAGCTGCACTGCCTGACGCTCTTTAAATGACCTTCAAATTAGCCTTATTTTTCAGGGCTCCAAACCCTTCAGAGTCCTTCCTGGAAGGATGGTGGGTCTTGTTCTCACTCTCTTTCTCTGCTTTTTCTTTTGTTATCCTCCTGTTGACCACAGATGGAGTAGAAAACAACAAAGGAGCTTGTGTCGCAGAGGTGACTGATTTTCACTCTTGTGTGTCTGATGTAATCAGACAAGTGAGCTGTTATGTGTTCCTGATTATGCAATTACACACACACACACACACACACACACACACACACACACACACACACACACACACACACACACACACACACACACACACACACACACACACACACACACACACACACACACCCATCCAAGCACATGCAATTTTTTACCCTTTCAAATATAATTCCTTTGTCACACATCCTCATTTCAGCATCTGCACACAATGATACATGTGGGGTTTTGAGAGGTTTGTGTGTGTGATGGTGGATGGGAATCACAGTGGGATCCTTCTTCCACTACATCACAGAACAACACTCTGTCAAGTCTGCCATCCATCACTACAGCTGTGGTTTATGTACACACAGCAGGTCATGCTGGTCCTCTGTCCAGACCTGATGCAGAGCTCTTGATTATCCCTGTTGCATTAAGAGAAACACCGCACTCCCAATAGAACCAAATGACACAGAAGGCTGCAACGTATAAGATTATGCTTTACTTTTGATGGAATTTGCAAGGCTTTGATTTAGAAACTTTTCCAGCAATTTTCTGGATGATTTGCTTTATTATGGTAAAACAAATTCCCCAGTCTCATCTCTCTACACCTGTGACAAAACGTGGAGGGGGAAGAAGCTCCTCGCAAACTCACCTCACCATTCGACAACAATCTACTACAGCAAATGATAGAAACAAACACTTGTGTAATCACTTAGGCTTTGAAACTGTAAGTTGATGCTTAGCCAATGATTTAAATGTACCTCTTAGCTGTGTGCACACTGTAGCATAACAGCCTTAAAGGTGACCTTATACAGTACAGGCATATGTTGCACCCTGTTGGGAAAAGCTTTGACTTTTGTTTCATTTTTATTACACTGGGGTGAAGCCTTACCCCCCAAAAGACAATACACCTCCACACAGTACTGACATATGTGTTATTTGCAAAAGTGGCAATTTGTCATGTAGAGCTTTTTAAGAGCCTCTCCTTTTTTAACTGACCTTCTGCAGAATAGTACATGGAAAGTTTTAACACGCCAGGTGAAGATAAAGTAGTGATTGCACAACAATTATGCTCTCATCCGACCAAAACCTCTCTGGAGGTATTAAAAAACAGATACATTCAAAACTCAAAGCAGTCTCTCCAGGTTCCCTCTGCTTGCTTTTGATACTCTGCCAAACATTTGGAGTTAATTCTCCTATCGTGATGGAAAATCAACAGACAGGATTGTAACTCACAGGCAGCGAGAGAGTTAGAGAGCAAACATCAAGGGGAATCAAGTTAGAAAACATAATAAGTCATCGTGTTAGCTGTGTGAAGTGAAAGAGATGGTGTGAAAATAGGCAAGAGGACAGCCAGAGGTGGGGCATGACTGATGGCTGGGTAGGATGGGGGCTTGTTGCTCTAGAAGGGCAAAC
The DNA here is from genome assembly GCA_023631565.1 of Gymnocephalus cernua. Lineage (NCBI taxonomy): Eukaryota > Metazoa > Chordata > Actinopteri > Perciformes > Percidae > Gymnocephalus > Gymnocephalus cernua. The sequence goes on along the minus strand of CM042431.1, from coordinate 27,719,492 downwards.
CTGGCCTGATTGATTGGCTAGTATTTCAGAAAGGCCCCAATGCCTATTTACTTATGAATGCTTTGGTAGCATTTTGTAGAAGTAAAGACAAATGATGGAAAGCAGCCAATTTAACATGCAAAAATATTGAGGGTAATTAGGAAAAAGGGACAATGAAGCCATGTGAGTGGATTATGATGGTATTTCTATAGTTTAAGATGAATGAGTACTTTTTAATGTTGTTGTCTTTTTATGCTAGTCTTTCATTTCACAGGAAAGAAAAGTGCTGATGTTCCATGGGTAAATTTAACCAATTTCTTTTGATAGTTTTGGCACTTTCAGGGACATAATTCACCTATGGTAAATGAAAATTATACTCGTCACAGAGGGGGCAATCATATAATTGAAAATAATATAATAATTTAATTTGAATCTGAAAGTATCTATATCAGAAGAAGTCTAGGACTAAGAGTCTACAGTCATGCTTGCAGTTCTGCCTGTACTTAAGGGATCAAAGTTATTACAATTTATTCTGAGGGGGACGTGACCAAAGTCAGTAGGATTATCTTCAGGGGACCATGAATGTCTGCAGATGTCAATCCATCCATCCATGATATGTTTCAGTCTGGACATAAGTGGTGGACTGACCGGCCAATAGACAGACAGACTGACATTGTCATCCTTCGAGCTAACATGGCTAAAAACCATGATTTTTAGTTTATTAAGCTTTCCATTTATCTTGTCTGCTTAGTTTTTCTCGAGCAGCACTCCTTCATTACAGTATTATAATGAGAGGCTCATGTACTTCGAGGGGTTTATTGCATTAAACTTCATATCTAATCTCTCCAGTCTCTCCTAAACAGTGAATGGCTCTGTTCCATGAACTACAACAGAAAGAAACACTTACTTTTGGAATGTGCTTCACTGAAGAGCTTTTCTCCATCTGGATAGTGGGATTGCTGTTTCCTGACTATCTAATATCTAGCCAGAGAGGTTATTACAGAGAGAGGGATATCATGGTGCATTATCCACAGACATGGTATAAAAACAATCATGGAAATGTACTGAGCACTTTGTAAGAACATGGCCAGCTGTTTGGCTGTTTAAAAGAAGGAAAGAGGACACATGCAGCTTCCACGTTGCACTTTTACTCTGCTTTTGCCTCTTTGAACTTACTTCAAACATTAGTCACTGTGTGTTTAGTGTCATGCCAGCCATGTGGATGGCATATGTTAACATTGCAATTGGGCTGGCTGGTTAAAGGTGTGCGCGGTGACCAGTAGCTCTTGGTTGTGTCCCTGAGGTGTAACTTTGATGTGAGGTGGTGGATGCCAGTGGTTGAAGGGTGGTGACTGAGGTAAATGTGTGTATGGAAACAATTCAGATGCAGTGTACAACAGTAGCCACATGAAAGGGCCCCTTGTGGGGCTCTGCTACCTTACAGATGGTCAGCTTCCCTCGTCCATTAAATAATAACAGTGCTCCGATCTCTCTTGGGCCAGATGTGCTGAAGCTATGATGCTAAATGGAAACAAATCAGCCAGGCTTTACTCTTTAATTGAGCACTGGAGTGTTTACTTTCTTGAGACTGTCATAATAGACTCTAAAATTCCCATAAAACTCAACTGTGAGGGCAGATTAGTCCATTTAGCACCTCTAGACAGTATTTTCCACATGAGACTTAGTCTTAAGTGCAGTTCTGCTGGTGGCAAGACTTCCACACGGGACTGGTCACATCTTTAGTCACTCCTTATTTCTCCTCTGTGATCTTGCACTTAGAGGCACCCCTTGTAAAAAGCAGCAGTCGCGGGGAGGTCGCCCTGACATCTTTATCATAATTGCCCTAAATACCCCCATTAGAGAAGCTAGCCAGTATCCTCAATACCACTAGTCATACCCTGGTAGCACTGGTGCATCTAATTGCTTGGGCCTTTTTTGAAAGATTGCCTGACATCAGCACGGCTCCCTGTGGGCTGGCCCTCTTCATTCTCTGCCCAGCAAAGCATATCGTTATCGCAGCCAGCAAAGAGACCCGGCCTCCCTGCTCCTGGATAATTAACTGTCTGGCTTAACTGCATAATGGAAAAAGGAACATTGGAGGTATGGTAGTTATTCAAGCAGGCCTTAGAGATGAGAAGTATAAGACAACACTGGGGTCATCCATGCTCACCATTTTTCAGTGGGATGGGTGATAATGTAGAAGGATAGAAAGTCATATTGTAGGCTGGTTATGGAGGATTGGTTTCATATGATAATTAGGCCCATATGCTAATTGCTGAGGAAGCTTAATGTATTCCTTCAGCCCGGCTCTCCACTTCAGTGCTGGCTCTCCTATCAGCTGTCCCCAACGTCCCCCACTCAAAGGCTCAAACCAACTTTACATAGCACTACACTCACTCTGTCTCTTTCTGTTTCATAACAGCAAAAATCCCTATCGGTGTGTATCCCCCCCTACAAAAAAACAAAAACAAAGACAAGAGCAGCAACAGCAGGAGGGGGAAGTAAAGGGCCGTCTGCCGTTGTTTGACATTTACAAGTCTCTTAGTGAAATGCATGATGCACATCCCTGTGAGTGTGTGTGTGCAAGTGTAATTAGAACACGGCAGGCATGTGTTTGTCTTTGTGTTGTTGTATGGTGGAGTTATCAAGGACAAGTGCATTAATGAGCACCTGGAGAGGAACAGCTTGTGTCTCCTGGTTAGTGTGACCGCGAGCAGGGCGCAGACTCCTTCACTGACTCAGATGACGTGACTGATGGAGGGGGAGGTTTCTGTCAGATCTGGGGCACTCCCAGGAGCGGCAGTTTGTCTCGGCTGACAACAGCGCTCACCAAAGGGGGCCCCATCCCACACCTCAGCTGGAAAGGCGAGAGAAGATGTTGTCCTTCCCTTTGTACTTGGAGTCCTACATCTCCTCCTTTACAGCACAACATATTTCTATTTTCTTTGATATAAGCATCTTCTCGTAATATCCTTTAATTCCCTGAAAGTGTAACATGTATAGCTAAAATAGCAAAATGTCAAACATAAATGCATACAACGTGCTATGTGATGTTTTATGCAGTAAAAATGATCTAATCAACACACTTTTAAATCTAGATTATCAAAATCTTAGCTCACATGACACAGTTTGGTATCTGCACAACACATGTCCATAAACTGCTCTATTCACACACAGATACATATATTAGATCAGATGTTTGTTCTGTATTCTAAATCCTCAACATTTGAAATACAACTTTTGTTTGTCTCCAGCAGTAAAAGTCAACCTGTATCATATACATCAGATACATTTGGTTAAATAAGAGCAAAATAAATATCCCCCAAATGTCGTATTGGTATTTTGTGAATGGCAAAAGAACAAAAAGACAGTCATATCCTCAGTTATATATGGATTGAACAGGATGCATATGGAACCAGAGATATGTGAAAGCAGCTGGATTTTGGAGTTTGGCATTGCTTGAAAGTGTGCTGAGATACTGAGTCCAGCCCATGATAATAATAATTTAAAAATATAAATAAAAGCACATACGGAGTCATCCATGCCACTTAACAATCATAACACTGGGTTTGTGCTGTGACATTGATACTTACTGTCTTATTAGCTTTGGTCTGTGGTATTACATTGCACTACTAATAGAATTACATTCTGACTGCTAATAGCATTACATTCACTTAAGTATCTCACATCCTTATCAATGCATATCACAACAATGCCTTGTCTTGTTCTCTGCAGTAGCTCTTACATAAAATACAAAAATGTACAAGCATGCAGAGCAATATGTAAACACTGAAACAGATGGCTTTAACGTGGATTTGTTACATTGCATGTCTCATTTAGAGCCCTCACAAGTGCTACAACTATCTCTCATTCAACTAAGATGTTTGATTCAGCTAAGTTCATTATTGCCCTGGGAACAACAGTTGACACAATAGCTGTTCTGGAGCTTTTGATCATATCACATGATCTTTAAACTTTATTGTTGCATGCAATTGTACACAGCACAATGTAGTGTGACCTCTGTATTTAAACCATCCTAAGCATTTGGAGCAGTGGGCCGCTGTAAAGTGCCCTGGGAGCAACTTGGGACGCTCAAGGACACTTCGACATGCGAACAGGAGGAACCGCCAACCTTGTGGTTAAAGGACTACTGCTCTCCCTCCTTTCATTCTATAGACGATCAAATCTTTTGGGCTTCCTTTATTGCTTTTTTAAAGTATAGTTAAAGATGGAAAGAGAGCAATGATGGAAGTTAAGAAATTAAGGAAGACCATTGAGAACAGTGCCTGTTGGGGGACATTATACATTGCATACAAGCAATATTTTAAACTTATGTCTTTTTTTTGGCAAGTACATTTGCCATTTACCCCAGCCTTTAGAAAATTAGTCTTCCACAGTTTTTAATCTATATGTGAGTTTCTCCATCATTTCAATGTCACTGATAGTGGTCAGCCATTGTATGTGTTCAGGTGCATCAGTCTGGAGCCAGTTCTTAGTGATGGCCTTTTTTGTGGCCGCAAGAAGAATCTTGACCAACTGTTGGTCTCTTTTATGCACAGATCCTTCCAAATATCCAAGGTATAGAACAAGACAGGTTTGGGGGGTGTTGTAACCTGGTACCTCACATATCACAGAGTTTATACAATTCCAGAAAGGTTGTAAAATGGAAACAATTTCATGACAACTGGGCAAACACCATCTGCTAGTGAAGATCATGCAATGTGATTGACAGGTCCAGAACAACTACTAAATGGACCTTTCTTCTTGTAGTATTTTGTCACCAACAAGATGTTCTCTCTAATTAGCGTTCTGTAATGGGAGGTGGCATAAAAAATAATGACAAATACTTTACTGCACACATGAATGTTTACAAGTTGTAGTAAGTGATGTGTTTTCCAGGTCCCTGTCTGCTGGTGACAGAGCTCCTGGTTTTATAGGTTGAATGTTCCCTCTACAACAGCTTTATACACATAATACTCATTAAAGTAGAGTAGATCTCCTCAACTGTTAGGGAAAGATTTAACTTGGAAATTGGAGCAGCATACCACATAGTCCTCCTCTTCTCTGTGACTTCTTATTTCCTGCTTTTATTCAGCACACTTGGCTTTGGTTAACTAAACAGGAAGAAAAGGATCTAGGTGTTGAGATTGCGTTGTTTAACATGAGCGAGGCCTTTTGAAGTAAGTTTTCCATCCAGTCTGACTTACTTAGAGGTTGGATCCACCTTGCCTGCACTGTGTTGGTAGTATGGTCTTTGACATTTGCGGAACTGAATCTGCAAGCAGTATTCTGAATGCTAAGACTGTCCAGACTTGATAAGGTTATCGATACAGTGCTTCCTCCTAGCAGTTTCTCTATTGAAAACGTTGTGCTTATGTTACAGCTGTCTATGTTTACCATCTTCCACCTCAGGCTCTTTCCACTGAGAGAAAGATGCTCGCTATGGTGCAACTCTGCAAATCCCACCTGGATGTGGCATTTGTGACAAACAACCTAGGGGCATGGCTGCCACCCTTTCTCTTTTCACTCCTGGGCCCTGGCGCTCCTCCTAAAGCCCCTTCAACACTGTTCCTAAGCTCCCAAACAACCTCCAATTTGTGTCTTGATTAGTGCCGTATAAATTGTGGTGTGTCGTCTCCCAAGTAACTCTAAAATGTAACATGGCTGTTTCACTGCATGCTCTCTTTTCCTCTCTTTCACACACATGCACACTCTTCATCACCATGATAGCACATGAAGGGGAAGATATAGTTATTCAGGGAATTATCTGCCTCATTGGTGCCATATCTCATCCCATGCTTTTCTGCCAAATGGCCGTGTTTCCATGGAGCCTGCCTGTGTTTACTGTGACGTGCCATGGCAGAGCCCTTTCTGTTACAGAGGGACTTAGCACACAGCAGTGGAGGGTATTTCAGTCTCTGTTTGGAGTTTTTGGGGCTTACTTCTCCAGCTCTCCCCTCTCCTCCCACCTGCTCTCCTTGCTGTTCCTTCACTGGGTGCCTGTGTGGCTGTGTGCTGGTGCTCCTGGCCCTGTTCTTAGACAGACAAGGCTAATTGAAAGGGAAGGCTGCTCTCTGCTGATCAGCTCTGACAGCAGTGTCTTGCCAGAGGTGGGTGTGCCACCCCATGCTGAGAGTTTTCACAGCAAAATAACAGTGCTGTCGTGAAAAACACAGGCCGTGCCACGATTACCCGGGCAGCTTGCCAAAGAAGCCAGATTAATTTTGCGGACAGAAGAAAGAGGGGAAGCCCACTTTGTCTGCTTTATGATTTTAGGGAGGAGAGCTGTGCTAGCATTTAGTGAAAAATCTAACAGGCATTCACCCATTCCATTCAGGGTTAGAATGAAATGAAACCACATATTTTAGGCTTTATTTGATAGGACAGATGAAGACAGGAAAGTGGGTAGAGATGGTGGGCGACATGCAGCAAAGGGCAGCGGGTTGGAATTGAACCGGGCCGCTGCGGTAAGGACTTAGCCTTAGTACATGGGGTGCACACTCAACCAGGTGAGATACCAGGGCGTCCCAAACCACATCTTTTTTAAAGAATGCAACAATTATTGATGGTGTTTGATCACAGATGTACAGTCTGTCATTTAGTGTTGCTTTCCATTGTTACAGAATAAAAGGAATTGTTCACCCAAAATTTTGTATTCAGTAGTTAACAACTCGCCCCCTTGTCATCAAAACCACCAGAGTTAGAACAAAAAATAAATGCAGGAAGTTTCTGAGCTTTCTCCTAAACTATTGAGGTGATGACAGAGATAACTAGAAGGCCACTCAGAGAGGGCAGACCTTCGCCAAGACCAACAGTCTAGTCCTCTATGACATGCAAATCTGCAATCGCAACCACTATTTCAATCAGGAGAGACTTCCTTGATAAAATGAAAACATTTGTTGTACAAGAAATTATGCAACATGGAAAGTCTCTGGAGATTAGACTCCATCAAATCCATAAATGCAGGGGGGGTGTAATCCATACATATCCTCCGATGGAGTCTAGACACTGGTGGTGGTGATGAAGGTGGACAGGAACCAATCAAGAGTGCCAAGAGGAAGTCAGTCGACGAAACCCGAAGTACCTGCCGATACTACCGGGGGTTGAAAGGGGAGGAGGTGGGACGCACTCTATTCCTGAAATGACAACTGACAAACGGAAAGGGGAGAGGAGATTTAAACAAGATGTCATGCTGTGATTGGCTTGCAATACATGACTGTCTCTGATGGTTTAACTGAAACAGCTGAACCTGATTGACACTGATGGACAGCCTAGGAACAGCTGATTAATTAGGAGTGATGTAAACATGAGTTTGAAGTCTTCCTGAAAGAACTTACGCTGAGCTCCATGTCTGGATATAGTTCCAAAACTAATAGAACCAGCAGTTAGGATCACTATTAAACTTCGGTTGCAACCACTATTAAACGTATTGCATAATGCACAATTTGAAGAATGATGCTGTGTAATCTAATACTATAAATATTATATATAATATACTATATTCAAGGACCCCCTTGAAAATGAGATGCTTCATCTCAAGGGGCTATCCTCCTAACAATGAAATGTCAATAAATATTACGTGATAATCAATCACACAAACTGAAACTTAGCATCTAAACATTGCTGCTAAGTGTCTGTCTGTGACATCCTGGGGCGCAGTTTGCCAATTTGTTTAGCCCCCTCTTCCCATCCTTAGGATAACATGGTAGGCCTACTAATATATTCCTTAGGTCGTCTAGTTTCATGTGATACCGATACCATGACCATAGCTTTGCAGCTGAGCACAGGACATCGCGTTAAAGACAGTAATGACGGCTGAGATCGCCAGCGGCCCCATCGGGTCTCAGAGGGTTAAAGTTATGTTGTGACCACTATTTAACTATTTACTAGAAGAACTAGTAGTCAGGAGGACCACTATTAAACTTATGTTGCAACCATTATTAAACTTATAGCATAATAATACATAATTTAAGGGTGACGCTGTGTAACGCTAATACTATAAAAATAACATGGTAATCAATCACACAAACTCCCCATCTAAACGTTGCCGCTGAGTGTATGGCTGTGGCATCCCGGGTCGCAGCTGCAAACATAACGCAGACGGCCAAAATACACAGAGCTACCTAGAAAGCTGTAGCTGTATGCCCGTAAAAAATTAATTGTGTGATTCGGATCCACTCCAAAATTTAATTGTTTCTTCCTTGTCCCATGCAACACCCTTCCCATGTTTTATAGAAATCGGGGCCAGTAGTTTTTCCATAATCCTGCTGACAGACAAACAAACAAACAAACAAACAAACAAATCAAACAAACCAACCAACCAACCAACAAACACATTATTTTGCCAAAAGTCCAATATAGGCTATAATTCCCTTAATATTTATGGATATCTAATGACAAGGTGCATGATTTCTGGGAATGTTAAAAGTAACTGGGATAGATAAAGGCTGAACAATGATTTAGCATTCATAGAAACGGATATTAACGTATCATAACTGAGTTGTAATTTTTAGGGGGAAAATATTCCTTTGAGTCAGACTTCAGTCCCCTCATCTAGCAGATCATTTTCATTTGCTTCAGGTTCTTGGATAAACAGAACCTCTTTTAAACTTTTGTGTCTTACCCCGCTTGCAGGGTCTTCCCACCGGCCATATCAGAGGTGCCATGATCCAGTGTGACTTGATGCACCAGGACAGGCTGGGACCCCTCAGCAGGCCCACAGTGGACAGCTTTGATTACTGCTGACAATAATTTATGGTCCCCTCTGATTGAAAACATGAGAGCTGGAGATAGAAAGGCTGGTGCGGAGTCAAGGCATCACCTTAAGATATAAAACTGAGGCCAGCTGCTGTCAGAAGCAGGTCTCCTTCCAAACTCTGCAGGCCTTCTGCCCATCCAGACAAACACAAGCTCTCGTTTTGCTCTCTTATCCCTTCCTTTATATTTTCCTTCCTCTGTTTCTTTGCCTGGTTATAGTCCTCCTCTGCATTCTCTCTCTCTCATTATCACTATCTTTGCTAACTTTTGTTCTCTATTTTTCCACTTCATGCAATATCAACCTACATGTCCATCATAATATGGAGGTACACTGCTTGTAATAATTGTCTGTTCTGAAAAAGGAACACATACTTACCCACTGGCTGATCAGGTGTATTTACAGTGAGCTTTTCCAGCCCTGAGATTACCATGCTAATCCTAACAATAGCATGTGCTGGTTTGAACAACTATCTGGACCATTGTTTATGCTGTCATCCCTGCTGGATCGCACACATGAGGAGCAACCATTTGAGTGGATTTGCATGTACTATTTCAATGCCATATCCAAGGATGATGATCTCTTCCTCTGAAATGATGTATGTTCTGGGTATTATGTTCTATTTCTAAAAGAGGCCTTGAACTAAAGAGAAGGGGTAGCAAAGCTCTTGTGGATATAAAACCGAAATTATAAAATCCCTAGATTAAATTGAAATGGAATCAGATGGAATGAAATCTCAAAGACACTTGAGTAAAAAGATTTGCTTTTAACACAGGTTATCTCATATTCTCTCTTTGATTTTTGATTATGCTAAAAAGAAAATGAATTTTATGTTTAATACATGTTCATATGTATTCAGTTCTACTTCTGGTATACTTCCCTAACCCTAAGCACTAAGTTTGAATTGATTTCTAGTTATATTACAATTCTAAATAGTTGTGAGTTTTACAAATGGGTTCTAGTAAAGACGCATTCAACTTATCACACTCAATCTCCCCACAAGTCTGTTGACCACCTGTAAAAAATAGCACTTCAATCTAAGGACGGAATATGTTTCCTCTTGGAGCACAATGGTTTACAACAGCCTCAGAGTTGTCAGCAAGAGAGGGAATGGAATCCCCCCAAAATTCAAGGCACACTACTACTTTGTTGTTGTTCAAAGCAAATGTCTTTATTCACATGACTAGGCTGCATGATATAAAACAAATATGTATCGACTGCATAAAGATAATAAATAACAGCCACATCCTATTAATAGAATAATGTAACAATTACCCTCACTTTGGTTCAATGTGTGGGCCAAGCTCCAACCTCCTGAACGGGATGGAGGGGGGACAGAGAGAGACACAGACAGTGGATCTCACCATCACCACCAAATTCATTAAAAATGGAAAGAAAGACATTTTCATTATAAGGAAAGGATATATGCCATATGTTTGTGACCTCAGACAAATAAGACTTTTTTTTTTCATTGGAGCTTAAACTTAATAATACAATATATGTTGCATTGACTCATGTAGTTGGCCCATTGACAGGAGTTTAGAAAACAGTTTTAGTAAGTAATGGTAGTCCATCACTGTGAATGAAGCCCTGAATTGTAATATAGTTCAATTGTATTGGAAAATATAGTACACAAACGCATAAAATACTCACACGTAATGTGCCTATATGATAATGTATGTGAATATGAATATAGTATATATTGGGTATATTATAATCAATGTGAATATTTTTCTTCCCGGGCTAACACACATCATGAAAAAAGAATATTAAGAGTAGGCTGCTTTCAAAGAGAGTACACTTGAGATGTGAATCATTTTAAATGCTGTTTACACGTTTGCTAAATGAATGTGCCGTGTTATGAAACACTATTTCCTCAGTGTTTATTTGAGAAATATGCCATACCAGAATGGCTGCTGATATGTAATGGCATTTTTTCCATTACATGGTACCTGCTAGAGCAGGTTTTCCATTACATGGTACCTGCTAGAGCTGAAGATCTTTGCCCGTTTGGTCCCGTCAGGTTCGGTCTTAATTTCTATCATTTTAAACGGGCTCGGGCCGGGCTTGGGCCGGGCTCGGGCCGGGCTCGGGCTTGCGTGGTAAATGAGCGGTGAGCTGATGCGTTTCGATTAGCGCGAAAATGGATGCTGAGGAGGTGAAACGGAGGCTTGCCTCTGGAGGACTTATTTTATTTCTTTGTTCCAACTTTCAATTACCGATTACAGCTCTAGTACCTGGTATCTGCTAACAGGTACTTTTTTTTAGTACCACCTCCGTCGAGGTTCCAAGCGAGCTGATGCGTTACCAATAGGTGACGTGAAAACCTGCAGACTACTGATTGGTCAGAGAGAATCGTCACTAATCACTGCGTCATCATTGCTAGCGACAGACGGGGGGTGTCCTGAACAAACCTGCCATTTTTAAATAGTTTAGCCAGCGGTGTTTTTTTTGCTGCCTCCAGCTTCTTTTGAAACAAATGTTTTCTTCTGGCTGTGGCAACAGCCACATGCCGAGACTAAAAAACAACACACCTTCGACGTTCTGTGTGTGTGTCGCGTTAGGTCACTGCAGTTTCCTGCGGTGTCGCTATGACGACCAGCCACGCTCGCCTCAGGCATGAGGCGGTACTAAATCTGAAATGGAAAATGGAAGACAGGGCACCGCGGCCGAGTTGAGTAGAGTAGAGTCGAGCAGGTACCACGTAATGCAAAAACACCATAAGTGTTATCCTCATGCACTGATTGCAGCGTCAAATGTTGCACCTTCTATGCCTGAAGATATTTTTTCTTAATCTCATATGATTACCCTTTGCCACTAGGTAGTGGTCATTTATTCTTCCTCCTATAGTGACTGACAATAAATTCCTGCACTTTGTCCTAGAGACAGCACAACCATTCATCACTTTGTCACCTCTCACAAGGGACTCAATGGTTTCCATTTATCCACTGGAAAAACATACTAGCATCCATGACCATCCATGTATAATAAACTAAAGAAAAAGAAGCATATGAAAACCCCACAGAAAGTGTAACATGTTAAATTTGACCTGTTAAAATGTTGCAAGATCACTTATTAATGCTATTTAAAATATCCATTATACAATTAGAGGAAAATATGCAGAAAGTGAAGACAACATTATGGCAGGGTTTGCAGTTTTTTTCATGGTGGTTGTTACCAGTTGCTTGATGTTTTATAGCTCACAGAGGGCTGATACTATCAGACTTGCTATCTCTTTTCCCCTCTCTCTTTCTCTTTTTCTCTCCCCCTCCGCCTCCCTCGCTGACATTCACTCTCTGCCACCTGCACACACTCACATATGCACATCGATGACATAAAAAGCCAGCTTTCTGATGAATACATTTGTATATTTTAGAACTTTTAAGCGTTTCAGCAAGTATTCTCCAGAGGCCCTGCATTCTCCTCTCCTGAGCTCCCCTGCAACCCAGTGGAGTCATTAGTCTGCTTGCAGTGTTGAACTCTTTAATCATCTGTGTGTTACATAAAAGAGGACTATTCCTCAGTGACACACAACGGCATGCTCCGCTTGGTTGGGGCTTGCTTTGATGTGTATAGGCTGTTGTGTTGTGTCTGCACTATAGGCTTCTTCAGGCTGAGTTTTTTCCATTTCTCTGTGGAGGTGAGATAAGATGTCAGTCTTCCTCTTGTTGCAGTACAACATGTGACTGTGAGTGTATAGTTTGCTACCAAATGGAAGCATTGGGCCTTTGTAGACATACATCCTACTACATTATAGTCCCAGGTTTGTTCCTCTGCCTATGGTGCCTGGATCATGTTATTTTTTTCCCTTGTATGATAGTGAACTACTTGCATGGTTCTGGTTGCCAAAAGCTCCTGATTATAATTCACATATTTAGAACACTTTATATACAATTTTCTTCTGGTTAAGTTCTATACACAAATGTTTTACAATTCAATTAAAACTTAATACACACACACACACACACACACACACACACACACACACACACACACACACACACACACACACACACACACACACACACACACACACACACACACACACACACACACACATGCACACACACTTCATGCACATACAGTATACATTCTGCATCAGTGTTCCACAGGGACAGAGGCAGGCGCCTGCTGCCATGGTATCAGGTTGCAGGTCTGTCAGACACAATGGTGAGGAGTTGCCCCGCGGCTCGGCCTGAGAGGGCAGAACAATGGAGCCACAGTGCAGACGGAGCAGCAGAGGGCACGACGAGCCGATCTGTCAGCCTGGCAGAGCTGCATAGGCTACTCCAGCCCCAGACCCTCTCCACGCACATACAATGGAGAGTGGGAGGTCAAGAACATGAGGAAATGGAGGGGAATTCCCAGCATGCTATAATAAAATGGAGTCCTCTATTTTGGTGACTGAAGCAATAGGACACAGTCAGACTACACCCAGAATACAACATAACTTTCAGCGATTACAGTGAAGTCATTTCAGCGGGTCAGCGTGCAGCTGGAGATAATCAATTCATGGGTCAGTGGTTCACTCTCTTGGACCACTGCTCATTACTTTTGCATAACAGTAAATGGCTTGTCTGTCTGACAGCTGAACTGGTACCATGCGACCATTACCATGCTCTCGTCATGGTTATCAGAACTTGTTACTGTAAAATCTGGTTATGACATCCTGAGCGGAGAAAAAGGTTTTTAAATACAAGTCACATTCTAAATTGTATTGGAATAATGTGAAGCATTTTGTGGTGCACATTTAAATAGGCAGTTCAATATGTTGAAAAATAAAATTGAATCACATCAAGCCGTGAGATCCAATAAAGCTGAGTGTGTCTGATCTCCTACACCAGTTACAGTAAGAGGCATATCACTTTAGACCAATTCTGCCATGAGTTTATGCAGTGCAGCCATAATATCTCCATTCTCGCCTTTTATCTGTCGAGCACATGTACACTGCTTCGATCTGTTTAGGGGGACTAGGCGTTTTAGATGGGGCTGTGTACAAACTGAGGTCCTAAAGACTGCTGCCCTCAGAGTGGTGACTAAGGGGGGCTAGTGAAAGCCAGATTTAGTTAAAGCTCTTAATAAGGCACAGTGTGATATATAAGCCCGCAGGCGGCAAAGCTCTGTGTGCAAACACTTCAACAACTCGTGTGATAGGGCAATCTGTATATGCAACAGCGGATGGCCTAACAACTCTGTTATTTTATACATGACCCTATTTGGCCTCTCTGATATCCTTAATTTGGGAGCTGAATTTGATATAGTGCAGCAAATATTTGCTTAGGCACACATTAACTCTGTTTGCCTGGTATGTTACGATAAACAAACCGCAATGGTGTACTGAATGTAATAAATGTTAAACAGTGCATGCAATTATGTACTTCGCATATCTGACCCTCCACACTGAAAGCACACTTTGTGGACCTGGGTTCTATTTTGACAGATCGTTATTCCCTTTCCTGACCACCTAGGATTACGTTTAGGAATGAACTGTTTACGAGATGCCTAGGGTAGAAATGTAGCCCACATATCAGTGTGAGGAAAATATAGATTTTGACGTGAAAATTTCACAGTTTCAGGGAGCAGAGAATACATTAAAATGGACAGAGAAAAGAGGTTCCAGATTCATGCAGATTTGCATTTAGATCAGAGTATGTACTGTATAACTAGGTTGTTTTGTGCTTTGCTGTGCTTTCTGCTTTGTGTTCTTTTCCAGATGTTTTTTTTTACCACAGACTCAAAAATGGACTTCTTCGTACCTTCTGTCCTTTTTGTGCTATCTGTGGTCTTTCTATGCCCTCACCACTACTGTATATAGTGGCTAATCCGTCCAAAATAGCCACTGCCCCAGCAATAGAAGAGTTGTTTTAACACACATTTGTTAATTTGTTTTCAATCCAAGCACTGTGGGTTCATTGTTTGAAAATAATCAACATACTCAAATGGCGTACCAAAACGTTGAAGGCCAATGCAATGTGTGTGTGTGTGTGTGTGTGTGTGTGTGTGTGTGTGTGTGTGTGTGTGTGTGTGTGTGTGTGTGTGTGTGTGTGTGTGTGTGTGTGTGTGTGTGTGTGTGTGTGTGTGTATATATGAGGGAAAATAGATGATACTCATAGATTCTTAAATGAGATGAAAAGCCTGTGTTGTCAACTAAAGCTAGGGCTCCAAACTTTCCCTCGTTTTTATAACTTACATTTACTAATTATATCATACCAGCCATTATTATTGTCATTACTAGCCAATCAGTGGCCTAGCTGTCAGTCAAAGTAAGTGAATCAGAATTTCAACCAAGAAATATGGGAAGTCTTGAAATAACTATTATTCTTTGAGTTAAAAAAAAAAAAACTGCTATTTTGGCTCCTACACTGTACACCATGACGAATGTGATCTCCTTTGTGTATTGGCTTTTTCCACCTCTCTGGTCTCAAACTATTTTCTTCCTGCCACAGTATCACTAATTAGTCCTATTATGTCCATGAAAAAAGGGAGGCTTTTGTGTTAGACAAAGTTTGATAGGTTTTTGCTATAAGACATCTAACTTTGAGGATCATGGAGAGTATACAGGTATAGTTTACAGATCTAGTTGTTTGTTTTGAAGAGCTGCACTTCCCCATTGTTCCCATGGAAGTTGAATGCACATACTGTATGTTGCTTTGGGCTAAAAGATCAGCCAAACGTATGCAATGTGATGTGATCACAATGTTTTTTCTTGAAGTTCAGCTGTGAGTCAAGAATCACCTAATCACCCTTATATATGAGCTCTAATTTAACACTACAGCTGTGATTAGATTACCATGAACTCAAGAAGCGAATAGAAGGAGTGTGTGTGTGAGATCAGTCGAAAGTGGGGCATCAGCGGTCAGCTGTATTTGGATTATAAGTCAACATGCTTTTAGCTGTGCTGCTTGCTGAATCAGCTGTTTCTCCATAAGGATAGTGAATGATCTTAATCCTGTATATCCAGGTAGCCCTCTCTGAAGGAGGGAGAGTAGAAGAATAGTACAGACATTACAGTAAGGCAATGTCTAGACAAAGACCACAACATGTAACTAATCATACATGAGTTTAGGATGTCTTTTGTTTTATAGATTTTCTCTCTTCAGTGACTGGTAGAGATACTGGCATGCAACATCTGCCATACTGTGAAGAGGAAAATTGGTAAGCCGTCCCATTTTAGTGTTGCAACTTTATACCTTTCTCTGTGGGAATACATATATACCCTGTAGTTTCAGAAAGGCACTAGCTGTTTCTCTTACTTCTTGATGGTTGTTCTGAAGTAAGCTTTTCTCAGGATGGTGACAGCTTGCAGAACTGGTGTGAGAGGAGGAGAAGACAAAGCACTCTGTTCAGGCAGGCTGTGTGTGATTAATGACAGAGGTGTGTGTTGCAGTGGGCACCCTCGGAGCAGCTACAGATCAGTCTTCCTGTAAGACAAATCTGACACTCACCAACCCACCGCCCCACCTGCTACCCCCTCACCACCATCAAACCCTCAGCTCCTCACAGCCAAGTGCACCCAGCACGACATCACACTCATAAATCATTCCAAACAAAGCATGTTTAATCTGTGACGCGCAGGCCTGAGACGCAAATTTATTACCTGTTGTAGGAAAACTGCATGTGCCCCACTGAGTCAAGCCTCTATTTACCTTTGAGAAAGCAGTAAAATACTGGAACGACAAAGTCTGCAACAAAGAAAGCTGATGATGGCAGTGTCTTTGAGGCTGAATTCAGGAGACAAAGCCCTGCTTTACTCACCCAGCCCACTGCCTTTTCACAGCGGATGACATGCTTGCACGACTTTCTCGACTGCACTCGCCAAAAAGATTTAGGGATTTTTCTCAAGCACATTTGTAAAACATGAATACCAAATTATCTCTTGTGGATTACAGTTGGATAGCTGCTCTGTGCGCTGGTATGAGTCATAATGCTTAGTGGGAACTGGGCACCTACTACCTACAATTGTGCGATAGGGTAGGTTTTTAGAAATCAACCGAGCAGTAATAGAGCATTGTGAGCGAATATGCATGTAATATTGTGCTTATGTTCAAAGGCAGCAGTGTAGAAGCAATTCAGAAAATATGGTAGCGAAAACAAAAGTTAATATGATGAAATATTCTATGTGTTTGGAAAAAATGTGGACCTACAGTATATAGCAGGCCTCAAGTAGTCTTTCTTTTGTTAAAAAAGAAAACAGCATTTGGAGTGGAGTGGAGAACACTGTGTTTTCTCTAAATACTGCCTACAGGTAAACAGTGACAGTATCCTCAGATATCTTTAGCTTTCTTGCTATACAGTCTGACACACTGAATTACAGTAGCATTAGCTTGATGAGGAATCGTAGCTAAAATGCCAAAAAGAACTGGCTGAAAGGCAGAAATTACAAAGTGGTGTCTCCCACACATTCCCTCTGGCAGTCTCCCTTGATCCTGTTCGTCCTCAACATGTCTTTACACTGTAAATGGTGGGAATGAGAAGTGATGGCACCTGCTGACTGGCTTTGGCGATGTCAGAAACTCACACGTATACACACACACACACACACACACACACACACACACACACACACACACACACACACACACACACACACACACACTAACACATGCAACAAGGTTTTTGCTTATGATGCAATCATCAAGTCAGAAAATCTGTGAAATTAGCCAACGGTGAAATGTTTAAGTACATAATGATCGTTATGCCTCATAGAACATCAAAGTTTTATCCCCTAAAAGCCAGTGAAGCCATCATGAATGTTGTTTTTCTTTTCATAATAAGTGTAATCACAGACATTTACAGATGGCTCTTACCTTTAAAAAAAAAGGAAGAAATTAGTGTCTTGTTCCATTTCGCAGGCAAAATGTACGCCTATGTTTGTAAGTAGGAAAACTGCTAATATCTCCCAGCAACTTATGACATTGTGAATTATTTGAGTCATTGCAGGTGATTAATTAAATAATACTTGAAATTAGGGACAAAATGAGTAATGGTAAGAGCAGTTTCATTCCTGACCTTGTTCAATTTTTAATGAGCTCAGTACGACAGAGACTACATTTTTATAAATGGAGCTATAGGCTCATGTGAATATTGGAGATAATTAAAGAGCTTGTGTTATTACCTGGATCTCTGTACAGCTGCAGGAAAATAAAGGGGGCCCATCAAGCAAACTACTCCACCTTGCAGTTGATAGATTCAGTGGTGTAATAAACAGAGAAGAATACTTTAAGAAACCCAAGAGACTGGTAATCTCAAGGGGGATCATCAGCTCATCACAAGGACCTTTGTATGCTGTCGTTCCTTGCCTCAGGAAGAGCACAACTCCACAAAACCTACTGCAGAGTGTCAAAGTTGTACAGAAGTGAGGTATAAACAGGATGAAAAACATCACAGAATGCTTGAGAAGTCGTGCCTATCAATAAACCTGCACAGTATAACAAACACACTGCAACTGCACTGTCTTGATTTGCAAAAGAACTGCAGTTGACCACAAAACTTAACTGGACACTTCTCTACTGACCCACATTCACTGGAGATCTCTGCTCCACTTTCCTCAGCAAATTGATATCATGAGGGTTTTCATTTCAAGTGTCATTCCCTAGCATTAACAGTTGTGTGCTATTCTATGCTATTTGGAGCCGGCAGGCCTTGGTTACTTTTAATTACAGTGGGTAATAGGAGAAGACATCCAAACGGTGAGACATGGAGTATTTTTAGATCTTGATCTTGATTATCTAACACATCGCTGCCTCTGATAACGAGAGTTTTGTGCCATCAATGTGATCATAATCACTGTGGATGGACAGTTTTAACACCTTGAAAGCATCAATTAAATCATTCAACACATTTTTAAGTACTTCACTGTAATAACCATTTAAGATTTTTTTTTTAACTTTTGTACTTTCAACTTAATTTACTTTAACAACTACTTGCAGATTTGTTTAATAAACCCAACTAGTTATGCAAGGAACTGTCACTGTTACTACTACTGAGTATGTAATGGGTAACTTTATATTTCAGAGTTGTTATCTCAAAAGTCAGTGAAACCGCAGCATGGCATCTGTTGGCAGTGTTTGTCCCATGACTGTAGTGTGCAGCGACTGGAGGACCAGGGATTGCTTAGGGGTGTTGAGGGCTTTTCAGAAAGGCTGTTTTAATGAGCTTTAGATAATGAAATGTTATTTCAGAGCTCGGTGGTCAGATTGCTGTCTCAGAAAATTGGGTGACTCAGTGATCTGTTTGTGCTTTTCTCATTTACAAAATAAACATCTATTTCTTTCCTCGCTATTGTATTGTAGATCAAACTTGACTTATATAGCCTAATAAAGCTCGCTGCATGAGACGCGTGTTTTAGTCCCTTTTTTAATTGGAGAGAAAGAGTGTCTGGGTCTATTTGTGGTCTGGTGCAATGTTGGAAATGCCAGCTGTCGCGCATCAGAGACCTGCTGGAACAAACTGCTATTTGGCATGAATCTGTAATTTGTTGAAAAGCATCAAATACTATGTCACAAAAAATACATTTCCCCCCTTAATTTAAAAAGACAAACTATGTCACATGGACATTTGGTAAATCAAGTTTATAAAACATGTTGTATGAAGACTTATTTTACCTTAAACCAAGAAGAATCACACATAAACTATTAGCATTTTCCCTTTAAAACTGTTCACTATGTTGTATGAAAATTACATTTATACATACCTCCCAGCCTTCTGTGGGAGATAGGAAAAATATTTAACACCTTCTGGAGTTGTGACAAGTTGGGACTGACAGCTGTGGCTGGTCCAGAGAGCCCAGAGCCAAGCCCTGTCACATAACGCATGCCTGACATGTCTATGTCCATCTGGGGTTCTACCTTTCAAACCACTTCCCCCCTTGCTCTCTGTCGTCAGAAAGACCAAGGGACAAGAGGAGGAACAGCGTGTGAAGACGGGCCTCTTAGCGCTCTGAGGGAAGCATCCGAAGCCAGCTGGTCTGGCTTTGAGGTAAATCAATGGGCAGAGTGAAACAAAGGCAGCAGAAAGAAGAGGAAGTGTTGTAGACAGAAAGAAAGGAAGAGATAAAGAAAGCCAAACCTTGTAGGGCGGAGTGGAGCTTGGAACAGCAGGTTCTGTGAAGGTGTTTGTGCAACAACGACAAACAGGTGAGACACAGGTGTCAGGACAGGTCTTGACTCCTTGCACATGATGTGATGCCAATTAACACTAATGTCATTTCAAGACTGGTTAGTTTTTTGTTTTTTTTACTGAATCTATTACAAGATTGTATCTTTTGTGTGATTATGTGGTTTTGAGAAATGATCTTATATTGTATACTGTAGCATCATGTTGAGGTGAAACTTAATGCGCTGATGTAAATCACTACCTTAGTGTTGTTTGTATTTTTGCTAGCATCACTATTCTTTGTTGCTGGCATCACTTTGGGAAGATGGGAGGGGTGTATGTTGACACAAAAGTGCTGCTAAAGGAGATGCTGAGAGCAATTTGGATCCACACTGTTGTTAGTTGGCATCAGCCTGAACTCACTAGACCACTGCACAGCAGAAACTTGACTGATTGAAAACACTCCAAGAAAACAGCTGGGGACGGCTTCTCTAATTCTTTTTTTGTTGTGACTATGGTTACTCACATGCAGAGGAAAGAGCAGAATAATATGTGAGATGATAAAAACTGCACTCAGTTGTTTTTGTTACAAATAATTGTCACTGTGTACCACTTTTAAATAATAAAATATTGCTAATAGGCTTTCACTTTTGTACCACATACTTTAAGAAGACGCTAAATAATTTACAAATGTTGCTTAATTATTAGAATACTACACTCACATTATGTTGCAGCAGTATTAATGACGGCATATGTCTTGATTTGTAGATAACAAGAAAAGTTGAATGTGTCTGAATTTTAAAAAGCCAATTCTATCCAAGTATCCCACAGAGATACGTTTTGGACATTTAGATGATGCTTGGGCAGGGACATTGGTTTGAAGAGAAGTTATCAGAGCTGGGGTCCGGCACCAACAGTTCTCTAGGTTGATACATTTTACAAAATCAGTATTTTTTTGTGGTAGTTCATTTAGTACCATGTGAACACTTTTGGGTGCCATTGAATACAATTTGAGCCACCCACATAACAGAGGAAATGAATTCGTCATAATTGTATCCCATTGTAATTACCATATGGATTACAGATATGATTAAACATGTGCCTCCATATTCTTAATGGAAACTTGCTAAAACCTTCCTACTGTTAAATACACCGTACACTGGGGAAAAAACATAGGGCAACAAGTATAATTCAAAAGCTACCCAATAAACAAATAAAAAGTAGTGCACTTCCCTACAAAGTAGCTGCAATCTTATTGCACAATATTAAGGTGTGGGTGTGAGAAGCACAAGAGAGTACTACAAACCAAGCATCACTCTGGTCACCATAAGAACAACAACAGTTCCCTTCTGGAGCCTGATTTTGCACAGTAAAGCAAAACTGGACCAAGGCTCGAGCAAACTGCAGGAAGAGTCAGCCCACATCGCCTTATGTGGCCATAAAGCATGCCCTCTTTTAACCTGAACACACACATACACATAGCCAAGAGCCACGAGCAGGATCATGCAGACAAAAAATTAAGTAAACTTCAAGCAATCAATTTTTAAACTAGAGTTTGTTGTGAAATTACACAGACATATATATATATATATATATATATATATATATATATATATATATATATATATATATATACATATATATATATTTAGGTATGGTTAGTAATGCAGGAACTGTGTTGTATGGGCATTAAAAGCCATTTAGGACAGTTGTGACTCGTTGGCTTAGAGCCCCGAGGAAACAGGAGAGATGAGGAAGAGTAGACATGGCCTTTTCCTTTGGGACTGGGAATAACTGGTGAAAAAGGTAGCACAATACACTAGGGACCCGGCTATACTAGACTAATACAAATGAGCTACATGCTTTGTGAAAACCCCTCCCCTTCATTAGTGAGCATGCAGTGTAATAAAACAGGATGCCATTAGAGGAGGATGCCAAAATAATCAGGCAGTTTTACTATTTAGCTGTGGCAATGGTGCCATCAAATCACATTATGTTTGCAGAGACACCAGATTGCTTTGACTGCTATTTCTAAAACATAGAAAAAGAGATGCAAGTATATTTAAAATTTTGAAATGACACTAAGGTCGGCCACACACTGCCTGCGTGGCGTGAGTGTGGTGTTTCTGTTGCGTGGCTGCGTTTCTATGTCTTTGCACACCAGAAACATGTCTGACGCGGCGCTGCTGCTGCTAGCCTTGTCTGTACACATGTATGTTTCCCATGGATTTACTGCACTTAAGCAGTAGTATACTTCATGTTAAACATAAATATATACTGATTTGATTACAGCAAAGACAACGTTGGCAGTATAATACGTATATACGGCAGTATAATACGTATATACGGCAGTATATACGGCGAAATAAGCTACAGAATATTTTGTTCTGTATTGACAGGTGCAATATTTGAAAATCAATAATGATTTATTCTTTTTTTAAATTACATTTTTATCTGCATTTATATCAAAACCTAGAGACTTTCAAACATCAAAATGTAATTTATTAATATGTATTCGTGTCAAAATGACATATAAACATCTTTTTGTATTCTATTTTGCCTGGAAACGCTTCCAACACGCTTGTGTTCTATTTGTAGCATGCACGCTTTTCGCGCGCCTGAGACGTGCGTGTCGTGCAGGCAGTGTGCAAGCTCTAACCTGTTAACATGGGAGGCGAAATAGAAACGGACACACCACGCAGCTGACACGCACACGCGACGCAGCCAGTGTGTGGCCGGCCTAAGGAATCAGTAATGTGGCTATGAAGTCCTGTGACCTTAAGGATGAAGCACTCATTCAAAAGCAACATGACATGCTTTTACCACGAGATTAGGAGCAGCCTAATGTATGAAGCTTTTTTGCAACTTGTAGGATTTAATTCCTCTGATGCTACGTTCCAGGCAACCCGTAACCCCTGTTTTCACAACCTTCTACATGTGAAAGTGCCCTGGAACAAACCCGTAACTTACTACCCGTGAACTTGTACCAGATCATTGTACTCCACTACAGTTACAGTTTTTGACGTCACACACACATACACAACAATGGTGACCCCTGTTGATGCTGTACAGACGCTGGTGATTAACGGTGAGAAATAGAAATAAATAGACATAAATAGGCAACGTAAAGTAATTCCGCACATTGTAATCAAAACAATAGACACATGATTGTGTACTACTACAGGTTATGTTTATTAAATGAAGCACAAAATATGTCGCAGACTAGAAATCGCTAGTATCAGCTAGCGCTAGCTAACGTCAACGTTAGGTAGCCACTAGCTAACTAGCTAGCTAGCTAGAAGGGTTTGTCATGACTTTGCCTGGAACGCTACCAATGAAGTCGTAATTTACGAGCTAAAAATGATGTCTGGAACGCAGCATGAGTACGATGTGATATCAGATAAACTTGGTTTGCAAGCTGTTGTGGAAGCAGAGGATTCAGATAATTTTACTTTTTTATTGTGAAGGTACTTCCCTATGAGTAAAGGTCCTACTTTTAGAATTTGACTTGAGAAAACATAAGAATTATCTGCTAAATGTACTTAAACTTTTTTTTAAAGTAGCCTACTGATTATGGAAGCAAATGTTTTTATGTTAGATCATTTTTACTGATACATTATTAATTTGTACTAAATCAATGGAATCTAAGATTAAGATTGTATAATAATTATACATAAAATCTTAATCTAAGATTGTATAAAAAATACATAAATAAATAAATTAAATTTGAATCTGCAGTAACTGTGTCAGAAATAAGTACAATACTTCCTGATACAATGTGGTGGAGTATAAGTATAAAGTAGCAGAAATGAAAATGAAGTAAAACTATGCAGGCATAGTTTAGTAAATGTACCTTGTTACTTCCCAACACTGCATTCAAGACCTATTATGTGAAACAGGCAGCTCTATCAACTTGATATAGATTTAAACTGCAAAATGTCTTTATAAAATGTGCCCATGTGCATGTTGTTACTCTATCTAAAACAAGCCACACGTTCGTCCCATTCTTAATAAATACATAATTGAAACAGTAGATCATAATTGTGCTTAATTTCTATCGCACCTGCTTCCTAACGCCAGTGGAAACAGCCCAGTTGGCCGAGAGTGGGCCAGGCAGGCACCACACCTCCTCTGATCCTGCACGTACACGTGACATGCTCATATGCAAGTCCACCAGGTCCCGCCTTCCTCCTCCAATTGGCTGCTCAACAGACGCTGCATATTCTCATTGACTGTGGAAAGTGCCCTTTAAACCAAATTCCATTGCAGTTGTCTTAGAAATATGACGTCAAATGTATCTAATGTGCTGAGGCCGAGCCAAGCAATATGGGAAAGTAGTTGTCTAAAAGTAAAGTTAGTCTTGAAGAAAACCGATTGTAGGCTACTTCAGTAATTGATTCAGATAGTTGTTCTTTTGTTTTTGTTAGTTTTTTTTCTTCATGTTAGCTCGGCCAAATCGTTCATAAGTTCAGTCTGTTTTAAATGCTGTAACTGACTCATTCTAATGGCTATTTGAAACAAAGTTGTTGTGAATTTAACACGACTCAAACAACAGCAAAAGCCTACCTACATTAACAATAATATAACAGTAATAATCAGTAAACTATGGCACAATACATGTGGCTCAGAATAATTTTCACTGTATTTGCGTTTTTCAAACAGGGAGTTTCCTACTACTTATTCTAATGTTTTGACGGCGGTGTGTGTGTGTGTGTGTCTCTCTCTCTCTCTCTCTCTCTCTCTCTCTCTCTCTCTCTCTCTCTGTGTGTGTGTGTGTGTGTGTGTGTGTGTATGTGTGTGTGTGTGTGTGTGTGTGTGTGTGTGTGAAAGAGAGAGAGAGAGAGAGAGAGAGGGAGGGAGGGAGCGAGGCAGTTTGTCAGATAAGGGGAGGAGTCTCTCGCTGACAAGAGGGACACTGGCTTTTTCTGAGTTTGTCAGCTCCCCCTAAAATAGCAGTCAGCGTGTATATGTGAACTGAAATAACGTTTATCCACTGGAGCCACCGATATAGAGTGTCTATACACGGCGACTGACTTGGGAGTAAAGGTGAGTAACGGAAATAGAAACAATGTTGCGAAGTGTGGCAGCGGTTGGTGAGTGAGAGTAGAAAAGCGCAAGAGGGAGACGTAGAGAGGATTTGGGAGACGGAGAAATTTACTGTACATCTGTCTGTCTATTTATCCGTCTTCTCTGGGGTTCGGGCAGAATTAGAGATGTAACAGCTGTGTCGTGTCATAAAACATCATCAGTCATGTTGAATGACCAGTTAGGGTTGTAATACCGTAAAAAAAAAACAAATGTGTGTTTAAAGGGTGCAGTCAGACGCGCGCGCGCTGTTGATATCAGTCATTTGCGAGAAACTTTTACTGGATTCATCGTCAACAGTAATACGCCGGCGATGTCGATCCTTCAAGATGGTCCATGTGTGAATAATGAGTCTTAAAACTCCCTCACAGTTAATCCTGGGATCGAATGTGTGAAAGGTCAAACTGTGCTTTGTAAAACAGGCGCGATACTCTTGCATCGTTTGGCCAAAATAGTAATGTGTATATAATAACACAGTTGAGCCATCACAACAACTGCAGGCTACCGTTCACACAGTGAATAACCCGGCGATAGAAGTTGAGGTCTGATATGAAGTTTACAGCAAATTGTATGTTTGCACATTATCACAACTTCTAGAAAAACAAGTAGGCTAAACCCTGGCCACTTACTTTAACTTTATATACAGTAAATTAGGTTTGAATATATTTAGAGGTTGTTTTTTTTTTTTTGCATTTTGGCGCTAAAGCTTGCCAGTTTTGATGTGCTGTCAGTGGTACTAAAATCTAGATGGTGCTGGTGCACGGTGACATCACACTTGCTTATTGCCAGTGTTGTCTGTATATCTGCAACACTCAATTCAACAAGAAGTGACAAGTTGCATGACATCATGCCCAAGCTTATTTGATTTTGGCACTTTACCGTGATATACATTGAATAGGTCCTTATACCTGATAGTATATTTCCTGATTATAAAGTAAACCTCTCAGTCATTACTTTATTTAAGAGATGATTGGGGTTAATGGTTGGTTAAAGCGGAAATAAGGTCAGCTGAAATGTACCCAATCAGGTGAATTAATGTGACATTTGGAGGTAATTGTTGTCTGGATAGACTTTAAGATCCCACTTTTTTTATTATTTAATGTGACAGGCTATGGGACATTGCATAGTACATTTCAGAGAAGCCGTATGGTCAGTTTGGTAACAGAGTTTGTGAGACAGGATCTTTGCTGTCTGGTGGTTCTTTGAATCCGTAGTACATTGTGACCTTAACCCCTCGCCAGAGTGGGCAACGGCCAACAGTAAGCTGAGCCTTCTCAAATGTTTTCGAGCGTATGCCTTCACCTTGCACGTCTCATTAATATTGTACAGAAGGAGTAGATTTTATTTAATTGTACCAGAAAATACAACTAGCATAACCTCAATTTGTGCTCTATTCACTTCTCTTTTTACAAGTTAATATTGGTATGAATCAAGTCTTTAGAAATGTTTGGTTGTCTGACATGTTGCAACATGTAAAGTGTGTTTTGTGTTATTGCATAGATAAAAAAACAGCATATTTTGTAGACTGGCAAATTCAAAGTGTGTATCAGCATCTATAGAAGCTGTGTATTCAGTGTATTGTTTACTTACATATATTTTTTTTTGGTTTTTTTACCCAAGTAGTAAACATTTTACTACTTAATGTATATGCCTCAGTTTTCAGGGTGAACCAATGACACATTTTATTGTTAAAGTAATTCTTCAGGGACATGAGTTGTTGCAGCAGTATTAAAGCATACTTGTATTTTTCACTGTCCATGTAATGTTACCGCTGTTCTGACGACATGTAGGCCTACATTAACAAACCAGCTGGTTGTCAGTGATTTCTAAAGCAAAGCAGTAAAGCACCCTTCAATCTGCAGTCATTAGCTTCTGTGCTGCCCCGGGCCTCGCCAGTAATGGGTCTTGTTGCTCATGATCCACATCACGTGAGCTCTTATGTCTAATGTGTGGATGAGGGATTCTTTCAACACTGCTGAAATGAATATCATTTTAACAATTTATGTGGTGTGTTAGTCAAAGGAATGCACATAATGTCTGTGAAGGCACAGATAGAGCCATCACAAATGTCTCTCTCATGCATGTGGTGAACTGTTGCTCTCACCTCAGAGACCCCACATGTTCCTCTTTTGCCATTACGCAAACACATACAGAGAGGTTTGATAATATGTCTATTAGATTCCACCCTGTATCATTTAATCAACGATATGGTGATGAAGTAAATAGATGGATGGTTTTCTGTGATGACTACCACTGTTTATTAAATGTTTTAGCCTTGTTACATGTTATGTTTGTGTGCCCCTGCACATCTCTGTGTATGTGAGTAAGTGCGTGTTAGCGTCTTAGCACAAGTTCTCAGTGGAAAGGGAGAAATGAGAGGTGGTGACGGTGTGAGGAACGGGCAGCTGCAGCATCTTTTACTGCACTCCTCATCCCACTTCAATCTCAGTGTCTCAGCTTCTCCTTCCAGGAGAAATGTGGAGTGTGTGGGCGAGTCGGATCTGCAATTAATGCTGGTTGTCAGAAAGAGAATGCTGGCGTTTACACGATGCCTCTGAATCACTGAGTGAAAGTCTTTCTCCTCCACTCTCCTCCTCCCAGGATATTTTTTCCAAGGAGGACAAAAAACACCAGAAAGCTGAAAGCCAAGGATGTATCGAGTGAAAAATAAGAGATAGAAGCTGAACATTCTTGGTCCAATAAAGAGGATAGTGTTTCTTTGATTGTTTGGTAAGCCAAGATGTTCTTTTATACTGCAAATGTAGCTATAACATTACAGTGATTATGGATATTACCGTTGTTTTAGGATTGTTTCTATATTTCTTAATTTTTGACATGATTGTGAATCTATTCTTTCAATCTTCCGGCTTTATTTAAATAATTTGTTTTGCAACATTAAAATGGCATCTATATATGACTGTTGTTATCTGAAAGTGAGCTTTAAATACTGTTGAGATTTCTGGTGAAGAGTGAACAGTTTCTTGGTTGGTTTGGCTGATGAAACTTGCTATAACAAGGTACTGAAATCAGATAGTCTGGACAAATTCACTGGCAAATGCATTGAGGTGATTGGATAACTGTGTTGTTTGTGCAGTTCATTTTAATTTCAAGATTCTTCTTGAAGATCACTCAAAAAAAGTGACCTGATAATAATCAGTGTCACATTGTAACTATTCAGCATTCTCTAATAAAAACATCTCAGTAACATGATTCATTGTTTATTGGAGCTCTATCATCAATATGGAGATTCCAGCGTTTTCCTGTGAGACCTGGAGGTTGGATGCAGAATCTTGAGCCTGGTAGATAATGTTTGAGTCTGCAGTACTGTAGACCGTCCCCTGTAGACTAAGAGAAAAGACTTTTGCAAACAAATAGCTGGCCATTGGTGTACAGAAAACCAATAATCAGACCTAAACTAAACATTTAGAGCAGAACATTTGACATAATTTGATTTCAAGCCAAGAGACACATATTTGTCTTCATATTTTTCTGATGGGTTTGGTTACTGCTATATATGCCACTGGGCCTTTGGTTAGCACCGGTACCTCACTGCAAGGAGGTCCTAGGTTCAGTTCCTGGCCCTCTCTTTGTGTGTGGTGTTTGCATGTGCTGCCTGTATTAGACAAGGTCTTCATGTGCTGTGATCATGAGCCATTGGTCTGGGTGTGAACTAGCACAGTGTGTCAGACAACAGCAACATGCTAAATACTACTTGCAGTTTTACATGGAGTGGAGTGGTCAAAGTTAAAGGAATTTCCATTTAAACTTTATTAAACTTCAAACTACAGTGCATATACTTCTATACCATTTTTAAATATCATTGAGTCAATTGATATAATTCATAAGGTTATGCTTATCTAAATATGTATATGTTTTTACTTTCCAAATATCTATAATTAATAAATTCCCTAGTTACTGCTATAAAAAATCATATAACTCTTACATTAAATAACAAAATATCACTGATTTTAGAAACTCTCCAGTAAAATCTCCAGTATTGTTGAGTCCCTGTAATAGCCTGAGGGAAGCTCAGAGGGTGAATGTATTACTCGCTGAGGCACTGTTTGTATAGCAAGCCAGCCAGCAGTGACCTTTCACCTGTCCTGGCCTTGACTGAGACCTCTGGTGGTAAGCCACCCCGTTTGGCTCAATCAGCACATGTGCTGCTTAGCAGGGCAGAGAGCTTAAGGCCGCACCGTCTTTTCCTGTCTCCCCTGCTCTTCCAAACGAGGCCTGACTGGAGGTCTCTTCACCTCTACGCCCTGGACCACACAGGAGAAGCAGCAGGACGATCCTCAAGCTCTAAATCTGCTGCCGATCTGCTTTCGCCACTATGATCCCAGCCTGTCTCTCACTCCACGTCCATAATGGTCTGTGAATCTGAATACAAGCACACAAACGCGTGTAGTTATATAGCCACTGTAGCCACAGTAGTGTCCCAAAAATAACATCCTTGTATTTTCTACGACTGGGTATCGCCAATGGTTTCCCAAATTGATCCAAATCTGATTCACAAGGTCCCGATACGTTTACATTTCTGATTTGTTTCGAATGTCAGTTTCAATACCAATTATGCTTGAATATAAAAGATTCTCTGAGAACTTTTGCTGTAAATTGCACAAGCAAGAAGCAATATACATATGTTTACAATGCACCACGTTAATGTTTGCATTAAGAATTGACCCCCACAAAGTTTGTGGTGGGCCATACATCCATGGTGAAAAGCCATATATTAAAAGATTGTTTACTGCATTTTAATAGTCGATTTCAGATTGCTCAAACAAAGATGGATTTTAATTGGAGAATCAATTATTTTAACCCAGCCCTGGTATTTTCTAATTATTGTGTTTTTAGCCTCTATTATGTAAAGCACCGTACATCATGACTTCTGAGTTCCATCAGTTGCTGGCCACATTCTCTAATGAGAAGAAAGACTAGCACATGCACACTATGTGGTTTGGGAGGGTAGACTGTGGAAGCATGCGGTGGAGCAAAGGTGATGACTTTGAGAAGTCAAGTCATTTAGCACCTTTCTAAGATGCCTCATCGTCCTCTGGCTTTCTGGAGTGCAAGAAAAACCACAGCGTCACACTGCATCATCTCAGAAATGAGTGGGCCGCACTCATATAGCATATAACCTAAATGTGTGTGTCCTGTGGTTTGGTTAATCATGGTTGTTTTAGGTTGTTTTCTTATTGTTGTTTACATGAAACATGAAGCCTGCATGGAGATGTATTAATAGTGAGTGACTTTGTTGCTACTCAGTACTGTGGTGATATGAAGTTGAATCATGTACAGAGCTGTAGTTTTACTGATAGTTGAAAAGGAAGTTAAGAAAGACATCTCTTTGCTGAGTTGCATTTAAACTGAATTTTAATGAGCTTCTGAAAAAAAAAACATAAATCAAAGGAATATATTATAATCTAATTTACTAGATCAAAAGATCTCCCATGATTGCTAATATACCCCACTGTATTGAATTCCTGATGTTCTACTGTACATCTTAAAAAGCATCTCTCACTGGAGATTTAACTTCCCTGGCTTTGTACAGAGTCGATTAGGTAGAAGCATCAGGAAAAGAGAAACAATTGAATTGTGTGCAAAGTAAACTTTCTTCAAAGTCTGGTAAGCTCTGTGTGATGAAGCTGTTTACACCGTTGTTACGGGGTGCTAAATTAGGTGATTATAAACATTTAATCTAGCCTTCTATTATGTTAGCCAAGATAAAAAGAAGTAGAGCCTAGAGCCCAACCGATATATCGGCGGGCCGATATTATCGGCCGATATTAGGCATTTTCCAAACTATCAGTATCGGCATTTATAATGGCCCATAAGTGAATATTTAAAAAAATAAAATAAAAACGGACGAAACACCCTTCAACCATGTTATGAGTGTTGGTGTTGCATAGTTTGTCCACCAGAGGGCGCTCTACAACGTCCCTGTTGGCAACACTCGTGTTTGACCCTTTAAGTTATTATCTTAAGTTTGTATTTTTATACATTTTATTTATCAGAACTTTCATATATTTTGATGTGCCTCTGTTCTGTTGTGACAATAAAACAAGTTGATTTTTAAACTGCATTATCATATTATTTTAGTGAGGACTCATAAATTACTACAAATAACTAATGTTTAGGGATATCTGTTTATGTTTTTTTTACACGTTTCTGGATTTTCTTTTTTAAATATATATCGGCCGATATATCGGAATATCGGATTTTTAAATCACCAAATATTTGTATCGATATCGGCCTTAAAAATCCTTTATCGGTGAGGCTCTAGTAGAGTCCATGGAAAAGTGTTTATCAATGGCTGGTGTAGTAAATAAAGCTGTGAGACCTTGTCACATCTCCTACCGCAAGTGTGATGACTTAAAGTCCAGTAGCTGCTGGAAGGAAGAGTTGGATCTACCGCAGCTGGACTGGCTCTGTGGCCTCCTAAGCTGCAGGAAGGAGGTCTGGCCCACAATATCGTTGTTTTTCTGTTTGTCTGAGAAGCTTGAACCAGGACAGCTGGGGGGATGTGATTCCTCCCATTATTCTGCAGCCCACATATGAACAGGGGAAGGGAAGTGACACAGCCCCCACCGCTCTCTGGAAGCCCACCACAGGGCTCTGACTTGTAGTTCAAAGTTGTCTTCCTTTCTGCTGTTAGGGCTTAGCTCCTAGCAGCGTGAACATTGCAACGCCTCATGTATGTTCTTTTTTAGCTAGGGCAGCAGTTTCCGAACTGTTATGCATTAGAACGAGGTACAGTTTGTTGCGTTTATGTTGTGTGTGTGGATTCAGGATGATAAGATTTTTTTTTTTTTTTTTTACCTTGCCCATTTTAGGGGAAGTGTAAGTCTGGCCAAGTATCACTTTTACAAGCCATGATGCTATTTCTAGGCTTGTAACAGTTCAGACGGCATCCTACATGATAAACGTTACTCCTCTTTACTTGGACACAATTTCAAAATTTTTGCACTTGGATTTTTTTATTATTATTTACATTCAATTAAAACTAGTCAAAAAAAAAACTAGGACATTCAGAAAAGTATTTTCATTGCATCTCCAGTCTCTAGATCCCAGAGTGTGACTGTGATTGTGAGTAAGGTGTTATGTATGCCCGCTGTTAGTGCATCTGCCAGTCCACTTTCCATCTGTGTGCTGTGGGCTGCAAATGTAGTTGAAAATGGTGTAGTGTTTCCACCAGTGAGCTGTTGCCAGCCTGTATTCATGTCAGACTCTGTTGTTCTTGATTTTGTTTCCCTCTGCCCCACAACCTCTGTCACTGGTCCAACTGCCAGAGGTGTTCAGAAAGTAAGTATATGAGGGTTGAGCAGGGAGGAGCAGGGGGGAGGGGGGGCATCCATCATCAGCCACTGGCCCTGGGACTCAGGACCAGAGGCTATCAACAGTTTGACTGAGAAGATTCCTGGAGAGGCGAGCAGCAGCAGCAGCAGCAGCAGCAGGGCCTGTAGAGGAGGTCTTTCTCTCTCTTTTCCTTTCTCTGTCTGACTCCCTCTATCTCTATCACACTGTTTGCACACAGTGTTCATGTGACAGCTAGCACACATCATCTGATTTGGGAGAAACTGGGGACTGTAGAAATGCCCCTAAGATTATTTGCTCGGTGAATGCCGTTCATTGATGTCAGTAGATTTATCAAATTGAGATAGACAGGAGGAAAACTCTTTCAGATTCAAGTCAGTTTTCCAACTTGTATCAGTGATAAAGACATGATATGTCTTGCACATTTCTTGCACCTTTCGCTCTGTGAAGTGCTTTCAGGGATAGTCTGCTATTGAAACCGCTGTTTACTGTTAAAACATCATCATTCACAAAGCAGACTGATTATTCAAAATGGAAACTGTCTCTCAGTGTGACAGTACAGAAACCTTATAATATAAAACCCATGACAAACATTCACAAACCCAGATTTTAAACATTTTCCATGTTGTATGTGTCAAACTGTACACACATTTTTCAGAAATAGATGAGTAATGGCTTTATTTCAAATGTTTTACATGAAATGCAGTGTGTGAATGACAGGCCTGTGTGAGATCATTAACAGACCAATTCTATAACATGAAATTGTAAGAAACAAAAAAAATCAATGCTTCTTTAGCTAGCCCCTTTTACTGTTGTTATGAGTCATGGCCATCCTCACTGCTCAGATTGCATAAACCTTTTATGTAATGGAACACTGTGGGAAAGAGGCATCGAGTGGAAGATAAAAATGGGGAGAGAAAATCAAATATTTATTCTGAGCTTTTTAATTTTTTTTTCCCATTAAAAGGAGACATTCTCTGAAGTCAAACAGTAACTATAACCCTAAACAACATGGACATGTATGTATACCAAAAACTGTTGTCTTTCTGCGGCACTCACTATTTATTTAGTAAATCTGCCGGCTGATCATCAAACACTGGGGGTTTGAGTTGAATATCTAGAATCTCAGTGTCTAATTTGGATTCACAGTGTTTCCAAAGATGTGTTGAGATCGGGTAAATGTGCTGCTGCTGAGACACATTATGCATGACGTCCCTAATATCCTTACACTGTGGATTCCCCCTGGAGGAAGATCTTGGTTCATCTTTGCTGTTTACCATTTTTGAGTTGCGGTCTGTGCAACATCAAAAGGCTGCCATGGCACTTAACACAGCTTGCAGGGTTTTCCTGGGAGGGTGGGGGATTGTTGTTCCCTATGGTGTTGGCATTACTATTGTTCCCTGGTGAGAAGTCCATCTGATGATAGACAACCATGCAAATGGACTCATGCCATTGAACCACATCACACAACAGCACCACACTGTAATGCTATGCAAATTTATAAACCTCTAGGATCATGCACGCATTAGTTTTATTTGGGCATGTGTGTTTATGTGTCTATGTGTAAGTGTTAGACAAACAGAACGGGCTCCAATATTTTTTTTTTTAATATTTGCTCTACCAATTTCCAGCAAGTTATCTCTCAAAAACAAAAGTAATGAAATAGTAAAAATTGAGATTCAGATGTGTAATATGTAACTCAGCATCAGAAGTGTGACACAGGAAATGTTCATCCATAAAGAGTTCTGAATACTGATACTATGCCATGTCAAGACATTGACTTGTTAAAGTGACATTCTGTCATAAGGAATGTTGGTGATGGAGGGCTTTTGCTCAGAGACATAGTTTGTTGAACCGATGGCATTAATATGAAGTGAGTAGTCAGCTATTAGTCTGTCAATTGCATTGTACCGATATAGCATGACTTACTGTAGATTGGCTTATTAGAAAGTATGTCTAAGGTTCAGGAGGTTAACCTAATTGGGAAGTACTGAGAAATACTGTAGCCTTAACAGTTTGAAACTCGTGTCTCTCGTGTATCACCATAACATTCAAGTCACAGAGCTGAGCTTCCAAGTTTTCCAGAAAATAAATACCCAGCAATCTTTGAAAATTCCAGAAGGTCTTTTAACACTTTTAGTTATTCTGAAAGTATTTTCAGAATCCTCAAAGACTCTTGAAACCATCTGGATAGAAATAAGTTCAGTCTGCTGCACTGTAAAAAAAAAAAAAAAAACACCCTTTTCTCAAATTGCAACTATATTTCCTAATCCAGGAAACATAAGTCTTTGCTCTTTTTGTAAAATGCAAGCAAAATATAAATGCAATATTTTGTATGAAAGCGAGTAAATCATTTCCAGCTACCATCTTTATTTGGATTAGATTACAAAAAGATGAAACAGGTTAAACATTATTTTTTAAGTGGGGTGAAAGGAATATTTTTTCAACCAGATTGTTAGAAGAACGGCATTAATTGTTAATTGTTAAACAACCTTCAAGTTGTTCAAAGATGGCTGTGTAATTATTTTTCGGAAACTCGGCTGCTTAGCTCTGTGACTTCAATGTAGCGGTAATACTAGACGCATAAACTAGGGCTAGTAGGACACTATAGCAACTGTACCGTAATATCTAAGATTTCTCAGTTGTCAAGTGCATTCATTTTTAATGAGACATAATTCATCAACTAACTCTTGCATCAAGGAAGTTATCATCATTTTCTTTGTTCATAAAAGTTTCACTCAAATATGCATCAAGGGATTTACCTTGAGGAGGAGAGTAGCTTTTCTACATGAAATGGATATAACTGTTAGGAGAGGGTCATCTCTTTATCCTTGAGAAACTGAGAATCCATTCATTGGCTGGGCTCGAGAACCTGACTGACGCAAATGGATCATTGGGAATAGAAGTGTCCCAGCAGTAATTATGTTACAACGCCGCTGCCGCACACTTCCACTGAGGTGGGATGGGATGGGCGCGGGGTGCTTCTTTTAGTCTTGTTTCCCTTACATCTTTCCACATAGTTAACACAGTCATACTGTCCTCACTCTCCCACTCTGTCTGACTCTCCCTCCCTTCCTCTCTTGTTTTCTTTCTGTCTCTTTTTCATACACACACCTGCTATCAAACCCAAACACACGCATGAAATGCAGTGGAACGTTTCTAACGTTTATCCTGCTCTTTTTACAGAATGCCTCCTCCCTCTGTTTAATGACTCTTAAAGTAAGGAAAAAGTTGGTAGCTGATCATGTCACCTATATGTCACTGTTGTCTTCCTGGCCTCTGGATCCAAGCTGCCTGCGCCTCGAAGCTGAAGCAAAAATGTCAGTTCCATTTTTTTTCCTTGGTAACCAGGGCTCTGTGGCACTAAGTCAGTTAAAAAAGAGACATGAAATTAATGTAATGTCAAAGGCGTTTTCTCATGAAACCCCAAGGCACTTAGTCAAAGTCACCTTGCATAGTCCTCCTGACAGTACTGTGAGAGTGAGATGGAGGATGTCTGTCTGGTAATGCTGTCAGCACATGATGTCCTTTGGTTATTGGTTGTTATATCTAGTCATCGTCATTCCGATTTTTTAGATTGGATACATGTCCAGTATTTATTTGAAGAGCGACATCATTTTCCATTCAGTTGGCTGTGTAACGTGGCCCAAAGTGAAACGTTTTCTCAGTGAGAGCAGTTTCATCCTGTGGGGCTTTCTTTCCTTTTGATGTCATTTTGGAGGTGATAAGTAGCTTCCCGTCTCCTGGTCCCTGTCTTACAGCACCATCCCCCAGCCCAAGCAAGGTGCTAGCAGCATGGAGGATTGTTTGAACTTGCATCGATCCAACGTGGGATTACAGCTGGGTCATTGGAGAGTTGGACTCAGCTACCAGTCATCAGGGCAGATTAACCACTCGCTGTCTGCTTGGCTGCCATTTGAGTGCAGGCTCTCACTGCTGTCATTGTGACTGTCCCTACTGTGCAGGTCTCCTTTTGAACAGTGCTTTTTATATCTTACTCGATTGAGTTTAGGTTCAGACTGATTTAATATTCAGAAGAAACGTTTTGCTTAATGAAATAAGATTAGAACGATCCTTGACGACATTCTTACATGTCTTTGAATCTGTAAGCAATCTTTGAAACATTTGCCGGTCTTAATTTTACAATCTCAACATTTTGGCCTGCAGGTTTTCTATTGTGCGAAACATGTGAATGTTTGATTTTCTCTCAACACCTTCAGGGCATTCATATCATAATCATTTAACCCTTTCCTTCAATTATTATTTAAATCATTCTCCGGTATGAGAAAAGTCACCCGAAGAAATGCTTTACAGAGGAAGGGGAAGGGGTGCAGAAGGTCCATGTTTCGCAGACTGCCCCACCTCTCTCTCTCCATTTCTCAAAGCCTCCTTTTTCACTTTTTTGTTCGCATGCCCTTGCGATAGCTCTTATTAATTATATCTCATTAGTTGCCTTGGAAACTGAGGTGAGGGAACGTATAACATGACTTCAAAGAAAGAGAGAAATAAAAAAGAAAGCAAGAAATCATGAGAAAACGCAAGAAGAAAGGAGGGGGAGGAGTGAAAAGAGGGGATGGAGAAAGTGGTTGTTGAGGGATCAGCCGTGTGTCAGATTAGCATCAGGAGACATTAACACTAGTGATGCTGCTGGGGCCACAATCCTGCCTTTCACTGCTGGAAAGGGAGATAAGCGTGCTCTCACAAAAGGGAGAGCGTGAGAGGGCTGGCTTGTCTCCACTCCCCTCAGGCCAACAGCCCCATTTACAGGTGCAGCACCTCCTGATGAAAGCGAGAACAAAGAGGTGGATGTTCATTTCCTACTGTGCTGGTGTCAAAACTCCATTGAAACAAATCGGTAAAACTGTGGATTTAGGCTGCTTCGCTTTATGTCTCCAGTCTGCCAGAAGCTAAGCACAACCGAGCCACAGTGTTGACACTTTGAGTTCGTTACACTTAAGAACGTTGTCATGGATTATTTCACAGAATCCCCATATCAATGCACATCAAATTACTGCGTGAGGCTGTTGCATCCTATCATAAATGTAGTTCTGTCATAATCATGTTGTTTCAATGTATATTTACTAGTATTGTGAGAGCTGTGATTCATTCTTATGTAACCGGTTGAGTGTTTGAATAACAAGGAAAGGTCTCTGCCTACTAATTGTAAAGTGAGTGGCTGAGAGCTGGGAGCAGTGTGTGCACGTCGTCCAGCCTGTGTAATGATCCTTCCAGTAAACATAATAAGCACACAGAGTGAAGCCACAGGAGATGAGCCTCTGTTGTTGTTTAGTCTCAGACTCAAAGTCAGGATGGTAATAAGGGGAAAGATCAGAAAGAGGTCCCTCCCTTTCTTTCCCCTCTCCATCTCCTACCGGCTCCCTCTGACTCCCCCGCAGAGGGCATGTAGAAGGGTCCTGAATAACAGGAAGTGGAGGGGCAGGAAGTTGAGTCTTGTCTGCCCACGGCCTGTGGTAGGATACTGAGGCTAACGCTGCCTTGCACAGGAAGTGCAACTGTCACGGCTATGCTCATGACTTTGGCTGCTGTCCATCACCTTCAAAGAAGTGGAGGCATGCCTGCAGCACATAGTGGGGGCTTCTTTAACGCAAGTCAGATAGGATGAATTTATCGAATAACTTTTATTTAAGATGTAGATCGGAAAGGGTTATAGTGGTGTGGTTGATAGAATAATATAAACATACAGAATAACACTGGCCTCATTTTTTTGTTCAATCAGCAAAATCCGTAACATAAATCTACCATGTAATTTTATGGTACATTTTATATAGGACAACAGTTAAGGGAGTAATGCCTCAACTTTGTGTGGAGTGAACACAGGCTTACAAGCGGGGAGGGAGGAGGATGTGCTGGATCCAGTATAATTACACTGGGAATTGAGCATGTTTTATTGATTGTGAAAGGGCCAGGCCTGTCACCAAGCCTCCCAGTGTCTCCATGGTCTCTCTTAAGGGAGGAGGAGGCAGAATGGCCCACCTGTCACTTGACCAGTCATGGAGGATCAAATTGGCTCTGGTCAGAAACCATTGTAATAATAACTTTCAAAGATACAGCGTGCATGTATATTTAACAGAAGGTAGAGTAAGGCATGGACTCGTTCTGTTCGACATGTCATATTGACTTTCTGGCAAGCTGATGTGGTCGTTCCTATGGCGACGCATTCTCTGCACATTGATTTATGTGTTACAAATGTTTGGTAAGCAACTTTCAGAAGTGCTGGACTGGTTTATATCAAAGTGGACCAGGTGTATTATATCAAGGTCTTTTAAAAGACTATATGATGAGATGCTGTTATACATTGTGCGTGTGTACAAACCAGGCATGCACACATTTCTGCCCTGACAACAATTCCAATCCGATATTGTTGAAAAGGTTTTTGAAATTGCATCATTACAATGTATTACCCTCATACCAACAGACAGACCATCAAGTTTTGTCTAGTATATGTAACACAAACACACACACACACATACACAGTTTGTGCTATTGGATTACTGGAGTTGTGAATAGATAGAGACTTTACAAATTGCTCTAAGCTAACTGTGAGCAGAGGTGTTCAGATCTGATGCTGCACTCGCTGTCCTCTGTGCGTCCACATAGAAAAGGCACCCCTTAGTATAATTACATGGTGCTCCGTCTGTTTTCCCAGAACAAAACTGACCTGTTAGACAACGCAGTTAATCCATTACTGTTTTGTCAACTCCAGTTTCTGAAGGTTCGATAATATAAGCTCAAAAAGGCCAGAAAATGTCTATAATGTGTTGGAAAAACTATATGGAGTAAATCATTTCTAATTCATTTTAATTAACGTTCCCACCCAACATTTCTAACGTTAGCTAACCATGTAAGTTTCTTCTGATTTCACAGAAATGGCTGGCCACTGCCTTCACATGTTGTGTGATGTATCAGTGGTAGCTTTAAGCATGGTAACTTACTGCTGTAAATGAATCAAGTACAAGTATCAGTCATGTGGCTGTACATATGTATGTCCTAATAGTCTTGTGTTGGCCTGTCCCTGCTTCCAGGCTCAGTTGCCTTTTCCTTTTCTCTTTTTATTTTTATGTTTATCTATTTGTCTCTGTTTCACACACACACACACACACACACACACACACACACACACACACACACACACACACACACACACACACGCACACACACACACACACACACACACACACACACACACACACAAAGGGCACATGATTTAAGCCATAAACAGATACTCTGTCCCCTCCGAACACGCAAGAAAAGTGTCACGCACAAACATGTACTCTGCTACAGTGCAGACATTGTTCTCCTTTGCAATCTGACCATCTTCTGAAATGTCTATCTGGGAAGTAGTGCCAGCTACAATTTCATTTTTTTTAAAAAATTGTGTTATTTGACCTAATATGAAGTATGTAACGATATGCTAAACCACAGCATTAGATAGAGTGATTATTCAAATTCTGAAAAGGAGGTTTTGTTAGCAAGATCTTTTTAGCTTTCGACTAACTTTTGATGAATGTGGACACACTAAGTTGTGAGCGCGGCACACCTGCAGTCTGAAGGCCCTCCCAGCATGTCATATTGTATCTGTGTAAGAGAAATGTCATGACACAGTCTATTATGCCTCTAGACTTGAAATGTCCTGCTGTGACAGCTCCTCTGCATAAAGAGAGAGAAAAGGATGTGTGTAGGCTATACGTGGGTATGTGAGAGAGCTCAGGTTACATTGATGAACACACTCACAAACAGAACTTGCTATGGTTAATTCAGACCAGCCTCAACAGATGATTACAGATTAGTCCACCTCAGATAAGCTCTTCTAAACCAACCAAGTTCACAAGAAGGCGCACGGATACTGTGGAATACTGTAAGCTAATACATTGAAATTCAAAGGCAACAAATATAACTTTATTTACGACCACTGATAGAAAGCAAGCAGTACAAACCTTCTTAATCAATACTAGATCACATACTGTACTGTACAAACACAGAGTGAGAAAGAGATTATTTCCTCAGTTCTACGCAGTTAAAATACACATCGAGTGCATCACTTGCCTGCTCGGCAAAAAGCTTTGAACTTATTTGTAAATCCAAAAAGTTTGTTTTGATCTGATAATCTCATGTAATGAATCTCCATTACCCAAAATGAAAGAATCAAGATCGCTGGAGAAATCCAGATTTCTGTCATTATAATAACTTTTTAAATACAGTTAGTAATTCACCAGCATGCATCCCATTCCAGTAAATTCACTGATGGTTTCAATATTATACAAACGCAATGAAAGGTAATGAAATCACTTTTTGCAACTTGAATTAATATTGCTTTCAGGGTGGCTCAGGTATGTCTTTGGGGGAGCTGAACACCCCCAATCTTCCTCTTCTTCGAACACCACTCTGTCAGTGTGTGTGTTTGAAATGGTAATTGAACATCGTCATTCTCCCTGGCCTGTTGTGATGTGGTTTGGGGAAATTCTTCGTAAGAGTTCAGGCGGTTACTTTCCTGGCTCAGACAGCCATGCGTGGGTAGTTAGTGAGGTGATCTCAGTCAAGTTTGCCTACAGTGGAGCCCCGATTCAGACAGCCAGACACCATAATGCCAGTCCATCTGTAACCTATAATGACTGTGTGCCACTGGAACCGGTCATTTTCATTTTCACTGCCAATTCGGCCCCTGGCTTCCTCGCCTCACAACTGCTG
The DNA here is from genome assembly GCA_023631565.1 of Gymnocephalus cernua. Taxonomy (NCBI): domain Eukaryota; kingdom Metazoa; phylum Chordata; class Actinopteri; order Perciformes; family Percidae; genus Gymnocephalus; species Gymnocephalus cernua. The sequence goes on along the minus strand of CM042431.1, from coordinate 27,678,559 downwards.
ACTGCATCTAATGGCCTGAGTTGTTAACCTTTCTACATTTGTAGTCATAGGGGAAATGTAGTTGTTTAGACATTTTCTATTTGCTCGGTGTAAGTGATGGATCTGCCTCCAGGGAGGGGGCTATATCTCTTCTTGCAGAGAAGCAGAGACAGGACAGAGTTAGATGTCCCCTGGCGAACAGTAGGATCTGAACCACTGGCCAGGTTACAAGCTCATGTGGGAATATAACCCCCACCCTTCTCACCCCCCATGGCTTCTCCTCCAGCCCAGGAGATTTCAACTACTGTCAATGCCAGACTGGGTGCTCTCTTAATCATCTTAACAGCAAAGCTGGGAAGGGAGGGAGCTGAGGAAAAGCAAGGAAATGTGGCTGATCTGTTTCTGCAGGCAGGGGAATATAGTCAAACTATTTCTATTAAGGTGAACATAGCTTTGTAAAACTTAATAAAAAAAAAAAAAGACTTAGAATTAATCTAGTTTCAGTAGTTGAAGCAAAACATGTCTGTACGGTGAAAATGAAACTACAGCCAGCAGTCAGTTAGCTTATCTTAGCACAGAGTCTGGAAACAAAGGGACACATACAGTGTTGTGTTGCTGTTGGAGATAGCCAGGCTTGCTGTTTATTCCTTTTTACCACTCTTTATGCTAAGCTAAGCTAACCTGATGCTTTCTGTAGCCTCACATTTAACTGACGTATGAAAGTGGTATCACTCTTCTCAGCTAACTCTCCAGAAAGCAAATAAGCGTACTTCCCAAAATGTCAAACTATACCTTTAAAAAACCATAGCCTTTTAGAATTATCAAGTTACTTGTCATTACTGGTTCCAACCAGTGGTGAAAGTATTTTGATGTATGCCACCAGCTCTTTTTGCCATTGTCTGAATGTATACATTCAACAAGTATATACAATTTACAAGTGAGTCTTGTATCGCTGCTGCCCTGTAAGTGTGAAGCCGTCTTTCAGTGACTTCAGCTGTGGTTCAAGTGCAACAGCAGAGGAGATAAGGGGACACCATGTGGGTCTCATACTTTCTGAATGTGCTTGAGAACAGAAAGCAGAGCCCTCCGGTGCTTTGAAGTGCTTAAGGAGACATTGTTGAGTGTCAAGTTAACTTTCTTCCCCCCTCCCCTCTCTTTCTCTGTCTTTCTCTTTCTGTCCTCTTGCAGATTGTGGTGTGGTCTGTCGAAGAGCGCATTGCGAAGACAGAAGAAAGAGTGTATACAAGAAGAGAGACTGTTGCACGATGTGCTAGGAGAGTGCGGGAAGAAATCGTGTTGTTTTTCTGATATTGTTGAGGTGTCAGAGAGACTGGAAAGGACGCAGCCATGGGGCGGAAGAAGATACAGATCACCAGGATCATGGATGAGAGGAACAGGCAGGTGAGTGTCAGAATTGCTATCTATCTGGAGCACTTATTTAAAGGTTCAAATACAGTTTACATACAATAATGTAAATATTATAATCAAATGAACTGCTACTGCATCCTTCCTTTGTGTCTCAGAAGACAGTCTGCTCTGTACCTGTTTGAAGGTTACAGTCTTTGTCTATTTTCCTTCCTGCCTTGGACCAGAGTTCAGCAGCTGTCATAGTGTGCATGGATCTAAACAGACATAGCTCCCTCCCTAAAGTCCCGGCCAGCTGAACAGGGACCATGACATTTCTTTGTCAGTGCGGTCGTATTTACAGACATGATTCCCCTGCCACCCTGCAATTTCAGCCAGAGAAGTTGATGAGGCAGCAGGAGCGCTGAGCTGAAGCGGGGGCCTCATGGCGTGGGAGTGAACTGAGGGTAGCAAGGAGCACAGCGAGCCGCCTGTGGCCTCCCCACACTGTAGGGCTTGTCCCCTGGCCTGGCAGTATGGTTGGGCCCCTTTGCTGTAGCCCTATGTGTTTGCAGCTGTTTGGTAGTAATTAGGAGCAGCCACTGCACCACATCACCCTCTCATTTGCAGGGTGGGTCAGCAGGACACACAGCACCCTTCTCTGCCTCGGCTACACTGGTCTCAGCTAGCCGCAGAGAGGCAGAGAGCTGGAATTCACTCTGTCTGCTCATGTTAAATATAAACTCCTAAACAACAAAACACTGTACAAAACAGCCTAGGTCTGTTTGAAAGAAGAATAACAGGCTTGGATATCTATAGCAGGAAGGCTGGGTCCATTTCTTTTTTAGCTACGCTCTCTTTGATTTACAGAGCTAAGTTGAGGGAGCGTGAGCACAGTTTTTGACGAATTACACCAATTAACGAAGATGCGTAGGTTTCCCATAGCCAAATAGAAGGCATCTTGTTAACGCCTCCTCCAAATATAATTTGCATTCCTTCACAGGTGGAACAACGTTTTGCTGTTTACACAGAAATATAACAGAGCTACAGTGGTGCATCCTCTCCTGAGGGTATTAACATGATACCGTACCAGCCAATCGGTACTCTGACCCTGTCTTTGTCTGTTACTCTGAGGCTAGTGCAAAACAAAAATCTACACCGTGGGCCAATTATCAGTATAACACCTGGCTCTGTGTTGGATCCAAGCAGGAAAGCAGGAGAGTAATCACCCCTGGCTCGTTGCTGGTATCTACACCCTATACAATGACCTGTGACATCAGGTAAAAAAGGAAGAGAGAAAATTACATGAAAACAGGTTGTCAACTGTTCGCTAGGTGACCAAGTTAACCCTTCTGACAATCCTTTCTTCACAATGCGTATGAAGCGAGTGAGGGAAGACATTTAGCTGTATTGTTTCACAGAAAAGTGGAACTGCAGAGAGAGACGTTGCTTATTATTAATGTGTCTCCCAAAGTCGAGTGTTTGCTTCAGATTTTAAGTGTCTCACTGTATAATTTGTGAGAAAGTTTATCAGCAGAACACAGGCATTTAGTCGTTTTTAGCTGGCTCAGCAGAGAATCTGCTGTGACAATAGGTCGCGGTGCAAAAAAAAAATCTTTTCTATAAAGTGATGTATGCGTGTGTATCCTTTTCTCTCTTTTTTTCCGTGGGCAATGAAGCACACAGTGCCATCTCCCTGGGGCGTGCTCCTAACCAAGGGGGAATAACCATTAGCATATGGTCCCCATTGTCAGTAGACAATTTGAATCTTTATCTACGCCACTCTGCTGCTAGCTATCCATACTCTTAGCATTAAAATGAAAGAAGTCCTTAAGTGGGCTAATTAGATAGTATTGCCATACGGGATGTTGTGTGGGGACAACGGGGGCTTCCTTGCATTATCACGGCAAGTGCTTTAAGAGAGTTGTTAACCTTTTAGGATTTATAACACAGAGTGTGGCAAAGGCTGAGAAGGTCTGTAATTGCACAATCTATCAGGAATTGTAAGTGTAGAGTTGAGACAGGCAGTGAACTTAGCTGATATTTTGCTTCAAGTCATTACCTATAGTGTATAATGACATAATTCAGAGTAATGAAGTGTATTGTGCAAAAATGGCAAGTAAAAATAGATAATTAAAATGTTGCACAGTTGCTGCATACATCATGTGAGGTAGAGCTTTTTATGCAGCTTTATGTTCACACAAAAGTGTGTCTCTGTTTGCTGTGTGGCCTTGCAGAGGTGTACAGAATGAGACGTGAAGGCAGCAGAGGTCCTGTCATGCATACTGTAGGATGGTAAAAAGCCGGTTGCCTGAGCCATTCCCTGCATAAGTGATGGCTCTACAACACAGCGGCACTCATCAGCCAGACTGACACGCTGATTGCAAATGAATGCTAGATAACAACCATCACAAACACCAGCACCGCCATGGATGATTCTCCTCATTTACAGTATTCACAGCAATTATTACAGTTTGAGTCACAGACAGATAGGCTCACATTTATTATACCCTATTATCTAACATTCACATCTCACTCTGTTTCTATTATACCCACACATACAGTACAGTGCCTATAAAGTGGAATCATATGGACCAGTGAAATTTGGCCCCAAAAAGAAGCAGAGTTTCTGTTGTGTTTTGACTTGACAGGTTTGTGGTACTCAATGAGAATTTTTAGGGTCTTTTACCTTCTTCTCAGCAGCTGTCGTGGTGTGCGTGGATCTGCAGGGGGCATGATGGTGGAGAATGGAGGGTACACATTAGTCTTGTAAGTTAGTGTAGGGAAGAGGCTGGTGTAGTGAGCAGTGTTCTAGTGACGTCCTATGGATGCCATTAAGCAGGCTCACTGGGGGTAATTGCCCAAGTCATTAAAAGTTTGATGATTTTGCTGCTGGGTGGAGGGTTGCCGGCCCTTGCTGTGGCTCATTTTGGATTGTACTCTGGCACTTCAGATGCCTGTAGGCACAGAGCAGTTCTCTCTCTCTCTCTCTCTCTCTCTCTCTCTCTCTCTCTCTCTCTCTCTCTCTCTCTCTCACTTTCTCTCCTGGGAGCAACACAGTGCATACCTCCCATTTTTCAGCCTTCACCCATTCCTGAAGTTCTGAGCGGTCGTCATTATTTTTTTGACAGGTAAAGAGCTTGTTGATAGACCATGGACAGAACAGAGGAACACTGTTAAATGTGACAGCCGGTGCATAAATTATCATTGTTCAAGATGATATGTAGTTTCCATAAAACTGCGCTGAAGCAGCAAAACACGAAGTCGGGTGATGGTGATCGTATTTTTGCTGTCTAGCTTGCACCATGTAATACATCACTAAAATGCTCACAGATGATGCACAATTATTTACAATTGTATTAACACAGCACACTGTCTCTTATAACAATGGCAGTTTTTAATAACTTGAATAAGCCAATTGTCTTTAAACTGGATCATTCTGGTTATTGATTAGAGATATTTCTAGGAAACCTACTTATTTTTAGTTAACTAGCATGTCATCCTCTCCAACAGGATCAGTCGCGACTACTGTAGGTTTCAAGGTCAATCCCACCCAGTAGACGAGGCCTTTGTGCCCTCAGTTGTCCACATGGGGATCCTGGGGCAGTCCTCTCTCCCAGAGAGAGCTGATCCAGGCAGACAGTCGCGCTGGCCCTGGCCTGTCTCCCAGGTCTGCACACTCTGGCACTGCATAGCCAGGGCAGCAGCCACAGGGCCTGGGTCACTCTGCCAGCTGGTGCCAGACCTCTCTGACTCTCAAGCCCACTCTCATGTCTGCCATGGGGGCCATCAGAGGTGACGTGAGGTTCTAATAAGGCTGCTAGCTCGTCACCCCTCTGAAGGTGTTAGTGATCCAGGCATCTCCTGCCATGCCCCAGTCACAGCTGCACTCTGAGTCCCAGATGTCTTGTTTGTCATCTTGGTACCCCTGCCCGAGGACAGACATTGATAGACCTTTTGATTGACACATCAACTGTGTGTGGATGTGTTTGTCAAGGTTTGTTGTAGCATATGTTGTTATATACTATACAGTTTTCTGTGTCGGAGTCTGTCTTGTGGAGGATGACAATGATACAACTGAATATAGCAGTAAAAGCATAGGTGACAGGCACATATGCTCATGCTATAGATTTTAGATGCATTTGTTTCAGGAATTTTACACATAGATAGATGGTTACATTTGGCACACCCAGTTATCGGAATTAATTTGTGATTATTTTTTTTTAAAAGCGACTAGAGCTAGTGAGCCTAGTTTCTCCAGAAGGCAAATTAATGTATCTGTAATTGTATCTGTAATTTCCACTTTGGTTTCATTTTGTCAGTTCCTGTGAATTATGATTTAAGTGACCTCTCCAAAATTTTATTTTGGCATATAGGGTGAAGCTTGAACCCTGTCTATTATGTCTGTCTGCATATCTACGATTTCTGTGGCAGCACCGCTCTGTGATTGTGACCGATATGATTTGTGGCTTTTCATGGTGCACCTTAAAACACTTTTTTAGAGCTTTGCTTGCTTGCACGTAAAAGTCATACCCAAAGTATAAAAAGAACTGAATTACCAAGCTAAATTATAGCTCAGTAAAAAACGGTGATGATGGGGCACTTGGAGAGAAGTTGGTAGTGCAGAAAGTGTAAATTGAGAGCAGAATTACCATTTCATCTTGACAGCGTGAGAGCTTCTTAAAAGGTCAGGGTGTTTTAGCCTGGCACAGTCTAAATGAAATGCTATAGTCACTGATCTATCTGGTATTGTGTGAGCTGCTGTAATGACCTTATCAAAAGCAGAGAAAGTTGGAATCACTCCAGTACATTGGAAGTTTAAATGTGGCCTCCCTTCTATTTTGCCCTGACATTTGATTTCTTAGAACATGGTACAACTCAACTTTACAACACTGAGGCTAATCCTAGCCGTTGTAAATTACATGAATTAGTCAGGGAGCTAGAATACATGTTACACATCTTACTATAGGAGCGACTCAAATTTTTAAAACCACATTGAGTGTCTATGTGGGAGGTGTCTTTGACTTGGTAAACCATAGGAAAGCTCCGCCAGTGAACCTCCCACTTGACCTCAAGGATGTCTGTGGGTTTCCACTGTCTCACCAGTCACCCCAAAGAAGATGTGGGTAGATGAAGGTTATATTTGTGTATGTTGATTTTTATGCTCAGAGCTTTTTTTTTGTGTCATGTCATAACTTATCAAATTAAGCTGGTCATACTATAACAAAAGGAGAAAAATACAAAATAGTCTCCTTTACTTATTAAAGGTAACTGTGTGAGTACAGAAGAGTAATGTGATTGTCACCTTTAATGGCAGTGTGAGCAGCAGCTGGCTTTTGTAGAGTTACTGTGTTTGGGGCTGGGGCAAGGACCAAGTCTCGGTGCTGATGCTGAGGTTGAAATGAAGTGGTGCCTGGGTCAGCAGCCCTACACTCAGCACTCTGCCAAGCATCCAGGTGGAACAAAGTCCTCGCTCAGCGTCTCATCCTGGGCTTCCTGCTGAAAGGTGACATCTCCATGGCTTAACAGTCACATTCATCTGCTAAAGAGCATACAATTTGTTAATCATTTTCCCACATGACAGTCCCTGCTTTCCAGTTGATTAGGCGAACAAACAAATATGCAAGCAGGCAAATGAGCGGGTGGGTGGGAAGCCCTGCTGTTTAGTCAAGAGGGAGTCTGCCATTGCCAGACCTGTCTCCACAGTGCTGTGTCAGCGATGGTGCAGCAACGGTACCCTTGCAAAATACTGTAGATAGCGGAAGGGGAGGGACATCCTGTGCATGAGAGATGCGCCAGATGTCAGGCTGTATCACAGCAATGTACATTCGTTGAGCCAGACTAAGTCAGAGGAGACTAGTATCAGCTGCTTAGAACTTCAGTTGCTCTCAGTGGGTAGAAACTCAAAAAAATCATCAGAATGACATAACCACACAATGCTTTTTCTGTTCCACCAAACTCACTTAAAGGCTTTATGTGGCTGATATTTGCAAGGACACATGTCATTTGATGCAGCTTTTTTTTGGGCTTTTCTGCCTTTATTTGATAGGACAGCTAGGTGATCATCACAGCTTGGATTTGAACCCTGCACCTCTGCATAAACCTCTCAGTATATGTGCGCCTGATCTACCCACTGATCCAACCAGGCCACGCAGCTTGTATTTTAAACCTTTCAAGAAATGTCATATCAGAATATGGTCATATGAGCTTGACTAACATCAGTGCATTGAATAGAAAATGACACAAGGACAGGCTCCTCCATGTCTAGAGCGGGTATAATGGCCCTGTGTAATTACCTGTAGTGTGGAAGATTTGAAATTCATTCATCACAGTTGGAGTGACCCCACTGCCTGAGCGTTACATAGACACTATGCAACATATAGGATTATACTGCTTTATACCAGTTAAAATGAGGGTATAGCTGCAAGCTGTGACCAATTAAAGTTGAACAAAGCCAGCTCATCTGCTCAACTCCTCTCTTAGTAGGTCAGTGAAACTGATGGAGAATACAGACACATGCACTCCTCTGTGGCTCTGAGCACAGCTTTCACGAGTACATTCACAAGCCACGTTGTATAACACATTTGACAAGACACATGTACTAAAGAAAAACATAAATCTGAAGTCATGATTTCAAATACACATTTTAAAACTGTTTTTTGCAAACAACCATTACAAAACCAAAGGAGAAAACAGCTGCATTTATAGCGTCCCTCCTTGAGAACGATGTTTTTAGCTTGGAAGATGACTGTAGCATACTGTAAAGAGGTGGTGTAACATAATGACATGTGTGTGTGGGTCTGAAGAGACCACAGAAACAGAGCTGCAGAGATACAGGACATAAAGTCACTTTGCAGAGAGGGTTGCGTTACCATTGGAGTGATGTATGACCCAAAGTCCCAACTGAGGGCTCATGTTACAAGGCTTATGCTTGCACTACAGAGATAGCTTTCCGTATATGGAGTCAGGGGCTACAGTAATGTATGGACCCCTGTTGTTGCCAAAGCTCTGACTCAGCTCGCTGACTCGTGCCTCTAACCCTGACCTCTGTCCTGATAACTAGACATTTCAGACATGTACTATGTCATTGCAATCATTCCTAAAGGTGAAATGATCTTGTTATCTGTCACCTTGGTTATAGTAACATTGTTGTAATATAATGAGACTGTTAACACTGTTATTTTCCTAGAGATTTCATGCTAATTTGAAAAACATTTTTTTTGTATAAAGCACCCCATAGTATTACTGCAAGTTGCCACCACAAAGTACATGCATTTGCTGCATTACTGTACTTTTGTACACTTTGTAGGTGCCTGTAATTGGAATATTTTCCATTTTATGCTACTTCTACTTTTTTTAGTAAAGAATTGTATTTTTCTTCAAATAATTTGAATGCAGTATTTTTTATTGTAATGGAGTACTTTTACTCTGTGGAGTGGAGTAAAATATGTGAATACTTCTTTCACCACTGACAATTGTCCAATAAACACAGAGTTGGAGAAATAAACTACTACCTTCTGTTACATAATTTAGAATCCTGAATTAACATTTACTCTCGTGCAAATTGCATGTAGTTGTTCAAATTTCTGTTTTGTCCACTTGACTTTGATCTCCTTTTTAATTGAGAGAAACAGTTTTTCTCTGTAATGGATGGTTTTGTTTTCTGTGTTACTCCTCAGGTTACCTTCACAAAGAGGAAGTTTGGCCTGATGAAAAAGGCCTATGAGCTGAGCGTACTATGTGACTGTGAGATAGCCCTCATCATTTTCAACAGCTCTAACAAACTGTTCCAGTATGCCAGCACAGACATGGACAAAGTGTTGCTGAAATACACAGAGTACAACGAGCCCCATGAGAGCAGAACCAACTCTGACATTGTAGAGGTGAGTGAGCGTCGCCTTCCTACTTTGTGGGGAAATAACTTATTTCACATGATACCTTTTCCTATTTTCTCCACTTTATGATTTGTTATATACAACTAATGTTCAGATTGATCAGATTTAGACTAAATTCATTATTTTAGTACTGGATTCAGACTGTAAAATAAATGAATGCTGTGACTGTAGGATAAAAAGCTCTGTAAATGCGCCAAGGGTACTGTTTTGGTACAAAGAGTCAAACAAGAGTAAGAAACAAGTAACAGTTTCCTTTTAGTCACCATTCAGATAGGGCACAGGAGGTCTGCAGTCTCTGATAAGTTCAGCTTTTCTTGTGCGCATCAACTGACTTGGAAAACCTATCTCTGCACATGCATGCACACAGTAGCTGCTGGCCACCATTCCTGACCCTGTTTCCCATAGATATTGTACCTGTAGGGCTCAGTTCTCTGGCTACTCCTCATCACAGACCATCAGCTTGGCTATTGCTGTAGTGAAAATACAGTGTTTAGTGCATGCCATACTGCTCTACAAAACTCAACAAGCACTTGAGTTTCCTGGGAGCTCCTGCATGCCCGGCGACTAGCGGAAGAGTAAGCCACTTGTTATGCCAGCATACAGAACTGTCAGCCAAAAGTGTAAAAGCCAAAGTAAATGAGAATGATTAGGAATACATCCTGTTCCAAACATCTTTCATTGGCACACGTGTGGTTTCCCAGCTTATTCAAGATCTGCTTTAAGAGGCTGGTGTCTTCATTCTGACTAAATGAAAGCATGTACAATGTATGTTAATGCCTATTGATAAAATCCTGATACTGCTAATATATACAGTAGTCACCCATTAATTTTTATAGCTCTTATTTTAAATACCCTTAAATTAGCTTTTTCTGCAGTAAGATACTTTTTTTTAGACAATGCAGACTGCTGCACCGCAATGGTGTGTTTCATACTGCCACCTGCCCACTAAAACATACAGCATTTTTGTTACTGATGCCCAATTAAAAGACATTAAGGGTTTAAGATGGGTGAGAATCCTAGCTTTTGGATAAGACTTTCACTTGGAGGAATTAGTGAAATTACTTGCAGCATAAAGGAGTCAGCTGTGGCCCATTATCTTTTATTCATGCTGCTGCTGCTTGTGAATTACCTGCTTGGCAGAGTTGCAGAAGAGTGCTCTGGCATCCAGTAGACTCATGCAGTCACTCCTCCATCAGGGGCCCTCAGAGCAGAGCAGGGACTCACCTGCATAAAAAATGCATGGATACATTCCTTACTTACGTAACAGTGACCACAAATTTGTTTTTGCCGTGACTCTGGAAGCTGTCTTATTTTTAACCAGCAAATGCAACAACATTGTGTACTTGGAATCCTTATGGGGCTCTTTACTGCCTATCAGTTGGGTCATTACCCTATATATCACACATACAGTATCACATATATCTGTGGTCCACCAGTGTATGTTTATGTTGACAGCATGGCGTAATTGGAATGTACATTGTACACAATGTAGCACCAGTAGTCCCATGCTGATTTCCCACTTAGCCCTTCTGGCTACTCTCAAGAAAGCTGCCCCGCTGCACAAAAGCCACTGTTGTCCCCGCTCACTCGGCCAGCATCTTTGCAGATATGCACAAATGTCCCTCTGCCTGCTAGCTACGTGGTCAAGCTTCAGAAGTAAGGAAGCAGAGCAGAAGTAACCAACCCAGTCTACTTCACAGCATCACCACACAACCCCACTATTCACTTGGGCAGAGAGCCGGTGTCCAAAGTGGTTGATAATCTGGGAAATCTATGATTTGATCAAATTGTAAAGTGCTCATATTATGCACATTTTCAGGCTCATAATTGTATTTAGAGGTTGTACCAGAATAGGTTTACATGGTTTAATTTTAAAAAAACACCATATTTTTGTTGTACTGCACATTGCTGTGGTTCCTCTTTTCACCCTGTGTGTTGAGCTCTCTGTTTTAGCTACAGAGTGAGGCATCTCACTTCTGTTCCATCTTTGTTGGGAGTCACACATGCTCAGTACCTAGGTAAGGACAACTACCCAGTCAGAAGCAGAGTATGAAAGTGTGCCATGCTAGCAGCTAGGCTAGCATTATAATGTGTGTTAGAAAGTGATGCACGTTTGTTACGGAAGTAAAGGCTGGACTACAACAGAGCTGTTTGGAGCAGTTGGTGAACAGTATTTTCTGTTGGAGATGGTAAGACCCTTTGGGGTGGACTTTGGGCTTTTTCACTTTGTAAACCTATAACCATATAGCCAAAAACCATAATATGAGCACTTTAAGAGAAATCTCTAATCAGAACTATTTTCCTAACTGCCTCTTTCGACAAAACCTTTTTTCAGCCTTTGGGCTGATGCCGTTGTTGTTGTTGTATTGATGGGAAGAATCCACCCCTCCCCCATTTATCTAGTGAAATGGGCCTCACATGAGGACACTTAGACTGGACACTTATCTAAATTTTTAAATTGTGTTAAACCAATCTTTGCCATGCAAACAATCATGTGCTCATTTGTCCAGTTTGAGAGGCCAGAAAAACCCTCTCCCACGTTTCATTGGAAAGCTCGTTCCGTGTGAGAAACTAAATCAAAGGTCACATTCCTGCTCAGTAGTACCATCTGTAGATAAAGGCTGAGCTGTGCAGTGTGGGAGAACAGTCTCCATGCTTTCCACAGATGGATGCATGCCTGGGCCACAGTTTGATAACCCAGTGGAAGGCTGTGGACTTTGTCTTAAAAATTGGCTCGCAGTCCAAAGCAGAGCAGTAGGCTCAGAGTGTGTATTGGTGTGTGTGTGTGTTTGCTTGCGTCTGCATGTGTTGATGCGCTTAACCTTACTGTGACGGCCAACACTTGCGACAGGTGAACTGTCATATGAAATCTCTCTTTTTATGCATTCACCTGTGTCACTTTTTAGGCATTTCTAACCCGTATTAAGGTGGAATGTCATCGTTTGAGCTTTTGTTAGTTGTCCTACGTTGTTACTAAGTAAAAGAATCATATAGTAAAGAGTCTATACAGTGCTCACTATGAAGGTAAACTGGGTAAAAATATAGTCTTTTGAGGGTGACATTTGCCCTTATCTTTATTCTTTTTTAATGCAGATAAGTAACCCACTCCTGTCTCATGCTCATCGACATACAGTAATTTCTCCTTGGAATGAATGGGGTATTTGATATGATTGCGTTGTTGTGAGTATTCATTACTGAAAGTTTTAGGGTGTTGTTCCTATTGTGCTTCTTATTGAATTCTGTTTATGCCACAAATCCAAATGCTGCCGTTAGTCATTAGATTAATCTAATAATATTTACTCCTCCTTCCCTCTCCGCTAGTGGAGCTAATGAGATTTTGCTCATGCTCCGCTATAACCTCACACCGTTCTCCAGCACACAGAAAGATCACTGTGTCTGCAAGAGAAACCTTGAAATCAGATCATAACTTCACAGGCATCATTTGGCAATTATTTGTCCTCTCATTGAGCAATTCAATACAATTAAAGTATATGGTGTAGATTAGGATTAATCAGGTTTGCAGGCATTAAGTAAACACCTAATTGTAATATTATACAATCAGGGCTGTGAATACGCTTTAACCTAATTTGAGAATGCATTTTTTGTGAAATACCAATGCCTCATAATTGTAAATAAATGGACCATATGCAAAACTTGACTTTTAAACGTCTTTTACCCTGATGATTTGTGAGAGTAAGCAACCTAAGATCATTCATAGGGAAATTCTGCTTATCTTCCTCATAATAAAGAGCGTGGCCATTGTTGTTGTTCCTTGGGAAAAACAGACAATTTTCTTTCTACTTATGAAGAATGCCCCCTCTCACAAGACCACTACAGTGAGAGGAAATGAGAATAAAATGATCAGGCAATTTCCATTTGGTTTTATCTCATGATCTCTTTCAGCTGTTATAATGGAGCCATATTAATCATTCAATAAGAAATGTAAATTTTGACCATTACGGAATGTCAAGCCCTGTGTTTTCATCTGAATGTATTTTCTGTTAGAATTTCACGACTGCCTTTTGCAGATTTTACAGTGACTAAAGCAATCATCACAACTAAGGGTTCAATTTATCATCATGTGCCATATTCTGTGATTTAGTTTTTTTTTTGTTTTTTTTTTACCAATAAAACAATCTATGCATTAGGCCGCTGTGCTTCAAATGGGCATTTTCAGCGATTCATAACTTAAATAGGAAAACATTTTATTTTGGAGTTATGAAATGAATCCCTTACAGTTCTTTGGGCTGAATGGGTACCAGGAGTTTCAGACAGGGGATGTTTATGTTGTCAATCAAAGGCTGAGCAGTGATTAAGACTCATTTCTATCTTAATGAATGCAAATTGGCACATCTGCTATGGTGGGCTAGCTGTCCAGACTCTTCAATTAGCATGATTGATCAATTATCCTTCTGCTGCTGGGGAACGGATAGGGTGGGGGTAGAAGAGAGATGAAAGAGCACAAGAAGAAAAAATGAACAGAAAACTGTCCAAAACTGAATCAATCAGATGCTTTATTCGATTAGAGTCGAGAATAATGGAATTTCATTTTACTCAAAGAGGACTCTCACTTTAACACACCATTTTTCAAAAATAGATAGTAGTAAGTATAATTAAAAAAGCTGTCATTTTATCGTTTACCTTTTTGACAAAGATAAGTACCAGGTTGGCACCTAAAAGGGCAGGTTAGAGATCAGAAGGGGATATTCCACAGATTAAAACAGACATGCATACATTATATCACTGCAACTAACTGGTTAACAAAGTTTGTGTGGCTCTGAATGTGTAATCACTTTATCTTTTTCTTTTGACTTTGTTTGTTTTTTTGTTGTTGAGTGTTTGCATTCCCATTGTGATACATCAACTTTACATGAACAAAAACACAATTTACATTTTAGAAAATGCGTCTGATTCTCCATCCGCAGATTTTCTGATCAAATATTCCCGTGAGAAATGAGCATCAGCCATGCAAATATTTAGTACATCAGAACTCTTTCAACTCTGAAGTCTGTCGAGGATAGTGTGGTGTGCAGCTTGTTTGTGTTAGTTTTACCAGTAAGCAAAAATCCTTGAATATCAAAGCACACTGGTGAGACTACTCTGAGTAGCAGAGGCAGATTGTCCTGAGCGTGTATTTATAATTGTGGCACAGAAACAAAACTGGACGGTCAAATGAGGCTCTGGCTGCCACAAAGGAAAACTGCTAATACCACCATGTTCTCTAATGCAATACGGAGTATGTTATAGCTATATCTATGAAGGCAGTAGAGCCTATTTTTAGTCTAAACCTTCCCAACTCATTCATCGTGTCTTTTGTACAACAATTAGAGTATATAAGTAATAAAACAAAACAAAGATATTTGCCAAAACTGATTTGGGTATTTAAATGAACTAGTAAAGGTCACTTTATTTAGTACATTTTGCATAGTAAGACACATGAAGCTTACATTAGGGCTGGTGGTGTTATGCAGTTTAGAGCATTCTTTTGTTGTCGGATGTACTATCATGACATATAAATAGTAAACATGACATAATAAGAAGAATTATTGACTTGATTATAAGTTGACCAGAGTCAAAATTGTAGGGCCAACAGGCACAAATCATCACGCTAGACTAGAAACTGTTACTGTTACTTACAAAGAAACACATACACATTAGGCTAATATATATATATATATATATATATATATATATATATATATATATATATATATATATATATATATATATATATATATATATATATATATATATATATATATATAGCTCAGTGTCAGTCAAAGGTGTCTGGTTCAACTATAAGATAATTATTATTATTCAGTCAACCTCAAACTGTTTCTCATTGGCAAATCGAAGAACACACGATAAGTTTAGCAAAAAGGCTTCTTGGGCCGTAATGTATCTGTGCACCAGATTTTTGTTTACTTTTCATTTTTGCAGACTTCTAGACTGTAGCACAGTGGAACCAAATATTCCTAAAAAAAAAACTTCCAGCACTTAAAACATAATCTGCAATTTATAACCGATTAATGTATGCCAAACTAAATTAATTATAAAATAAAACATTTTCAAAGAATAATCTGTTCACTCAGTATTTTAAAGATTAATGTAACCACGTCCACCAAAACAGCAAAGGTAACCAAAGGTCAGGGGGGCCTCTCAAGGGGTACAAGACGGACGACACTGTAGGGACACCACAATGCCACCAAAATAGAGGGGCATAAGCATGATAATAAATCTATTTATATATATATTCTGCCTTTCTGCCAACAGTAAGTTTTAAATCAGTAAAAAAAACAAAAAACAGTAACAATTAAAAAAAGGTTGACAGTAATGTTTAGTTATTACTGTAAATAAATCTTAGTTGTGTGGGGCAGTGTTTTTAGTTTAAAGCTTGTTTAAACAATCTTAGATTTGATGAGGTCACCAGTAAACGTTTTAGATTTTCACGGTTCAGTGTTTGTGCTAACCATTACAGCAGACGTCTTGAGTGGATGTCCATGATGTTGGCTGGATAAGCACAGGAATTACACTGGTGTTATTGTCGTTGGGTATGAGGCGTAGTTTGGATTATTATATATTAGAGACCAGTAAACGTTGTTACAGTGTTAATGTGGTTTCATGTATTTCTAAAGCTCTTTGGTATTTGTTCCATGTGTGCAGACGCTAGTCATTTTATTTTGTGCCTCTGATGCTATTTTTTGATGTTTTTGTATGTTTATTCTGAAGAAACTGCCGCTACTGTTGACAGAGAATTAAACAACATCACTTCCTATGCAGCAGATCATTGTTCTCTGGAAAGACTCAATACCTGTTGTTGGGTCACCTTACTTTGTTTTGACGTTCATGGGCAAAAGCCAAGGCTGCTGCTCAGTCTATTTGCCCATACTTTAAGAGAATAACAGTGTAAAAAGGTTTCGAGAAGTACGTCATCTGAGTTTAGGTTATCTCTTCCTTCGTCCCTTGACTTCTGACCTGTAAATCTGATGCATTCCCCTGATCTGCACTATTACGTATCTTCAGTTTACAGTGAACACAGAATAAAGGGCTGCAAATGCTCACATCCACATATTTAAACAAACCCCCCTCTCCTCCCCCCTATTTTGTTCTAACCAACTAACTCTTTCAGCGTGTGTTATTAGTGTTTCAAGTCTTTAGAGAAACATGCTTGTGTTGTCAGTGTTTTATTTCTTCTGTTTCTCTAAACTACTGAGCTGCTGTTTCTAGAAACATAGAGTAGCAATTTAATTAAACATTTTGTATCAGGGGAAGATTACACTTGTGACAAGTGGTTATTGTAGTTGGAAATATCCATGATTTCTTATTGTCTGACTGGTCAAATTGCTCATTGTTTGTATATAATTATCTACATCATTATCTATAATTTGCCAGTCTATTTACAGTCGCTCAGAAAGGGAGAACAGTTGTTCAAATGTAACAACAGTTTTTCTTCTTCTTTCTTTTTAATATTTTTTTTTAATCAAATATCAGATTGAAAATCTTTTAAACATGCTGGTGTGTTCTCCTGTGTGGATGGTGTCCGCCTCACACTATAGGTACAAGGTAGGCTATTAAGAACAAATCCCGCTATTTAAAAAGTTTTCACTAATTACATATACTGGTTCAGTGACTTCCCCGTCAAGTCTCAATATCCACCTCCAGCTCTTTGCTATTATTTATTTACTTTGGTCTTTCTCGCCACTATGCCATCATCATATTACTATATTCTCCTCTTTGATATTTGAGCTCACAGCAGCAATGGTGAGAAATCCTTTTTAAGCTAAATCAAATGTCATTGCTGTTGACATAGACTTATTGGGTTGATGTTGATTTTTCAGGGCCTTTCAATATATGGGAAATTTTCTGCCAGCCCATTTTTAATATTACAGAAAAAAAAGTATGTGTACTTTTGAGCTCTAGTGATTTATTGGAGTGATATTAAAATGATTTTCTATATTTTCTATTTTGCCTTAGGGTCACAAAAAGTATTGCAGATTATAGTAAGTATGATAGTATTGCCTTAGTATGAGTATTTTTATTTAAATAAATTAATACATTAATTCCCTGCAATGCTGCTTTGTAATAAGCAAGAGGTTTCTTCTTATGTAGCTTCTGTATGTTGCCTCATAAATACTAAGCCTGTCAGTCAATTTGTTGTGTCTGGAGAGGTTTCAAAAGTAACAGCATGGGCACCCAATAATGTGTTTCTGAAATCATATTCCCGCTTCTTCATTTGTGGGCTCATATAAACACATGAGTGACTTCCTGTTTCCCATGCGCACGGAGTGTTTTGTATACCTGAGAGCAGTCATTTAACCTTTGGGCCAGTGTTTTGGGCCAGATCAGCTCCAGAGTTAACTTGTGTTGCTAGTCAAAACAAACACACTGGCTGTCCATACAACACCAGCATCTATTTTCAGACTAGTTCAGTAGGACAAGTTAAAAATAAACATCTCACAAATGTTATAGAAAACAGAGAGCAGGGCAATTTGAATACCTCTGATAATGTTACTGACAGTTATAGTGTGTGGTGTCACAAGCGTAGAGCCCCTGTGAGCAAAATGAATCACCCTCTGATTTATTTACATGCTGTCTATGATGTGGTAATACTTTATTGCGTCCTCTTTCATAAAGTTATAAAGTTCCACTTAATTTAATTTAATTGCTCTCCTCTTTACATACATCATCTTAACATTGATATATCTTATGGAGTAGACTGGTGAGGGTTGTCTGAAAAGTCTTCTCTTGCCACAGTGAGTGAAGCAGTATTAATGGTTCTGTTTCGAGCAACATGCTGGGTTTCAAAGTGCCCCATTTTGTAGGACAAGGACTCCTTTTCCTCTGGGCTTTTAGTGAAAAAGGGTCACCAGTACTCTTTTGTAGTTTTCTGAGTGTATGAAACACTTGTGGTAATGTTCATGCAAGTATATGACTGTTCTGTGTCCTCTGCTATGGAACAGATACACAGTAATTGTTACCTGATGGCAGAGTAATGACTTTAATGAAATGAAGATGAAAGTAATGAAATTGTAGTTTTGATTATTGAAATTAAACTTTCCATAATCAGAACTGTCCCTGCTCTTTATATGGGCTTTTGTCCTGTGGGGTTATTCAACAGTTTTCATCCTCTGAATTTATGAATGGCTCCATGATCAAGTTTGGGTTTTCTGTGCATTGTAAACCCATCATGTATTACATCTCACTGTTTTATTATGTCTTTGGTTGGTGATGCTTGTTACCAGGTTACTGCTAAGAGATTTTTTGCTTTTAGCACATTTCACACACTTCATCGACGTCAGAGCTTTTTTTCACCCTCTCAACTATGTTGTATGTCTCATTTCAAATTGAAGATCCCTTAAGCCCACTACAGACCAAGCCGAAAATCGGCCGTCAAACAGTCTGGTGAGACTTGTAGGGCATAGTCACACCACAATCGGACACACACAATCGGGCTCAAATGACCAACCTGATTGGTAGAGTGCTAACCCGGAAACAGGGAGCCGAATGGCCGTGACTAGAGTCTCTCAAAATCGGACAATTGTTTTTTAAACTGACCTTTGTCGATCTGAAATGAAGACAGATTCAGCATGGCCTATTTCTCACTTAAAATGTTTTTGTTATAATAGTTTCGGTGAACTATTTTAGTAGAATATGAGATCGTATTCTGAATGAGCCGCCATTGAAATATCCAAAATCCGGAAACAACAGGGAGACCCACGTGACGTGTTCGTTCAATCAGCTGCCGGTTTTCATTTTTGGCCGACAATACAGATTAGCGCCGCCTGCTGTTATGAAGACGTATTACGTCTTCTCTCCTCGGTGTGTTCTCTGGCATGTTTTGAACAATTCAGGAAGACTGATCAGTCCAAATTCCTTTTCTGCCGATGGTCGCCCCGTCTGGCCTATGTGTAGAGGCCATTAGAGAGCATAAAATGAAGGAAGACGCAACAACAAAATACCACAAGCCAGGGTGCCCTTTTCTAAAAATTGGTCTCCACTGATGCTAATTAGTTAATACTCTGAGGTCTAAATTTAGATATGCTGTCTCTCAAAATCCAGAATTTAACAACACCACAATTTATTTACCAAAGAGAAAAAGATCTATAAATCAGTCCCTCCAGAAAAACGTGATTATGCGATCGCAGAATTCAATGCATAATCAGCCAAAGTCCGCATATTAATGCGGGGGCCGCATTTTTTCAAATACGCCACACTTTCGCCGCATAAATTGCCGATTTCCGCGCAAAATATGCGGGGCTTGCATGATTTCATAATCCCCGCATTTTCGTTGCAAAAAAGTCACATATATCTCAGCAGAAAGTTGAAAAATGTTGCGTTTCCTTCACACAAGAGCAGCCATTTTTCCCTGTTGCCATGGGAACGTTATGAAGTGACGTAATTTCACCTACTGAGAACACTGTGTTGGGGGAATCACTTCTTTTCTCTTTTTCATCAAACCGCAGTTTTTGCAAGTTCCCGCAATTTTTGCAAGTTCCCGCAATTTTTGCAAGTTCCCGCATTTTCATCGCATAAAATGGCATACATATCTCGCATATTCCATCGCATTTTTTAAGAAAACGTGCCGCATAATCAAGGATTTTTGCCCGCAACAATCACAAAAAAAGTAATTTGTTTAAAGTTGAATTACACATTTTTAACATTTTGCCTTGTACTGAGCGTATAGGTAACATATTTTAACCTTTCTGTAAATACAGCTGTTCATTCTTAAATGACAGCAGACAGGCATGACTGAACTATATATAACACACATTACATTTTTTAAAATTGTGTGTTTAACATGGTGGACAGCATTTCTCTTAACTCACACCTTGGTGCAAAAAACTGAACATCCATATCACGTGGAGCACCATGTGACCCGGATCTCAAAGTTATTACATGTATCACTCGTTGTTGTTCATATTAACAGAAAAAAATATAAAAGCATCTTCTCAGTGTTTTGTAGTTAATAGTTTGCTAACTACTTGATGTTGGCGTTCATTTTATATTGACTTTTACATAAATGATTATTCTCTGTGTTGTCCAATCGCTGTAATAGTTTTTCTTTGTTTTGGTATTCTAAGCTTGTGCAACCTAATTTTACACTATATAGTATACTTTTTATGTGCTGTGATTGTTGCTGATCAGTGTTGATATATAACATTTTCACTTTCTTCTTTAATTTCTTCATAGGCATAAATCCCATCTTGTCGCTAATACTTTAGTAACACAAACGTGTGCAAACAAATGAGGCTACAATGGTGAATACAACTTCAAAATGTCACGCATCATCTTCAAACTTTCTTAAATGAAGATGTTGCAGCTGTCATTGTTTCCCTTATTCCTGCAGGTGATGTGTGCTTAGGTTTACTGTATTGATATTATAGACTGATGTACTTGAGTGACTTAGCAGAAGTGCAGGGTGTAACACAGAATGTGCTGTAATGAGTACTGTAACTGCTAATTAAGGAATTAAGAAAAGTATGATTTTTTTTACCATTCTGCAGTAAAAATGCATTATGTATAGTTTCTCAAACTGAGCTCAAGTTACATACCTGTCATAAAGTGTGGCATGGACCACATGAAATAGGTCAGACATTGAGCTGACCTAATTTGGTTTGGTCTAGTTTCAGTAGAGAACAACAGTGATACCAGTTATGTTAAAGATCATTAGAACCACAAGCCGTGAGTCCACCCTCTGTGTTCTTCAATGACCTTGCGGGCTGAGTGGCTGAAATGAGACCTTGCTTTCGTGCACAGCGGCTTCTGTGAGTTAGCTCGTGCAACAATCAGCTTGCCCTTGTGCCCCCCTCCTCCTACTGTGCGTGCTGTGTGGCCAACCCCTCATGCCCAGGGGCGAGGACAGAGCAAAGCCTGCTGGGATTGGGGGGAGGGGAGGGGGGGGGGGGGGGGTGATGGCTGGGGGTTAGCTGGCACTGTGCCACCTTCCCCTGACTGCTTGGCCTGACTGGGGGCAAAGAGGGAGGCTGCTGTGTCTCAGATTGATGAGGACAGGTCTGTGGTCTGGGTATAGAGTGTTGCAGAACAGACGTCCTGCTGGCACATCCTGCCCTCTCCGTCGCATGCCCCCCAGCCCTCCGTACTCGCCTTATCGGAACTCCTAATTGTCCTTATGAATATTTTAGAGGCAAGCAGGAATGGGAGTTCAGGGTTGGGGGTATGGTTTCAAGGGCCCTGACAGCTAATGATCCACTCAATGACCAAGGGGAGAGGGAGAGAGAGAGAGAGAGAGAGAGAGAGAGAGAGAGAGAGGGAGGGAGAGCTAGAGAGAGAGAGAGAGAGAGAGAGAAGGAGGGAGGGAGTAAAAACGGTTCAAAAGATATTCAGTTATCTGTATGTTAATGTTTTTGCCTGGATTTTAATTCCTTTTGATCAGTTTGCAATGTGTGCCACCTTTTCTTTATGTGAACTCGGAACAGAGAGTGTGTTCTCATTCTTTTAAATCTGTAGATAATGATGACATTGGTTTGCCTTTATCCTCAATTTGTAGTTTAATTCCCTCTTGTCTATACTGAAAATATGCAGTCCGCTGATTGAGACTGTTCCCTCTGACTGGCGGCTAATAGCTTTGTCACATCAGTCATTCACTACAGTCTCAGAGCAGAAAGCTCTGAAGGGACTGCTCACTGCACAGCAATTGCCTCTTATTCAGTAAAAGGGATGGGCTATTTTTAATTGCCAAGCTAGTCGGTCAAATGCAGGTATTCTTTGCAGTATACAATATAGAATATAATTAGTTTGTTCTCGTATGCATCTATCACTGGTTTAGATTTAGTGAGCATGACTCACTTTGGATTAGTATCGCACTACCAGACTTTGAGCTACCAGTTCATTATGGTCTGTCCATTGCCATTGTAGTGTCAGGTCTCACCAATACAGCTACAAGACAACAATATCAAAATAAAATGCAGACGGTCGAGTTGCTCCCTCCCACTGTTCTTCCTGTCCACTGTGTAACTAGACAATGGAGTGAGCTACGGGAAGGACATGAATCCAGCCTCATATCCTCATATCAGTCAGTAATGTTTAATGGTCATGAGATTAAACAAGATACAGTATGTCTGGGTATTAAAGAGGTATCCTTATCTAATAGCCCCTCACTCCCAACTCACAATATGTGGTGGAAAATAAAGAGAGAGAAGAAGGGTTCCTATATTACAGTAACCGAGTGCAGGGCCATGGCAAACAGTGCCTATAGACCAACCAAAAGAAGAGGCTTTTATTCCCCTCAAGGGAAGACTACAGCACCACAGGGGAAAGGGAACATGATGGTAGTGAAAGTCTCTTAAGATGTTATATAAGAGCAGAAATATTTCTTAACAGATAAAAGCCTTCCTATCAGCCGTCTCCCCATGCTGATTTCCTAGTGCGTTCACACTCAAAGAAGCCCTTTGATAAGCACATTAGATGGAACGGCCTGGACACAATGGTGATGTCATGAGGATTAGCACGCCTTGCTTAGTGTAGTGGCGGGCACAAGGGCTAATTCACAGCACTGCAGGGCGAGAGGCTGGGAGACCCGGCTGAAATGAGGTGAGGGGAGACCGCTGCACAAAAAAAACGTTACAAATATGCACTTTAGGGAAGGCTGGAATAAACACAACATGCATTAAACATTCATGTTGCACTCCGCTTTTGGATCATGTTGTGTAATTTCCTGCTGTTTGGCCATTGCATGACAAACTGTGTTGCTGTTAAGGGGGCCTGTAATCAGAGCAGTGGTGCACCAGCCATGGGTCAGGTGGTGCTCTACCAATAGTAAAAGCTGATGTGATTCAGGCACAGTGGAAGAAGCAGCCTCTTCATGCCTTTCTTTCAGCCATCTCCCCCACAATTTTGAAGTTCAGCTTTTATTACCGAACCACTCTCTATCTCCTTTCACCCTGCTTCTATTCACGTACAGTATTGTACAGTACATGAATAAGTTACATGCAGAAAGCTCTCTTGACACAAGAGAGGGAGAACATCAGAGTGAAATTGTTTTCCAAGACTCGCAGTAGCCGAGTATGTTGCTTGTGCCCATTTCACTGAAAGTACTTCTCAAGAAACAGGTGATGTAGGTGGCTTATGCAACGGTTTTATTTTTATTTTAAATCCATTGAATAGTGTTTGCTTCAATTTAGCAATACAAAATGTGAATATAAGGCTTTAAAGTAAATCTAAGATCCAGAATTCTGCCTAAACATGTTTATTTTCATTGCATTTCTTAAGGTAATCATTTGGAAGAATTATGTTAAAAAAGAATTTCCATTGATATCAAATCAAAGTGGTAGGCAAGTTTGCCTTTCACTGCACTATAGCTTTCTGTTGTGAACATTTACTGCAAATCTGGAGAGGCAATTACTGTGCCGAATGTTCTCCATGGTTACTGCTAGATTAATAGTCAGGGCTCAGGTGGAGATGACGGATATATGTTTTCTTCAGTATAAGGAAGCTTCAAGGCCTCTTGCAATGGAAAATGTTTTTAAAAAGAAGGTCAAGTATCACACAGCAAACTGATGTCCACACATACATGCACGCTCAGACAATGGTGCCCAGTTGGTTTGACGTCAGCCCCTCAGTCTCGTTTTTATTTGAAGAGCCAAATTTCTATCAATACAGGTTTGGACTGCTGTGAGAACATAGCAGCTGGGCTTGTTCCCACTCATCTTTGTGAGCCTCTCAGGACCTTGTGAATAGATTACACAAGTTCCCTTGTCCATACTCTCTCCAGCCCCCCTCCCGCAACAAACAGCCCATATCTTTCTTCAGAATTGCTACTGGAAATCCCAACCTCAGCTATATTCACATCCAGTCAACTTTACTTTCCAAAATACAAAGCCCTTAACTTGAGTCAACATTTTGAGGCATTATAAATTGGTATTCATAATTCATAATTGTTTTGACATCCATATTGTCTAGTAAGTTTCCCCCTTTTCTAGGTCAGAACACTGTAGTGCCTGGAGCAGTCTGCAGCATTGACATGTAAGAGCAAAGTTGATCTGGGGTCGGGTGGCCTTCAGGGCTCCATGTGGTCCCTTCTATGGACATATCTCTGCGTGGCTGCCTCTGATTGGCCAGTGTGGGGAGCCAGGTCTTGACAGGTGTTTGGAAGAGGGACACCTGTTAGGCCATGTGCTGATTTAGTGAACCATTTACTAGGAGCTGTAGGCAGCGTCTGTGGGACACCCTAAAACATGCCAAGTCATTTAACAAAGAATTACAGCCATGCTTTCCCAGGCCTTCAATGTTATATGCATTATAACGCCACAGAGACGATTATCATGGAACAGATCTGATTGCTGCCTACACTTGTCTGTTACTATCTGGTTCCTGCTCACCCACTGTGCTGCTGCACCCCTCCCTAAATGGCTTGGGCCAGTAGGTGTGGCGTACCGAAGGCTGGCCAGGCTTGTTGTGAAAGTAGGGCAGCCCTGCCCATCGTTGGCCCATCTCGCGCTGCCATGCCCGAACAATTTGACCAAGATATTCCCATAATGAGCAGGTTGGAACCTAAATTTGCAGGTTGAGATCAGATCTTTGACTCACTGGTGGAGAAAGTGCATAGTTTAACCCCAGTAAACACAGGCCTTTCAGGACCCAAACTAAAGAGGGTTCCTTCAGTAAACAGGAAATGAACCAGCAAGGCGTTTTCTTAGAATGAGAAGAATGTCCCTGCTCTGTACCGCACCAAACAGTAATGCATCTGTGGTACAGTGCTAGCCATTCATTGCCCAAAGGGCTTCTTTCTTTCTCTCTTTTTGCTCTCCTCTGGGCATTGTGGACACTTATGTTTGAAAAGATATGGGTGCTTTTCTGAACTTCCTTATTTCTGGGCACTGCTCATCATATTTCTGTTGATTAACATTGTTCTTGTGCCCCAAAATGTACATCCCTCAGAAATTGTATGCATACTATGAATGCATGTGGATGGAGTAAGCAGTGAGGAATCATCTGGTTTAATGATAATGATGATATGATATTATGCTCATAAAGCCATAGCACAGGTTATAGGAAACGTCACTTACATTGAGGTTGTGGTGAGCAGTGCTGGGTTAGCCGCATTGTCTGCACAGACCTAAACGTACTGTTACATTGCTGTCAGAGGATGTAGCAGCTGTAGAAATCCCCCCCTCCCCCCCCACACACACACACTGCACATATGTACCACAATCCCTCCTACACCTACAGTCTCCCATTTTTTTCTCTTTCACACACACACACACACACACACACACACACACACACACACACACACACACACACACACACACACACACACACACACACATACACACACACACACACACTCACACATGCACGCACACACACATTTTCCACTTACTTTGGTGATGAGGACCAGAAACAGAGAGTAAGGTCTCATTAGTGTGTGTAGGTTCCTCTCCTCTGGCTCACACTCTGACCCCTGCATCCACAGGAGTCAGTGACCTTCCTGTAGACACGACGCCTCCGAGGCAGCCCACAGACAGGGTTAGCGCTGCTGTGGACCTGCAGTAGTCTGATAAAGGAACCTTGAGAACCACACATAAATCATGTTTTGATGTACACTGCCTTGATATCACATGCTGCCACATGCTGTCAGCAAGTCTTGTTAACACCGCTATTCAGAGATGTAATGAGGAGCAGAGAACAGTCTGTATGAAAGTGAGCAAAAGAGCACAGCGTTGCATTTATTTGTTTAGTTGTATGACACGTTTTTTAATTTTCTCAAAGTTAGAATAGGCTCTTTATAACACCACAACACACCACCCTATGTACTTATGAGTGCTTTGCTTTTACAATAATTGCTCAATTTCATGCTCAAATAAGCATCTTTGACCACATTTGATAATCCATTTTATTCCCCACATGCATTAACTTTGATACGGTCCCACGAGTGACAACCATACTGAATTAGAGCCTGGGACAGCCTTACTGTAAAGTGCTCTGCCGTAGGATCTTCTTATGAAGGGTTTCTTCCAGCTGGGTGGTTTATGATAACTGAAACATAATGAAAAATGCAAACACACTTGCAGTGAGGGAAGGAAGAACAGAGAAGGGTAGATGCAGGGAGAGGGGAGAAGGAGAAAGAAATAAAGGAAAAGGGAGGAGGACAATATTTTGTTTCTCTGAACACTTCTGAAGGGTGAAAGGATACAGAGTGACATTTCAGTTTCCCCTTGGTGCAGAGCCTTGTATTGAACTACAGTTTAGCCTAGCATTGGTGTAGCAACTCAGCTGTTCATGCAGTCATGTTGTACTGCAACAAAATAAATAAATTGAAGGCCATTCATACAGTAGATGTGGACTTTTGTACATGTTTGATTTATATGTTTCCAGTAGAAATGCATATATTA
Organism: Gymnocephalus cernua; assembly: GCA_023631565.1. Taxonomy (NCBI): domain Eukaryota; kingdom Metazoa; phylum Chordata; class Actinopteri; order Perciformes; family Percidae; genus Gymnocephalus; species Gymnocephalus cernua. The sequence continues at coordinate 27,651,987 of CM042431.1, read as the reverse complement.
GGTAACAAGCAGCAAAAACACTACTATATTGTTTCTTTTCAATTGTGCAATTTCCTTTCAGAAATTGAGAAACAAAGGCCATAATGACTGTGCTAGTCCTGATCCTGAAGACTGTTTTGGTCACAGCCCCCTCATGGACGACCATTTCGGCAAACTAAACGAAGAGAGTGATTTAATGTACAAGCGCTGTGGTGTAAGTACTTCCTTTGTTCCCTGCTGTTTTGTGTTGATTCCTGTCTTTATGTTGATGTTCACTACAGGCGCTAAACAAGAAAGAACACAGAGGTTGTGATAGCCCGGACCCCGATGCCTCATATGTCCTCACTCCTCACACAGAAGAAAAGTATAAAAAAATTAATGAGGAGTTTGATAATATGATGAGAAATCATAAAATCGTAAGTACTGTCAATGCAACGTTTTTGCTTGGCTTTGTGGCACAAAGGATTTTCACTCTTTTTTTCATTTAACTTTTTCCTCTTTTTGTTACACCCCGCCCCCAGAACCTCTGTCAACTTCTTTCAGAACTACTCTATCTTAAGATTAATGCCCCATTTACTGGGTGTGCATTTGTTTTTGTTTTTATCTTGATTTGTTTTCCAACTGATATTTCGGCCCACCCTGATAAGATCACATTTCATGTGAACAGGTGAAATGTTGCATGCTTCTGCTGGAAAGATTACACCCTACTATCATGGTCATGTTATCATAAATCAAACAGCAGTCGCTATTTAAACCCATCAGGAATGCACAGTAAATACTTATGAGTGTTTATCATAAAGATCTGCAGGTTCTGTGATTTAAGGTTGGGGTTTCTTTCCATCTCAAACCTATTTTTTTTCACAGTTCCTTATTAATGTAATGTTTCCCTTTCAAATCTTTCTATTACCTCTCTCTCAATGCATTCTAGCATAAACTATCTCTTACTCCTGAACAGCTCCAGCATTAAAGTGTTCGCAGAGCACACTAACACTACACTATCATTTAGCATCTTCCCTCTCCTTCATCAAGTACCACACTGGCTCACCCTCTAAAATACCACAAATCTTTTGTGATCTTATCATGCGTGACAATATTAGAATTGTGCAAGAACGTAGTGCTTACTAAGCAGTCGTTTTCTCTATGTTCCTGACATAGCAGAGCATCACTTTGCCATTAACAAACTAATGATAACACCCAACTGGCTCACTGGATAATGCTATGATGAAACGTTCTCACTGCCACCTGTGATTCTCACTTACGCTTTGCACAGTCAGCACTTTGTAGGTAACTGCAAGTGAGTCACGATTCCTGTAGTTGTGAATCCCCGCCACCCCTCTCTGCTGTGCTGAGAAACACGTGTTTCAAAAGGCAAAAGTACGTCTCTAGTGCTGACTGCTGCAATGCCAAAGTGATCACCTGAATGCATGTTTTTTTGTTTTTTTTCTGTGTGTTGCGGTAGCACTGAAGAGTTGTGTGTTTCTGCATGTATCATGTTGATGAGAATACACTTTTTGTGACGGTTATACAGTATGGTGTCACTCAGTAGCCCTTCCGATGTTGGGCAGAAATGTTTCAATATATTGTTATATAGCAGGCAGCTGCCGAGTTTAAAATGCACAGTATATCCTTGTTTGTTAAAGCAAACCATCAAGGGTAGCTCTCTGTTAGTGATGCCATAACAACCACTGACCCAGCATTAGACCTTTGAGTGGTTTTGAGTGTGTTTGTGTGTAAACCTTGTGTTTGTTTGTCTCCCTCTTGCAGCCCACAGCATTGCCTCAGCAGAACTTCTCCATGCATGTGGCAGTGCCCGTATCCAATCCTAATGCCATGTACCAGCCAGGAGGGACTCTGGGCAGCCAGGCCCTGGCAGCAGCCGCGGCCTCTTTGAGTGACAGTGGGATGCTGTCCCCTCCACAGGCCTCTCTGCACAGGAATGTGGGCTCAAGTGGAGGACCCCAGAGGCCCACCAGTGCAGGTTGGTAGACAGCAACCCCACTTAATTGGTCAATGGTGTACAGAGGATGATCCAGACCACTCAGAGCAGCATTTATTTAGTTGATTAAAGCCCCTTTGTGTATTTGTATTTGATTATGTCACCTTTGTAATTATTCTAAAAACGTGAATGTTTTGTTTGTAGAACAATTTGACAATTCTGGTGAGAACTGGTGCTAGTCAACCAGGAGGACCTAGCATAGCATAAAAGCTAAAGGTTTATTAATCCCACAATGGGAAATTACATTTAATTGCATAGGATCAGGTGGAAACAGCTAGCCTGGTTCTCTCCAATGCTAAAAAACAACAACAACACTGACTCCTCCAAAGCACATTTAACACATTAGCATGAACACATCAACAACGACAACATTATATATATATATATATATATATATATATATATATATATATATATATATATATATATATATATATATTTATATATATATATAATCAATAAATATGTAACATGTACAATTACTATGTGTGCCCTGCATTTCTGCACAGTGATGGTAAAACTACAGAGAGTTACTTGACCCAGCCAAGAAATAGTTAGTGTACAGGGCGTAACCCCTGTAAAACCACAACACTTTAGAAGTGATGCTAGATTTTGAAACTTTGGTCGGAGCCAGGCTAGCTGTTTCCTTTTTCTTCCACTCTTTGTGCTAAGCTAGGCTTATCACTTCTTGGCTCTAGCTTCATTCTTAGCGCACAGACATGTGTTTGGTATCAGTGTCGTCATCTAACTCTCTGAAAGAGAGTCAATAAGTGTACACGTTCAGTTATTCCTAAGGTTTTGTGTTTGTCTCTAATGCATATAGAGTTTTATTTATTTTTTTCAAGATGACATTTGATATAAGGGGCCTGAGGTCAAGCAGTCATGTCATACTAACACCCTTTAACTGGTGTTTGTGTATATACTATGTGTGTGTGGAAAAATGATGTCAGTCTAGATGTCTTTTTTTTGTGCAAGATTCAGCTACACTGCATACTTTAGAAGAACAGGCAACAAGGTGTGAAATGCCTCATTCAAAATTAACCACATATCAGAATTGGCTGACACCTATCCATACACAGGGGGTTTACTTAATGGTTGTTTTCACAATAACTCCTCTTTCAGATTATTCACCGCTCTATCTGTATTGTTTTCTTTTTTTATGATTCATATTGGATCAGCATATTTCAACAGCTAAAAACATGCCCAGGCTCATTTGGCATACTTGTGTGCTTGATTTAAGTGTGTCTCTTGAAAGCGTCAAAAGTTTTCATTTTACTGTTAAGAGAGGCTCCAGTAGATGATTTCCATGAAAGGAATACTTGTTTGTTGCAGGTGTGTCCTCATAATGGAATTCTGCATTTAATAACATAACAAAACACCATGCTGAACCCAGCTTGATGTTGCTCGCTTTAATCATATATTGAAAATGTTCCCACCATGAGGACCCTGGCAAGAGCATATGCCTCCCTATCTGTGCGCTGTGAAGATAGATCTTCATGACATTTTCATGTCTGGTCTGGCATCTCTATCACATGCTCTGCTAGCTTGCAGAAGGATGCAGATGGTTAATCACATCACATCTCATTAGGTGGCATGTTGGATACCATAGACCTTTCAGTGCCAAGCTCCAGCCCAGCGCGTAAGTCCTCCCGGAGAGATTCATTAGCTCTCTGTAGCTCTGCCCAATAGGCCTCCTGCTTAGCACGCGAGCTGGATAGTTGGGTATCCATCTGTGATTGGTTCAAGACAGTTGTCACTATCTTTGACTGATAGTGCCTTTGCCCGATTATATTCTCACTGCATGCGAAGGGGGAAAAAAGTGTTTCTCCTCTCAACAGAGGAAATGTAAAACATGCTTGTTAGATGCATGTGTGAGAGATGGGGAATGGCTCAGCAGCATTCACACATTGTGGTGTTTGAGCTTGACACCAACCTGAGTATAACCAGGCGAGGCAATTAGCTGTCCGACTGACTTTGGCAGGTAAATGAACGCAGCGTTTCCTTTAAACTTGTCACCTCTATGTAGCCCCCACTCATCCTGTTTCCTTCCCTCTATTGACAGGTGCATCTGTTTCCCCCCACTACTCTGGTAGCCCTTATAAGGCTGGAGAGGGTCTGTAAGATGCCTAGACCAGCATAACCCTTTAGGTATTCGGGCCATGACATCCAACTAAGTCCTCAGTACACAATGACCGGACAGCCTGTCATGGCTGCAATGTGCTGTGTGAGAGGCGAAGGCAGGTGGAGTTTAACTCTTTCCTTGGCACTTAGCTCGCTGTACTCCATATATTATTTCTGACTAAATGCAGTATGCTTTTAGGAAATGGTATGATATTTAATGTTCATAGCTTGTGAACTACCAGAAGAATATAGGCTTAAAATGGGATATTTGGCTAGGTATTGATTAGAAAGTATGAACAGCACCTCACATTGGTTCACAACATTATAGATAGAATGCTGGGTGCGTTTTTAAGTTTGGGGTGTGGTACTGGGTCGGGGTAGAGTTAGGATCCTCTGCCAGGGGGTGTCAGCGTTTGGCACAGTGTGAGCATGCTGCAGCTGTTGTTTGTACCAAGTGTGTAGAACAGCAGAGACTACAGGGTGGAGAAACCTCTCCACCCCTGCTGTCAGATGACCATTCCTGACATAGCTCTGATTTTTCACAAGTAGCAGCTATGACCACAGCAGAAGGCTTTCAAAGTGACCAGATTATAAATTCATATATATATATATATATATATATATATATATATATATATATATATATATATATATATACACACACACACACATACAACCTCTGGGTTCATGTAGGTTATGATGGCATCTGTTTTAATTGTGGGATCTGGAGGAGTTATTATTTACTTAATAGATGATAATGAAAATTGCCTTACTTGCAAACACACATTATGTTGATCAAAACAGTGAACATTATTGGCAAGATTTTCCTAGCATTTCTGTTGTTCTTGTTGTTGTTCATGGCTAGTCTTTGGTTCAGATAATGGCTCTGCTCAGCTACTACACCTTCAAAAGAAAAACTATTTCTTTGTCTCATTTTTTACTCTGCACTTCTAAATTAGATCTTTTCTTTCAACAGCTCATACAATTACACCTAATTACAAGCTGTGGCCCTTGACTGGTGAGCATTAAGAATGAAAGTGGTGGTGAACTGGGAGGATTTAAGAGCAAGATTTTTTCTTGAGCAATATGTCTGCAAGCTGTACACATCCCTTCATTTACATGGGAGCATTGTAAGCTCTTGAAACACATTTACATTAAAGCATGTTTGTAGGTCCAGCAGATCGCATCAGGTAGTAGACTTATTAGTTTAATGGTGAAATGTGTTTTATTTCAGGTTGACTGAATGTGAAACATGTATTCAAAGTTGGAGGATGATGATGAGTCATACCCATGCTGTATAAAAAAAAAAACAAGAATATGTATTTACCTGGTTGCCATGTGCCTCTATTCATCTATCTGCTCTTAGTTTTTCTGAGACACAACAATAGGACTGTGGATGGCATCTATTATTAGAGAACAATTTTGATTCACTTCTATTATATCTTTTCATTCAATAAGACATCTATTTCAAGATATTTTCTATTCTTTTTTTGTTTTTAACCTGATGCGGGTTGGGCACAAGAAGTCACTGTGTTTTCTTCCCCTGAACTTAAAATGAACTGAATGTTTCCGTTGTAAACACAAGGCCTTATGTAATGCACCTTCCCAAACTGTGTTAATAATTCAGGACAATGAACAGAAACTAAAACAGCTTTCAACACACGCAGGTTTCAGTCAGAGAGGATTTATTGGCACAACCGAGCCGTTAGAGAAGTCTGAATATGGAATGCGGGCAGACATCATAAAAGCCCACTGAAATGCCCCTGCTGAAAGGCTGGGTCTTAACTTGTGGCTGTTACTTTGGCTCAAAATTAACTTTGTGGTCTGAGTATTTGTTCTGACATGTGTTGGCAATTATTTGAAAGAAGTGTGGGATTTATTCATCATCAGAAGTCAAAATCAGAAGCAGATGCACCATTTTTTTATTTATATTACATCAACAGCAACAGCTTTACGCACAAATGAAATTAGGTGGATTAATGCTTCAGACATGCGCTGTGGAGGGCCACATGAGACATAATTATTCTTTGCTCTATTATAGTTACTTAATTGTATGTCTTACTAAAAACACCAAAAAGGACAATGTACAAGGCTTGCTATGGACGTACCTGAGAGTCTGAAATAAAAACATTAATATAAATACGTATAATGTTATAATGTAAGTGTTACCTGAGTGTCTTGTCATAGTTGTAATTTTCTATATACAGTTAGGAACTTACTAACTTAATGCATTTTTCACAGCAGACATTCTGATATATCATGCAGTAGCAGAAAAAGCACTGATGTAATTCATAACAACAGCTGTATTAAATTCAGGTTTACCAGTTCTAGTGTATTGTGCATGCAGGCTTACTGGTGTGGCTTACTGCAGTACATATTGAGATGCAGCCATGGTTAATGATATTAGTTAAACCTGTGGTTTCTCTGCTACAGTATGACAAATGTGTTATGTTTCGGGCAGAATTCTGATAAAGTACAGATTGTTATCAGAACATCTTAACTTGCCATATTGCCAAGCTGCAACCAATTCCTTTACACTAACATCTCATTCCCACGGAATGACATCTTCACTGCTTTTAATCAGGTTTTCTATTTTTAGGGCCTCGGACATTTACTCTGCTAATTCTGTAAACATTATTTTCTTGCAGCAGCCAAGTCTCGTATGATCAAAGCCAGAACCTACGGCGATTGCTGCTTGTATATACTGTTGATTCAGCTGTGAGATACTATTGTCGGCTTCATAACTGTTTATTTGACCGTGAATTGTTGCTGTCCTTATCTGTAGTCAGAGGGACTATTGTTTCATTATGTTCCTACGCAAGAGCCTGCTCATTGTGCACACACTTACACAATGGAGAAGTCAGCAACTTGTTGAAGTGTTAGTGATCTGTTGATGCAGTGCTAGACAACATTCTTTTTTTTTTGCCCCTTGTTTTTTAGGATCTTAACATGTACATATTGTAAAAGTAAAGTGTTTTTATACTTGATCTTACATCAAGTAAACTTATTTTTTCCCATAACAAGTCACTGCTCCATTTTTATTCATGTGGATTTGGTGGAATCTGCAAAATCAAAAGTCACACAGTATTTTGCAATTGCAAACAAGAAACATGTATTTAAAAAAAAAATGAATCAAAATATTAGGTGAAGGCAGTTTACGGTGCCTCTAGCAATGTGTAAGGGATCATTTTTGGCACTGTAGTTTTGCTTCAGAATGCTTTATTTTATTGCTTTATTGCAATGCTTACATTTGTAAGCTAAGTCACAAATATACTCATAAAACATAAATGCTACTATAATACATACTTTTTCATGGGGCTGGTATTTCAAAAAAATCTGTTGTATAGCATATTAAATTATTGTATACAATATGGTACAGTATCTAAAAACTGTACCATGAATCTATGCAAGACATATAAGTGTTACAGACTGTACCGCCTTTATGTAACTCTGTGGAAATGTCTTTGCATTTCTTGAAGTATGTGTCAAAGAGAATTTCTTCTGTCAGCTCCACACCCACTGATAGTATTGAGCCTTTGCATGGTATAGTTGTCCAGCGATAGAGTGGGAGAGAGGTGGATGGGAGTTCTCAAAATAAGTTGGTGGGGACTCTTCGCTTTTTGAAAAAAAGGAAATGACTAATGACGATGACATGAAACATCAAAGTGTGAATGTGGAATCTCACACTTGGCTATTGTTTGTGTGCACAGTGTAAAAACAACATCAAGAGATCTTTTACCGTTTTTATTCCACTGTAATGGCTTCAGCTATTTCTTTTAAGCAGTCACAGTACATTTGTCAGTGAACTGCTCCTGCTCCCAAGATGCAAAGAATTGACTTTGATGTAATCATTCACAATAAAAATAAAAGGCTCATCAATTTTGAAATGGACATTTTATTTTTGTAAATGTGCAGGATAATTATCCACGTCTATTAAAACTTCCCAGAGGGTTGGAAACACTTAGCGCTGCGTGCTGCTGCAAGCTGGAAAACAACGCTGTGTGAGAGCTTTGCTTGATGACTGGGAGTGTTGTCAGTCACAGTCCATGGTTTGATGATGTTTTTCTGTCGCTGTGTACCTCGCAGGGAACGGTTTTGTTAACCCCAGGGGCTCTCCGGGCGCCCTCAGCACACCCAGCGGCAATGGCCTGGGTAAAGTCATGCCCACCAAGTCTCCACCACCCACTGGAGGGAACATGGGAATGGGAGGCCGCAAGCCAGACCTAAGGGTTGTTATCCCTCCATCTAGCAAAGGGATGATGCCCCCACTGGTGAGTACAGAGCACACCACTGCACACAAGCATCACCAGCTCAAGTACCTTTAAGTACCTCTGCTGCAGGGTGGACCAGAGCCTTGTTTAGTGTCATCGAGACTTTCATAGCATAATGTTTGGCGGGATTTTGCCACGACCGTTTTTGATATCATCACATCAATGCAGCGAGCAAAGGACTGTTTAAATGTTTATCTGCCAAGTGGGACTCACTCTCAGTGTGCAGGCCACACCTGAGCAGCGTTCTTCTTGTGCTGCATTCTTCTTTTATTGCCTCTGTTAACATGTGGGCAGAGGCAAGAATCTGCAGCCCAGTTGTCATAACTCGCACTCTAGTATTCACATTAAAATGAGAGGCTTTCTCTAATTATAATAATGAAGGTGCAGAGCGCTCTGACCACAGCAAACACCTGAGGCTAAACTTGACTCCCCTGGTCATAAATCAACATTCGGAAAAAAAACTACAAGTGTGGGACTTTCAGACAGCGGCCAGCAAATACTCTATTTCCAACTTTGTGTGTTGCTGGTGTTGTCAGCAACAGGAGCCACTCCAGGAAAATGATTGTGTTTGGTAAATAAACCTTGTGTTACTGTGGGTGCTCCTCCTTTGCAGAGCGTCAACTAGCCTGGAGCAGTTTTTAAACAACTGTGTGTTACCATGTTGGCATGTGGAATCGGTAGAGCAGTACAGCTTGTGTAGTAAGAGGTCTGAAACAGGTTAGGCAGGTAGGTTCTTTTGGACTGGTGGAGGCTGTGGAGGGCGCTGGCTGTGGCAGGTCTGTAGACAGCCTGTCATTAGGCCATAATGGTATTAAATTAATCACATCTCAGTGTGACAGAGTGTAGATGAAGACTTAATCAGGGGCCCAGGGTGTGAGCCAGATAATATCTTGTCGCCCTTGTCGTGTCTTCCTGCCGCTATTGATTGAGTGTGGGTATTAAGACAGCCCTGGCCTGGTCACAGTATGTCCCACAGCACAGAAAAGATGGAAGATGGGCTTCTGGATCCGTCTTTCAGCACAGGGAGGATTTGAAATACTCTTACTAAGTACTATGCAGTCATTGCTGGTACCAGTAAAGAAACTTCATATGTAATTTCTGTTGACTACGAGATGATTGCAGTGTTATTTAGAAGTGTTAGTCAATATCCAAGGTTCATTCTGTACTTGCTGTTCCTAACTTCACTGGCATTTGTCCAGGATTTGACTGCTTCTTCTTCATCATTTACAAGATAAAGACAAGTTATTTGGGTTCCCATGCTTTGGACAAATTGGTTCATGAGTATAACAACAGACTATAGACGTAAAATGAGTGTGATTTCACAATGACTGCAGAAGTCACCCACGCTTATACAGGGCGATTTACAGGCGTTCTGCTTCTTTTCTGTAACCCTGCCTCTCTTCTTCTCTTCTGTTGAGGGCAGTCGGAGGAGGAGGAAATGGATTTGGTGAGTTTTGACAGATGCCTGGGCAAAAGGCTAAAATATGAACATGCATCCGGTAATCACACGTTCAAGACTAGCAGTGCTCAAACCAGAGATTGGCTCTCTTAGAATTGCCAGCAATAATACATTTGTAAAAAAATAAATAAAAAAAAAACGTTTTGTCACTGCATGTTTTGGGTTTGGCCTGTGAAAATTGCCTCAGCCTGTTAAATTGGCTCCTCCATACCCAACACGTCAATGTTAGTCATATACCACCAGGAGTGTGTGTTTGTGAGAGAGAGAGAGAGAAAGAGAGAGAGAGAGAGAGAGAGAGAGAGAGAGAAAGCTACGCGCTAATTAATGTTATATTTTTTTTAAAACCATTATATTGTTATCACAATCTGAAAAGTTTAGGAATTAAAAAAGTGCTGTGTAGAAATCTAAATATTTCTTACTTTTCTAAGTAATAGGAGATTACATCATTTTAAATGACATCATGCTGTGAGATTCTTGGGGTTTGATGAAGTCATCTGGCTGGAGAGTGTTGGAACAATGCAAGGAAGCCATCAACTAGATCATGATGCAACGCTGCTTCAGACGTAACCGCTGGCAGCTGCACATATGTTTATTCCATTGTACTCTGGAGATTTGTTACAGTATTGTTCTAAACTGTCTGCATTTGATTAGTGGAGTTGGAGTGTGTGCATTTGTAGCTCACAGCATAGTTTGCTGCATGACCACACCGTGCTGTGTAGGTGTGTGTTTGTGTGGACTGCATGCCGGTCACTGCACTAAAAACCACTCAAGCTTTACTGTACGTCACTCTGGGATTATTCCTTTGCACTCTCTCAGTTAAGAGTTGTTTATATGATTGCAAAACTGATCACTAGACTCACTTTGATTTGTCACACTCTAAATGTTCAGGCAATAGATGCTGTGGAAGGCGTTTCTAACCTGCACTATCCCTTTAACAGTGTTCTTTTTCATGTCTAACAAAGTAAACTTGTTAAGCAGATTGTAGTAAATCTGATTAATACGTTGTTGTGCCTGTAGCTGCATGTCGGTTCTTGTGATGATGACTACATCTGTCAGTCCACTTAAAATATATTTATTAGGATTACTGAAATATTTTAATATTGCACACTTTGAAAGCCCATGGTAACCATTTTTTGTGGCATAAATTCGTATATATATAAGTATATCTGCAGTGTGTCGTACATATATATTAAGTGAACTATATGGATGAATATCAGAAAATCCCTTAAAAACACACAAATTATTGAATATTTCTTTCTGTGTATCCTTTTTACATTTAAAAAAAATCATACAGCTAACAATCAGAATATTAACTGTCATGAAGCTACACCACCACTTAGTGGCCACACTTATTATTACACTCGTATCCCTGATTACCACAAAATGTATAGTAAATCCCAAATTAAAATGTGTAGGCTCTAAATTACATGTCTTAAATATAAGAAAATGTTTCTATTGCACAGTATTAGAGCGTGATGTTTTTAGCGTTACAATTTGGGCTCATGTGTTTTCTTTGTTTGTTTTTGTGTCTTGCAGAACACCCAGAGGATAAGCAGCTCCCAGTCCACCCAGTCGCTGGCCACTCCGGTAGTGTCTGTCACCACCCCCAGCTTACCCCCACAAGGCCTGGTCTACTCGGGCATGCCCACCTCCTACAACCCTGCTGGTGAGTCTGGCCTGGCTCTCCCCTCAGACTGAAAACAACCGCCTCAGCCGCGACTGTTTGTACTTCACGTTGTTGGTTCTTGCTCCTTTCTCAGTGGCACATGGTGATGATATGAAATGAGTTCTCACTGTGTGTGGCTGCTTTTGTTTTTTACAGAGTTCTCCCTGAGCAGTGCAGAGATCTCTTCCCTACAGGGCTTCAGCTCTCCTGGGCTCTCACTGGGCTCCATGTCGGCATGGCAACAGCATCAACTGGGCCAGGCAGCTCTTAATTCTTTGGTGTGAGTTACACACCTCCAAACAAAGGCACACTCTCCAGACGCCCTCACATAAAAGCAACACCCACTGTGCTCTGTGATATCATGCTGAATCACACATCTCCATATTCCTGACGTTTTCTTCACATTTCTGTACCTTGCATTTGTTTTTTAGACTGAACACAAACTATGATGCTTATCTTCTCTGCAGTGGTGGAGGTCACCTACCTCAGGGCTCCAACCTCTCCATCAACACCAGCCAGAGCATAAACATCAAGTCCGAGCCCATTTCGCCGCCACGGGAGCGTGTCACCCCATCTGGCTTCCCCCCTCAGCAACCGCAGCAAGGGTCCAGCCGACAGGACGTTCTGGGACGTTCACCTGCAGACAGCCTCAGCTCCTCCTGTAGCTCTTACGATGGCAGCGATCGTGAGGACCACCGGCCAGACTTCCACTCCCCGCTGGGACTGGGCAGACCCCCTCCTGGCTCTGAGGACAGGGAGAGCCCCTCGGTCAAGCGCTTGCGCATGGACACATGGGTGACATAAAGAGCCCCTATCAAGCCTCCAGTCACCAGCCAGTCAGAGAGGGGGAGGGGTTAGACATGGAGATACAAGAAAGAGCAAGGGTCCTTAGAGCTATCATTATTATACTATTATTCAACTCCATTTCAATTTGTAAGACTGAGTGGCAAATGTTATAAGACGTGTCAGGACATATCAAAAGTAAATTCTCGAACTGACACAGTAAGATTTAAAAACAAATCTCAGTTAGCTGGACTGAATTATATGCACGAGCAGGTGGTATCAGGTACTTGGTGCAATTCAGATGAGGTTTGCAGAAGAAAGATGTTCAAAGGATATTGTTAAACAATAGGCGGTAGATTATTGTAGTCACTGGTCTAGTCAGACACTTACATGTAGTTGCTGTATTGCTGTTGTGCTCGCAAATTGCAAACAATCAGAGAAAGTCGTGTTGCTTTCAGGCTGAGGACTCTTACATATGATGTTCACTGCAAGAACTATCTTTTAAAACCATGCTGTAACCACACAAGACCTTTATCTCAAGTGGCCTCTTGTAATTTATTGATTCAGTCGATCAGGAGATACAGAGAACAGAGTTAATTAAGACTATACAGTAATTTTGATTACACAATAAATAATTGCAACAGTTGAGACAACTTTAGTGAATAAATGAAACAATACTGTTGGAGGTAAAAAAACTAAATAGCCACAGAATTTATTGCAATAATGACATACGATTCATTTTATAATTTAAAAGAGTGGGATATATACATGTGCAATTAAGATAATGCGAACCTGTCCAGTTGAACTGGTGAGAAAATCAACATGTTCACATTTGTGTAACAGTTCATCAGTAATATAAGCCAAAGCTGTTCTTTTGTGTCGTTTTGTACAGTTGCTACGGTTTCCTAACAATTCACTCAAACGCACCATTTCTTTCATCATAGTTTTATTTTTATTGTGCTTTATTGCAAACAGTGTAAAGTCGTGTGAACCAGATCTTGAAACGATATCTAAAGCCATGAAAATTTGCTGTTCTGTTTGTTATAATTGATAATTTGAGCCAAACAGTTTATTGTGTTGTGTAAATAGCGACTTTAATATATATCACCAGGGGGTGAGTACAAACTGAAAGTACTGTACGACCACCGTTTTCAAGAAAAGTATATTTTTGTGGATTACAGCCAAGTTTACAAGAGTAGACCCTTAAAAAGTAGATCATTCACTGGTCAATATTTGATATTTTGTTCATTTTACTGTAATCTCTTCTAAATTGAATTATCAACATAACGTCCCATGTGTTTTACTTCCAGATAGTCAATTTGTTTTCTCTCTCTTTATTAGTGATGACCTGTTATGTCCTGAAGACATTGAAATAACAATGCTCTGAGGTTGAGGTTCCACTATTTTCGAATTTGTGAAGGATTGCCACAAGGCTAGGGGAAATAGGGGTTCTTCCCTTCTATTGTAGTTGTATACCAGCAGCTGCTGAATACACTGCCAGCATTCAAACCCAAGGTCCCAGCCCCATAATGAAGAATAATCTATTGTTATTGCATGTAGCTCAACTGAAAAGACATGCCAGCTCTCAAGCCCTTTCCACTATCCTGTTATTGGTTCATTGAATCACAGCAGAATACATAAACGTGGTATAAATGGCTGCTGAGCCTCACACAAAACTAATCGTGCCTCTACTCAAATGTGGTTGTAAATATCACAGTCAGTCATAATTATGTACAAAAATACTCATGTGTTTCCTTAATTGGCCCCAGACATTTTATCTTATATAAATTCCCTATTACTAGTCAGACTACTATATGCCTAGGAACCTTAGGAGACAGAAAAGTGAAAATCTGAAGGCGCTGAAGTCATGTGACGCGGAAAGTGTTGCGACACTGTTATCACACCGTACAGAGACAGAGGGGGGAAAAGGGGCTGTGACTTTTTTTCTTCTCCATCATCACAGAAGCAAATAATTCAGCAGCTAATTTATTACAACAACAACAACGCAATGTCATTTTCAGTGACTTCAATCTCACTGCTGGATTGCACACATTTGTATGAGATGTTTGCTGAAAGGCATCGCTCTGCATTCACCGTGGCATATCTTGTGTGCGTTTCTGAGGTTTCTCAACCCCATTATCAGCTCCATGGTAGTTTTCACTATACAACCGCAATGATCTATGCAGTTTTTGCTCCAATTCACACGACATACAGTATATATACAGTATATACTCAGAATATGATGTCATTACAGGTGACATTTAGTCCACAAAGCATAAGGAAGAAGAGCATCTGAGGATTGACTGTTATCCTGAAGTGCCACAGCTGGAGGTTGCTGGACTACAAGTTACATATAAAACATTTTATTAAATGATTGATTTGAATACCCCGGGGAAATCTCTTCATGTTCATAGACATTGGTCGATATACTTTACATAATTTATAGTAATTCATAATGTGATCCAGTTTAACACAGCAGGTGAAAATAGCAATAATAAATGACTACAACTAAAATAGTCTGCCTGTAATGGCAGCACCACCTCATAGTTGAGCACATACTTTAGCACTTGATAACATATCAGGGAATTTTGTAGTTTGTCTATCTATATGCACGGTTAGGAAAGGCCTTATCCCAAAGAAAAATTATATATACCATTTTTATTTTATTTTCTATCGGTTAAAAAAAAAAGACAATGCAGATATTACTTAAACTTGACCAGACCTGCCTCTTCTCAGAAAAGACCCGCACAAGAACATGCACGGTGAATGCACTGTGATACACTTTGCTCTTTTGGTCCATATCCAAATTGTGCACAACTGATGAATGTGAAAGGAAAGGGTAATCAATGAACCTTTGTAAAGGACTTTCTTCACTTTGCTGTGTAAAAGTACACTGCTTTGCTTCATGGCTTTTATAAACAGAACTACGTGTTTGGTAAGTGTTTGTAGTTGATAGTTCACTTAACTAAAGAAGCTGTTTTCGGTTTGAATGCTCAGACCGTTTGGCGGCACAAGCTGGACTTTGTTGCCAATAATGAAATTATTTGTTTCAAAATCGAAAGAGATTTTAAGTTCATCTACATTTTCTTTCCCTTGAATGTGTTTTATTTTCATCATACAATAAATATTCAAGTGAACTTTTTATTAAACAATTAAGATACTATGCTAGATATTGTACAAAATTTGTATTCTTCACAAAAGTACAAATATTGGCTTTCAATGTGTAATTTAGATTATCTCTCTTATTCTGTATAAAATGAAGTAAACAACTCTTACATAGAATTTGTTCTCCTGTGAAGTCCCAAACAGTAGAAACTGTCAACTTTATTAAACACCTCAGTGTATGCTCAATCTGAACTCAGTGTCTATTCATCTTTGAAGTTTGCCTAGAATTTGCATTTTATTTACTGCATGCATCAGCTAGCCTACACTGCCATTGTCCATCACACAGTGTTACAAACTGCAATATGGTGTTAAACATGTAAAAGTAGTGGTAGTACTAGGCTACAACAGTGTTAAAAAGTCCTGCATCTAAAATCTTACTTAAGGAAAAGTCAAAATGTAAACAGTAAGAGTTATCATTATGAGTGTGTCAGATTATATTATTGGATTATTTAAACATGTAAGCATCTTTTTGATAGTTGGTCACGGAGGAGATCATTTTAATATGCTTGGGTAGTTTCAGATGTTTTAAATGAACATCAGGATCTGCAAAGTAATTATTAACTGTATGATAAAATAACAATATTTAGCCTACATCTAAACTAGGCTATTAGTGTAGGTCTACTTAAAATATGAAGTAATGGCAATTTACTTTAATACTTCAAAATTGTACTTACTACAGTTTGAGTAAATATATTTAGTTACTTTTCACCAATGGTGACAGCAGCACTATATTTTGTAATTTTGAAGTTAGCCTTTTTAGCTTCTTTTTGGACTGCACATAATATGGATGCGTACACACATCAAATGCAAGCAATATGGTCCGTGTTTCACAGGTGACATCTAGCGATATTTCCCTTTTAGAACAGTTTTGCGACTTCGTGTATGTCCACAATATCGCCAGCAGGAGGCACTCTAATATTATACAATGCATCAACACCAATGACAGGAGAGTATTAGTTGCTTTTGATATCATGATGCATGTGGTTGTGATACCTTGTTAGCTGAGGTAAAGGTAAGTCGGGAAACCACTAGTCTCGCATTGCCAGTAAAGCTAACGACTCCTAACAAGAGGTAATTCAATTGCCTTTACATTGTCAAATCATAACAGACGTTATCTCAGGACACTTTACAGATACAGTAGGTCTTGGTCTAACCACCCTGTAACGTTAGAACATTAGCTAAAACCAGAGCCATATTGTCTTTCTCTATCACTGGTTAAACTAACCTTCAGGTACTGTTAGCGTAGCTAGCAGGTTATTTTAATGGTTTAACCTGATAGTCGATCTTTCTAAAGAAAATAATGTGTTTTCAATATGAAAAGGGTAAGTTTAATCACTTAAAAAAAGTGTACGGCGAGTAACAGTATCATGGTAAAATGTGCATTAAATTCTAAGGTAAGAAACATTGTGAATGCTTATAAAATATGATGCATTGCTAACTTATGCGAGCTAAAGTTATACAAAGTTAAAGCACTTTTGGTGTACAAGTAGATTTTACTACAGTTGTTTGCTGAAGTTCAATTTTGAATGCTGAATTTTATTAGCATTTTCTCCATTGTGGTATTACTAAACTAACGTTAGGCTACTTATATTTAAACTCAATACAATTGAGTGGCAAAACATACACTGTGAGACCAACAGAAGCTTTAGGTTAACTGACAACCTCAGTCTTTCATGGTTGTTTTCAGTGTAAAGGCTTGCATGTGCATCACTCAGTATATTTGTCCCAAAGTGCATGTTCTGGCTTCCTGTCCATCAGACCAGCTGTGCTGCAGGCTGGCACTGGTCCAGTGTGCATGTGTAGAGTAACTATGCAGGGTTTGGGGCTTTTTGAGATGTGTGAGAAGGAGGGCGACAGGCCACCTGCCATAGGGGCTTGCCCTGTTTGGATCCCCAGCCCTGCCTTTCAACTGAGAGCCAAGTTGAGGTTCTTTCATGTGGGCCTGATCTCCTTAAGACATCAGCAAATATTGAACAAGACTCAGTCCAGACTCAAACACATCTGTTGTCATATAGTCTCCACTGTTAGACACAGACAAGGAGAGAGAGAGTGTGAACACCAGTGGGTCTGTTGCATTAGCTTCGATGTGTGGACAGAAAGCTATAGTTTATACTTTGCAAACACAAATGCAACTTTTGACGAGCTTAGGCTAAACCATGTTCCACTGTAAACAAATATGGGGCTGTGTGAAAGAAATGGAGTTTGGTATGACAAGGCAGCCACTGACTGCCAGATTTGGGCTGAAGATCAGAAATGAGATAAGACGAACAGATAGCCAACATTTAATATCCCTCAGTCATGTTGTAGAATCAATCAGCAGTATTTTGGGACCGTTTTGGACAGATAAGGACAGTTGTATTTTAGAATTAGGATAGATTATGGAATTAAGTACTTTTCTCAAATACTTGGAGCTATAAGAGAACGCATATTAGAGGAAGTGTAATGCATGCAAAACTTCAAACAGACAAAAAGCCTCACAAATGCAAATATATAATCAACAGTAAACAGACTGATAGGCACGCAATAAACAGCCTGTTGAACTTGCTGTACTGTGAGCTGAACTGTTTCATCATAGTTTTGGAGTTTCAATGTGCATTTAATATCCTGCAACTGTGTCTTAATTAGTGATAGATCGATTTTATCGGCCGGGCTGATATATCGGGCCGATATTTGTGTTTTTACGTGTATTGGCCGATACGAGGCTGCTGCGTCCGCCTATAGTTTTTTCCCAGCATTATTTACAGACAGGCGTCCACAGGCAGCTCTGTGTTGCTGGAGACGCTGCAGTCCACGTGCAGACCATGCACTGCCCCCACTAGCACCATGGTCTTAAATTACAAAGCAAGCACTTTATTTCAATGGCTACTTTTCAGGTTTATTGTTTTCTTAAATTATTTTAATGTGCTGACAAAGGACATTTTGTGATGACCTGATTATATCTGTCTTATAATACTATGTCAGCAAGCAATGCATCATCAACGCTGTGTTGTAGATGTTGCTGAAATCCTTTCACTCTTGCACAGTTAAAGGAGAATTCCGGTCGATTTCAACACGTAGCTCTGTTGTTTGGAAATTGCGTCAGTGCTGTCAGTAGCAAGAAAAACGAAAACAATCGGTGTCGCCTACACCGTGTTATCCCCCTGCTAGAGTGAGCACCCAACAGGCTTAAACGGGAGGTTTTAAAAGTGTTTTTAGCCTCTGAACATGTTCGAAATGTCATTACAAGTGCCTACCCATGTGCAGTGATTCCTTCCGAGGGAACACAGTGAATCTGACTGCAGTAGATGTGACAGAAAGGCATAAAAGTTATGTTAATCCATACCTCTGTTTATTTCCTGTTTTTCGGTGAGGTATGAATTAACAAAACTTTTATGCCTTTCTGTCACATCTACTGCAGTCAGATACGTGTAGGCGACACCGATTGTTTTCGTTTTTCTTGCTACTGACAGAACTCCAAATTTCCAAATAACAGAGCTACGTGTTGAAATCGACCGGAATTCTCCTTTAACCATATGCAGTGCACCCATCCATATGATGCACATTGCACACATAATTTGGGTGATATGAATGTAAGATGATTGCAGAAGTGACACTGATCTGTGTTTTTGTTTGTTGTTTTTAAAGAAATGGCAGAGCAGATTCCGAAAACAAATCCAGTGTGGCTGGGTTTACATTTTTATGATGTAAATCGAGGGAGCAAAAGCAGTATTGGCTCCAAATATCGGCTCAAGAAAATCGGCAGCCCGTATCGGTCATCGGCTAAGGCTGATGAAAACAAAATCGGTATCGGCATTGGCACTAAAAAATCCATATCTTAATATACTTAATATTTGTTGTCAGATTTTCAGGTTTTTCTGATCCCACATAACTGAAGTCATACAGCTCCATCCATCACAAAAAAACTTGGTTAGGAGTTGGGTTGGGTCAACACTCATCACGCATTCTCATAGTCATTGAAACTCACCTTGTGCGACTGGTATGGCTAGTTACACCCAGTCCAGCCTCTCCACCAATCGCCTGCCTTAAAAGTTGTCTTGAAGCAGGAAAGGGCACTAACATGTTGTGTTGCCTGCAACCCTTCCTCATTGACATCATAGTTAGGATGGTTGAGCCGCCTCTGAAATTTACTGGTGCTCTCAGTGGAGACTGATTTAGTCTGTGGCTTTGTCAAGCTGTTTGGTGGACGTCGACTGGACAGGTATAGTATCATGTTTTTGTTCTCTAAATTATAGTAGTACAATCCAGGAGGTAATGCCATGTAGAATTATTTAGGTAAAGTAGTTTATTGAGAAATGTTTGTGTGATCAGATATTAGGCCTTAGTATGATAATAATGACAATGTAGCTTGCCAACTACGTTTAGTTTTGCTGATTTAATGTAGTTATAGGTAGGCATTGTTTGTGTTTTATTCCAATGTGTTAAGGCAGAGAATTGGCCTAAGTACACATAGCAGACAAACAATATAGATGTCTTTGTCTTGAAAAATCCTCCGAAGTGCTTAAGCTGCCACTGTGTTACTACTTTTTGACCTACTGTACACCACGTAGAGTAATACAGTGCTTTTAAAATAATTTTTCGAGTCAGGTGTCAGACAGGAAATCTAATGTACTAGGACACAATAGGAAAATATGATTTTAACCTTGATCAATGGCCACCTTGAATACATTTTAAATTTGGCCTTTGCAGTTGATATAATTTCCATGGACTACTGCAGATAGGACACCTTGGTGCATTGTCTTAGGCCTGTACACATCTAACACAAGGGATCTTAACCTCACACTTTTTTTTATGTAAAAGTTATCACTCAAGATGGATGTCAAGAAAAAGAACTTCTTGGACAACTTGCGTCTCAAAACTAAGTTGGTCAACCTGAAGAAGCCAGGGAAGAAGGCCTTTGGAAAGCGTGGAAAGAAGCTGGCTTATCGGCGCAGTATTTCTGTACCAGACCTAAGGTTTGTGCCAGCTGAAGCATTTTCTACAGACACCGCCCTGGTGTCCACTCCTTCTTATGCCATCTCCTCCAGCAACTCCCGTGGTGAGAGTGATACTGATTCTGTTGCCAGTGGCTCCGTCGTTGATGGACTCCTTTTCACAGACAAACTGAACGATTCAGTCCCAGAAAGTAGACTCAAAGTTCCCATAGATCGCACAGCTGCTGCCTTGAATAGAATAAGTTCACCAGTGGGGACACCGAGCCTTCTGGAGGAAATTGAAAATACGATAAATCCAGATTCACAGAAAAGGATGAACTTGACTCGAGAAGGCTTCTATGCACAGGCAGATAAAAGAGCCATGAGGAATGCACCTATATTTACTTTTGACCCTATTCCTAAACCAAGAAGTGTTTTTACCAATGCACTTCCACCAAGACCAGACATAGTAGGGAATCTCTCTGGTGAAGACACCCCATATTCATATGCCATAGTGCCTTCAAGTGCTGTTGCTGCAGTATTGGCAAGAGCAAGCTCAATGGGAGAACAAGTGAAGCCTTACACAGAAAAGAGAACAACAGCATTTGAGCATAGAGAGTCATCATCTGAAAAAGGAACTCCGCCAGCAACCAGAGCAAATGCTCAGGGTACTCCTTTGGAGAGTGCAGATGGTACCTCTTCACCTCCTTCCTGTGGCAGTCCCAGTGAGGATCGAGTCAACATGCCCTGGACGACAGACTCGGAAGATCTTGACCGAGAATTTTGCTCTTATGTTTTGACGGAAGAGGCTCTGCTAGAAGTAGCCCAGCCTGAGGAGGAGCTAGGAGAAACAACAGAGGTCAGTTCATTAAGTGTTAAGTTACATTTGTATTCAGATGTCAAATTAGTGTTTTACTTTCACTGGGATAAATCAAACAGATGGAAATCCAAACTAATCCAGTCTTGTGCATATACTGTACATTCAATGTTAGAGCCCCTACTGTTGTAGAACCTTAGAAGTATTAGTCTCATAGGAATTGGATAAAAGTATGCAAGCTCCAGTGCTCTAGTTAATAGCATGTTATATATTCTCACATCTGTCATATTTAGATACTTTTATTTAACTTTCAAATAGTGTGGTTTGGTTTTTCACACACTTCAGCTGTTATGCTGAGAGCTATCTTCAGCCTGTTATATGGTGAATGCCATGAAATCGATATTCCTTTTCTAAACCTGAGCTTAGGTTTGTGGTTTTATTACACTTAATCCCTATAGCACTGACATATAGACATAGTGTATATTCTATATCCCATTGTGATGGTAACTATTCGTTCTACTGATGCTACATATCAAACAGATCCTCTGATGGTTTGTGTTAAATGTAAAGTGACCACATGAGAATTTACTTTATACAGCCCTTGGGTATAGCTGAAACTAAGACCATTGTGTCCTCTATTGTCAAGATACTTCCCAGTAGAAAACCTGTGTTACTAGTTAGAGACACAATGAACCGTGGAGTGCTCAACAAAAAGTACACAAAAAGACTGATGATATCTCACTATGCCTAACATGTTTTACTGCTGTAAAAAAACTTTTTTTTGATTAAAGCTATACACACATGTACATATCAGCTTGACTGTACTATATTACGTTTTTGCATTCTGATGGTTCATAAAATGTCATTACAACCTTTTTCTATGTAGGTGTCCAGTGGACCGAGTTATTTCTTTGACGAAAACATGCAAGATCCTCTAGAAAACTCTGTGAGTACTCCCTGGACTGCCAATTGAAGTAAACCAAGCATCTGGTATGAGAATGCATATAAATGTGAGTGGTTCTCCACAGCAGTGTATGACAGCAGGGCCTGACGTCCAAGCACTTGACCCATCCCAGAGATACCTCCTGAACATCAACCTAAAGCAGGGAAGGAACCTGGTCATCCGAGACAAGCGCTCCGGTAGGTCAACACCTTGCAGGTTATCCATAATAATATACTAACTCTTTATAAGCTAACATCAAACGGTTCTTTTATATGTGATTAAAAAAAATAAAAAACACTCAGGTCAGATCAGTACAAATCAAGAGATTCCCTATCCGATTTCTTTTGCATCCTATAAGAATGCAGTTCTTTGTGTGTTGGCTTTTAGCCACAGTGGGCCCTCTATGAAACACTGCACATGCATATGGTGCGTATACATCTTGTTAATCTTGCTGTGTTTATAAACCAGTTAGTGAAAAGTTTTGAATGGGAAATATTTCATTGTGTAAGATGGGCTGTGTTCAGTTAACACATGTGTTTACTAGTGAGGATGACGTGTCTTGTTAAGTGGTGCAAAAACACTAGAGAAGTATGCAGTCAGACCAGTATGACAGAAAACAGACTGGGATAAAGAAATCATGTTGTGTCCTGAGAACACATGATTTGTACTGGTATTGTAACTTTTTCTATTTTGAAATGGTATTCCAGGTATTATGGTAGTGGATTATTTGCTAAATTTAATTGACAATCAGATGGTCATAATTCTTCCCCTCATGGCTCATGGGCGTTCTCAAAACAAAGCCTGTGACTTGTATTTTGTAAAGAGGAAGAGTTATCATATCACAAATCACAAATTACTACGTATTAAAGGATTTTGACAGGCTACACTATTTTTTCTTTTACATTATTTGTTGATGTCTTTAGGTTTGATTTTCTATGGGAGCATTAAATTAAACTTGTATGATATTTTGTTAATGTAATCATCCTAATGTAGTGTATTTGAATCTGTAATTTGGTTGCAATTATTAATTGTCATATCCAGGTATAAACATCAAGCATCAACTTAGAAAGATAGTTTAGATTTTAACAAATTTAATTTAAAAACATTTTCACAACAGGATAATCTTTTGAGAATTGATTAATGATGTAGATGTATGAAAGAGAAGGACAGAGGGACACAATTGTGTAATACAAATTGCCACTCATCTTGACTCCTCCCTGACGCCCAGGCCCAGTAGAGTTTGCTTACGGAGAGCAACGACCTCAGGTGGCCAGAAGAGGAAATACAACATGAGAAAATCCATGTGTGGTCTTTATAAGTGTGGCTATTTACTGACACATTTTTTGGCATAACTGAAAATGATAGTTATAACTGGCCATTTCAGATTAATAGGTGCATTCCATAATTGACAATTGATATGACAATCTGATGTATTTGAAAATGTAAACCCTTCGGCTATGCTGTGGTTTTCACCACTATTATATATTGCTGCCCCCGCGACCCGGCCCCGGATAAGCGGATAAAGATGGATGGATATATATATTGTTGTAGCTCCCATAGCTTTTGGAAATCACCTTACATGAAATAGTGAAAGGACTTCCTTCTTGGAATGATGCATAACTGTTTGTTTTTTTTGTGCCTGGTGGCAGAAGACCCTCCAAGCCCAGTGCCCTACTCCCTGCTAGTTGAGACCTTACTTTCCCTGACAAGATGGCACCATGATGATGCAATCCCCACACGCCCCCTGTCTCTCCACTGTTTGCCCAACAATCAACACCGTGCCAAAGGCTCACCAATGGCATACATTGTCATTACATATTCTGAAAGGACCCACGCCACCAGCCCCCACTCCTTGGTTTTTGTTCTCCCCTTTTTCCCATTAATTTCCATCGTCACCGTTCTCAGTCATGCCAGAGCTTTTCTCCTTGCTAGCTGCCACATTCTCCTCCTGTCAAGTTGCCTGGAGGTTTCCCTGTCACAGGCTGGCAGGGTGGAGCTGCTGTGGGTCCTGCCTTCCTTTGCGAGATGTTCATTTGGAGTGGGGAGCTGACAGGCCTGACAGCCCATCCCCACAGGGCCTTTGTCATGTGATTCAAGCCTCCCTGCAGGCTCTCTCAAGCACCCCTTTATCCCCTATACAAATGAAGGCATGGGACTAGCTTTCATTTTTTGGCCAATCTGCATGCAATCGCAGAAACAAAGAAGTCCCATACCCCCACCCCACTTGCAGACAGACTTTCTTAACAGGCTTGGGAGATTAACACTGGTTGCCTCTAGATTTTGGTTTATGGTTGCCTCATGCTGGCGAGTGTTTTTACTCTTTCACAATTAAAAAGCTACATCCCTCTGTTTTTGCTATGTGTGGGGTGCACCACCTCCTCACATATTTCAGTCCCTCACACAACCAGTATGGGGGAAGGGTGTGTGTGTGTGTGTGTGTGTGTGGTGTGTGTGTGTGTGTGTGTGTGTGTGTGTGTGTGTGTGTGTGTGTGTGTGTGTGTGTGTGTGTGTGTGTGTGTGTGTGTGTGTGTGCGTTTTCATACACAATTTAGATATTTACAGGTGACAATATGATCCACACACTTTTACCGTTTACCGTAGATTGCTATGTAAACCATGTAACTTAACACTTGAAGGTATTTACCACATAACATTATATTTCTGATTTGCTCTTTCTTGTATTTAATTTTAGGGACCATTGATCCTTATGTGAAGTTCAAACTTGAAGGAAAACAGTTTTATAAATGCAAAGTGGTTTATAAAAGCCTGAATCCACGGTGGAATGAGTCCTTCTCCCATCCTCTTCGAGACAGAGAGCATGTCGTGGAAGTTCGGGTAGGCGTTGTTTGAATAGAAGTGCACTATCTTACAATGTAAGAGTTGTCTTGTATCAGAGTACACAATTTCTATTAATAATCTTAATTATGTTTCTAATATTGTTGCAGGTCTATGATAAAAATCGGACCGCTGATGAGTTCATGGGTTCCAGCACTATTTCCCTAAAGCATCTTGAATTGTACAAGTGAGGGATACATTTTAATATTATATTTTAGGTAAATGATTATCATAAGGATATCCATACATGGTCATCAGTTCATCATGTCCTTTCTGTATCTTCACAGAACCTATGAAATGGAGTTGCGTCTTGATGATCCCAAAAGTAAAGAAGATGACATGGGAGTTATTCTTGTTGATGTCTGCTTAATGTTTAGAGATGCCACCATCAAAAGAAGCCCTGTAAGAATATTTCTGATGTAAGAAGTATTTGTTGATGCAGTTCTCTGTCCCCAGTCTTCCCTGAATTGTCTTTTATCATGTATTTGTTTTCTTTCCATAGAGATGGCGACCAAGGAAAAATAAGGTATGGATTTGTATACCATTACATTTACTATTTTAACATAACTTAATCAATTCCAAATATCCAGAATGCCATCCTGAGTTCAACTTTGTCATTTGCATGGTAGTGCTCACTCAGGGTTACCCTGATCTAAAACACTAGGGGGCAGTAGCTGACTGTACTATGGTGCAACAAAGAATGAGGTGTATGCTCTGGACTCAGGCTTTTGTGTGTAACCTTGGTTTCAGCACAGCCTATTTCTTTTGTGGTTTTAAAGTGAACCCTTTTTGCAATGCTTATTATTATGAGAGATAGCATTTGCTGTGAAAAACGTATGGTACAATATTACATTCTGATCAAAACCAAAATAATATTGAGTGAATACGTTGTCATGAAAGAGCCCTTAAATGAATATTATAGAGCAGTTTTTGAT
Organism: Gymnocephalus cernua; assembly: GCA_023631565.1. Lineage (NCBI taxonomy): Eukaryota > Metazoa > Chordata > Actinopteri > Perciformes > Percidae > Gymnocephalus > Gymnocephalus cernua. Next base: position 27,626,107 of record CM042431.1, on the reverse strand, counting down.
TTTGTAGTAAACAAAGTTCCATCTAATCTCAAGTGGTTTTCAATATATTGCAGCTGTAATTAGATTCAGAGTGAAATAGGAGGGTTGCTGTTTGGGACTCACACTGCAGCAAGTGGGTTTATATTCACACCTATGTAATCACTACATCTGCCACTGTTCAGTCTCTTGATGGTCCAGTAGACAATCTCAATTTGAAATTAGATGACAAAGGAATGAATCCATTTTCATACACATTGTAGGTTATCCGCTACAGATGGTTAAAGATACTCAAAGGGAGACAGAAATGTGTGATGGGACTCTTCACAATGTTCTGTTGCCTAAATCACAGTGCTAATTTAACAATGTAACAATGCCATTTTTTTCCCATTTCATTTTTGACAAACGTACAATATCTTATTGCATTTAACACCTATCCTGGAAGTGCTGAATACCCAGCTCTTACAGCTTCACTCCCCCTCTTCCAGAACATCGTTTTCTCCCTCTGTGTTACCACCACAGAGACAGGGAATGGCAAGTGCCTAAGTAAAACTCTGCTGTGTGATAGTGTTTCAAACAGGAGGAGGGCGTATGGGAGAAGTGGGAGAGGGGCTCTGCTGTTCGAGGCATGTTGCCAGTGTGGGATGCCTAAGATCGGCAGTGCTGATAATTCCCAGGCATAGCGGGCAATAACCCAGATGTTAGGATGTAATATCACAGCTGTGGATGGACAGCACTGAGGTACCAGCCAAATGGACCTGGGTCTGAGCTCATCGTGCTTGTCCCCATGCTGTCCAACCATATGGAAGCAATCGCACAGCCCTTTTAGGACCAGGAATAGATTCTCTTTAGGGGCCACTTACAGTTAAGTGGAATTGTTTTATTGGCCGCTGAGATAGAAATGTGTCCAAGATAAACACTTGGGATGACTTGGCTGAGGCCTGTTTTATATCGCTCCTCCACTCCCTCTGTTCCTCTTCTTTTGAAAGGGCTGATATTTATAGGGCTGTGCCTGTGGTATTCCATGTTAATTCAGGTCCCTGAGATGTGCTTTGATCCCCTCCGGATTGGGTGGCAATGTGGGTAGTGACCCTGTAGTGAAGAGGAGGGGCCGGAGTGGCAGGGGAGTTGTAGTGGGGCTGTTTGAAGCAGCGTCGCTGGGGCAGTCGAAGGAGATGGGCAATCAAAGAGGCTAGAGCAGATTACGGGCATGCTCTTTAATTACAGTCAGCCCTACACAACCTCTCTGCTGTTTGTTTTTACAGCCCTGGCCTATCACCGCATGGCCTCAAGGGAACTCTAAGATGGAAAAATATCAAGGCCTCTCTCTCTGTCTCTCTGTGAGACACGGCAGGAGAAGTGGATTATTTGTTTTGCTTGTCCTTGATTTCTAAAGAATACTCGAATGCACAACATCTATGTTAGTTCCCCACGATTTACTGAAGTAGAAAGTATATGTTATGTTACTGGTTAAATAAATATTGGATGAATTTGCCAACATGCAATAAACTGGTGCTGGCCATACATACTGCATGTATGCATAATTTGCTGATGAGAGAGCTGTGCGGTTTGCATCATTACTCACTGCTGCCTGCTGTCTCTTGTGCAGTATGCCAAGTGTCCTGTCTCCCCACACTCAGTCTGGAAGCCAGTGATGAGTGGGACTGTCACAGCCAGGGACATCTGGCTTCTCGCTGACGTCCCTCTCTTACTCGCTCTCCAGGAGCCTCCATGGTGTGGCTTACCTGTCAGTAGAGATGTGCTAATGTGCTCCAACAGAGATGTGCTGTATAGTGTGGACCTTTGTCCTACTTTCACGCACTCTGTGAACATGATGAGGTGCCAGGCTGAGGCAGGAGCAGGTAAACATCGCGGAGAGCACAGAGCTTCCACACATGGAGCTTTAAAAAAAAAAAAACTGTCACTGTCTGTGTGTATCTTTGCCCTGCAGCAGAACCAGGCCGCACTATCCTCACGGCCAGCTGAGACACAGAGGAATCAGATGAAGAACCAGATGTGGACTGGGGTGCTTGGTATCACCTTGGTGGAGGGACAGGACCTGCCACAGTATGGCCGTGGGGACATTTACGTCCGCTTTCGCCTTGGTGATCAGAAGTACAAGAGCAAGGTTGGTCTTGCTTTTTTAAAAGTATTTCTCTTTTCCCACTTCTCCTACACTCCATTTTCTCATGCTACTCTGTCTTTTTAATGTCTGCTCTTTATACTTCAAGTATTTCTTCCCAGCCCCTATTTCTTACTTCCACCGCTTCTCTCACAGCAGGTGCCTGTCAGTGACTCACCTCCACCTTGGCTCACTGGGCCATGGCAGAGGCAGCTCATTAGACTGGGCAAGGCTGCCACTCACTTTTCCCTGTGCTTCAGGTGCTGGGCTTCATTGCCTTCATTTGCATACCCAGCATGCCCTGTTCATCTACCTGTACTTGTTGGCCTCCCCCCTGATGATTCCATGGTGCACTTGTCTTGTGTTGTCGTGTCATTTCTTTGTAAACCTCTCTGCTTTCCTCTCTGCTTGTTTGTTTGTTGGACAAAGCTGATTCTAATTGGAAGCTGTCAGTGTTTACAATCCCAGAGTGGCTACTGAGGTGTACACATACAAGCACACACAAATAGAGGCACATACACACAACACACCTCTTTTTCCTCCTCTCCTGCCTCATTCTGGTTGGACTAAATAAAGACTTTATCCACATGTCATGCAGGAGCTTCTCAGTCTGATAATGCATTATACCTGACATTGTGTGTGTGTGTGTGTGTGTGTGTGTTTCCATGTTACTGTATGTGCTGAATCTGTCTTTTCTGCCCTCAGAACCTTTGCATTCAGGCCAATCCCCAGTGGAAAGAGCAGTTTGACTTCAATCAGTTTGAAGATAACCAGGAACCTCTGCAGGTGGAGGTGTACTCAAAGAGAGGAAGGAAGTGTGAGGAATCATGGGGGTTGTGAGTATTTCCTAGTGGGTAGTGTTAATTTTGCTCACATTGGCTCCTCCACAGAATGAGTTGGCCTTATGTGTTTCAATGGAACTATTTTCCTTTTCTCTCTCAGGTTTGAGATTGACCTATCGAGACTTCCACTTAATGAGAGGCAGCTCTACACTCATGTGCTGGACCCAGGAAAGGGCAGGCTGGTGTTTCTGGTCACCCTGAGACCCTGCTGGGGAGTCTCCATCTCTGACATTGAAACAGCTACCTTGGAGAACCCTGATGAGAGAAACACAGTAGTGGAGAAATTTGTAAGTTATTTCTTGTTATGGATTATTTTTTATCTAAAAAGAGAGTCCACACATATTGGTATAACATCCTGCTGCCATTTAGAGTTTAGTCATGTCAGCGGATTCAGTAAGAAATAAAAATATGTCATATGGATTTTATCAAGTGCTGGTGGGCACATTTTCAATAACATGAATATAATTCTTTTACTTGCCAGGTGTTAATGATCCGTTTTCATGTGCTACATTTATTAACCATGCTCAGAAAAGGTGTTTTGAATAAGATGTTTTTAATATTTATTTTTTTCAGAGCTTTAAGAACTCACACAAATGTGTGCGGGAGGTTGGCTTTCTTCAGGTCAAAGTTGTAAAGGCAAATGATCTTCCTGCCACAGACCTCAATGGTAATCCGTAACAACAATTTATTTTCTATCCTCATGGTCATGGCTTTTTTTTTTAATTTACATTAAATAATAACATGTCTTTGGCATTTATAGGAAAAAGCAACCCTTTCTGTGTTGTTGAGCTCGGTAACAGCAAACTTCAAACTCACACAATCTACAAGACCCTCAATCCGGATTGGAACAAAGCCTTTACGTTGTAAGTAAGACATCTGGAAAAAAACAGGACATCTTTCTTATTCTGTTGTGTATTGTTGTATATTTTAATGTGAATAACATGTTTCTTAACTCTTGTTTTACAGCCCAATAAAGGACATTCATGATGTGATAGAGTTAACTGTGCTTGATGAAAATGGAGACAAAGCCCCAAACTTTTTGGGGAAATTAGCAGTTCCATTACTTACTGTAAGTTTGTGTATGATCAGCAACTACATTACTCCTGTGACAGGATTTAGCATGTCTTACATATTAATATCTGATATACAAAATATATATTCTTTCATTCGTAAAGGTTCAGAATGGGCAGGAGATATGTTTGTTCTTGAAGAAAGAAGACTTGGGAGGTACATCAAAAGGAACCATCACACTTGTGCTGGAGGTTATCTATAACAAAGTAAGGATTAAACTAAACATGTTCAAGCTTGTTCAAAATGTGGTAATGTTCCATATCATATAGCGGGAAGTAAAAAAGTAGCTAAACTGCAGTGTTTATTTTGTTCTTTTTGTGTCCCAGGTCAGAGCTGGAATCAGAACCTTTCAACCGAAAGAGACAACATTAATGGAGGAAAATGTGAAGTTCTCCAAAAAGGTTATCACTATTGATGTTTTTAGCAGATGGAATAAAAAGACTTGCCAGTATGTTCCCCTCACATCCCAATAATATAGTAGCCGCAACAAAGCTACACAAGGTCGCAGTGTGGCTCGGACATAGTCAAACTAATTTTAATTGGCTTCAAACATCTAACTTCACAAGTAGCAATCGAGGGATTGTAAAGCTGATTGAACTGCATTGCAAAGTCATAAACATTATGTCCAGTATCAAATGATACTAACCAGTGTTTTGTTTCAATTATTTTCTATTAGGTTCTTGCCCGGAATATTTATCGGGTTCGAAAAATCAGCACAGCAGTTCTGTACACGTTACAGTACATTAAAAGCTGTTTTCAGTGGGAGAGCACGCAACGGAGTCTAATAGCCTTTCTGGTAAGTCATTGCCTCACGTTAATGAACTCTCTTTAAGCCTCAGGGCAAACAAGTTTTGTCCCATTTCACTGCAGCCCAGTTTTAACTCTTTCACTTTATTTGAATTAGATGTCGGGGAGAATCTTTGGTTTAGTCATTTTCTCTCTCGCTAGTCTTTTTCCCATGAAACACTAGGGCTACCTTCTGTTTTTATCCCATGCGTATGTGATGGATGTGCTTTATCCTTTAAATCAAACCCCACTTGGCTTTCCTTCAATTCTGATGACATTAGAGTATATTTGAAGGGGTGGGGTTTGGGCGTTTGTACATCTGACTTCTTAGCAAAGCCTCCTAGCCCGGGGGACGGTGTAAGGAGGATCACAGTCTCAGCTTCCTTGGGTGGAGGAGTGACAGTCTGCCTCCAAGATTTGAACCTTGTTTAAATGTCTCTGTTTAGCTGTTTTTAATGAGGGTATGTGATCTAAGGTCCTAAGCTTAAATAATCTTAAATCACCCTGTGAATCCCCCTCAGTACAGCACATGTAATGTCATGATTAAGAGTGTACACTTGCCATGAAAGCCCTGCCAGCACCGTGTCAGGGTGAGAAAGCGGTCACAGACAGGGTGTGTGAAGAAGTCTCTTTTCACCGCCTTTCTTCTGTCTGCTCTGTCTCAGAATGACATGCAATTCATACCTGGTGTATTCTATAAGCCCTTCTCACTGATCCTAAGGTGCAAATCCCCTCAGGCAATGGCCAGGCTCAATGTATCACAGCCTTTAGAACAGCAAGGCACACAGACAGGCAGGCGGACACACAGACAGGAAGACAGAGAACAATGCGGGCGATTGTATAAGGATAGAGTGGGAGGCAGGCTACTATCTGGGAAAGAAAGTTGGAGCACAGAAAGAGGAAGACAGTTGGGTAAGAGTGCGGTCTACGAAGGCAGATAGCGAGAGACTTGGAAGTAGGGATATGGGCAGGAGAGCAGGAGGATAGGCAGGCTGACAGGTGACAGGTCAGCGGGATGGGGCCATCTTCTTCCACCTATAATTAGATCCTCCTCAGGCGATGGGAGTGTGTGGTGGCACACTCTAATCTTTCATTTCCACTTCTACTCCACCTGCTGTTTAGGAGTGCAGCACACAAAGAGAAATCTTAGAATGAAGGAAAAAGGCTCACACACTTACTATTTCCATCAGGGTCATCATTGTTACTGTAGTATAGTGCTTCCCAATTCTTTATTATATTTTAGTCAGCTGCGTGTGTCATCTGCTCTCTGCCAGTGAGAATGGTAATTCTTGTGATATTGACTGTAGCTGCTTTGTCCTTTTTATTTGAAACAATTGCTCTGTTTTCGGACACGAACATCAGCACACTGGTTGATATTTTTTAAAAGCAGACATGAACAGAGTAGTCAGTGTACACCTTTGTCCTTGACGAGGTGTACTTGAAAGAGTAGTGTCGAAGGTCCATAGCGAGAATTACCCAGAGTGAATCTGCCACTGTGTATTTATCACCCACTCATCAGCAGACTGAGAGTTCAACAAGTGAAACGTTCTTTTTTTTTTTTTCAATGAGTTATTATATTCTCAACAAGTAACAAGCACAGTGAAACATGCAAATCACATGTAAATATTGCATGTAATGGATAGTAACCGGGAAAACTCTGAACTTCAGTCAGTGAGGGCAACAACAAGGTCTTGACTGACTATTATTACAAGCCTAGTGCCCCTAGTGCCATGCCGCTATCCACAGTAGTGCCCCTACCCACTCCAAGGGTAGCTGTACAGCCACTCCTCCTCCTCCTCCTCCTCCAAGTCATCATTTGCAATTAAGTTAGTGTTTGGAGCTGTCTAAAGCAGCATGCCACCATGTGCCTTAATGAAACCAGCTCCCACTCCTATCTTTATATCTTTAGGCAGTGGTAATAAGGTAACTGATTCAGACATTGACAGATGGCCTCTGCTTGCCTCTCAGATGTGCATAATTATACCACTAGTGTCTGCTCTTTTCCACAATGGCAGGCAGCGCAGGGCTTCTCAGGGTATGCCGGTAGGAAACGCTGCAGTGGTGGGTCTAGCTTTAATATACATTACAATACATTATTTATCAAGCAGGCAGACCGGGTCTACCCTTTTACACCATATACATCCTGTAATACATTACCGCTGTTGTGGTTTCTACTGGGTCTGCGGGATGCTCGCTAGTGCTTTACCAGGAATACTTGGCCATTATATCACTCAGTCCCACAGGCCAATTTTCTGACCTCCACACAGCATGCAGTCTACATTTGTATCCTGTTTATGTAGATTCATGTATGCATTATGAAGTAGTTGTTGGTGTGTGTATGTAAGATATTCAAATTTTGCATACGGGATCACTGCTTTGGTTCACGTTAACTAAGTGACTGGGAATGTGAAAAAAATTATTGAGTTTTTGTCTTTTATGTTCATATTAAGATAACTTTTCCCTTTGAGTGGCAATCAGAAAGCTGCACACCCAGGAACATATACATTTTGCATTTACAGATTGATAGTTTATTTGGTTTTATGCTGCTGTTATTGTTTGAGGAAAGGAAATACTGTACAAACTACTCACAGTATTGTCACTGTTTGCGAGTGCAGGAGGTTACTTGTTTTGATTGTGCAATCTCATCAGCAGAGTCCATACTGTTTGAAGTCTCCTTCAATTTTCCACCAATGTGTAGCAGTTTAAAATAGAATTTCTCTAATTAGGTAATGTAACAAAAAAGAAAAAAAAAACTCTTTCTCACACATTTAAACAAACTTTTGGCAAATCCTCATAAACATTTTCATCAGTGAACGGAAATACAAACAAGATGCTACGGTAATGAGCCTAGGATCCGCATTTTTCAAGAGTTTGACAACAGCATGCTCCTTTCTCTGAGAGAGAGAAAATGTGACAGCTAAAATCTTCATAAAATAATGTCCTTTAGATGTGCTTTTCACTAAGACTGAGCGAGATGAATGTGCTTTACATCAGCAGTGACTGCAGAGGGGTCACCCAGAGTTCTTTGCTGCACACAAGAATAGGACCTGTAGATGGAGCTACAGCACTGCTGGAAACCTAAATGGAGTCACTTAGGAGATCAGTTACTTTTCCCAACAGGACCCATTCGTGGGAACAACTTGGAGTGAAATCCTCCATTCTGTGCATTTTACACCCAGGAACACAAGTTTCTTTCACAAAAAAAGAAGAAGAAAAAATAGCTAAATTAGTATGTATTAGCCAGCCAAATGAATCTGTTTCAGAAGTTTAAAGTTGAGAACAATTTTGATTTAGATGAAATGGATGAAAGTAAAAAAAAAAAAGAAAAAGGATCATTTACACTTGAAAGCTAATTTTGAGCTTTGCTGTCATTAGACCGCTTTAAGTATTTAAGTAGAATTAATATTTTAACACATGAGCTACCTCATCTGTCAGTAGTTAGACTAGAAAGAAACCTGTATACCTTATGTGAGTATTTGAACCGTTTTCTTTTTGTTACTGCCAGGTAGCAACCGCTTTAGACATCATTTGACAGCCTGTGAAATGCTGATTGCCTCACATCACACACTGTAAAGATGGCATTTGATGAATGTTTGATGCGATGCAGCTGTAAACACACTTGGCAGCTGCAATGGGCACTTTTTTGGGGGCTGATAGAATCATCGTCTCCCCAGATGAGGGCAGGACAGGGTCAGATCTGGCTCCAGAGGTCTCGGGAGACCAGCTGTGTAGAGCCACAGCAGTCGGGGCCATTAACAAGAACATCAGCCCGGCCGAGATCAAAGCCATAATCAGAGTTGTCATAATTGGTCTTGTTAACACTGTCCCTGAAAATGAGATGCTTTGTGAGTCTTGGATCTGCCTATTTGTGGTTTACTGCATTGCAGTGTGGCCGAGCTATTGTGAGAACAGCGAGAGGACTGTGCACGCCCGTGAATTGTCTCCTTGTTTCTGTTCTGCATCTGTTTTATTCTCTGTTTGAAAAAGTTGGAGTCCTTATAGGAGTGGGTTTCTTCAGTCTCATGGGGTTACACTCTCCATCTCCATGGCTGAGGGAGTTCTCACAGACTGTGTAGTGGGAATGTGTCTAGTAGGAGAGAAAAAAGATGACAGTGATGGCGATTTGTGTATTCATGGTTTTGAGCCTGAGATCTATTAATTATTAAATGATAGGCTATGACTACTCGCAAACTGCTCAGTAGTGTCTCCTGATTGAACACAGTATTATTATTTAGCTGCCCTGAATGTGTCAGTTGATAGATCCGGAGGATGGCTGAATGCAGCGTGTAACCTTGAAACGTGTCCCCTTATTAGCGGGATTAATAAAAGCTTTCTTTGCTTATATTCACTTATATTCATCATCAGATCTGTGAAATGATTCCTACTTTTATATGTTTTAGGGCATACATTTTAGTCTTGATTCAATTTAAACAGACTCAATTCATCATTGTTATTATTTAGTAAAAAGTAATTTTTAAGTAAAAAAGTGTCCTCAGATTAATTATAGCTGACTGCACTGAATAAACATGTAGCGCTTCATCTGTCATACTTGGTCGTTTTATATTGCGTGTGTTTTCATGTATGCTTTGTGTTTAACCCCATTGTGTGTGCCATATCATAATGACTGCCTTTAACATACTCGCCACCTTCCGAGTCACAGAGGACACTTCTCCCCAGGCAGCCGAGGCGGTGACCTGCCGGCCCCTGTGTGTGGCTGTTCCGGGGCCGGTCTTGGCCCCGGCGCGTTAACGTGCGTGTGAGCTGAGCTGACAGGGAGAGAGAGTCCATGCCACTCCCTCCCCACCTCCTCAGGGGGAAAGGCTCGCATGGCAGATCTGTCACCCAGGAGGTCGCTCAGTGTTAACGCTCCCGACACGGATTAAACACTAGTGGCCAGTGCCGGAGTGCAGGGTCAGTGTAGCCACCACTGACAGGCACCACGGGGCCCCCGCTGACTGCCCTGCTCCAGCCTCGTACTGGCGCTAGTCGAGCCCTGGCATGTGTCAGACAGCCGGGGAGACAACGGCCAGAGCTGGCCCTGTGAGCAAATGCTAATGCTTTGCCTTGCACGGCTGCTCTTCCTCAGTGCTTTGATAAGAGCTGTTATCACCAATTTTAAAGATTTCTTTTTAGAATTTACCCAAAGAATGTAATTGTTTCTGCTTATATTTAGCTGCGGCTTTATTACTAAAATGTGCACTCTTGTTACTTTTTTTTAAACTAAGATTTTATAGAGCAATATATTAGTAGTAGTAATAGTAGTAGTAGTAATAGTAATATTTGTAAACAAAGTAATGAAATTAACCACTTAGTAAATATCAACGTTACTATACTCTTATTAGATTTATAAATTGAATTGTGAATTGCTTCACACTCCAGAACTGTTGGAGCTGATTTCATCCCGCTGAAGAGGGACATGAGATTCCACATTTTATTGCTCTCACTCATATGTAGCCGCTCTCCCCCCCCCCCCCCCCTTCTTCTCCTCTGTCTCTCTCTCCCTCTCCCCAGTTGATAAGACTTGAGCTGAGCTTATGTAAAATATTTATTCACCGTTAGCTCAAAGACCCATGGCTGCCCACACACTCTACCTGCCCCGAAAAGAGAAATCTTATCTGTGCTTCCTCTGCCTCCGACACCCCCTGAAAAGCCTGTCCCCACACTGGCCCAAGCTCAACACAAATTACATGTCTCATTGCTCTGCGTTTACAGCTACTTTAAAGCCTGCCACTCCTGTCCCAAACATAAGCCCACAGCCAGACTCGGTTTCAGCCGGGCTGAAAAGAAAAAAAAGACCTGCGTGAGCTGAGCTGCTACTTGTGCCTTTGATTCATTATTAATCTCTTTTTTAATAAAATTATATTTTAATTGAGGAAGTAATGTAGATTAATTTGACTGCCCTTGATTTCACCCAGAAAATGAACATCTCTATCAAAGTAAAGACTTTTCCAGGTTTTGTAGAAGATCCTATTTGTTTGTTTTTTTAAATAATAATAATGGTATTTCTATATTCCATTTTTGCACATAGTCACATGCACAGACTGGCCTTTTTCTGTCCACACACACAAAAAACACAGCGACAACCATACACATACATGCACAAACCCTGCAGCCTGTTGTCAGTTTTGTTAAACTCTTTCAGTATATGTTCACGTAATCTGGCATCCATCCACAGCCCCCATGACTGACCCTCATAATGCTGGCAGCCGCTATCCTCGCTTTGTTTAGCTTTCCAAGTGGAGTGCAACTGAAGAGAGTAGGGAAGATACAGCCAAGATTAAATCTTCCGTGTTTTTGGATGATGGTACATAGTCTTAAAAATAAGGGTATTTTTGAAACGTACCACATTAAAAAAATAGTTTTTAGTTAGCTGTTTTTTTACAGCAACAGTAATGATATTGTATGGCCCCATGTGCTCTGACATTACTCCAATTTACAGTATTATGTGTGTTATACTGATGTGACGCCTATATTTATAGCCTGTTATCTGCCATAGTGTATAAGGAGAGCATTTGGCACCCTTGCGGTCTGATAGTACGTCTGCCAGTCAGTAGTTTGGGTTGGTAGACTGGGCAACCCCATCCTCTGTTAATCAATTTACAGGATGGTAGAAACTCTTATAGAGGGTGTCTTTGTCCCTTTGTTCCTGCTACGATCCCTTCTCTCTCCTGGGAGAGTGTGGGTGGTGGGAGTTGCCATGCTTGCTCAGCTTTAAGTTATTTTATTCACACTTTTAATCGCTGAGTGCTTTATTATTAGGTACTGGATTCTGCTGGCCAGGGGATCTGCATGAGAAGGCGCAGAATGCATTTAGTGGAATCATATTAATGGCACTATAAAACAAATCTGTCAGGCCGTTCTTAACCCTGCTGGCAGAATTGCTCTGCCCGGGGTTGCCCCCTTCTCCAAGCGCTTACAGGTGGCTAAGGAGAGTGCATCTCCATCATCTACTCCACCGTGTGCTAATAATTTTATTAATTCATTCTTTTTTTCTCCCTAGGCACCCTGTGCATAATCATACACACATTTTTCAGCTAAATGGTGTTTGTCAAGGGAGGTTTCCTACATTAGAGACACTCCTCCCAGACATACATACCAACACTTGTTCAGTTACAAGTCGTTCGTTATCCAATTCTGCTGTGTGTGAACCTAAATGCTCAGGTATATCATTAATTATTACCTCCCTTGCTTTTGTTTGTTGCTTTGTGGCCTTTTTAGTTAAATACATGACTGTTTTACCACTCGTGCAACATATTATTAGCATTGTCGTGTTTAAAAAGTTCAAGGTTTTACTTGTCAAGCGTAATTTGTTGACACGTGAAAAAATACGCAGTCAGGCCCTTAAGACTGAAATGGAGCCTCTTTGATGGCAATTACAATGTGTATTATTTTTTATAGAAATTTACACTTGCGTCTGAAAGGTTGCACTTTATCCAACGTGTCCTTTAATCACTCAGCTGCTTGATAATAAAACATAAACCACTTAGTGGGGAATTAGTTCTGTCTCCATTTCACATAAACTCTGGAGAATGTGGGGAGACAAGGGGAAGGTTTAGTCCTGCCTCTGCTCATTACTGTGGGATGTCTGACGGCAAAGTCTCAGTCTGTGCACCTGAGTAAAGGAATCCGAGAGCTTTTCCCAGATGTTTCTCTGGATCGTTTTTATTAGTGTTAAAAAAGCATGTAAATCCTGAACACATGGGCTGACATACCATGAGGGAGGAATTGAGAAGATATTCCTGACAGTTTTGGTTTATACCCTCATTTAAGCACTCAGTTTAGACACAAGGCATTGTATTTCTGTAGGCTTTTATCTTGTCCACTGAGCCAGAACACGGTGAGCAGAAATTTGCATTAGTGGGCGATTATGAATACCTGTGACAGATTCTCTCTGCCGGCTCCCTGGGCGGAAATGAATTGGCTCCCTCTGTTGACTTGCACAGGAAGACAGAGACCAAGCAATTAGACTTTAGTGGTTAATGTAGCAGCTTTTGCAGGGAGGGCAAGGAGGTTCAAAATTCCTGCTGGGCTCATGTCAGTTTCCAGGCACATTTCCCCCCCTTTTCTTTTTCCTTTTTTATGAGAATACTGGGAATATGACAAGCTACCTGTCTGCCAGCCAGCTGAATTCCTCTGGGGTGAGGGTAGCTTCGCTTTAGAATTGCCTCATGGGAACTGAGGTGACAACACATGACTTAGGTTATTCATAACAGAGAGAAGATGTACTGAAGCTACCTCTGCACATCATGCATATTCATTGTTCACCTTTTTTTTTAATCCCCCACCAGCTCTAGTTTGTTGCTGTATACTGTACATCAAATGAGCTCTTACAAAAAATAACAATACAATATTGTTTGTTTCTTTATACCTTGAGCATCCAGCTGTGTTTCTGCATGACTTCGCCTCACCTACTATCTCCCAGGTTGTACTGAGGGATAATAAGCAGTACAGTGGTAAAGCCTAGGGCAGTTTGGCCACAGTGTTGTCTGCATTACTCATGGTTCACGTTTCCCTGGTGGCCGTTTGAACCTAGGCCTGGTGTGGCAGTAGGTAGACTGGCCCCCAGAGCAACATACACAGGCTCTGTATGGTTGCTATGACAGGAGCAGTCTGCTGTTTACAGGCCTGCTATTGAGGCCTGAAGGCCCCAGTGGTTCACATCCTGTCTCGGGCTTAACTCGAACATATTGTTCATAGTCTAAGCAGCCTCCAGCTCTTTGAGTCAGACTGCACAGTGCTACCATCGTGTGGGTCCAGCTTCGCAGTTATACTTAATGTTTTGCAATAAACTTTGTAAAAAAAATAAAAAGTCAGATGAATGTAACTGTTGGAAAAGCATGCATTAATTATAGAAAAAAATATACAAAGAATGAAATTGACATTCTTAAAGATGTCGGTGGTAAATAGAAGTGGACCATATGTTGGATACATTGGCACATAATCACACTATAATAGATTTCAAGATTCTACTTGCTGTGGGGGACATTTTTATTTCATCCCTGTCAACCGGTTGGTGTGATCCTCCTCACACATTCCTGATAATTTCAGCTGGAGACAGACTCATTAGGCTGTCACTAAATGGGTTTAAATGCAGCCGTCCAATTAGTGCTCTGCTGTGAAATGCAGTGGGTGTTGTGCAATGTGCTTAGCACCACTCCTTTACAGAATTATGAGGGATTACTCATTCAGTGTGATCCATCTTATTTCTGCTAGGGGTCTTGGCTTTTCTCAGTATCATCGCCACGGAGGGGGTAAATGTTGCAAATGCTTCTCCAGTTGCCATATGCGCCTCGTCAGAGAGCCTCGCTGCCTCCGAATATAAGCGGATTTGATGTGCTAGTTAAAAGACAGCATACCATGCCTATCCATGTCATACTTTCTGTTCTGCAGTAAGGCACTCTGCCAGCACAGTGTTATTGGTGTATTTAAATAGGATTTCAAGATATTAAAAGTTGTCCCTGAATGTCTGTTACTTTCAAACCACTAAGAGTAAAATCTCTTGCCATCGGCTGTAAATCTCAGAGGCTTTACAGTCTGTAGTGCTTTTCATGAGATTTAAAACGTGGTTAAATCCATTATATATTTTGTTTTGGGAACAGGCTTGCTGAGATTTGAAAGCTGGGTCCCTGCTATGGTGTGATGGGCTTTGCGTTATACTGTCATGTCCTATCTTCTCAGATCTTCCTTGTGACGGTGTGGCACTGGGAGCTCTTCATGCTGCCCCTCTTCCTGCTTCTGCTCCTTGGCTGGCAGTACTTCCAGCTCACTGAGGGGAAGGCCAGCCCAAACCTGGACCTGGTGAGTGACACTGACGAGGACTGTGAACACTTTAGTATTCATCCATACACATCTGTAGATGCATACTGTTCCAGTGCAAATTCAATCTATATGTTAACCCAACTCTGGTCAACCCCTGATGGAATGAAATCTTTTTGGCACACATTGGGCAAATTGCAGTTTTACAGTAATGTCAATTAACAACTCTTACACTTGCATGTACACTTTATAATATAGGAGCTGGTCTATAAAATGCACCTTATAGTAAGCCAGTTGTAGGAGAGTTCCACATGTTTTAGTCTCATCACATCTGTAAATGCCGGACTGTGGTTCTCTCCAAAACATGCTACTATTTCCTCTCTATCTACTGTTATGGAAATTATGTTTGCCCTACACATGTCTGTGAAGGTTAATGCTGTTCACACTTCTGACTGCCCTCCAATTTCACTATGTTGTAAGCCTTCACACCGGCCAGCCAGGGGCCTGGCCTGCTCACACACACCCTCCCCAAAGCAACATCCCCGGTCCGGTGATTGTGTTTATGGCTGCTGGCAAAGATGCCGTCCCTGGGCAATGTTAAAGCCCAGGCTCACCCTCATATCCAGTGTTGAGACACTGCCACCCCTCTGTGACCCTCTGGCCGGCAATGACACAGCTCTGTTCCCAGGCAATGTCACAGTGTGCACCACATTGGGGTCAGGGATGACTTGATATAAAGTGATCTAGGCAACAGCATCCAAATTAAATGTTTTTTTTTTTTTCCTCTTTCTGTTTTTCTGTGTGCTTATGTTGTGGAGAAATGAGATTGCTTTGGTGTGACAGTGCTTCTGTGAGGAAGGCCCTCTTTCACCTCTCCTTTTGTGTGAGGTCACCCCTGTGATGCAGTCTCTATGGAAACAAGCCTCTCCCAATAGGGGTGAATGTACTCAAAGAAAATTTCATTACTAGGTGTTTGTTAAAAATGCTTCAGTGCCCACATGTCCCGTTCATTTGAAATCACCCTCTACCCTTTATTTTCTCTTAGGTGAACATGAGCATGGGTGATGACGAAGAGGAAGACGAGAAGGTATTTTATCCTGTCTCTTTCTAACAATATAAGGGATAATATGTTTTGGTGGAATGTTATCGCTTCTCAGTTTTCACTATAAACATACATCTTTTTAGGTTACTGTATTAACATTTCATCCTGACATTACTCAGTGGCATGTGTAAAAATTATTTTTGAACTCATCAGAAGGGAAAACCCTGCTAATATTTCTTTCTGAATATCCAAGGTTAAATCAAACGCATAACAGTGTTTGCATTGCCTCTGGTGGGTACAAATTCCTGGTTCGGCAAATAGCTCTCATTCTTATACAAATGAACATTTGCTTCTTAGAAAATAGAAAATATTTTACCAAAGAGCCATACAGGTTCTAGTCTGTATTTTAGCATAGTCACATTGACAGTTTATTCTCAGAAGCTCTTTTCTAACTAAGAATACAAATATTTTCATGCATCCCAAATGAGGGCAACATCTATGAAACAGTCGTAGCATGTAGATCTCTATTCTCTTCCTCTGAGTATTCAGTGTCACTCTACACATGCACTCCGCCGAGAAACTGCAGCCCTTTGAAAATATATAAATCAAATTTAAACAGCACTGTCAATTAGATTTTGCACAGATTTTGCCCAGCTGTTTGGAGATAAAACCAGTAGATTTTTGTTTTGTATCATCATTTTCTAAATGGGATAGTTGTGTTGAGAATTACCTTTTACTACCAGAACAAATGAACAAAGTAGAATAACACAGCAGTAATTGTATACTTTGCCCCAAAAGGTTGTCGTCAGTCATTTTCACTTGTTTGTTTTTGAGAAATCATAAAGGATAATATTTATTAATGTATCTCTCTAGTGTCTGTTGAAAAACAAAACAACAGGAAATCTTTAAGTAGCCTGAAAATTATACTTCCCCACAGCACATAATATTCAATTACACTCATCCTGCTGTTTTCTGTAAAGAAGGAAGAGTTAACAGGGATGTGTATTATTGCTTTATGGCAATGAAGTGTGGAAATAACACAAAGCCTTCAAGCAATGACCCTTGTACTGCGTGTCTAGGCCCAGGATTCATATCCATAATGCGCTCAATATATTCTGTTGTGATGACCTGGGGCTATGAAAAAAAGCCAGCTTCTTTTAAAAACACAGGCACATCCACCAAATCCTGTCTGAAAGGATGGGCTAATTCACAGATGAAACTCGTATGATATGTCTGCACACACAAAGTGGGAAGCTGCACTTGCTATCATTGCTAGAAACAGGCAAACTGGTGCTTAAACAAAGAGCAGTGACACTGAAAATTCTGTGTATTTATGAATATTGAATTGAGCAGGATTGCCTTTATGCACTGAATTTAAAGCCATTGCTATATAAAATGATTATTACATTTGTCTTTACCTTGACACCTCAATAAATAATAAAGTTTAGGAAATGGCAGTGATTTTAGAAAGGTTTGAGATTCTCTCAATATGTATCCGAACTCTTACAGCTTTTTGAAAGGTTTTCCAAGAGCCTCCCTAAGCCCTTTCACACTCAGAGGAAATTAAATATCTCCTTTCATTTACTAATTAAGCAGTCACCCATGTTTGTTTTAAACTGTCAGCTTTAATTTAAAGTGGCTTTTTTGAAAGTCTTGTTATGGTCTTGCTGTCACTTGAATGTGATATCATGCAGTTAGATCAAGCAGTGTAGCTTTACGCCTCCTATCAAAGTCGTCTTTAGAAATATTTGGGGTTAAAGAGTGATCAGTGTTAAATTTGATGACTTCAAAGCCTTTGCTTTTTTTTCCCCTAGTCTTTTCCTCTAACATGTGAATAAAGGCTTTTCCCTCCGAGAAGGTTATGATTACCACTCAAATATGTTTTTATCCCCCTTTTTCCCCCTTGAGGAAGGAAATATTTAAACCTCAGACAGAGCAACAAGAATGTGAAGGCATGACGTTAAAGAGAGACGAAAGGCAAGGCAGTGTTATAGCAGGATAATACAGAACAGATTCTCTGCCTGTGAACAAATCTGTCCTCAGGGAAAGAGACAGCTTACAAATTATGTGTGGGCAAAGTGACTTCCCTTTGGCCTTAGGTATCAATTGTGTAGATAGACAATATTTAATCATAACATAAAGAAACAGAGAGGCAAAACAAGTCCATATATCTCGAATAGAAATGAAAAGGGAGGATGAAACAGCCCTTTCATTGCCCCCTGGCTGGCAGTGCTGGTCTGGGGTTGACTTGTTCCCAGAGCCTAGCCCAGGGGAGATGGGGGGAGGGGGAGGGGCTGGTTCTGGGGATGCTAGACTGGGCTGGGGGGGGGTTACTCCATCTCTCACCCGATAGTCCACAGTCACCGCTGGGTCTCCTTGAGCACACCAGTCAGACAGACTGCCCATGTCATGATGCGTGGTACGCATTATGAGAGCTACGGCTCATAGACACACCACCACATTAAAGCCTATCAAAGCTTTTTTGTGTTTTATCCCAGAAAAGTTTTTTGGGGGGTTTATTGTAGCTCCATGTGAGATCATTTGCCTGGAACACAGGTGTTTTTCATTTAGATGCACTTCTTATCTTTGTCAAAAATATTCAGTCTGAGAATTCAAATTTGGCACCGTTTATTCTAATTAGAATGATGCTAAATGAGCTTTTTCCAGCCTGTGATAACACCCCACATGTCTGTGAGAGTATGTTTGCCTTTGTGCAAGAGATCAAATTGGTTCTCCATTAACACACCTTAAAAGGAAGCTTTTACAATTTTATCTGAAATGAGAATATGATTTCACACAGGTTTTCTAATCAGTAGACATTTAGGATTCATTTAGTCCATCCCCAGTTTACCTTTTCCATTTCAGATGGAGATCTGTTATTTATTTTTGTTTTCTCTGCACTCCTGTACATGCCGAAAGAGAAATGAACAAAGATAAAGAATATCATCAGATGATTAACATAGGAAGGACTTCAGTTTTGGTCGCTAAGGAGATGAAGGATTTCAAGAATCTTAAAGCACATGAATAATGATAATCATGAGAGCACTGCCTCTCGATCCACACTTCAGAGTACATCTATTTGTCTGTTTTTCCTGTTAGAAATGAAAGCCATTATGGTTTCTTTTCTTTTTTGCCGGAGCTGTATTTCTGGCTAAATTTTACCTTGAATGTTTTTCCAGTGCAGGTACTGTAAATAATGTTTCATAGCTCTTATTAGATTTAAATTCTAAATCATGTAATTGAGCCAATCTGATGAGGCTCCATGTCGAGTGAGCTATCACTTCTTAATGCGTGGCTCTCTGCTTCCATCAGAAGCTCACAGACACGGATTGTAATGGCTTTTAGCAGACTATAACAATGTTCACCGCTTTCAAAATAAACTTAGGATAAAGAGCTCAATTAACACCTGATGTGGAGTAAAGGACAGGACACACATGAAGGTTTGCTCGCCTCCCCCCAATGCAGTAGAGTGGAGAAGGATGATGCATAAACACAGATAGTTCTCTTTCCCCATGATGAGACCATGGGATTGTAATCTCAAAGAAAGCATATTTGTGATAGTTTTCCCTTTTTTGGACAGTGCTGAGCCTCCAGTGTCTGTCCA
Source organism: Gymnocephalus cernua (assembly GCA_023631565.1). Classification (NCBI taxonomy): domain Eukaryota; kingdom Metazoa; phylum Chordata; class Actinopteri; order Perciformes; family Percidae; genus Gymnocephalus; species Gymnocephalus cernua. Next base: position 27,606,908 of record CM042431.1, on the reverse strand, counting down.
GTCCAGAGCCCAGTGGGGGAGGCTCTGCTAGTGTGGGAATTGCTCTCTTCCTGCGCCTTTCGTGGAGAAGAGTGGGCCTGACAGTGGGGAGTCTCTGTGTGCTGGCAGACAGTGTGTTCCCAGGGGCTGCCTCATGAAGCTCTGATAAAGGCATTTTGTCTGGACCCTGTCAATGCACACAGGCTGCGGCTTCGGCTGACTTGTAACATAAACATATAGACATCCCCAAGCCTCCTGCTAGGGTCCATCAGAGCGCCCTCCCCCAACACTCTTACTCCCCTTCTCCCTCTCACTCTTCCTCTCCCGCCCTCTGTCATCATTCCTGTCATTATTTCCTCCTTTTGATGTGAGGCTTCTCAGCCCTCTTTAGCTTGTGTAACTTGTGTTATCTCTAGTCACTCCTCTGCCTCTGGAAGGCTTCACACTCATTGTTATTTCCATCCTTGATGTGATTGCGTTTACTGTATTTCATTTTGAGAGGCTCCAACCCACTCACGTGTTGACGTATTGCTTTGAAAGACCCTGTCATCAGTGCATTGAAAATGAAATAATGCTTTATGTGCAGTGTTAGTTGTGACAAGAATCATACGAGTAAAAGAGTGAACACATCCAACCGGTGTTCCAAGCAGGGTGAAGTTTTTTCTCATACAGAGAAAGTGTTAGGAAAGGTTAGAAAGCCTGGCCTGACAGATTTGTAAAAACATGTTCAAACTTGTCCTGTGCAGGCTGCTGGAAAGGAATCTTTCCTAAGTTGTGAGGCCCCTGCACTCCTTGTCTAGGTTGTCTAGTCTGCCTGATTGCGGATGGCCATTTTGTGTACTTTTCATCTATCTCGAGAGTCTTGATTGTGCTGCACTTGTGCAACAGCTCTATTGTGTGTGGCGGACAAAAGCTGAAATCTCTCAGCCATCCACATAACAGCCTCTGAGCACTGAGTCTGTCTCATCTTCAAAAGCATAGTCTGAAGATGTACAGTGTTTGCTCATTATGGGCCATTCAATAGATAAATCACACATAATAGCACAGCAGACATAAACTGCTCTTTGTCTACCCTGCCCAACAATTGACTTACAGTGTACCTCATCAGTGTCTGTGCATTTTTTATGTTTTTGTTAGGAATCCGGGAAAAAGGGTTTGATGGATAAGATACATATGGTGCAGGAAGTAGTGCTGGCTGTCCAGAACGTTTTGGAGGAAATCGCAAACATTGGAGAGCGAATCAAGAAGTAATTTGAACATTTTATATCTATCCCACAAAATATCCTAATTCTTTTAATTAATTAACGGTAATATATATATATATATATATATATATATATTGTTTTTTTTTTGTTTATAGAACTTCACATTAATCTAACAAAATTATTCTTTTATAGCATATTCAACTGGTCTGTCCCATTCATGTCGTGCCTGGCCTGCTTGGTGCTGTTTGTGGCAACAGCACTATTATATTTTATCCCACCACGATATATTGTGCTGATATGGGGTAAGTTCTACATCTATTAATTCATAAAATAGTACAGTAAATAAAAGAAAAAAACATTTTTTTGCATAACTAAAAGTGTATTGGACAACTAGCTAAAGCTGACAAACTCCCACTACCTGTTTATTGCTAGATTCTTCATTACTGTGACCAAAACATTCTGACAAATTGTATAAAAAATCAACGCCCAAACCACTGTTGCAAAACACAACTGTTATTCAATCTTCCGAACTGCAAATTCACAGTTTAATGAAGTACAGTAATTTGAGAACTCTGCCATGCCTACACCTCTGCAGATGCACAGAGATCAGACAGCTGCAGAGGTTTGCTCTGCTCAGTGTGGGCTGATTTAGCAGAGCCTAGCAGAGGCGAGGCCTAAGGTTTGTGTGAAGACAAAGCCGAGGTAGAGTAGCAAGCTGTATATAATACATGATGTCCTTGGGCAGTCTGTAGGCTCCTGGTCTAGCCTCTCATTATCTGCTGTAGTCATACAGAATAGACAGTCATCTTAGTGGTCAGGGAGATATGCTGCCCTTAGCAAGCTCTCCTCCTCCAGCTGTAAGCCCACAACCACTGTACTTCCACACTGCCTTCAACACAATCAATACCAAAAAACCATCATATCAAACAAAACACACACAGTCTGAGACACTCCTCTGCCTCCCCAGTTAACCCCCATCTCTGTGGTTGCAAGGCAAGCCTTTCAAGTTGCTTGCACATATTTAAGTCCTTAGGTTCTTTGTCTGCACATTGAGGTACAGGCAGTACCAAGCTGTGAATATAATGGTCCCATTACATGACCCCAGAGATATATATTTTCTTCTCTGTGGTAAGCAGCCATGTGCAAAGTAAATATAGATGTGCTAGAAATAGTCCGATTGAAGCAAACAAAAGTGAGGAAAAGTTGTCATAAATGGGTGCCTTTTTCATTATTCATTATCATTATTCATCTGCTTTAATTGATTCAGTATCACTTTATTCATACTTGTCACCATTATATTGGTCTGGCTTGAATTCAGTTTGGCTGAAAGGGATCAATTGAAACTGCATCATATAATGCAGTTACTGATACACCGATGGGAACTCTATACTGTACAGTACATAGATAGGGTTACACAACTCTTTTTCTTCTTCTTATTATTATTATTATTGACACTGTAAAATATGCTGGTTGGTATTAATGTGTTCTTGTTTTCACAGGCGTTAACAAATTTACCAAGAAGCTGCGCAACCCATATACTATTGACAATAATGAAACACTGGATTTCCTCAAGAGGGTGCCTTCTGATGTTCAAAAGGTAAGGGTCCAATTTTACATACAGATAGGGAAGGAATTCCCTGAAGATGTCTGCATTATGTTCCTGTACCAGAATTCCCAAGTGTTGCAGAAATATATCCTCTGGCTTTGTTTGATTATTAATGGACTTGCGCCTCTAAAGCAGCCCTGGCCCAATTATTCCTCAGTGCAGCTCCATGTAGTCGCCTGAGTCAGGAGATGCTCAGATCTGTCCTCAGCCATATTGCTGCAGCCTCGTCCGTTATTAGCAATTTTGTCTGTCTGATTGAAGCGCTGTGACATTAAAGTTGGTGATTGGCCGAGCTCCGGCGGAGGGCTCCTGACGTTTCTGGCTGTTGTGTCAGCACAGAAACTCTGATGTGGCCTCAGTCACTTCAGGGTGGTAGAGTCAATTAATGTAGTCGTGAGCCCCAGTCGTCTTGCTGGGTGCCATATGTGATTACATATTAGCCATGGCTGATATTTCATTTGCATTTACATCACAGAGCTGAGGAGAGCTGTCAGGGTGTTGTAAGTGGTACTGGGTGCTCGCCGTTCTCTGACTGAGAATTTTGCTCGGCCAGGAAATGGAGTGCCACACAGTGCCTTCATCTCCCAGGTTACTCGCCAGACTGGATTCAGTGAGAAATCCTGACAGACTGGATCTGGGAAGACACTCTCACCCCAGTCTGTTTCTCTGCTGCACGCTTGATGTCCTCCTGCAGCAAGCCATTGCTGACTTCTCTGTGATGTTGGAGGTAGCCTGTGTTGTTTGAGATTTGGCTGGCTGAGTTGGCAAAACAAGGTGGTGAATACATTTTGATTCCGAATCCTTTGTATGTCTTCTTCCCCATTGGGATACAGTGTTTGAGCTTTGAAAATGACTCACTTTTAAATCTCAAGGAAACAATACTTTATAGCCTGGTTTAAAAGAGAAACTACATCTTGAAAATAGCTCCAATCATAAAAAACAAAACACCCTTAAGATTCATCATAAGTACGTTTCATTATGTGCTGTGAACAAAAAAACCTTAACATCATATACACAGGAGACCCAAAACAATAGACCACATATTTTGTTTTTGTTGACTTAGAACTTCAATCCTCAGATAGGTGTGGACACAAAAACACCACAAAGCTTGAAAATTGACTCCTGTCTTTCTTGCAAATGTGACTTGGCAATTAGTGCCTGTGCACATCTACAAAGTCTGCCTCAAACGGGGACTTCTGACAACACTGTGTCTGTCCTGAAATAAGAAGCATCTGTCAGTTCTGAGGACAGTTTCATGTTCTGATGCAGAAGGCAGTCACTTTGTTCCCACATTCCATCTCCCATTCTAATAATGGAGACCAGCTAATTAGCATAGAGTTCTTACCTTTTATTCAACAGATTCACCGTATTGTTTGAGCTCAGCAAGCATTCTTCAAAAGCAAGTTTTCAAATTCCAGCTCTTCTCCCTTTCAGTTTACCGTATGATCAGTCCTCTTTGGATTATGGCGGCAGTTTTGGGAAGAAACAAATACGGACAATTGAATAAAAAAATGTTGAATGTCAAAGAGAACATGATTCTATAACATACAATGTTTTTGTGTAAATCCATTTGAACATCAAGGAATTTCTGGAAAAAGAAATAGTGAAACATGAGTGAATCTATCTTGAGCTTAATTCTACAGATAGCAGAACAAAACAAGGTTGTAAGTTCAAATGTCCCATCTCAGGTCTTGTTTTCCCCAAAGAAAGAAAAGTCACACCAAAGGTCTGTAAAGCCGCGAAGAAAGTAACGCATCAACTGATGTCGGTAACTTAAACAACTTAAACAACTCGCTTTATTCTATTCTCAGACTTGAATAAAGTTTTTCTTTAAGAAACTAATCTTAAGAGTGTGTGATTATGCAGTTTGCAACTCCCTCACCGGCCTGGCAGGTCATCTCAACAGTTGATGTCTGTTTCTAATATTGTGATTGTGGTGCAGAATGAGGGGGGGGCGTACACTGGTACGGAACCCTTGACTCTTCAAATCCTTCCTCTCTGTGATTAATCCCCTCTGCTCCTGTGTTTAAAAAATGATTCATTACAGGCGAGCCCGCCTCGCTTTCCCCTGCACCAGCTCTCCTCAGGGGAGCCATTACCGTGCGCTCCACTGAGCTCGGATTACCTGCCTCTGACCAAACTCCTGTTTGTTTTTACAGGTGCAGCACAGCTCGCTGAGAGCGCCCACCAGCCAGAACCAGCCGCGGAAGAAACGGTAAGCGCCGCGGACACGCTGGATGAAAGGCTGGTCTCCCTTTTGAATATGGTACGACGCAGTCCACCTGACAACAATGCTCCAGTGCCAGCAGAGCCCCTGACCCTGTGCACCCCCACCATACCACCCTAACTCTGCCTCCTGCTGCTGAGGGGCAGCCAGCCGCTCTCTGGCTTGTGTGTTTGCCACCCCCCTGACAGAGGCTGTGAACTGCAGCAGCTAGGGGGGCAGCACATGGCGCTGTCAATCACAAGCCTGGAGGTAAAGAAAAGGCTCAGCCTTCATCTTTGGAAATAATTTAGAAAAGGAATGAAAAGAGTCGGGTTTGGCTTACCTTAGACCTCTACGGCTTTGCTTTGCTTTTTTTTTTTACTTTGGTGAAACTAAGAAATTTGACTTCAGGTTAAGTTAATACAAGCAGTTTAGGGAAAACAAACCATATTCATTTTTTTTCTATATCCATGTGTTAATATAAATAAAGGTTATATATCACAATATATTTTTAAATATTAAAAATAATATGTTTTGACACACATGACAAATATTGGGACAGAGTACTGAATGTTACTATTCTTTTTGTGGTAAGGTTCTACTGAATATAATGCTCGCAGCTTTCCTAATTTTATCCCAGCAACAAAAATATATTTATGTACTGCACGTGTATTATTTCCAGGTGACTTTATTTGTTACTGTATGTTAGGCTGATTAATTTGAGAGTTTTATTTTTACTCACTATCCTGTCTGCATCATCAAATAGAGAATTTGCAGGAATCCTGAATAAAGAGTCTCGATCAGTTTGAGCTCTTGTTTCTGGCCATGTTTTTTTCAATAACTGCACTCTAGTGAGGATGGATTACACCACTTCTTTACTTGAATACACAGTAAACACATCTGATTACACAACACAGCCATTGGAACAGAGCTCACACACTGGCCACCGCTGCGCCTTGGTTACCGAGCTCACATCAAAGCTGTGTGGCTCCAGTGTGCTTCCTAATGCATTGCTTTGTTGCCTTCTCACAATAACAGGGTCCAGATGAGAGAGAAAGAGCTCATCTCACAGAGAGTACTTTCTCCATCCTCAGCACTTAGTGCTTTATATTTCCACTGAAATCACCTGGCCTATCTAATGGTTACACACACACATTTTTCCATCTGTCTCCCCACAATAGTTTTTCCAAGAAGAGGGATGTAGTATATCCTCTACCAATTTTCTCATCTATATTTAGTTTACATACAAGAAAATAATAATTATAGACACATTTGGCCATTTTTGATTTTTATAAAACATTTGAGACTTTGATTATTCTCACATTAATGCCCTAATGAAATAAAGTTCCTTCAAAATATTTACAATTCAAACTGCAGTGATTCAATATATTAACTAGTCTACATAAGAGGCAGTTCACCATGCTAATATGTGTTTGCATGAAAACATTTGTTTCCTCCTTTACCTGCTTCTTGTCTTTCTGATAGTAGACAAATGACAAAGCACTCTTTTTAAAAAAACATATACAGTTAGAACTGACATTGGGCTGAACAGAGGCTTGGACCCCACCATTGGGAGTTTGTTCTAACTGATTGGGGGACTGAGCATCGCAGCCGGGTGCTCCCCTCCTCAGCAGTAGCACGCTGGTGAAAGAGCATCCATCTGTGCTTTGTGAAGAGTTTGATTGGCTCAGGGGGACCTGGTGGAGCCCCGGGCTATCTCTTTTGACAGGCTGATAGAGACATCACTGGGCTCTCCCAGGAGCTGCCACCAGGGGTCCATTTCAAAGTAAGAGGGTGTGGAGGTGACCCTGAGCTTCTGCCTAGCTAAATCCCACACACTGGCTGAAACCCTCCGACATTCTTGGCTCCATTGGGGCTGGGGGGCTGGTTTTGGCTGTGCTGGGATGAGAGCAGAGCTGGGGAGGGAGGGGTGGACGATACAAGGAGATCACTGGCAAGAGCCGATGAAGTGTCCCCAAGAGGTGAAACCAATTAAGCAATATTCCCTGGGTACTTTTAATCGACATTTCAGCAAACATCCAAATTGTAGCACCAGGACATCAAAATCTCTGACAGAACATGTAAAATTAAGAACCAGGCGATTAGTGGGCACATAAAGCCAAATAAATAAATAAATCATTTAAAAAAAAAAAATCACTTTGGTAAAAAGCTATTTTTTAAGTTACAATAATATTGTGTCATGGACAGATATATCATTGAGCCACATGTGGCCATTGACATTACGAGAGGTCATATGGGAATGCGGTTGCCTGCCTCCGAGCTGTCAAATCCTTGGATCTATGGCACTGAGGATGCGGACTTGGATATTTCCTGCATCATTCATAGTCAATTGATTATACAGAAGAGTCTAACAGGGTTACAACAATTGTTGATTTGGCTCTGCATGCACTAGTGCACACTCATGCTACCTACTCATACACACATACATACATAAGATTCTCTTCAAAGAGATATAATCATATTATTATTATTCATCAATTCATCAATGTATTTTCTCCTGGGAAGGCTACGACTCTCAGCAGAGGAACACACTGTGCAATATGGTCCCTGGATGCAGTGGGGAAAATCCTTGGATGTTTTACAAGCTTGCTAATGAACATTTGAGCCACACAGCAGTTAACATTGTCTGATCACATTTTTTTCTCCAGTAGTAGTTGTTGTTGTTGTGCATGGTGTGGCAGTGATGTCTTCATCAGGCTGTCAAAAAGGAAGTGCCTGCAGCTGTGGCGGATCCCCCCAGAGCCTGTCACACTCCTTGTTTCCATGGCAGTCCTTCAGGCAGCACCACAGGCAGGCTGTGTGCAAGGACCCATACAACCTGTTTTTTCAGCAGCCGCTCCTCTGATGTTCAGCCCCGGAGCGGGCGTCAAACTACCAAGTGCAGAGAGAGAGAACACTGCACCCTTTCTCTGTGTTGCAGTTCTGTGCTGCTTTACAAGGAAATGCATAGTAAAAAAAATCTCATTTGAATAAGCCACTATTCCCAGCACCTCCTTAGTAATTGTTACATGTGCAATGTCGTTAAGGTTCTCTGACCTCCTCTCTGAGAGACATAATGCGCACAGTAGGACAAAGTAAGAGAAGCACGACTCATAGTTGACTTACATGTGTTAAAGCATTTGTGCATGTGTTATTTGGTTTGCTTGTACCACCTGAGAAGCAGGTTATGGAGATCAGTGGCTGCGCTCCAAGTCCCAACTGGCCTAAATTAAAGAGGCAGAGGTTACAGTCTGCCTCCAGACAAAACCCTTACACCAATAAAGAGCAGAATTGCCGGGGCATCAACTCAGCGGCACCGCAATTCAAATGACAGAATAGACTGAGTTTGCTACAGTTAGATTGTTTGCCTATACCGCAGTGCCCGTTAAAAACGTGCCTGTTCGAAACAGGTTGCTTGGCCTTCTGTATTGCTGCTTGCAGTTTTCTCGAGAACCGCTCATCCTAACACTCAACACTGCGTTTCATGAGCAATACACCTGCCATGACAGAGTTGCGTCTCCACACAATGCTAGCTTATAGGGGTTATTTCCTTGGGTCCTCAGCAATATGCCCACCAAGTGTGAAGTAGATCAGATGAACGGTTGTTGAGGAAAACAAAGGACAGACAGACAGAGACTTCTTCCGTAAATGCATCTAATACCTGAGGAGGATGCATGGGGAGCTTTTAAAATTATGCAATAGCCTGCTTTTGCTTGTTTGTTCCAGATTGTAACTTAACCAGTTGGCACATTGCTTTAGTCTCTCCCGATGATAGAATATAGAAATCATGGTAACCAGGATCGATGTTGTCTCTGGGAAAAGGGGTGGGAATATGACTGAGATAACAGAAAGAGAAATGGTTGCTAATAGCAGCTGTTTTCAGTAGCTCCAGTTTACTAATAATTCATTTTGTGACCCACAGTACACACTGGTGTTAAGACATGGCAAAAGCCATAATTCTTTATAGCATCAAGAATAGAAGATGGCCTTTTAGAGCTGAAATTAAATCATTGGCCTTTAAAAGCATCTCTCCAAGGGGCAAAAGCTGCATTAATAAATTCAACTGATTCTGCTTTAATATTATTCAGAGTGCATTAAAATGAAGACAACAGCTGGGATCATGCCAAGTCTCGGGAGTATTGCTCGGGCCAATGAGTGCTGGCGAGATGCAAAGCATGTCTGAGCACAACCCTGTGTTGTGGACGGGGGTGAGACACAAGGTCTCAGTGTTACAGGTGCAGGCCTGACAGTTGCTGTTCCCAGATCAGAGGTTGTTGGGTACTGACACCGGCCACTGGACAGGTACTGCTTGCCTCAAAAACAATGTCACATGGGAACAGACACCTGGCCACCCAGCCAATCAGGCCAGCTACTGCCACAATCATGACAGTACTGCTTATGGGAACTACAAGAACCTTCAAACTATTAAATACTTTGGTTTATTGCCACTGTATTGAATAGTTATGGTCTCCCTTTGCTATGTTAATACTGCACTGACTTTGAAAAAAGGAGAGGAAAGAAAGTGTTAAGCTTTCTAACATTTGGTGTTACTGTACATCAGTGCTCTATAGTTAGCACGAGCACATGCGTCAGGAAACAATACAAAGAATAATTGAACTGCATATTCCATTCTAATTAACGGTGATATAACACAATGTGACTCTCAGCCTCCTGAGGAAAGAGCACCATATTTTGTTTGATGAATCTGCTGAAGCCACAGCTAGTCTCGCCACTAACCCCTGGGGAATCAGGTATCATTAGAGATATGAACAGATCTGCTTTTTGTCTCGCTGAAAGAAGGGGAAAACGCATTTCCTCCATGCTGGCACATGGGTGAATGTGAAAGTGTTCAATATTAATAGCCTTTCATCAAGGACACAATTAGGACACCTCTATTTGACACATTCTATAGGTTCTGAATGAATATGGATATATGCTCCCAAGGAAGGAGCCACTGGCTGAATAACAAAGTGAAATCTCCGGCAAACCCAGCAAAATGAAGAATGCACAACATGACAATTGGGGATGTGATGTATTTTGATCCAATGTGAATTAAAAGAAGCAAGAGACTGAAAAGTGTATTATTATTAGCCCGATTTATAATTCGCGGCCAAAGGCAAGTTATATATTTATCCAAATTGGCATACATGCCGCTATACAAACACACAGATGCAGCACACACATTAAACAGGCCACATTTCTTTCATCTGGTACACTTGAAGTATTACTGTTTATACTTGGAAAACACATAGACACTACTGTGTGTTTTTCAGTATCTCTTTTCCTTTCAAGAGAATAAAAAAAACGATTAAACCTTAACACTGGTTATGGATCAGTCAGAGGTTCACAAAGAGCCGATTTGATTAGCGAGTGCGTTTTTGGATATGTCATTTTCTACACCAGAGGTTTGTGTTGCTGACTGCAAAGCTAAGGTGTGAAGAGGGCTGTGGTGAAGTGAGGAGACTAATCACATGTGTTTCACCCGTGAGCACCGTCTCCTCCAAGCTCTGCCACATTATGACACCAGAGAGTCATGTAGCACACAAGCACAGTTAGGCCCATTAACCAGAGCAGCTAATTACCGGCTCCTACAAGGTCTTCAAGCTCTCAGGCAATGTATGCTCTCATTTCTGATTAAAAACATAAATGCATGCAGAAAAAAAGAGGATCAATTACAGCGAGGCAGAATAGATAACAGCCCCATACCAGAGGAATTTAGCTGGGTGTTTCATCGGAACCGTTTGCTCTGTGATGAAGGTTTAAGGAGTGTGAAAAACTGTGTTTGTTTTATTTATGATGCTGCAGTGTCACCCACTGGGGCCCAATTAGCCTGCGACTGATGCCTTGGAAAGCATCTCGCTGCGCCTCTTTGACAGGAAATGAAAGCTGTACTTGCTTATGTCCTTCTAGTGACCCGTAGGCTTCAACCTGTTAAGGGCAGACTGGCCAACAGCAAAGACTCGAACATGCCATCACAACCTCCTTCCTTCTTTCAGGCCATTTGCCAATATATTTCATACCATTTAACTGTGTCAACAGAGGACATCATGGGGATTATGTGCCACTTTCTCCTGGCTGCTTTGAAGTGATGCTCTGTAATGTATGCATCCTTCTCAGCCTTCTTACCCACATGAGGGAGCACCACCATAAGGAATGAACCTGATTGCAATGTTGCTTGAGCTCTTACACCAGCTTCAAACCGTTTGTCAAAATTATTTTCTTAATTAACTGCGTTGTGCTCTGATTAAAATAGTATTTTCCAATTTACATCATATCAGGCAGCATTGGGTTTAAATTGGCTTTTCATGGACGTAATGCATATGTTTTACGACGAGAGAGAGAAATAAAGCAGTAAATGATCTAGTCAAGCTTTGATATGGTATTATAAATACTCTCAGATTTTTTGAAGGACATGCTCATTTTAGCGAGCAGCTTCTTTTGCAGTCTTGATAACAATAACAACTGTTCATAAAACCACTGTAATAGCAGTCCTTCACACCTTCCTCTTTTCTCCATTAGACGTACACAGTGCTTCATGTAATCCTTGAATTATCTCTCTTTCTCACACACACACACACACACACACACACACACACACACACAAAGCACAGCACACTGCACACAAACACAGAGAGACAGTTTATTAGTTTCAATAGGCAAATGAAAAAGAAAGTCTATGGTCCTTTAAGCAACCAGCAAGAGACCAATTAGCAAGTATCTCTATTCACTTTCTCCATATATCTACTTAGTGAGTATGAGGGAGAGAGAGGACTGGGGGGGGGGGGGGGGGGGGGAATTTGAGCGGCACAGACAGGAAGAGAGAAAACAAAGCCATCATCTCCCAGTGCTTGCCCTCCTCTCCCCTCTCCTCTGCAGCTCCAATTACTGGCTTCTCTCCCTGCCATCAGTATGCAGCAGGGCCGCTCTTCTCCTCCACTCGCCCCAGGCCATTGAATACGTTACCTCCGCTATGGGGCTCGGGGCTCAGGGGCACTGCGCCCCCTAACCCCCTGGATAATTTGGGATTCCTGCTCCTGCCTTGGAGAGCTGAAAACAAATAAAACACCTAGGTAAATAAAGAAATATGGTTGCCTCACAAATATCCAGAGATCTACTGATTTATTGATTTGTTCATTCCTCTACTTATTATTTGTAAATCATTACTGATTTGCAGCCACCCACAACTCCATCCTAAACCTACGCAAGAGGATGAGAAGGCACTTTACTCAAAGTTGTGAGCAGCTGAGGCAGATGGGATATAGTTTGTAAAAGTTTATTTCTTCTGCTAACCAAAATGAATGAATATAGAGTAATGTAGTGCTATTGTTTTGTAGATATTCAAAATTGAAATGTATTATTTCAATATACATATTTTGCTTTTTTATGTTGTAAATTAGAATTTACATTAAAAAAAATTGACTAACTTTGTAACATTTGATTGTTGTTTGACATTTGACATGCTGATTGTCTATCTCCTCAGTCTCCTTTGTTTCCCACAGAATGAAAACAACCATCTCAAATCTCCTTTACTTGAAGCATTCTGCCAAAACACAACCCTTTTTTGTTTTAAGCAAAGACCGTTGTCAGGTGAGAATAACCATTTCCATTCTTTTGCACCCCAAAATCTGCACAACACACTCGAGGCAAGTCTATAAAGCTGTTCAAACTAGACTGCCTTTGGCTCAGATTTCTTTTCAATCTCCCTGTCTTTGTCCAAGGTTTAAGGTTTAAGATAGCTCACAGCTACAGACCATACAGTTCTTATTAACTCACTTCAGGTGCACAATATAGAAAGGTGTGTGTTAAAAATCCTTTTTTGAAAAACGGACAAAAAATATGTTATGGAGAACTAAAAGAGCCCCATAATCTATCCCCCCTACATACTTGTATCAGTATCCAGTGCTTAAGTGGAGCTGAATGTACTGAAAACGCATGCAATCATGAGGTGGAATGAATAACAAAAGAGTGCTTTGCTGCAGATCTAAAATTGTGAAAGAGCATCTCTGTCTGTCTCGAGCCTTTTACGTTGATAAACACCTACACTGTAGTTCTCATGCAGTGGTCTGTGTCCACAGCTGCTCTTCCCACTCGCCTGCGAGCAGATGCACGCTTCGCTTTTGGGTCTCATGACTGACTGAATTGTTTTGGAAATAGGGATAACAATGAAATGCAAAGAAATAGGGTGGAAATGGTGGCGTGAAAAAGGGAGATCTTCCACTTCATTGTACAGCTCGAGGAGGTAACTGAGAGCAAAACCCCAACGTGGGCCGTCCAAGTCAGATAGCACTCACATCGCACCCAAACCACTCCATTCTACTCATAGTGACATTAATGCCTGTTTAATATGCTTCTGTTTCTCAAAAAAAAAAAACAGTTGGTGTAAATGATTACTAGATTACTTAATGTAGCGCTGAATCAATTCTCAAATGTGTCTGTCCCTGCTATACAGAGCAGGCGGGCAGTGGGAGCAGAGAGAGACAGTGAGTATGATAGAGCCATAGGGGGAATTATGAGACTATGATTTTGTTACTCTTGGCTTCTTACAGGATTTCTTCAGTGGATGTATCTTCATTTTAATAGTTGGCAGCAACTGGTCAGCTGATGTTAAATCTGCTGGCCACATGATTTTATTTTCACAAATTCAACCATGATGTAATGTTCGGTGAGGTAATCCACTTACAATGATTAACAGGCCCTGTTTTCTTTTTTCTTCCATCACCAGCATATTCCAGTTTCAACTTCAAGGCTTGTTGACCGTAATGAAGAGCTGCTCCATTATGGACCATATGCAGAAAATTCAACATTTGAAACAAACCACATACAAGGTGGAATTTGACAAGTTCATAAAGTATCATCTGCTTAAATACCTTATGACAATGTAAGATTAATGACGGTCCATTCAGTGCTATAAGCAGCAGAGGTAGAAGAGGCACCTGCTCCTCAAAGGCCAGCTCTAATCATTCTCATCTGGACTCCCCGCTGACATACTAACCTGCTGCTCCTAAGGAAAGGAGATCTGCCTCCCAGATCCTCAAACACTTTTCTGGGCCCGCCATATTACTTTCCTAATTCAGCCCAGATGTGACGTCCCCACTCTGCCATCCTGTTTTTTCCCCCACGCTCTGCTTCATCTCATTCCCACCTGCTAGCTGACCTAGGGACCCAAGGCCCAGACTCTCATTTGGTTTGCCTCTCTCAAAGTAAAGTCCTGTTCTTTGAATTGCAGCAATCTTTTTTTTTTTTTTTGCTTCAGCCTGGAGGGTCTGTAGTGAAGCGTGCGTACTATAGAGAGTACTGGAATCTTCCTACTGTCACATCCTCGCATGTCTTCTGTTGTCTTAATAAGAATCCCCTTGTTCATCACAGAGTGGTCAGCTATGCATGCTGATGGTGAACGACTGGTTTGGACTCCAGTCTATTAGGCTGCATGTATTCTGCAACATCACTACAGCTATTCTTCTATACCAACTAATCGTATGAAGTGTAATGAATGTGTTTTGACCATTTCAGGCTTTGGTCTTCTGTTCTTGATACAAACAAATGACCCTGCATACTTTTTAACTAAAAATAAGCCCTTTAAAGGATTTGAATCAAAAACTCTCATTGTTGGATGGTGAACACCACTGGTTAGCACTGACCGCCTGAAAGATCTCTACTTTAATTGGATTGCTTGGCTTCCCCAAGCTGATGGACATGCTTGTCTCTCAGGACCACTGAGCGTCTGTCTCCACTGGATGGGCCCCAGTAAATAATCTCTCTCCCTTAAACGCTTACCGTTAATTGTGTTTTTTTTTCTTTTTCTTCTTGAGATGTGGTGGAGGGTGGGTTGGGGAGGGGGATAATTAAGACAATGCCTTTGCGCTTCACTTTGGAGCGGGGAACCCACTAGGGCTGAGGCAGGTGCCTCTTACTGGAAGATACTTACTGACAAGGCCTGCCAATCAAGCCCGCAGAGCTCTCCATTTCTTGAGCTCTTAGGTGCTCTATTCCCTTTAGTCCGTTTATTCCAAACACAGTTTTAAAATGCTGGGGATTAAGCAGGTAGCAAACAGGCCCAGTCTGTCGGAGGGAATCAGTTTTCCCCAGCCAACGAGTACATCGTCTGTCTCAGCCCGTCTACAGCTGCACTCATGGTGGAAGGTTTGTAGCTTGCAATTGATTAGAGAGCTCATACTTTAGAAGTGGAATTGTTATACTGACATAAAAACAGTGCAACAACATCTCTGCGTTTTGGTAAAAGCTACTGGGAATATGGATATCAAATGGCAGTACAATGTCTTTTTATTTCTTTTAATTTCAGTGTGTTTGGCCAGGGGTAGGAGCCAAATAAACTCCTTGGTTCTAATGCCAAACATTGTTCTTACATTTTCTTTGTTTCTTAATTCCTGCTGAACATTTGCATGGAGAGTAGTACAACTATACAAACATAATTTGAGCAACTTTGAGACTCCATTTGGTTATTCTTATACCTGGCCTTGAGGCCATTGTCAAACTGTGCAGAACCGTGCGGACATAGCAAATAGCATAATAACATAATCAAGGCAAAAACATAATGGTTGTGAAAAAAAGAAGTATCTCTTTAAACTTTTTCCTCATCTAGTAGACAGGCTGGAGAGAGGTGCCAGCAGCTATTCACGACGAAGCGGGAAAGGAGGTCATGGAGTCACGGCCACTAAGAGCCGCTGTGCTATAGAGTGCCACTGACAGGCTTGTACAAGGCCAGGGCCTCATCTGGCTACAATGCCAACATTCAGGCAGTGAATATGGTCTACTGTTGAGACATAGAAAAGATATCCTTGCAGAAATGAAAAAGAATGAAAAAGTAATGCAGAATATTTGCACATGTTGAAAATGAATAAATGTTCCATAAACGGAAGGAAAAAATAAAAGCTCACATACGTTTCGTTTGATTCTCATGTTTTTATTTTTTAAAAATGGGCAGCCTCTCGCTTTGTGCTAAATGTGATATGGGAGTTAAGTGAATGGGAGAGTGGGTCTGAATTCCCCAGCAACCATAGCCACTCGTCACGCACAGACAGGAAATGGACAGCCACTTTGGGGAAATTCAATTCAGTTGTCGTCCACTGTGAAAAAGATTGAATCATGTAGACATTTGAGGTGATTTAATGGTGTTAACATACGCACAGTGGAGCTCCATGACTTAAGCTGCACATGCTTTGGATTATTGAGTTCAGTGTAAAATCAGTCACTTCTCCAGAGTCCATTTGACTGGGAGAAATGGATGGACATTAGCAGGAATTCTGAAAGTGATCCACTTTTTGGGAGGATAAACTAGTGATGGATTTTGCCACAGGCGCTGTTTTTACAGTCGCTTGAAATTCACTGGATCAAACTTCTACTTTGTCTTTTTTTACAAATGTATTTGGGTAATGTCAGAATTTGACTTTTTTTTATCATCCAAGTTCAGATATGTTGTAATAGAATATAGCGGGGTGTTGGGCTCATTGGGTTGAAGCTGCTTTTGTCTTTTCTTGATGTGAAGAGTCAGAAGTTCTGGTGCATCAGTGAGTCTGGCTAATGAACATCAGAACTTTTTTTTCCATTTGAAATGCTGGTAAATTGTAAGCTTTGTGAGAGACCATTTGTTAAATCAGAACTCATAAAATAGGCCTCTCTGTGAAAGATGGAAGTACAGTATAGTGGCAGCGTTTTCACCATAAACGGACAGAAACCCCCCCCCCCCCCAAAAATTGGTCACACCACATAAAAACAATGTAAATCATGATACTCATAATGTATGCTGTACTTGATATTATGCTACGTTTTTGTACTTGCTAAAAGCACGATGGACCAAAAATAGTCAATGATGTCATCGAGGACTTTGACATTCTTTATGGACATAATGCATTTTCTGTTTTCCCCTGCCAACCTTTCGCCATTAACTGTTGTTATGTATCTTTGCTAGAAAAAATATGGCCGAAGGTTCCTTGGCTTTACAGTAGGCTAGATGATAATTTTATTTTGTTACTACTTGTTCACGCTACTGGGCTGCAGAGCTGTTGGTGCAATGCATGATGTTAGGCTAGTTAGCATCAGTTTTGTGGCCATTACACGCACATTACTGTTTACACAGTTAAGTATTTATGTAGCCCAAAATCACAAACAACAAATTTGGGCTTTACAATCTGTACAGCAGAAGACACCCTATTTCTTTAGATTCTTGATGAGGAAAAATCCCCTCAGCGGGGGAAAAAAAGAACTTCATAAGCCATTCTAGTGTAGTCAGCCTAGTGGAATGATTTGAGTCCACTCTTTACACACATACATAAGACATAAGATCTAATGTAACTATTATTTAATTGAATTTCCCATTGTAAGGTTAATAAAGCATACCTTTTTTTTCTTCTTCTTCTAACTATTTAAAAAAAACTTTTCAGTCTCATTTAGTCAAAAAATCTATTTAAAATCTTAAAATATAATTTAGTTATTTTTGTAATTTTGTTAATTAAATATTCTCTTTCATTCAAAAAAAGGTCTATAAAAGAGAACGTATCAACATCAACTCCTCGCGCTTTATACACTGTGTAATATCTTTAAGACTCCCACCTTGAGCTTCACGTTGTACACTTGCAATAAATAAACATTATTCTAAGAGGAATGAACTCGTTCTCTCCTGTCTCTATGTGCTATAGTCAGTTTAAGTTTGAGTGTTGAACGTTCACAGTTTTGTCCTCCTCACCAGCAGAGATATGAACAATGTCCGTTTCTAAAGACTTCCTCATCAGCTGCACAGAGCGTGGGAGTTCTGGTATCTGGAAACAAGCTTTAGCTGACTTTTTTTCAGACTACAACAACATCCTCCTCCCTGTGCTCCATGCACATGTCCTCTCACTCCATGCATTATAACCCTGATGAGCTGACCACATCCTTGGAACACTTCACAAGATAAATAATTGAACCCTCAATAGCCCTTGATGGACAAAAATTGCTCCTCCAGCTGCCTCTTCTTCTTTTGCTTTGTTCTCAAGAGCAACAACAACAAATGGGCCTTTGCAGAATCCCACACTGAGAAAACACATTTCACAATGATAACACATTAGAGCTGGGGTTACATTACTCTCCTGCTCAGATGATTTCTGCCATTAGAGGTAGCCTATGTGTTGTACAAATAGTAATAAAGAAGCCTTCAAAAGAGATATGTGATCTTAAAAGAGTGTTTTATCCCAGCACATGACTGATGTCACCATCATCAGTTATCTGTTACCAGCTAACTTGTCTTTTCAGCAATCAAGAGAGAAGGCAGACAAAGGTTTCAGAGCAAGACATGAGGACTTTGAACAATAGGTGGCAGTGTGCTACCACAGAAGGCGGCTACAGTATCTGCAAGTTGTCTGAATCCAGTCTTGGCAGAGGAAGGCTTGAGGCTGTTCTGCAGATTTAATTAGACAGAAACAGATACTCACATGTTCATTTCTCAGCTGCCTCCCATCCATTTCTTTACAGTCTGTTGGGGAAAAACGCTTTATGGTCCAATTGTAACTTTAACTGTGAGCACAGAAAGAACCACACATTCATAGTGAAAAGCCAAGTGTTAAGACCTTGTTTCACACCTCCTACAGGCGACCATTACAGCAGGTAGAGCTGTCAGAATCACAGGCCAACCGTTAAAATACACAAAAGAGAGGGCAGACTTTTTTTTCTATTCACAAAGAAAGTATAAAAAAAAGAAGTATTGAGGTATCCTCCTGGCTGAAGACCACACCCATGCTACTCAAACAAAGACGTATAGAAGCCTTTGTATTTGCAAAGACATAAATACTCATAATTCGTAAAGTTATGATGATATCAAGACACTAAACTTTGTCTTTCTTCTGAGGCATGCTTGTTTAACTTAGCATGACTTTTTTTTTAAATATGTATTTCAATGTTATATGTATTCATTATATTTCATGAACCGTTTGCTACAGCATAATGTTCTGGTTATCCATCACATTACTCATAATCAAACAAATCCGTACAGTCAAAGTTTTATTCCATGTGGCAGTGGGGTATGCTACCACCATGTATGCTAACGTACATGACGAATGCCAGCAAAAAAAGAGGGAAAACGTGGCGGTGTTAGTGACAGTAGGGGGACAGGGAGCTGGACGAACAATAATTAGAGCAATGGTAGTTGAGAAAGTGGCTTGACCTACTACTAACCTTCACATCCATATTAAAAGCAAGGTGTTGTTGCATGCAAATTAGAAGTAGCCGGGTAAAGCACTGTTAATGAACCCAGCCATTGAACTCCGTGCAGCAGGCTTGTCGTTAGATAGGTGCACCATAAATAGTCCATTTGGCCGAGAGCCAGAGGGAGAGGCTAAGGCAGAGTTACCAGCAGTAGGATAGGGCCTTTATTGTGTTATGACAGACAGAGGGGACGATCAGACAGGGTAGAGATATGGGCTTTCCTTTCCAGATTAATTAAAGAAAGGATCAATTAACAGTGATGAAAACCATGGCGGCATACTGACTAGCTGATAGGCCAATCAAGCCTTGAAATGCAGAGTAGTTGGCATGTTTTATCTCTCCAAACTTAATTGCAATTTTCCAGAGGGAATGACGTGATCAAAATGGCGGGGTGAAATTAGCTCCACATGAATAAAGTATTTATTTGATGCATTTGTAAGTCTGTTATATTTATATAGGGGACTTTTTTGCAGTGCCATGCACACAGAAGTTCCTAATTTCACAATTTATTCTTTCCCTGCTCACCTTTATCATGGTAATTGTGAACACGGTTCCGCTCCTCGACATTAGCTTTTGCTGAGTAGCAAAATGCCTTGGCTGAGGACAATTTTTTTCCCACACTGCCCAATCATGCCAGATGCATGTGGTTATACAATATGGAGCATTCATGAATTAATTTGCATATTAGGA
Source organism: Gymnocephalus cernua (assembly GCA_023631565.1). Lineage (NCBI taxonomy): Eukaryota > Metazoa > Chordata > Actinopteri > Perciformes > Percidae > Gymnocephalus > Gymnocephalus cernua. The sequence goes on along the minus strand of CM042431.1, from coordinate 27,587,029 downwards.
CATGCATTTCGTACCCCCTCACTGCTGCTGCTCTACAGCACATTCGAGGCAATAATGACCTTACAACAGATGAAAAGAACAAAGATTTGACAGCTCACTTGTGGGGGTAAAATGAATGCACTATGTGCAAAGAATTAAAGGAGGTAAAATCATGCATACAATAACGTGAAGAGGAAGTTTACTTGAGGAGTAGGAATTAGTAAAGTAATGTAGCAATGACCTTTAACCCAAGAAAACAGGTTATATATTATATCTATCTAACCCCCCAAACTAGGCTCACATTTGGGCAGTAAAGGAACCTCCACTGTACTGTTGAAAGTAAAATAATACAATAAATTCAAGCTGCACTGGTGGACTTCAGAATGTTACCATTTGCTTGTTTTTAATAATTTATCCAGTTATTGTAACAATATTAGCTAAGATTAAACATACACACACATTGCTCATTGCCTTGGGAACACAGCCCACCAAAAGCTCATTTCCTGTTGAGGAAGACTGCCTAACCCCGATTGACCCTCAGATATTCCCATTACCATGGGCCAATGTTTAAGGGAAAGCTTATTGAGCTACCTCAGCTGGAACACCCGCCACTGATTTATGTGCTGGAGACTACTCTGCTTTTAATGATTATCTGTTTATTTTTCCCCCCACAAATCATATCAGAAACAAGGAAACGGGAGGCATTATTCAAATGTGCCAAAAAGGAATCAAAGGAATCACAATATTGGAGTCTTCTGCTTGTTGAGAAAAATCTGAAGTGCAAAAAATAAGATGTATGAAAAGAGAATTTATTCTAAAATGCCCCCTCGAGGAGGGGGGGTATTTTAAAGTGAATTCCTAATTTGGTTTAATTTCTATTTTGTATTAGTGTTTTATTTATGTGTGTGAAGTCAGAAAATAAAGACATGTCAATGTACCTGTCCGCCTATATAGTCTGTGACTAATTAATCTAATCCCTGTCAGTCTTTGAACAGCATCCCAGTGGACTATATTCAGTCCACCTACATTTCTCTGACACCTTTCATTACAAGAACAAGGTCTAAACTGTAGATGCCGTAACCTCCCTGCTTTTCCTGCCGGTGTATGACCATAATGCACAACAAGAATCCTGAGATCTCTCCATGTCAGTAATACTGCTAGATGGAGGAGAAGCTTAAGTGAGTCTGTCATGGTAATTATGGTGGATAGTTGAGGACTATCAGGTCCTCAGCTCGCTCACTGCCAGTCTGATCTACCCTGAGCATAAATAGTCTCCTGTGAGCTTGGGGGAAATTGAAAAGATGCACTTATCTACCTAATGGCAATAGCTGAGGCAAATCACATGCATTTCATGGCTAGGAATAACTGTATTTGAGGTATGGTATCAGTGTGTGCCCCTGGCCATATTCAGCTGCTATGTTTGATTATCCATCAGGCTGTGTCAGAATGTGAGTGAATGCCACTGTAACCAGCCAACCGGTTAAAGCAAATGCATTGTCACAGAATTGTCATTCATTTTATAATTTGCTTACTAACAATCCATTCAGTCTTTGACAGAAAGAGTGTCTGAAAGCAGAAGCCAACATTGAAAATTGACTTACTTTTTCCTGTAATAGTAGAGGGATCGATGGATTCTGCACAGGCTATTGCCGTGTGTAGTTAAGAAATGTTTTTTAATCTACAGTGATGGTACTGTAGCACATTATCTCAAGTATAAGTTACTTAAATGAGACAGTCGGACTCTATGAAACCAGAGTAAGCCAGTATATGTAATGTGTTTGTGCATGGACATCAATGGTGAGGCAGAGCCGTTTTGCAATCATTTGTCTGAAAATTGCAACATAATGTAATAACATTTGGGAAGTAACTGTTTTGATTGGGATGGGATAGTCTGCCGAGCTGCAGTTACATGCTGAAAACACAATATTAGTGTCCATCATTTGAGGTAACTAACAGGGTTTCAGTTTCAGGGTTTTTGGGAAATCAAATTAGTCTGCCAGACATCCAATTTGTGTTTTGGTTTAGTCAAATGTGGCTGCTGCATAATATGCTGGAGGCCACAAGACAAGAGGAAAGTGGCTCATTTGTGTTACATAACACAAATATGTGATGCTCTTAAAGTGAAATGGAAACTTTTTTTTTTTTTCAAAGAAATGGCCTACACTTGATGTACTGAGGACCTTCAATCAAAAGGTTCTCACACAGCAAGACACTCTGCAAATCCAATGTGAATAATACATTTCCATTAAAAAAAGGCTCATTAAAATAATTGTTGGTCAATAAACTAGCGGGAGTAGAAGTTAGCCTCCAAATAGTCGGCGGGATTGTCAAGCTTCTGTGGTAAGCACACAGTTCTTCCACAGCTAAATCATATCAGATGGACTATTGACAGCATCCTGTCAATAGCTGAGCCCTTGGAGGGTTAGCTATTTGCACATTGACTGATTGACTGCTTCTTAATAGACATATAATTGGTGACAAAGACCTTCCAATGAAGTGTCATTTGCCAGAGCATTTGTGATAATTCACAGCCTGTCCCATTTTGTGTTGGACACAGTCCCAAAGTAGGGGCTGTGATGAGAAACATGATCCACTAGAAACTGACAAGAGAAAATGTACAGTATTTGTAGCATGGTGAAATAACTCAGCAGTCATCACAATGAATACAAGGCAAACAAACCAGAAAAAACGGTATGGAATCTATAGCTGGAAACATGGAGGATGCAATATGGAGCAGCTCAAACTTTGACCTGATATATCATTATTCATTGCCAGTAATATTACAAGCTATTTCCTCTCATTCCAGACTGTGGACAATGTTGATGGATAGTAATTTTCACATGGCACTTTTGTTTACCTTATTTATCTGCCCTGGCGTCTGACATAACCAGCATTGCCTTCATCAGGGAGACAAAGCATTTACAGCCGGCTGCTGTGATTGCAATGTAGTGCAGACATTTAAAGTGGAAGAAAGAGAAGAAAAAAAAAAAACGCCCCCGTGATCCTGCCGCATTTCATGAAGGCACTGCTTTTCAAACCAGTTGCTTGGAGGATTTTTAACATCTATTAATGCAGAATTACTCCAATTACAAGCCTTCTTTGCACCAAGGCCCCTCTTCCGCTGCCTGCGTTAGATAGTGCACACCTCTGGGAGCCAATCACAGCCTTCACAGCCACTGGCAGCAGATGTAAGCAATTTACTTCTGATTTCTTCATATTCAGTGTGAGACAAGCTCCTGGTGACCCACGACCCTGGAGCCTGCAGGATTCTAACCATATCAAATTAAAGCTCTCTGCTCACTTATTCCCTAGCGCTCCTCTGGTGCTAAGCAGCCATCTCGCTGCATAGCAACGCCGGTCGGGCGTGCTCGCTCATACGCCCTGCCTCATCAGCTGCTATTAGGGAAAATATACAGTGCTCTAATTGGATGAGATTCAGCTAAGGAAGTGCAGTTAAAGGTCATTTTCCACCGTGTGCCTCCTGCTCTTCAGAATAATTTCTGTGTCCTCTGTCTTTGGGAGCTATTAAACAAAAGGGCCAAAGTTACAATCCTTTCTCTCTTTCCCTGACAGAGTGCCACAGGCCGTGATGAGCAGCGATTCCGGTGAATCATGTAAACAACATAGCCTGGTCCTGACTGATGTGCTTTGTGTCAACTGCACATCTCCTCCACGGCTTCCCTTCCAAGTGTCCTGTTGCCTATGTCGCAACCTTGTTGTTAGCCAATTTCATAAATTTGCAAAAGGTTAGAGAAGACCAACTGCTATTCTAATTAGTAGTCATTTTGCTGTATTTTCTCTTCATGGTGTCCGTTTAAAGGCTACTTTGCTATATGTTTTCTCTAACATTGGAAATAGGAGTAGTAAAAGAGATAAACAAACATTTACAGTGTGCTTTCTCAGAGCTAATATCATGCTTTAAGATGGTCAATTAAAGCAATATGCCTCGATTACTGTAGGCAATTTAAACCTATATATACAGTATATATATTACTAGAGCTGAATCATTCAACATCATCAACAACAACTAAATTGTCAAATACTTGATGTAATATAATCTTCAAAAACCATACTATACTTACATTTTGTCTAAATACAGTCACATGGAAAACACAATTTCATGGCCATCAGAATTGTTAAGAACATTTAAATAATCCATTAGCATTCTTGATTTAGCTTTTCAATCTCTATTTTAAAGACATGTTTAAGTGTCAAAAAATGTGTAAACAACAGAGTACTGGAACTCTACTGAATTGTAGAGCACCACAAGAGTCTGATGTTAAATGTAGTGTCACTATTACATTACAGTTCATGGGACCTTGAGGGATCTCTGAAGCTACGCTTTGTAATGATGACCTGTTACTTAGTTTAAATGCATCATCCGTTATTTTATCTTACAGTGGGTACTGTAAATCCCTCATAAGATCCATGATCCTCTTAAGTCACGGGCCACTTCATAAATAAATGATATTCTCCACTCTCCAATTTAGTTCAGTTCACCAGCTTGTGATGCAATAATGATGAATGCAGACCTCCAGCACTTTCACTTAGTGCTCTTGTGTACAGTATAGAGACTTACAACACGAGGGTCACTAGACTGAAGCAATGTTCAAGTAGCAAATGGTGCATATAGACACAATCAAACATTTTACTTGTTTTTTTATTTTTACTGAAAACTAATAGTGTGTAGTGGTATGCATTGCAGTGTGTGATACTGAAATTATTATGTAAAGCAGGTTGTTGTCTAACCAAAACTTTATTTGCTTTTTCAATTATAGTAATTACTCAATTACTGATTGAAGAATTTGAGTTAATAATCACTTATCAAAATTATTAATTTCTTCAACTATACATAATACTGTCATTTCCTCAAGTAATCTACAGCACATGGCAAATCCATTAGCACAAACAAGGGTGTTAATGCAAAACATCACTTCAAAGCACAAGGTGTTAAATAAGAGTACGTTCTAAACTACTAAAACCTCTATGGAATTGTGACAGATTCTTTTTTGTATAAAAATAACCTGTTACTAATCATAAGTCATAGTTTTAACAATAACATCCTCTGTCTCAGATCTGTAAATAACAACCCGTTCAGTAGAAAATGTAACCGGGGTGGATGTAATATTTGTGTAAATTTCTTCCATGGCTAACAATACCTCCATCCATTTCATTCACTATTATGGAGACACAATAGATTACACAAACCATATGTGTACATGCACTGCTACTTTCAATAAACGTATGGAAAATATGTTGTTTTGGTTCCTACCACTGTCTGATATGGGCTATGCTGAAGCCTGGTTGGCTCCTTCAGCGTAAATGCTGCAGTTTTGTGTGGACTCACAGTAGTAGGGGATTTTAGAGGCTCCCTGTCTGCCAATTTTACAGCTGGAAGGGCAAAGGCCTTTTGAGCTCCACTGGAAAACTGAGAGACATTCACCGAAGGAGAGGGCCCGGGCCCTGAGTCCCACAGCTTCCACCACCTTTTGTCCTGCCTGAAAGGCCTCACTGCCTGAAACGCACCAGTTGACGCCCAGTGTTTGCTGTTGGGAAAACTGATTAAAGGAGGCGAGACGTACACATACACAGCCTAAGCCTATCAATGACTCTCACAACCCCCCAAGATACTGTATTTGTCCTTGCAGCTTGGGTGCTCCGAGTGAATGCTGCCGTCCATTGATCTTTGTATGATAAAGCCGCTGGCGTGGTGTGCATGGTGCCTTATGGGCTTCATTCCACTCAGACGAGTCCATTTCAGTGAGCTGTGGTTGAGCTAATGTGGGACACGCTGCGCCAGTCACGGCCTTTGGGATTTGGCCTAAGTGCTTTGCGTTGTGATGCTTTGCTCTGAAATTCTCAAGCACAGGCAGCCTTGAAAGTCTTTTACACTTCTTTAACAATTCCTTCCAGTTTCTCACAAACATCTCGGCGAGTGAAAACAAGGCTAAAGTCAATGGCAGATTGATTGCTGTACAAGGTTTATTATTTTTAACAGCTAAATTATTACTGTTTGAATAATTGGCCTTTGCACAAATGGTCTTGTAGCTATCGTACAGTATCAAATTAGATACTATCTTTTCATCCACAACTTGTGTGTCTTTAAAAGAATGTCATCTGATTGCTGAGCAAACACTCCTGTCGAAGACATCTGATAGATGCTCCTTGAGTTCTATTGGCTTAGATCTTGCTGCCTGTCACCTTTCACATCTCAATGGGCCCAGACGTGACCCCACTGTTGTCTCGGAGCTCCATACGTTATTGGCCCTAACACAATCAAATGCACGTTCAGCATTTGGGGGTCGAAGCAGTGGCAGCCACCAAGGTGCCCTCGCGCACAGAGAGGGTCAACTCCTGTGACCTATTGCACCTAAACCATGACCCTCATTTACAAGCAGGTCACCTCTGCAACAAATGCATTTTACGCAGGGTCAGCAGCAAGATCTCTGTACACCAAAAATCTCTTAAAAGCAGACGGATCTTAATCATATAGTGTTACCTAAGAGTGGATACACGACCAGCAGCGTACGAGAAAAAGGGTCACAGCTGAGCCTGGCGTCGCAAGAAATTCAACACTGCAAAAAATAAATAAATAAATACACATGCACACACATACTCATGGCCCTACGGACAATTATCATCATGGGTGTTGAAGTGAGTATTGTTCTGAGCCTCAAATTTTAGGTCAAAGGTGTTGCAACATCAAAAAAGAAGCTAGTTTATATATCCTCACATCACACAATTTCTTAAAGTCTTGATCTCCATATAAATGAATGCAAACTCTGTGATGAAATCTTGTTCACAGTGTAGGTATGAAATAAACTGACACTACTGCCATTCAAATTAAAACATTAACACATTTTTGCAAAACAATTTGTTAATCTAGTTTGTCAGTACCATGAGCTAACCATTTCAGCCATGAGCCAAAACCTCTTTTCCTTTGCAGCAATGTCTGAAATGTGATGGCACAGAGACATTCATTGTTGCTGATTGGCCTGTACTGAAACAGTGCCCTTATTGCTGAGACATCTCAATAAAAGTAAAAAAGGGGTCCTTTGGCTCTGACCTTCTGGCAGCTCTAAATCGCATAAATAGGGATGACATAATGCACGTTTTTATGGTTAATCAAATTCCCACAAAGCAGAGAATCAGAAGAGCAGCTTTACAGCTTTACAGTTGTAGACAGATGTAGTTGGATATTGTTCATCTGCCTTAGATTTATAAAATTATTCAGTGACTATCATTATTAAGACAAGACTCATCTACTAAAGTTATACCTTACAGTTCTTGTAATGTATTTCTCTGTCTGAATAAAGAAGGACTTTCATTTGATTCATATTCTGCTTAATGCTCCACACACTATAAGATTCACCTGTCATCTGCTTCTCTCTCATAACACATTTATAGAGAGACGGACAAAAGGGAGCGAAAGCAAAGAAGAGGATATGGAGGGAGAGAGAAAGGAAATAAATTGAGAGAGGGGGAGAGAGAGAGGGAGGTCATAGCGACCGTGTGATGGTCGCTGACACAGGAGTTCAGCCTGCGGTCAAGGGAAGCAGTTGAAGATGAAGCAGACACACAGGCAAGGCTCTGTGAGCAGGTGCCCCCTCGCTGCCCTGCTCGCTTTCATCCCCCATCCACTCCCACATTGCCCCGCCAGCCCCGCCTGCTATCCACCAATCAGGGCACAGGGGGGCGGCGGCACAGTGGGGACACATCAAAGCGTTCTCTCGGTGAGAGGCTCAGGGCTGATGCTGGCACAACACAGAGGAGCACAGAAGAAAGCAGGGACGGCCAGTTAGAAAAAAGGCGTCCAAATGGAATGGAAAAAAGGAGTGTAACCAGAACAAAACATTTCATTCTCTTGACAAACCAGCATTATGCCAGCCATGCATCCAAAAACCCAGACACATTTTTCTCACTGCCTTGAGCCAATGGCCCCCTTGAGTATGTGAACAAGGGGGATAATTTAATTAAGAAAATCCAATCTTCCAGTTTGAGGGAACAAAGTTAGATTTGAATGAGCGCAATATGTTCCCTCCTTTCTTTTTTCAAATTAAAATTTCATAGCTGAAATCAAAGCATTGCTGAGGTGCCCCCATCTCTTTTGAGTGTATGCTTTCAGAACAGACGTGATGATGGGAAAAATGCTAGTTTTTCTGTGTCCTTGAATCTAATTAAAAATGTTTATAACATTTTGCTTCTCCAAAAAGAATGCAATGGTCTGTAGGTGAACAAACTATTGAAAACGTGTTCTCAGTGCCAAGCAGCAAACAAGAATGCAAGGTTATACCTTATATCTTTGAACAAAAAAAAACCCTGAATAAACCTGAATATACGTAAAATTAATAATGTCCAGGTCAAACTCATACCAAGACATATTAATGTCTTCTCTCTGATGTATGACGCATGTTCGCTCAAAACTTATACTGACTTTCTTCGTGAAAGCCCTCAGACTGAGGAGAGCTTTCTAAATGAGAAGCACCCCTACAATAATGCTGAGCAGCCTGCAAAGAAGTACAAGCCTCATAACACAAGTGTGTCAAGTCCCTTAGTGAGTATGATGCACAATCCAGCAAGCTTTTGCATATGTTAAGAAGGATAATAGGTTCCTATGGGAGAAGAGGCTAAGGCCCAAAAGTGAGCATGACTGTAAAAGTGCTGGGGAGGGGATGCACACTACATGGAGAAGTGTTGGAGCCATGCTGAACAAACACCACTTTGAATTATGAACTACATCGAGGAAATAAAGCACCACTTGTATATACAATGATAAAAGTTTAAAGACTTAGCATCACCTTCCCCAAGGCACTGTCAGTAATTTGAACAAAATGTCACTCAAAATACAAAGGAAGGGAAAAAAAAAAAAATGCATGCGGTATCCCTGCTTAAAAGAAGGTCTTTTGATTTACTAAATGCTCTCTTTTCTCATCTTTTCCCCAATGGAGGCCGAACATGAAGCGCAACATTAAGATCAATACTTAACAAAAACAACAGCAACAAAACAACACCCCAGTGACTTTGTTGGATCGAGCTGCAAAGGGAACGCTACTGCTGTTACTATCTCCACATCGCTTGTGTTCTTAGGCCTGTCAATAAGACGAGCAATGCCTCAAATTCCAAATGTTTATATTCAACTGCTCTCTGGTGAACCATGAAGGGAAAAAAATCAAAACATTAAAAAACATCGGGTCATTAGACACGTTACACCACCTTGACGACTGGAGGCGCAGGATGAAGACAATGCTTTCATCATCTCCTGCCCTGGGAAGAAACTATCATGCTGTATTGACTGAGAGCAACCCCTTGTTAATCATTACAAGAGTGAGGACATACAGGTGTGGAAGCATGAAGTCTTATTGATGGAAATATCGAAGCCACAGACAGGCACTGTTGACCCTTTCATGATGTCAACGCTCAACTCTTGCTGCTGGGCACTGTTTAAGTGATAATATAGACATGGCATCTCAGCGTAATGAAAACGTATTGATGCCCTGTGCTGCTGTAATGATGAAATTGACTGAACACACCAAGCTATTATTTGTATTATTCAGGGCGTTTGACATGTGTCAATGTCCCAGAAGAAAAGGGAAGGTTTTATCTGACTGGTGTCAATCACTTTAAAGCACATTATACACAGTTTGAAGACAGCAGCGGCATACACGTCTGAACAATGAAAAATGTGGCAGTTGGGACAAATCTCAGGATTTATCACTGAACAATAAAACAGAGCTGCTCAGCAGGAAATGGGACACACTGAACACATGTTCCATGGTGTGTGCAATCTCATGTAAAGAACCAGCTGACATTCTGGCAGCGTCCCCCTTTCTGTTTTCACTTGCCGTTCTCTGCTCCTGTGCCAGCTTATCCTGTGTGTGGTCTTTGCTGTGACTTGGCACTGTACCTCCGCAGCTCAGATTACCACATTCACATTAATTTTATTGAACGAGCTCCGCAGTAGCTTTTTGGGTGGAGAGAGGGCAAACGCAGCGACATGGACGACATGGGCAAGGTCGGATCTAAAAGTGCAGATTTTTTGTAAAGTGAGCAGTGTCACTGTGGTGCAGTGGCCACGTGGCTTGCCAGCATGTATTTGGGATGACCTTCCCATTGTTTGTGAGCAGAGGCTGCCCTGCCCCTGGTCTGGGCTGGGTCTGTGCCCGTGGCCAACCTCATCAGACACTCAGCTACTACCTATCCATCTTCCCTCATTGTGCACAGAGGTGACAGCTGGCATTCAGCTGTTTGTAAAAGGCCTTTAAAAAACACGCAGGGCCTCCATACTCGGCTACATTAAAGTAATTAGCTGCCAAGCTAGTAGAAAGCACCCCCCACCAAGTGCCAGCAAGACTGCGGATTGAAGTCGGCATCCTGTTTGACACATCTGGGCAAGGGAGAGTAATGAAAACAGCTGCTTCTGCCCATATGGCATCCAAAGGCTGGCAGCGTGGCAGTGTGCTGTGCCAACCTTAGGCAAATTATCCATCATTAATCCCGGGATCTGACCAGCATACGAGTTGCTGCTAATCAAAACATCTGGGGATGGTAGCAGAAGAAGGGGGGAGGTCTCACTTGAAAGGGACGTATTTTGTAAGTGGAGTCAATGCAAGGCGACTGTTCAACAAAGAGCCCTGGGTAGATTACAGGTGTGATATCTGCAAACAAATAGTAGACAAATAAAGCACCAGGGATCTAAATAAGTTTTAAAATCTCAAAGAAAAGATGCAGCATTATGGGCACAATGTTTCCCTTCATGTTGCCACATTTTCTCTATAAATAATAAATGTGTCCATCAAGGTTTGGGATTTAACAAGACATAACTTTTAAATGTTGTTTTATGAAATCCTTGCACTACAAACACTCACCCAGAAAAAAATCAATTCCCAGCTATTCTTTGATTAGCTGTAAATTGCCCTCACATTTGTTTCTGCGTTTGTCTATTGCGTGTCCTTTTCGTTCATAGGCTGGCCTGTTCAAAACCACGCTTCAAATTCCCTCAGAAAGTCAGTGACATTAAAATGTCCTTTGATGTGCCTTCCCCAAGCAGGGGGCACTAACAGTAATAGTGATTCTGTCACTTAATGCTTTTCCGGGGATCAATAGCTCTTAAATGCTAAAGTGGGACAATTAAAAATAAATAGGAGGTTGCTCTAGTCTAAATCAGATTATACATTGCTGCCCCTAGCAGGTCCTCAAAAGCACAGTATGCCTCCTCAGTGAGTCATCTGCACAGCACCCTGGTTTGTGACTGATGCATATGTAAGTGAGGATGAATTGGAAACACACAGCTCGTTTTTTTCTTTTCCTGCCAGAGGCTCCTTCAGTCAGTCAATACAACAATTTCAGAGAGGAATCTAAAATATGTGTTAAAAATAGCACACTACTCATACTTATATACTGTATACAATATATAACTGGTATTTAATGAAGATTCATAAAATGCAATTCAAATCAGAGAAAACCCCCAAATGGCAGAATAATGACTGAGCCTTATATTGGCTTTTAAGGGTTCCATCAGCGGAGGGAGCCATGGCTGTGAGGTCGCAGGTTGGCTCCGGCTCCCCTGTGGCTGCTGCTGTAATGTCAACTCTGGCAGTAATACAGCTGTAACTGGAGGCAGAGAGTGATGGGAACCGGCTCCTGACAGACATGACCAAACCCAACACAATTAGCTCGTGACAGCAGGTGCTGCCTAACTCTGTTGCGTTAACATGTCTCAGGTTTCCTTGTAATGGCCACAAAGTGATCCTAACTTTCAATTAACACATCCCCTGCTTCCACCACCCCGGCCAGCCACTCATTTCCACATCCCCGCTATTAGCTGCGTGGGAAGCATTGCTTTGGCACAGGCGAGATCTGTGCATGCTGACTGTGAGAGGCAACAGTTTTCACAAACAAAGACACTTGTGTACTCACAGTTTCTCTCTTTTCTCTCTCTCTCTCTCTCTCTCTCACACACACACACACGCACGCACACACACACACACACACACACACAATGCAAACACACAAACCCCACTCAAGTCTTCTGAGGTTTTACACCACAGATTTGTAGCAAAATCCGCTAAGGCTGTAAGAAGCTGAATATCAGTCTCTGTCCAGAACAAAGGGGAAGTACTGATGTTACCACTCCAGACTAAATCAGGATAAATGGCCGGACCCTCCAGGAGAAGACAAGGAGGAGGAAGCACTGCTGAGTGCACAAACACACAAAGTGCAGACACCTTCTCACGCACAGGAAGAGGTTCATCTTCATTCAATAGTGCACTATCCATCACTTCATGTGACTCCACAACAAAGGCCCTGAAAACCACACAGCTGTCTGGGAAGCATCTCTGTGACACACTGCCAGGGGAATTACATGGCACAAATGATTGCTCAGGTAGGGAGCGGGTTGCTGTCGAACAACAGTCTTGTCTTTAACTTGCTCTCCCCTCTCCATCAGAGCAGAATGAAGAAGTGTTCAGCTCTGTCATTGGAGTATATTGACCTTTGCTGATTCACTGGCAGGCTATAACTGAAACAACAGACATGAGGTGAAGGGTTTGGGCCTAACATACGCACCAGCATACATCACGCACTTTCATGAGTGACACAACTCTATAAAGTGTCATTTACCTTGTCAGCTGGCAGATACACCATCCATATGGATGGACACGCATCCTCTCTAGGTCACACATGCTCAGCCTGCAGACGGAATAACAAATGACTGTTTGGGGCACAAGTTCACTTTCGGTGATGGATGTCTTTTGTCTATCATTGTCTATACCAACATCTTTATACAGTGTATGGCCTGTGTTGGAATGTATAGGATTAAATTAAGAAATTATGCATATAATACTTCAAACTCACTTTACCTTGTGATGGGCTTGTCGTGGAACATCGTAGGAGACATGTATAAGATAATCTCATATTGCTCATTTTCGAGAAAGCATTTTATCTTACACTTTAATTGATACACATTTGCCATACACAACAGTGGATGTATGGCGCATAACACAGTGAGGCAAGCCTGGTCTCAGAGGTACAGTACACAGTAACACTTGTCATGCTGGCTCTATCACAGTTTTGACCTTGTTTGAGGGGCAATGAGAGTCAGGAGCTCCCCTAACTTCCCAGGGACTCAGTAAAAATGACAGGTCCCTGCAGAGTCTGAATAAACATGTGCTTTAGTGAAAGTTTTGTGTAATTTGCTCTTTGCCATCTTAACTGTAGTTATTACTATTTGAAATGGATACATCTGTCTATGTAAAGTCTTTCATTACCTCCACTCATTACCAACACATCACAGTGCTCCCCAAGGGCATGCCTTTTACGTGCTCATCCGCTGAAATCCACTTTAATGTTCTGAGTTTGACACTTGTCTCAAAACAAATTTGTCTGAAGCAATTAAAAAGTATCACCTCGCAAGCAGCCCCTCCTAAATGGTATGTTTCACATCAGCTTTTCTCCTTTCTGGTAAACATGTGTAGCGCTACATGTTTGACCTCGCTTTAATCAGCATATCTGACATGAATAGATTAAAATAAGGCGTCCCTTTCATATGGAAAATGTGTGAAGCTCAAAAACCATGTTTTGATTTGTATGCATCCATTATTTGTGTATTGCCTTATCATTGGATTGGATTGGATTTATACTTCTGTGTGAAGGGGTTAAGCTCTATCTAAAATGACTACATGGGTAGGCTGTGCTGTGATGTTATATAGTAGATAAAGATGAAAGGAGTTGGAAACACAGACCCGTGAGAACCCAATTCATGAATATTGACAGGCCATAATTAATAGGTTACATTCACAGACATTGTGTAGGTGCAGATCTTAAAGTTCCCTTTTGTGGAGATATCCACACTTTTTGCAATCACTACTGAAAGTCTTCTAACCTGAATGCTATACCCCACCATGACATCAGACGTCTAAACAGCACGCCTCGGACACTCTGCCATGCTCAATAAAATCCAAGTCAACATAATACCAGTTGAAACTAAAAGTAGCGAGAGAGGTCTTGACTGGTGCAAGTGGACAGAAATATGAGCCTCTTAGGAATGTAAGCGTTTTAGAAGTCATGAAAAAATGCAGCTGTTGCTGATGAAATCAGTTGGTTCCAGACCTCATTTAAAGGTCAGAGTTGGACCAAAACGACAATTGCATAGCATGGGCCTGTGATTCAACATGTGCCTGCACTTAACATAATTACATTTTGAATGTGGCTTTTAGTTCATATTTATTTTTGAGAGTGTTACTTGAGTACAGTCCAAAGTACCAAATGGCTGTGTTTAAAACTATGAGAGCATGCTGGAAATTATTTGGGTCACAGGGCGGAGGTTCAGTTGCAAGCAATTCACTCCTTGTGTCTTCATCCCCACCTTGCCCTTGATTTCTGGGTGAATTACTGGCTTCCTTTTAAAAATATTTTCCCAGTTTGTTTAATATTGTTTATACAGCTGTAATACTCAGCTGCACATACCTGCTGGCAAACTGGTTTCCCGTCTCCTCTAATCCAGTGTCTCATGGAAGTCACTGGCAGTGACACAGCTTTGATCCAAAATGTAGGACTGTGAATGTGCACCATTCAGAGGGTAGAATGGGTTTGCTGTAGCTTATGGGTGGATGTAGGCTAAGTATACACAGTATCCATTCACTGGTCAACGTGATGGTTGTTATAGTAAAATTGTATTCCTTATTTGTTACGTAATTTGATGACAATAATACAGTCATTAGGGTATCCTTAGGAGTCTAACAACTGCAATATATGTTTTAATGGCAATTCACAGACTAGTTCAATTCTGATTGTTTTTTAGTGTCCAGATTGTAACGTAGGCCTACATTACCCCTTACTTGCATTAATAATTACTAACAGTAGTTAGTTACAGCCACTCCAAATCATTCACATCCACGTCACATATTCTGTAGTTAACTAGAAATTATTCGAAGTTATTAGAAATAGAAAATGGGACATTATGGTTTAAAAAGTAGTAGATTTATTGACTACAACAGCTAGCTTAACGTGACTGCATACAGCTCTCCAAGTTCTCACAGTGAAGCTGCTTGTTGTTCATACACCTTCCAACTGTTTTTGAAGGTACACTATGAGTTCCTGCATGGTTTCAGCACAATTAAATTTTTGTCTCAAATCGTAGGCATCTCTCCTTGATATGCTAGCTGCCTGCCTCCTGAATACACTGTATCGGGAGACAACACGGGTCCTAAAAGTCAAACAAACACTAGGGGCACAGGCAGCTATGCACCAAAATACAACACTACATTCCAGCCAATCACCAACAAGATGGTTGGGTGAGGACATGGGGCTTAGTGACAGTTAGTCAGTTAGTCATGACAATTACGGAACATGGGGGGAGGGGCGAGCTTGCTCTGTTTTGTTTGGTATTTACTTGGAACGTCAACAGAAGTGACGTCAAGCAGGAACTCATAGTGCACCTTTAAATGAAGGCGTACCAGTGGCTAACGTTAGCAAGCCAGCTAGGAACTCACGACATATTGCAACAACTGTGTTTACTGTTCTGCACTGCAGTGCAAAGGATCATGGGACTATGTTATTAACGGTTCCTGTCCTAGTTTAAGTGTGTAAATGATGTTCTATTAGTGTTTTCGTTAAGCACTTATGTTACCTGGGTTTTAGTCTTGATTTAGTATTCATGTTTATTTACATTTGTTGGGTTACCATGACTGAGACACTGGGGTAGGTTGTTGACCTGTGTGTATCGAGTGTGTCAGTACGGTGAATAAACTGCCTTAAATTTCAGTATCACTGGCTCTCTGACTTCTTCCATGCAACCTGCTAGAATATTTACAATGATGGCAAACACCAGTTGACCCTGTGCCAAGTCACCTTAGTTTATTGGACCAGTCTGTTAACTGGCAACCCCAAAATGTTCGACGTAACGGAGCATTACTGGGATTAGTAACTGTTATGTAATCACTGAATTTCGAATTGTCATCCCTTACACTGTTCATTACTGAAAAAAGTTACCACATTAGTGGTTACAGTACATTATTTTGTTAAATGTTAGGCTTAAATTCAAGTTATGATTTTTTTTATTTGTTACTTTAAAAAACAACTCTAGTTCATTTCAGTTCAGTTCTCGTCAGAAAAAAAAGAATTTAATTTCATACAAAGTATACATTTCCTGTGAGATAAGGCTTGAATATTAGATATCAGTTAGACTACTTACACATGGATTGTGATTTTACCTCAAAGTTTTTTGTTACCTTATTTCCTTGCCATTCTTTTGTCTTTCTGGAGTAGGCTACACTTTCATTAGCAACATATTTATGCAGAATGGACTTGTGGGTGTTATGACATATCCACCAATAACCTTATGCTGTCAGGCAATTGCACCTCATTGGAAAAAGCCTGATGAAATAAATGCTGGCTGCTGACTCCTCCAATTTCATGGCACTCCTCATTGTCACCCAGAGTGCCTTTCACCAGATTGAGATATTTGCAAACTGTCATCTCCCATAAATAGCTGTCTGGTCTGATGCTGCCGGTGCCCCCCTGACTCTGATTCTGAGATGCTTTGGTGCACCATTTCCACATCCTTGTCGGTTAGACTATTAAAAGTCAGAACTGCAGCAAAAAATAAATTAAAAATTGCTGCAGATTGATGGAGCAAAAACCATTTTAAACAACACACAAGCACTCACATAGCTATGTACATACCCTTCCTCACTTCATACCTAGTGTTGTCACTCATTTTCCATGACTCCTTATCTGACATGCTGCAATCTTTGAACTCCATCAGTGGAAGCAAATCCCTCTCCCGTCTTTGTGATAAAATGGGATTTGGCATAGTTCCATGCTGAGATTAAAAGTTGTCATGTCTTGTGTGGCCACAGAGGTTTCCATGGCTCTTTAGGCTGTTATCTGGCAGCTCATTATATCATGCACATTCCCATCAGGATCAGATAGAAAAAAAGATAAGCATGAACTCATTTTATATTTTTTTCTGGATTACAATGTCATAAAAACTTAAATATGAACCATTTAAAAAAGATTTTCTCCAATTTTTTTGCTTCCTTTCTTCAAATGACAAATGGAAATATTTTTATAAGGCCAATGCTTTAATTTTATTACTCTATTAAAGAGAACATAGGCCACTTACAGCATCATTTGTAATCATATGCTTGAATAAATGCCATATTATATTGTACTGTTTATCCTCTGATGGTAACACCTACATTTATTGGCAACAGTTCTGGAAACATAATAGCCCACATGGAACTATTGAGAAGATGTGGCAAGGTAAATGTATAGCAGCCAATAACGAATGGACTCAATTTGCCACAGGAATCCACACGTGCAAACATTGTGAGGCTATTTGAACAATACAAAAGGCTTGAAGAGTGTAAACCCTAAAACACATTTATTTGGGAATACAGTTTTTTTTTCTTAGGGCCTCATTAGTAATGGCACTATTGATGCTGAGCAGAAATACAATACTTTCGAATATGGCGGTGGAAGTTAAAATGAGGTTAATGAGAGGTTTAACAAAGCACCATAGAGCCATGAAAAATAAACCGTAAAAAGCTGCTTTTGCAACCATTAAAATGGTTGTTCTTTCCTGCTTTTCCAGCCAGTGTCTCACTGTTACAACAGGAAATGCAGACAGGCTGTTAGGCAGTAACACAGGCCTTTATGATCTTAGTTATTACCACTGCTGGCCCACTTTTAATAGCCATATGATCCACCCAGCACACAATGGGCTGTGCCTCATAATATCATAACCAAGTATTTACCATGGAGCCGTTTAAGATTTCCCAGATAAAGCTGAAACACTAGAGCTGCAAATTTGTTAATATCATTAAAAGATGTTACCAGTAACTGAAGCTGAGAGAATATGATCCCTCAAGGCCTCAGCCTGTGGAAATAATTTATAATGTAACAGCTATAAAACATGTACAAGTTATCAGGTTCAAGACCTGTCCCAGTATCTGAAGGCTCCTGTTACACATGGCACTGCCTTTAATACAAGTGGTAAAACAATTAAGGGAAATGGATTTTCCACTGTCTGCATGTCAGAAATTGGCCTCCCAAGTCTGTCATAAAAGCTTAAATCAGAATAGGTCGAAGTAGTCGTAGAGCACAAGCCATAAACATTTATTTCACTTTTGGGCATGTTCTGTGGATCATGGTAGAGAACGTATGTGTTCTTGTAGATTTACCACATGTATTGTAAAAAAGGTGTCATCCATGCAAACATGCCCCTTAAAACTAAAATGTATGATAAGTGGTGAAAAGCATCATGTTCAATGCAACATTTAACCTAATCCCACAATAACGTAACAAAGAGCTTCTGTCACAAATAGCTTAAGCCCTGCCATGAATTAACTGCATATCTACACCATATGAATAATGTCTATCTACTTTGTCTAAGGTGTCAGTTGTGTGCAACTAATTAGCTATAGCAAATGGGGCATAATGGCCCTGCAGAAGAAAGAAGAAATGGATGGTCATTGAAGCTGCCATAGTGTTTAGTATCTCCTTTATTGTATTCACAGTGGTAATGTGATATGTCACACTGTTGCTAATACACTTCTGTACGCTGTCATCTGGCTGTAATGCTTATCAGGCCTGTGTTGATGATTTGCCCTCTTGTCAGGGCCAATTATGCTTGGATGTGTCATGGTGGCAGGCTGTGTGACTGCTATTACTGGTGTAGAGGGATGACGTAAGGCAGTTGCAAACTGCCTGGCCTCCCCATCCACCCAACTCCAGGTTAGCAGGTGCTGCACTCAATCTTCCCCACTGTAGGTCAATGTAGGGCGAGAACGCATTTTCAGGTTAAACTTACCATGGGTTGTTGAATGCGTAAACATTTTACCTATTTTTCACGTGATTGGTTGAATTGCTGGACCATTTTAAGCAGCAATGTTTGATCTATTGGCTGTTCTTAGTCCACATTACCTTGCCTCCAAGGTAAAGATATGAAAGAAAAAGAAACAGACAAAACAAACCAAATAAGCATAGCTGGTTATTTAAAGCCTTTGAATTGATTGTAAAAGCAAAGCAATTTCCATTAAAGCAGTTACAAGGAGTTTTTAACTAGTTATGAAACAGTCTCTATTTAATACTGATGCCTCCATATGACGTACATAAGCAAATTAAACTATCAGTGAGAAAACTGCTATTTCTATATAGTTGTTCTTAATGCCTGTCCCTGGGTCCGATTCACGAAACAAAACAACACGAAACAGTGACCACTGTAGTTGCTTTAAGCTTTAAATAGGTATACGTACATGCACATTCTCACTGGAAAAGCTCATCATATTTGAGACCTTAAAAAGCATGTGAATTACACCATATTTGACATGACTGGATGTTCTCTTTTATTTCATGTTTGATTGAAGCTACATCAGTATGCAACATTTGCCCTTGGCTTTGATTACCGTATTTTTCGGACTATAAGTCGCTCCTGAGTATAAGTTGCATCAGTCCAAAAATGCGTCATGACGAGGAAAAAAACATATATAAGTCGCACTGGACTATAAGTCGCATTTGTTTAGAACCAAGAGAAAACATTACCGTCTACAGCTGCGAGGGCGCTCTATGCTGCTCAGTGCTCCTGTAGCATACCCCTGAAAACATCAACTGAAAACAACTGAAAAACTGTTAACTGAAATATTAACGGAGAACAGCGGACATACTGGTAGCGCGCGTGCATCTTCTTCTTCCCTGCTCTAAACAGCGGTTGCTTGTGGCGACACAGGAAGTTGTGCTGTTGCCACAAGCAACCACTGTTTAGAGCAGTGAAGAAGAAGATGCACACGTAGACGGAAATGTTTTATCTTGGTTAATTTCTCATGGTTCATGTCAAATTAATTTTGATAAATAAGTCACATCTGACTATAAGTCGCAGGACCAGCCAAACTATGAAAAAAAGTGTGACTTATAGTCCGGAAAATACGGTAGTCGGTCACTAGAAAATATCTAAATACATCCAATACAATGCATGCATTTCAAAAAGGTAGGTAATTCTGTTGCCAAATTATATTGCCATCCTTAATAATTCCTGCCGTCAGAGCGAAGATATAGGACATAAGCTGTCAAATCTACGTCGGAACTTTGAAGGTGTTGAATTGCCTTTAGACCACGATAGTCAATCCCTGGACTAGGACTTTGTAGTGTTTCCCTTTAAGCTTTGTTTGGTTCAGAAGACAGTTTCCCAAAATAAAACTCCTCTCAGTGACCTTCCCTTTCCACTGAGTAGTGCAAATCCCCATTCTCTCTGCCAACAAGGACTCATTACTCCCTGTTTTAAAGAGAGCTTTCTGGTCCAGGAGGCCTCATTACAGCTGAGAAAGACACCCATGGGACATGCAAGGAAAACAGTGAAGACCCCCCCTTGAGTAATAAGCCTGCAAACTTCTACACAAGACTCAGTGAAGAACTTACAAACTGTAAAGCGAGCAGCCCCCTGCTGTTCCATAGGAAAGGTGTCTTTGAGGTGTGCAGCTTGTATGGCTCAGTAGTCAGGAGAAGTTCCAAATGCTCACAAACTGATTAGCGTTGCACAACAGTTCAAGACAGCAACGCAGATACTTTGACACAACTGATACCTTCACTGTCAAATGCTGCTAAGAAGAACGTACTTTGAAGCTTTCCTTCTAGCCAAATGTCACCGCTAATATGCTGTTCCTGTCCCATCCAATTGTCAGAATAAATTAAGAACTCATTAACTTAGCTTCATTAGTCAAATAATCTCCCCAGTGAAAACAAAGACTGATTTCTTTGATAACAAATAACTATATGTGGAACGAGCACCATCTGAAACTACAACAATTGTTGCAACAAGGAATTTTAGAAGGAGTTATTTTTAGTTGGTATCTATTGAGTGACCTTGTGGGCAGGGCTGAAAACACAGCTGCTCAATTCTTTGAACAAAAATGTTATCTGAACTAATAAACTTTGGACGGCAGTTTACTTTAAGAGAAACATTAAGGGACCAAAAACTCACAATTGAATTTTCCCACAAAGTCTTGCAGACGTTTTTGTTTCAATATTGCTGCAAGCTGTGATTCCCACGTGAAAGGCATCAGCGTGCTGCCTCCTCCTGTCACTCACTGCTAAGGACAGAGAGCCTGGTACGTTAATGTCATGACCCCACGCTCCAGGCAAGTGTATCCACCCACAATCTACTCCATAGTGTCAGTTACACAGTCTGGACTTGATCACCATGCTATATCTACCTCTTCTACTTCGGGCCGCAGAACGAAAAAACATGTCAAATGTACTTGCAGCATGAGGAAGGAAGTTGACAATTCTTTCCATATTTCTTGCAAATAACTTCTGTATTTTACTCCAAAATGGAAAAAGCTGCAGACAGAACGACTTAACATGCTTATTCAGAAACATGCTGGCAGTAGTATTGTGTTTTACAACTGGCACTTTTTCCATTTGTGTCACAGGAAAATTATGATTTATAAAATAAAAATAAAAAGAAGGGACTGTCAACCTGTTTTTAACCATAAGTCAGTGTGTCCACCTTTCAGGATCTGATCACTTTTGGATGACTTCAGTGCCTTCAGAGGTCAGCATTCCCAACAGTTAACACAGTGGCAGATGGCATCTCCATAAGATTTAGTAACACATGTCAACTGAGGCTCCCTTAAGGGAGTTACCCGACCCATTTATAGCATCAACTTCAATCTCATCTGTAACAACAGAGAGGTGACTACATCTCGCACTCCTCATGCAAATGAAAGGTTCCTTTTTTATCTTAACTCTAATTGCAACTGTTATTTCTAGACTTTTTTATATTTTACAGTATACATTTAGTGATGAATCGTTTGTACCATATGTATGGAAATATACACCATGCAATCATATTCTGCTGTATACTCCAGGAACAGAGGATGTCTTGTTCCGTTTTACCACCAATATGAGTTTTGGCTTCTGTCCTTTATAAACGAGGACAAGTTAGCACAGAGGGGTAGAAGGAGATGATTTAGCAGAGACAGTCCACATTAATCAACATTTCAGTTTCCACCTCAATATAAATGTGCCAGTTAATGAGCTTATTTTCGTCTCCTGTCCCTGGGCAGGTTATTACATATGGACTAAAGTTAGAATACTACAGTACAACACAATACAATACAATATGCATATACAGTATGTCAAAACAATGAGTCAGTGGCAGGTAGTATGATTACTCATAATTACAAGTTTGGTTTGCTTTAATACATATCTTAAGCTCATGTTTAAAGGTTAGGTAGACGGTGCCCTCTATGAATTTAATAGAAAGATTTTTCCAGTAATGGGTGGCTCTGACTGAGGAGATTGTTTGCCCAAACTTGCTAGTCTGTATTGAACAACACAGTCCCCTCTGGTAGTTGCCCTTGTTGCCCTGCCGCTTCTATCCTTCTGCATTATGAACTGACTCAGTGTGGGAGGTACAACCCATGTAAAACCTTAAAGATGAGGCAAGCATCTGCAAAAAATTTTAATTAAATAAATTATACTTTTGTACTATGTGGCAATGGTGATAGCTAGTGGCCTTTCGGTCAAGTGTTTTTAGTGTCTGTTTTTAAAAAACTTAATTGGTTTCAGAGTTGTCATGCTTGCTTGTGACAAGCTTGCAAAACAGTATTTTATGTAAGAGAAGGTCATAGCATGCATTAAGACGCTGGCTCCCTCTGTTGTTATGGTCTTATATGCCTAAAATTAGGCAGGTTGAATTTGATGGTACTGGTCACCTTTTAAACATACTTTTGCAAACAAATGATTAGAATGATTGACTTAAGAATTATGTTGGTGTACAGAGGGCATGTACAGCCTTACAGTCCTTTACATAATGATCTCCAGTAGATCATCTTTGAATTGTTGACAATAACCACAGCAGTTTATTTACATTTCTGGTTGTTATCTGAATAAGTATAATTAGTATATAGTATAAGTATCATTTCCCAAAAAGATTCAAGTTAAACTAATTCAATGCCACTTTTACATTTAAAACTTTAACCAATCCCTGACTACAGTACAAATGTGGTTTGTTTTCGCTGGTTAATGAATAGTTGTTTATGACATCAAGGCGCATTGACTGGAAGCAAGTGACTCTGCACATGAGCCCAATCCACACACTTCAAGAGGTAGTGTAGAGTCATAGGGGACTGTTTATTGACGGGCCTTTAAATGTTCAAGTCGTTTTAATTGATCAGCCCCCGAGCTTGCGGGCTGCGAGTCAGAGGATGCAGGGGAGCTGTAGGGCAGGGGAACTTAAGAGCCATTAGGCACAAGTGAGTGCACAATCGTTGATGTGAACAGATTATTGTGGCTGGTCAAGCCTTAAAGAACACTGATCGCAGTGATTATCTTTTCACCGGGAGCACTCAAAGTGCACTGACACTAGCAAAACATTTAAGAGATGTCCAGGATGAAGTGCAACTGGAGAGGGTTTCTCTCACCAATACGGATCAATGTGCCACGGCCTTCCAGGGTAAGTGGCTTGCTGTTGACAGAAGGTCATCTTCATTTTCCTAAACTTATTAACCCGTGGGTTGTAATGCCTACTGCTGGTATGACAATACATGTGCCTGCTCAGTGTCACATCAATTATCTGCTTTTATTTCTGCTACCAGGTAAGCTCCAAATGTTAAAATAATCCATCATGTAACAGAAGGTTCATCGGTTAAATCCCTGCAGCATATTGCATGTCCAATCCGTCATCGGCCTCCTGATATGTTGCATACTTTATTAAGATGCCCAACTCTTATCTGCTCACTCTCTGTATGGCAGCATAGATAAGAATGTTACCTAAAGGCAACAAATTAAGTGAGGATTTCTACAGTTGGCCATCCTTAAAGTGAGATAACGTTCTTTTACAGTGTAGGATATCACCACGGTCAAACGCACACTATTGCAAGGTGAATCTAAAATACTATATGTTGATGCATGTAACACATTGCTTTTTACTGCACCTATCTTTTTAAGTCCAGATGCTCTGATGGAAGGCACTGTGAGTTATTTCTGTAATAAAAAGCAGCTCTTTGTTTGCTGTGCTGTCAGACTTTTTGTTTATCGATACCCATAGCAAATTCTGGTTGAGTGACAGAACATTGCAAAATGCCAAAGTTACAGAGAGCTTTCAAGTGGAGGGAAATTGAGTATGCAAGACTGACACTGACTGATTTAGCAAATGTCAAGCAGTTATCTTGAGCAACAAGAGCCACAATCATAATCGGAGAGGCTCACTTTCAAGTAGCTGTTGAAAGAGGAGATATTTAAAAAAAGGGAGATGTTTCATCTACTCTCCTGTTCTGCTCAAGTCCATAATTCTGAAGATTTATGCACTACTGTTTTCATAATGATAGATATAACCTTGATATTCCAGATTCCTTGAATCACATGACTGGGAAAAATATCTCCACAAACTTTGGATGCCGCTGAGAAAAATGTGCATGAAACCATTTTCAGTGTATTTGAGCTGTCACTGAGTTGTCAGAGTACAGTGATGCTGACAATTGATTCATGTGCAAATGTCTCCGCTCCCCGGATGGCAGTCAGAGTATATAAAACTCACTTTTCCCTCTGTGAGAATGACAGGATGCAGTGAGTCAAGACAACAAAGCTGTCACAAACAGCTGTCTGCACTGACAATTATCAGGTTTATTTATTGACAACGATCGGGCAGAACCACTTCATGAAAAGCATCGTGTGAAGACAGGGACATCCTCTCCTGTTAGACAGGATGGACAACTATGATAATACACTGCACACTTACACTGATAGGATGTTGTCAATCACCTCCTCTTTGAAAGGCTGCAGACTGATGGCTGAAAAATTCTTTGAGGCACTCGTTCATTACCTTTCACCATTCTCTAAGAGGAA
Organism: Gymnocephalus cernua; assembly: GCA_023631565.1. NCBI lineage: Eukaryota > Metazoa > Chordata > Actinopteri > Perciformes > Percidae > Gymnocephalus > Gymnocephalus cernua. Next base: position 27,562,207 of record CM042431.1, on the reverse strand, counting down.
CGAGCTCCCAGTCAAGTCAGAGTGAAGTACCAGATATTGAACTCGGTCACGGGAAAAATAATGTTCAACTAAATGAATTTGGTGGAAAAAAATAGCCTCGATAATGAAGATCTACTGTGTTAAGTACATAATGATCAAAAGGCTAACACTATTACAGACCCAGGCTCACCTCAATGTCATACTGGCTCTCTGAGGACAGCTATATCTGATCTCATGAAAACACAGGGTGTAGGCCACCGCCCTCGAGTAGCTTATGTACTTCTGGTCACAAATGCAGTGCCCTGCGGTTAATTTAATGATCTCTCTATCCAAAACCCCTCTGAAAGGTGAGAGTAATAATACTTGTAACCCTACTTGTTTGGCAGAGAACAGGGCACGCATGTGACTTGGCTGTGGGGGACATGTTTTAATCCTAGCGGCCCGATAGCACCAGAGGCAACGGCCCTTCATGTCTCATCATTTCTTTGCTGTGCCCCACTGCTACCCATTACATAAAGAGGCTGCACTGTTTGTTCACTGCTGTAAGTGTCAGACCTATCTGAAGAAGTTCATTTGTATTAGCGGATGCACACAGCATGCTCTGGCACTCACTCCTTATGGGATGGATGTATACTGAGGGGCCACCAGCTGATTTGAGTAACAAGGTTTTCCAAAGAGCAAATATTTGGATTTGAGGTGGGTTCCAAGTGGTGCTGAATAAGAAGTATCTAATGAGTAGTATGGTATTAGGTGTTTGGCTTTGTGTCATGATGGCAAATCCTACTTGTCCAGATGTCAAACATTGTAATATATCCAATGCTGAATATTGCAGCCAAATATAGACCATGTACTGAATCCAAATATCTGTTAACCATTGCTCATTATTCCTTTTTTAATATAATAATTTATAAAGGGTTTAATCATGTTTTTGCTGATCAAAGTACCACTCCTACCTACCACTTGATCATTTACTCTCATGTGCCAAATGTTCCTTGGTAATGTAGTACAAATACTTTCTAAAATTAGAGGTCAAATTATTAAAATTTTTGTCATCACATTCTGTCCCAGACTAAATACTAGTCAAACAAATGGGGAACAAAGACAAATATGTGGGATTTAATTTCGTTATTCAAATCAGAAGGTATGGTCAACATGGCTGTTCTTCCCCTGAAAACCTTTTCCTATCATAAGGAGTACTCATTACTGAAAATACAAAGAACACCCACACATGTATTCTAAACCCAAAACAACTTCTGTTAAAAAAATATATTTCTTCAAAAGCAAGATAGATAGCCCAACATGTATTACCCTACTGTCTTTACAGAGAAAAGAGTGACTTGCATGAGCAAATGCCAGGAATGAAGTGTGCTATAATGTAGAACATCAGCCACAGATATAATGTTTGCCCCCTGGATGTCATTTGTCCATACACTATCTACTAGGTTACATTTTTAGTTGTGTCTTGAGGCTGTTATTCTCAAAATGAGTGCAGATAACTTACCACAGAGCTGATACAGAGTGCTGGCAAACTTTTAAATGTTATGCTATCTCCTGCTCAGCTTAAGTGCACCAGTTATGTCTAAATGGCATGAGAGGATACAGTAATGATTTGAAGCCCACATAAAATATGAGCAGAAATTATGCCTGTGGTCTGTATATGGGCCATGTTGTGTCTGAATAATCTTGGGTGCTCTGAATGCTAATTTACAGTGTTGGAAGTCTAACTTACATTTTTAATGTGAAATCACAAGCAGCTGATCCATCCTTATTGTCAACAACATATTCATTTCCACTGTTTTGAATCTCTCCGTTCTGTTTCTGTGTTAATAATCAAAGCACAGATTATACTAATAACATTAAAGGTCCAATATGTAATATATTTACTGTAATAAATCCAAAATTGACCCCAATGCATCATCAGATATTAAGGAAACATGCTAAGTTGAAATACTATCTTTTCTGACAACAATGCTAATGCCAAAAGGAGGCATTTCTCCTTTTGAAATTTCCTTTCCGTGACGGAATTTCTGTTTGTGTCTGTTTTGGCCTGTGTGTTGTTATGCTCAGTTTGACAGCCAGGCCGGTTTGCCAGATATACCTGTAAAAACGTTAGTACAGCCATGAAAGCAGAAAACAAACAAACGGGATCAATGGGAGGCTGTAAATTGGGAAGAGGAGACCATGAGTTTGCAGTGTGTTTAGTGATTGTTGCCATAATTCTAAGCCAATAAAGTGTGTTTAGTCAGTGTTCAGTTGGGTGGAGAGCATGGCAAGGAAGTGTTATTTTTAGCTGTTATTGCCGTAATTCTAAGCTGAGGAAGTGTGTCTGTCAATTGGGTACAGAGCTTCGCATGAGCACGGGCTTCTATGACTGTCAATATAGCCAGCATCTAACGTTAGCCACTCCGCTGTGGTGTGAAGTTATGTCTGGCTATGTGAGACAAGCGTCTAGCAACATTGTTGTGGATGCTCCTTCAACGTGCTTTGGAGGAGGGTCTGGCAAAGCGAGACTATGGATGCTGCGGTCTCAGCCTGGCAACCTCTGTGAACTTCGAGACTGGGGAGGAGGGGGCGGGGAGATGACTCTCCAGTATTTTAAATTTGTACTGCAGTAACTAGTTTAAACACTAGCTGTCAGTATTACATATTGCACCTTTAATAATGGCTCTGTTTCAATCAAGTGTCTCATTAAGCTCTGGCAGTGTGACACTGAGCAAGCATGTACAATACCAGGATGCTGAAACTGAAGAAGCTAAATAGAATACAGACATCTTTTACTTTATTATTTATACCTGTGCTTTTTATACTGTGACATGTCCAAATGGCTTCCTTGAAAAAAGGCATATTGTTAAGAGTAGCATATATGTTGTTTCTTTTCCTTTTGTCATCAGTGCAATGATTTCTAGTGTTCTCTGAAAGGTTTGCATTTGAGGGTGACTTAGTCAGATAAATGATGTATTGCCAGGTCTGAGGATATGATTATCTCCCATGGGTGATTTTTTTTACTAATATGCAGATGGAAAGTACTACAAATATACACCTCAAGGACATTCAATAAGTGTACTTATCGTGCACCTTTTTGACTCCAGACTTTGTTTTTACCTTTACTATGAATGTCAAACAGCACTGTAGTACATACACTGAAGAAAGTTTGTAGTGGCAAGGAAAGGACTTAGTACATTTAATACATTGCACTTCAGTGACTTTCGTCTACAGCTATATGGATTAGTAAACAAATCATTCTCAAATTATGCCGGGATGGCTCATTTTCTTATTGAGTCCCAGGTGCCGCTATTTTAATCATTACCTAATTGTCTGGCTGCTCAATCGACAGCATAGAGGCCTCCCACTCTGATTCTGCTGACTCTGGCAGGGCCTCCAAGATCTGGGTTAACCTTTCGATGTCCATTGACGCTCCACAGGCTGATGATGATTGATCGAGGTGGCCCTTGCTGTTAGATAATACCTAATCAGCGTTCAGAGTAATTTGTGTAAATGAGACCTCATTATTGATGGTAGGCAACTTTAGGAGCTTTCATGCACGCTGAATCTAAACAGGGATTGGATCAGCAATAAAACTTTGCTTTGTGCCTCCTGCATCTCCTGCTTGAGATTGAGGGCAGGCAGGCTGGTTGAACTGTTGAATGGCAAATAAGTGGGAGGAGATGAGTTGACAGTGCACATGGAGAATGAGAAATGAACTGCATACTATAATGTGGACCTACTACAAGGCTATGATATGTTGAATAGGTTGACTATTGTCGTTATTTAATTTTGTCAATAAGATTGCCATGCAAAACAATAATATAAATAGCCTCATTAGGCAAATATTGCTCCTCCGTGCTGCCTGGAGTTTTCTTAACATTTACATATTCCTCATAGTGTGACTTAGATTTGTTCCTTCTTATCTTAATTGAGCTATCTGTGATGAACCAAGGGAAAATTATTTCCCTCTCCATAAGACGGCTTACTCTCAGAAACTATTCTGTCAGCACCCTGGTGAAATAAGTCCAGGCAGGGTATTAAAATGATAATAGAGCGTGTGGGTGCTTGACAAACTATCCATGGTGGCGATTATAAAAACGAACTATTATATTCAGCTCTTTACAAATTTCAACTCTAGTGGAAATGACAGACAAAAGTCAGCATCTGGACAGCAGTGCCCATGGATAATAAGCCTGTATTGGATATACAGCATTATAATTATATACAGTACCAGCAATTACCTTTTGATAAAAAAAAAAAAAAACATCTGTCCCATAATGTCATTGATGTATTTCTAATTTTATCATTAGTGCTGGTCATAGAAATATTTTAAAATCAAAGTGAGTGCTTCAGGTGCTGCTGTTTCTGAGATGTTAATATTGGCGGATGGATGGTTGCCCCAAGGACATGGCTCCTGTAGATGGAGCTCTGCCCCGCCAGTCACAGCACAAGGCCTGGGCTCTGACATGACGACACCGGACCTTGATGATGATTGATCATGTTGTTTTCTTCATTACTTTAAACCCAATCAGTGCTTGCTGTAATTTGAGTGATGATGGCTCATTATTGGCAATTGCAGGGTTTAAGGGCTTCTTTATTTTACCCCCACCAGTGGACCCTTTGGGATAGCATTAAAGGATCAATGATTTTCCTCTTTCTGCTTACACATTGCTGGCTTGGAAATCCCCATTTCAACTGTGAAGTTCAAATAAATGGCCTGTAGTCATTGTGCTTTGTCATTTCACAGCACTTAAAACACATAAAAGACACCGGTGGTACTGAAAATAGTATCAATCATGAAAATTAAACAAAATTTACTGCAGTTAAATGAAAGAGCAGAGGGCAATCTTCTCCTTGATGTCATCAAGACATTATGAATGAGATATAATGGTGCAAACATACCAGAAGATAAAGATGCATATTTATTAATATCATTTCAACTGGTACGGGGCACTTTGTTTCAGAGCCCTTAATGAGCTCTCATTAACCATACAACACTTCAATTATACTGATTACTTTTAATAATTAAATTAATTATAGACTTGTTTACAATCATACAAAACATGGTTGAATCCTAATGTAATCATTTATGAGAATATCAATACATTACATACACATACATATATGACATATGTGTATGGCCAGACAGATTGCATGTTACATTTTGATTATACATTTTGATAATAAAATACACTATATACAATTATTACATTACTACTGTACATGCCGTACAATACATTATTATACATGTTTCTGATTGAAGACAATAGTCACACTCATGCTGTAAATCTGTGTGTTCTGTACACAACTCCATTATAGGTTTGCCTAAAGATAGGACTGTAGGAATGAAAACTTGTTCACATCTCTGTGTATTTTAAGCTCCAGTTGGATGCTTATAAGCTTTGACAAACATTTTGCGTTGCTGATAATCAGCTATTGATCCTGACCATACAGATGTGGCTGTGAAAGGCAAATAATCAAACGCACAGTTATTAAAAATGATATGCGAAATATGAAATATGACAGCTTAATTAAAATAAATGTGCTGATTATAAAGCAAAATGACATTGAGACAGACATCTAATTATCACCACTGCAGAAAAGAAAAAGATACATTACCATTTCTAAAGCTGACTTCTGCAGTTGAACACTCGGTCTATAGAAGCAGTGAAGTATAAAGGTATGTCTAAATGAAACATATATTCTTAGATGAGGGAACCAATGCGATTTGACCTTTGTAATAAATACTGTGCAGGTGTTTAACAAAACAATCACAGCAAAAAGCATTTCCAATTTCACTCGATGCCAACAATCAATCATAGGTCCAAAGATGGGACATGGCAATAAAGGCACCTGCAAAACCATTAATGGGCCTTTCTAGTGCGGAGAAACACAGATGCTGAGAGAGACCCAAGCAAGGGAATTGTAAAGAAAGGTCATGTCACAACTTTACACAGTCTGATCAGAATCAATACAAAATTTGGAGATAGAATATCAGCAGTCCTCCAGGATTCAGTGGCAGATGGGGTGATTAATCATACTAACACTTTATTATTACTCGTATTACTCTTGAGGTCACAGCATATGTGCACAGGACACTTTCTCAACACTTTGATAAACAAATATTAAAATAAAGTGATTTGTGCACTAAACTATTTTCATGTCTGCTTTCTTTAAAGTGTGGCACTTCACTTTGATGCCACCGTAATGACCCTACTATTACACACTGTTATGACATCTACTGCATAAAAGAATGCTGTGAGACACATGAAAGAATCCGCAGCAGTGAAGTCTATAACAATTCTTGTTTGTAGCCTTGACAATGTTGATCCTGTGAGGCACTAATGCCCTGAATTAGAGCAGATGAATGGGCCACTCTGCTGGTCATGACAGGGTTTCACTAGCCATCTAGTCTTTCCCTTTTCATCTTATTCCCTTTGGTGAATCCCTGGTCCAAATGTTGTCCCCTTTCTTCTGGTCTCAATTTCTGTTCATCAAAAGAAAGGTGAACATATGTCCAAATCCTGTGGCCTCAGCCACAACATACTGTGTCATTAGAGCTGAAATAGGAGGCTGCAACAAAACACACACACACACACACACACACACACACACACACACACACACACACACACACACACACACACACACACACACACACACACTCAACCATATCATAAATAAAACACAAAACACAAAAAATGTACAGCCATATAGAGATACAGGCAGGTTCACACACAGACGTACATGCACAAACACACACACCCAGGACCCACACACACACACACACACACACACACACACACACACACACACACACACACACACACAGAGGTATTTGATGTTCTCCCTGTTTGAAGCCAAATTCTTGTTATCATTGCTAGCTATATACCATGCTCCATTTCCAAGGTTTTGAGGAGAGTCCATGCCTTTCATCTGAGAGCCATCGTCTATACAGAAGCCAACAGTCTTAGAACTAGTGACATACTGTACTGACTGATGGTTAACATTCCCAAACCCTTCCTTTATATTACATACATGACAGGTACAACTAAAATACCAGGTGAGTGGAAACCACACACAGGCACTCAGATACAAGACACACTCACTCTCACAGGCACTTAAAGACCTATGCAAATCTGACTACCCCTGTCTTCAATGGTTAGCTATATTTAGCTTTTAGATGTCATATATCATCACTTTATCAAGTCTTTCTGCCCTCTACAGCGCACCTTAACCAACAGCAGCCCTCTCCTCCACGCAATAACACCCACTCCTTGCAGCTCTGTAGAGAACCACTTACAGAAAGAGTAGGTAGACATTAGCCATTAAGCCTTGTTGCAGCCATTTCCTGTCTCATATTAGCAAAAGCTTTGACTTTGAGCAGCAGGGACTTGAAAGTCTTGCGTTTAGACAATGTAAAAAAAAGAAACCACAAAATGACTAACCATACTTATGGTAATGAGCTAGTCAGTGAGAGAATCAAAAAAGCAAAAATAATTGATTAGTATAGTTTGTATTAGAATAGTTGATTACATAATTGATGTAATCAACAAATGGTGTAAATTGGCCATACTGTTTCCTCTAGAAGAAATAAAGAAATATCATTATTATTGTTGTAAGGGATAGAACACGACAGTCTTTTTTAACTTTAAAATCAAATAGCATTTTCACCATCATTATTGTGGGTGTTGAGTCAACTTTGAGCACTATTTAAAGAGGCAAAAACTGTTTCAAATACAGCTGATATATTTGCTAAGAAAATGAAATACATTTAGCTTATTACAGAAACTGAATTTAAACATTAATATGTATCTAATGTTTGAATTTGATCAATGAACCTCACGGAATTAAAAGTAATTAATACATAAATAAATACGGTGAATAGTGAATACAAATGGGAGAGTTTGTTAACACAGTTAATTCACGGGGAACACTGTGCCATCCACTCCTATCTAACAACTGCAAACAATGCCTCTTCATGTGTTGCAGAGGAGGTTTATGTAAAACCAAACTGGATAGTGAGACAAAACTAAAATGATAGCTTTTTCCATTTTGGACTCTCTGGCTCTCCATTCCCTCAAATAAGTGTGGTCGAGACACTGTGTGATTAGTAAACAGTGTTAATTTGTGTTAAAGTTTAATCCTATGCAAATTGACTTCATCTTGGCAAGCAGATGTTGTGATTGCGATTAATTTTGGTGTGAAATTTTGCCGGGCCCTAAACTAAAGCCAGCAGTTTGCACCTCTCACTATAACATGTTAGTTTCAGCTATTATCAAGCTCACAAGATGACAGAACATTTTTTTGTCTGTTTGAATTTGGAGAGTATCCTCTCTTGAAGGCAAACCTTTCTAACTATGAAAAAATATAGATTCCAATGCAAAAAGTAGGATTAGGGTCAGATTCATACCACCATTATTGTATATGAATATGTATATTGATATGGATGAAAGTCAGGTTGAAAATCAGCAAAGAGGTGCTTTAAGTCCTCCTGCTGACCTCTTTATATTACGTGAAGAAGACCATAAAACACAAAGAGGTAGGAAGACCCAGAACTGTTTCTTCAATATTCCTTTAGACACCAACCAACATTGTGCAATAAGATCTATTACAGTAATATGGTAAATTTGCATCTCGTCCAACACATAAATGACTCCTTACTTACCTTTTGTATGCAGCCTATTAATGTGTGAATGATAGAATGAGAAAATGGTTGAGATAGAAAAATGGAGCGGTAAAGGCAAAGGGAGAGAGAGGACCGGGTGGGGGTTGAGGGTGCACTTAACTCTATTGTTTTAAAAATGTTCACTTCCTTTTTGAACACATATTTGATTTACTATTTGGCAGGATTTCAACGCACTTTTACCCTCCATTTTCAGCAGAGGAGGAGTTTAGTTGACACTCTTGATTCAGAACTCTACCAAATGCTGAGGGGATCCCTGGAGAATCACTCATTCATTCAGCATTCCCATCAGCCCATTAGACTGGCCATCAGCCAACAGAACTGCTTCCTGTTTCTCTAAGACACCTTTTTCATCCTGAGTATAATTCAGTTGTTTGAGAAACTTCCAAAGGGGAGAGGTAGTAGATTACTTTAGCCCGAGGATTCTCATACATTTAACAAACTGAACCAAATATCAGGAGAATGGTGGTCCATTCATTCCTGCAATTCATCGCCTACTCAAAAGCATGAGGATTGGATTCAGATTTGAATCTATGGCTGCACTGGAGTTGTTGTAAAAGTGCCTCAATATGTAGTGTAAGTGAAAAAGTAAAGGGTCACGTGTAATTGGATTTCACAGATGCAACCATTTCCACTGACTGTTTCTTTGAAAACCGAATACCGCGTGAGTGGATCACTGACTGAAAGGAGACACCTTCTTTATGATATACAGAAATAATAGTAATGCTCATTATTGACTATTTCTAGTGAATCACACACACTTAAAATGTTACCAAGTCTTATTAACAGGAAAAATTCTGAATCGTTTTGCATTTATTCACATTTTACACTAGAAATGAATAGCGCATTGAACATTTAAAAAACTCATTTTGTCTACTTTATATCCTATATATGGAAACCCACGATTACTATAACATATATACACGCTGCACATTAGCCAAATTAAAGTATAAAGGGTGAAACCAGAAAAACAGAGTAGTGTTTTTTATACATGTAGGGCATAAATTATGTCCGATTGTGAGAGCTTGATGCCACCGTCGAACAGCTAGTCAATGGCGAGGGCAGGGAGAAGCAATGGAGCGAAGTAATGTGTAATCTTACTACTCAATGGGCTGTGCCCAGCAACGGGCCTCTGAATGCTGGAAGTGTCAGAGAGATAAATAGCAGAGTGTCCCCCTCGAAAAACATGATTAATACCCCGCCTGGTGACGCTGCTGAAGATGAAGTGGGAGCAGCTGGCTCAGGCAGCGTAGGCACGCAGGGAGAGGTGGGAGGGGGGACGGGAGCGAGCGCAGCGGAGCAGAGAGGGCAAAGAGTAGGACACACTGGCAGCTAGGGGAAAGGAAGGCAAGGCAAGGGCAATCTGGGCCACCATAGGCCCAGGGAACCCTACCTCCCCTCGACTCCCTGTGTATGCAGCTTTATTCCTTTTCCCCCTCTTTTTATCGTCATGGTTTAGCACTTCAATAATCTTCAGCTACTCACTTACTGTATGTGCTGTTTGTACACATAAACACATGCAGAACTTCAATGACATCACTTTGTTTCTGCATTGCCCCATGAAAGTTAAAGCCTGTGTCCTTTACTAATCTTACAGGAAATCAAGGCTACCAGGAAATTTATCTCAATTCAATTAAGAAGCCCAGCAGTTCATAACCTTCCCATTTATTGCAACCGGAATATATACCGAAATGTTCCACTAATATATGGCGCTCAACCATTTCATGAGTGTTCACAGACGTGGGACCTGTATGTGGTGATGTACTGCAGAGCCTGCTGCACTTTCTCAATGCCCCCCTAAGTGCATTTTGCATTGTTTAACACCATATGTCAGTTTTTTTTATAGATTTGTGACTACTCATATATTAGCCTACACCTCTTAATTGTTACACAACAGACAAAGTTTTGTCAGTCAGCAAAAACAATCCAGTTACTGTTAAGTGAGGTGTCCCCTGCTGAGTCGGGGCCTGTTTCAGTGGAAACAGTTGAAACTCTCAAAGCACAGTACAGAACACATGGACTTATTGGGTCTATTCTGTTGTGTAAGTAAACATGTCAAGGGGTGGGCTACTTTTTCATGGTTCAGGGGCCCCAACCCTCCCCTCACACAATTAACTTTTCCAGTGTAATGAGATGATTGATATGCTGGAAGTGTGTGCTTTAAGGAGATATTAATCATTCCCTCTGGTAATTTTAATCATGCGTTCCATCATCCCCAGCTGCTGAGGATCACCTTCCTAGCAAACAAAGGGCGGCCACGCCACTTGCATAGTCATTCTGTTCTAGTTTAACTTTATTTTATGCTGGTTCCTCCCATCTGTTCGCACAAGCCTCCACAGCCCACGTTGCACGTTGACAAGCTGGGGAAGCAGTGTGTGGGTGGGTGATTGTATGACTGTGTGTGTGTGTGTGTGTGTGTGTGTGTGTGTGTGTTTGTTTGTGTGTGTGTGTGTGTGTGTGTGTGTGTGTGTGTGTGTGTGTGTGTGTGTGTGTGTGTGTGTGTGTGTGTGTGTGTGTGTGTGTGTGTGTGTGTGTGTGTGTGTGCATGTATGTGTGTAAACTTTAGAAACACAGACATCTTTGAAATGGTAAATCTAATCCTCCAGGTCCGTGACCAGTTGGTACACCGCCACCAGCCACCTCCACTAACACGTACAGTAATGCATACAAACAGCGCAGACACACACACAGACACATGCACGCACGCACGCACGCACGCACACACACACACACACACACACACACACACAATCATTGTGACACTCAAATACTGGCATGCACACACACACGCAGACATATACAAACATACACATACACCACATGGTGTGGGCAATATGTCAGAGCAAAGCATAATTTGGCATTTGAACCAGTCACTATTATTGGAAGTATGAAGAAATGCTGCAGGGAAGATTTGTTTAGATGACAAACAACTTGGAAACTCTTTCTCTCCCTTGACTGCCTTGAAAGTCAAAGAGACTTATATATTCCCAAAACACTGATTAGTTCATGTTGAGCGCCTCCATTGTGCTGTACTGTACCTCTGCGTTGTTGTTCCATGTTTTTACCCAAGGCTATGTAAGATTTGGAAGGGTATTCCACAATCAAAGGCATTTCTCCTATGACTTTTATTCAACTGCTGTGTTGTCACAGTCAAGGCCACAGGGAAGCTTGTGGTGAACCAGCGGTGCTTTCAAACACAATACAGTACAACTCTGACTATACAAAAAGAAAAAATGCACCTCTCTCAGTGGGACATATCTAAGCCAGGCGGTGAAATATAAACCAGAGAATAAGCTGATGTAGTAGCAGTTATAGTGATGTTAAATAAGTTGTGGATGTCTCATTTTTGACTTTATAATTTCACCGACCAGCTTTGGTTTTGCTACATGAGGTGGTAAACAAAACAGGCGCCCACAAGGTTGTACAAAAAATGCTCAAACCAGCAACAGCTCAAAACTTCCACTTGACAAGTGTTGTAAATGCACGCTTAATCATGTACAAAATTAATGACAACCAGCTGACAGATATTCCATCATCAAAGCAGAAGTTTTTGAAAGTTATTGAAGGGGGCTTGTCTGGTTGTGCACAGATTAGCATTGCTTGCATGCGCTCAGAGGCCAATGCAAAGTAGATAGGTTAATCCCCAGGACGAGTTGATAGGACACATCCCTAAATGCTCTGAGCTCCGCTGCTTTTAAAACCCATTAATTGTGCCCAATATGAAAAAAGTAATTTAATTTTACGTGAAGTCCAGCCTCATCTGTTATCTGAGGCACACTTCTGCATAGTACATAAAGGTAATAGAGGTTTTCAGGGGCTATTCCCCACTTATTATCTAATAATGATGAATGAATATGCCGGGAAGTGACAGGTGTTTAGACGTTTTGTCGGTGGAAAGGCATCTATTTGCAACTTTAATGGAAATCAGCTTTTGTTCACTTTGAGGATGTGCAGCAAACTTTAGTGCAGTCTGTTTGGTAAAAAAACCCACAGGAAATACTTCAGCTTTATATCTCAAGACTAAACCACCCCAAGATATTCAAAGACTCTTGAGAAATAGAGTTAAGCATGAAAAATATTAATCAGGGGAAGCTGTCTGTTAAAACGGTTGTCTGTTTTTAAAATCTGGGAAAAAATGTGACTACAGTAGTTGCTGAAATTCTTTTTACCAAAGTTTTACTCTGTATACCCACTTGTCAGGCCTTTTTTCTGTCTAAACTTGGCACAAACGTAAATCTTTTTTTCATGTGGAAATATAAAGTTTGACATGTTTTTAATGAAACTCAGTAACAACAGGCTCAAAGGGGGGAGTCACCATGTGTGAAGATCAATACTTGAGATTTATGAGGCCAAAATGAACAAGGCGCTAATTATGTAAGACACCTCTAACCTGGCAGGTGTGCTTTCACAGGCCACAAAGCACCAGTATTATTACCAATGCAGGATTTAATTTAAAACAAGTGAACGGTTTGTCAGTGCATTCCATAAGCAATCCTCCATTCAAAAGCATTCCACATTATTATGACTTCTTGAGTATAACCAATCTAAATAGTGTTGATAGAGGGAAGCACCTCATAGCAACTGTTTTGTGAAGGGAGCTTATAAAGAAAACATGACGACTGCTGGCTGGCCCTCATCATTTCCACCTTGCTTTACCCTGGCACTCCTGCTCCACTGCACGACTAAAAGACAATTAATCCTAATAATCAGGGCCTTCGCCATCATTGCTCATTCTGGCAGGTCTCTTTTTCCATAGGGGCACAGAGGGAGTGCCCAAGCCATGGATCTCTGCTGCACAGATGAACCTCTTACAGATGTTGAGTGAGCAGCGCGGTTAATCGCTTAGCCATCTTATGGCCTTCACACACGTACAAAAATGGAAAACTGAAGGTGGCATTTCATCATGTCATGTCTACCGCTAAACGTGATACTGGCTGGACGTGGTATATATTTGGTTTGGTATTCTAAGCAATGTCATACGTACAGCAAAATAATAAACGTAATAATAGAAAGACAGAAATGTGGGTGTCTGTTAAAGCTTGCCGTAAGGCATCGGTCCAACATGTTGGCACTGGTTATTTTAGCCTCAGTTGACAAGATGTATATGTTCATATATATATATATATATATATATATATATATATATCATTAAAACCTTTCTGCTGAGGCAACAAGTCATAAAATAAGCAGGAATGCATGCTGGCACTCTTGTTGCAAATGTGCACATCCTTTTGTCAGCGGTGCCAGAGCATAGAGACACTCTTTCATATCACAGCAGAAAGGCTGTGATGCAATGTTTGACTTATCAGCATGGGGACCTAATCTTCTCAAATTAGAGCCCAAATGTTTGGTGAGTGCTACAGGCCCAGTGTGTGGAAGCAGAGGGAGTGCTATGACCACCGCAGACAGGAGGCCCAGGCAAACAAGCAGATGCTAAGGGGCTGCTTTAGATGTGGAAGAAGAAAATCACCATCACAATGCAGCAATTACGGCAGTCTCAAATTCACTAAGCTGAAGCACAGTGTGTTCTCACAGCGTCTCAGCAGCACTCACAGCATCCCACACAACAAGCTCATTAGGCCAGCACATCCTCCCTCTGATTTAGGGTGGAGGAATTAATGCAACAGCACCTGGTCTCTTAGAGCCATCCATCCTGCCATATACAGCCGGCCACGCTCAGGTTATGCATTATCTTCTTTAAAAGCGTGAAATGTTACCACCCCTGTTCAGTTTTAAGCTACACCTCTCTTTTTCCAGAGTGCTATGTGAGGGGCAGGCATATTAATCACACTCGCAGCCACTAATGCTAACAATCAGTCAACACAGTTGGCCAGGCTCTCCATCTCTGGTGACAGGGAGGTTTGTCCTGAGGCCTGCTGATTCGTCCTGCTATGTCTGCCTCTAGGACAAAATATACAATACAGGCAGCCATTTCATCCAGCAATACCCCTACATCATAACATTTTCTAAATTAGGGAAATTCTGAAAATGTACATTAAATATGGTTTTCTAGACTAGTTCTAACTGGAAACAGAATATTAATTCCAAATAATAACACATGTACAAATGAAACACAGCACATTCCAAGGGCAGATACAGTTTGTGAAAACTAATTTGTGATTGGAGTGATTTTCTACAACATGGATACAACATATGTCAAACAGTCCAATTTTGATAAACTAACAGCTGGCTAGTTCAACTGAGAGGAAACTTCCTACTGAGCAAGAATGATCTCTCCCTGAGTGTCATCCGCCAGCAGCATGAGGCAGAACCAGCATGTTTGGATTCCTACTGTACAACAAGAATATGGCTCCTCTTGTCAACTTCAAGCTGACAAGTGTAACATTGACACAAATTAATACAAAACCGGCACAATTAATGTCATCCTGAGCTCCATCTTACAAAAAAAACAAATACATGGAAATTCTATGAATGTGCTGAAGTACAGTGATTTATGTGTGCGGGGATGCATGCGTGTGTGCACAGTTGCTTATGCAAGTCTGGGGGGGCATGTTCTGTTTGTTATTTTTTTTTTCATTGCTTAAAAAATAAATGCTAATTATTGGGCTTCAGGTAGCGTAAAATGTACATCTGTGGCGACTGTCAGTGCTCGGTGGACTATTGAGCTGGTGTACAACTTGACAGTGGGTGGTGTCTCTCGTTCTCATCCCAAGAATCACCCAGTGGCATTGCCATCTTCTGCCAACGTCAATCAGCAGGTTGCTTTTAAAGCACAAGGGAATAAAGCTATACCTGCCATTCTGTACTTAAACCCTTTACTATCTGTAAAACGATAAGCTTAAAAGTCACTGTAGGTTGATCTCTACTGAATTCAAGGTTTCTGTGTCCCAGAATATGCCTCTAGGTGTCAAGGATCGGTTAGAATCAGTTTGATCCTTAACTTGTTCAAACATTCAGGTTGAGCCTTAATGTTTGCATATGAGATCACCTCACCTTCACTGGTAATAGCCAGATGGCAGCGACAGTCCGTGCACAACACTTATAAGTGGGGTCTGCTAGCAACAGCTGCGTGCTATGTTCCACTGCTCTACACAACTATACCACAAGTCACTGCTATTTGTTAATAAAAAATGTTCTTTAGTCCACATACCGATGTTGAGCCAGATTGCTAAATCTTGGGAACAAACTTTATAGACCAGCTTGACGTCAACTTTGATTACTTCATTTCTGAAGAATCCCAGATGTTTGAGTCTTCACTCAAGGGGATTGCCGGTACCTGCACTGACAGCATTTGGACCCATGTGCTGTCGCAATGTAGAGTAAATATACGCTCAGGGTAACATTAGAAAGATGTTTAAAGACATGTATTTTATTAATTATTATCATAATAATCACTTGTACGTTTATCCAGAGGAAACAAATCTGGTTTCCAATGATTGAAGATTGACATGGATTCTGTACTAATCACTTGATTGATGGATTAACATTTGGGAAATATTATTAAATATTGTCATCCCCTGCAGCACTTAAAACAGTTCAGCCAATATAGATGAATGTATTGATCCCTTTGAAAGAGTTCTATACGCCACCACACAACTACACATGAAATCTTCTGATGACTTTGTGACCGGTGGTTTGGACACCTCTGCCGATAGGTTACATGATTCCAAGTGCCTTGGTGCAGAGTATGCTGCTGCTCACATAGAATCCAAGTGATAGTCTGTTCTGCACTAGCTGCATCACTGCTGCTTTTTGATGATACATGTTTGATGCTGTTTGAGAAAAACTGAAGTCAAGCTTCACTGCTGAGAAAGTGTTTCTCTGGCCTCCACTTTTGATGAGAAAGGACTTCCAACATGATGTAGCCTGCCACTGCCCTGGTGTCTGTGCCATGATTGTCTCCTGGAGGGACTCAATGAACTGCATACAGAGTAAAATTCCACATCCATTGGCCCTTAGCATGCTCGTAACACAGACCTACTTTAAGTAAAGGCTCCTGGCTCCTCGTTTTTATTTATTTTATTTTTTTTTTAGAGTGATGCGGTTCACCATGGTATTCCCCAAGTCAAGGATACATTGGCTCCCCTAATCGGCCCTGACTCTGCTAGCTGTTAGGGAATCCAAACTGTAGCAGGTTGGATAAACACACTTGCATGGGTCTAGGTACAGTAGGAGTGAGGGGTGTTTGATTACATGACCACCTTCTAGTGTAGGGACAAGGAATATCTCCTGGGTGTCAGCAAACGAGTGACTGCAGAGTCTAGAATTGTTGTTAGCTCAGCTAAAACGCTCTACATATTGGGGCGCCCTGCTGTCTCACCTTGTTGAGCGTGCGCCACATGTACAAAAGCTCAGTCTTACCGCAGCAGCCTGGGGTTCGATTCTGACCCTTTCATGTCTTCAGCTGTCCTCTACAATAAAGGCCTTTTAGATACTGAAGTGCCATGCCTGGCTGTCGTTGCACATTGGAGTGTATGGCTATTAGATGAGCACAGCTATGAGAATCTGTATGATATCAGATATCAGGTGCAAGGAAATGAAAGTGGCTGAGGTCAGCATCAAAGCTCACAACTTGCTGTGATTTCCAAAACAAGGACCACTACTAGGATTTAGAGATGGTGAGGCTTGCTCTCTTGCTAACCTGTGTGGCTAATGGGTGAGGTGGCAGTTCATGACAGGGCTATACTGCTACACACCTCATTACATAGCCACCCTGCTATTACAGTTGTACTTTATTAATTAGTGTACCTGGTTGTTAAGCTCTGACTAATGCTCATGAGATGTTACAAAGAAGACAGTCTGTGATTCTGGCATGCCAAAATGCTACTGGTTACCATTTTAAATTCGGCATGAGGAATCTGAACCCTTACATCCTGACAATCAGAACATTTTTACAGACACTAACCTACTTTATTCCCAACTCTGTGATCAAGCGTTGAACAGAGTTGAAAAGGTTCATCCTGATATCCAGAGCATGAAAATGCCATTGTGCAGTAATGCAAAGAGGAGTAAGTCTATTGAGCCCCATTAGTGGTTACAGCCAATAATCATAAAACTGCAGTTACAACAGATAACTGTTGTTTCACAACATTAGAATACATTTGGCCATCACATAATGTCTGTCAATCATCTTATAAATACAGTTATCTCTTCAATCCTTTCTGTGGTGGTGAGGCGGTAAAGCTCATTCTCTGAATGCTCTCAACATGATGTCATAGTATTACTGTAAAATGCATTAAGTGTTGCACAGTTCTTTATTGTTTGTACAGTTCACAGTTCACTGCAGACATACATGCCATCGATTATGTACTGTATAGTTGAGTTACGCTGAGTCACACTTGCCAAGTCAAAGTGCACAACAGGGAGATGTTAAGGGGAAAAAATAGGCTGAAAAAGGGAAAATGTAAAACATAGCATATGTAGTGGAGCAGGACTGAAACTCACTTGGCTGATTCCATTGCCCCAGGGAGAGCTAACACTAAAATGCTCTTTGACCATGAAATGGCCCTGCCTGGTAATGGTGGTTAATGGCTGTATGGTGCTCTGGTGCAGAGGCTAGGCAGGAGGGAGACCTAACAGGGGCATCCTGCCTGCTCCAGTAGGCCACATCCAATGAAGGCAAAGGGGAAGGTTGGGATAGTAATGTTATCCTTGAAATTATAAATGCCAATGTGCTGTAGTCAGGAGACTCTATGTGTGATCAGTAAATTTAGAGCATCAATAAAAAGGAGGGATATTTGTTGGGTCAGAAAGTGAGAAACAACAAATAGTATTATTTTTTCCACAATTAAGTACTAATAAAGACATGGTGGAACCAAGCTGTATAACAGAAAAAATATGAATTGTTTAGAATATAAAAGTGTGAAATGCGACATATATACTTTGCAACCTGACGCACTGGTACAGAATAACATTCATGGTTTGCTAAATGAGCCTTCCCTTGTCCAAGACATTAACATGTAAACGCTCACAACACTGCCATTACCAATAGCAGATTCACAATCATAATTGGTCATTTTCTAGGTTGATTTGACTCATTTAAATACACTAAGCCAAGTAAACAGTACCAACATAATGTAACCATGATTAATATCTACAGATAAGCTGAAGAAATGTAAGTAATCATTTTTATAACTTAATTTAAGTTCATGTAAAAACAAAGGTTCTACATACACATTATTTATAGTTACATATTTGCAAGAATTAAAAGAAAAACTACATTATTATGGATAGCTAACACTGACCCCAAACCTCTGTGCACACTATCAAATTAAGTTTGATTCAGTTGACCTTTTCAGATTAGAGTATATATTTTACCCTTTGTCCTTTGACTCTTTGACTACTGAACTACAGATGATGCAACAATTACTTGTGTCCAGCTATGCTATGACTTGAAGTGCCTTTGACTGCTGACATATTGCCCTCATCACTGCACCAATGTGTCCTCCAGCTGAAATTCTGAAAGAGCAAAACCCAGGAGCAAGATGTGGGTATCAAGACCTCAACAAAGCAATGGCATATCATGGGCCTACCACAGGCAGATGGGGTTACTATATGAAAGCCATCTGGCAATATAGCTTGTGACAGTACAGATGTAATGCATGTATTTTAGCCTAAAAGTGTCTCTCTCTAAAGGTTATTATTAAGAGACAAGACATTATACCACTAGACCTCGCAAGTAGCCTTGCCTTTGATAGATGGATGTTTGTTTTTTTGTTCGTGGGACTTACATGTTTTTAATTATTTTCAAAGCAAATGATTTAGATTTGAAGAAAAAGAAAATACAAGAAAACCACATGGATTGGTAAAAGGCTTAAATATAAACTGCAGTGCAGTACCTTCCTTTGAAACATCTAACAATTTGACTTACTGTGGTATAAATGTTTAGCAATGATATGGATAACTGGGCAACAAAAAAAAACTGCAATATCATTTCCTTTTTTTGTTGATATGGTGAACTAATTAGCAAACAGTTGTCAATACATCCAGCAGATACAGAGCAACATTAGCTTTCATTGGAGTCATGTTTCTGGTCAATGTCCACTCTACTGCGGGCAACATTTAGCAATTAGCTGCTAAATGCTCACCAATATGTTCACGATTTGGTCACTAAGCTAACTTGGTCTGTCTGCTATTTGGTGTTGGTCAGGTACATTGAGCTAATTTGCTTTTCTGAAAGACACTAGAGCATCATAGAGCACACTGTGAGTTCAGCTCTACAACGGCCCCTTCCAAGTGCAAGTCATCCATTGATTATGTAAAAATATTGATAATAGCTGTGTTGAAGAACCAATAAAATACTGCATCTATGCCTGACGAAATGAAAAAGTGTCATTTTTGTCTATGGTTTAAACATATTTGTATGCTTAAGTATTATTTGTTGACATTTTACATTTAAACAGCTAAGCAGTCCTATAATTGCATAACCAGAATATTACAATTGTATGTGGCCAAATAATATTTATTTCAATAACACCACTGTAGTATGTAAAAAGTGTCTTAAAAAGTGTCCTTGAAACAAGGATGCTGGATTGGTTGGATCAATGTTAATGTCTTTTAGGTTTTTAACTGGCATTCAGTGTTTTGTCTTTACAAAATGAAGAAAAAAGCATTACAATACTCTGAAAATGGTAATTTCATTAACCTACACTTTTGGAGGCTAATGATTATTATTGAGTTACCAAACATGTAGAAGGACATATTGTATGTTATAAACAGACACATTTTAAATAGCAACACGAGTGCACAGACATATGTCCTAAATTAAGACGCATTAAGCCTGTAGAGCAAATCCAGTCTTAATCAGATTTGACGATGAGTCGTGAAAAGGAACTGAGTCATCAGCTTTGGTGCAGACAGTGAAGGAACACGGAGACAACTGAGGGTTAAGCTGCAAACCTCTTCTGACAAACCTTGTCTGAGAAAGCTTTAGTGGACAAAATGACAAGTGAAATATGGGGTCAACTATCAGTCATTCATCAATGAACCCATCCTGTCATCATTTGAATTCTGAGCACTAGGCAATATTAACCTTCATAACCCCGAGTCGCATAGGACAGCTTGGCGATGCCTAAGACTGACAGGCACAGTATCAAAGTAACTGTTGGGTGTCACTGTTATAAACGCTTTCAGTCACATAAAGCCATGGACAAAATGGTACTAGCATGATGATAGGCACTTGAAGAGCTCTTCATAAAAGTCTTACCCTAACTGCTTTACGCTGAGGCTTTGGCAACTCTATGTGGACTCTTCCGACATAAAATTTAAGTGCTATTCTTTGTGAGGATTTTTTAAAACAATTACTAACTTTTGTCTCATTCAGTGCTTGTCCTTTATGCTCTAATAGATAGTTCTGCCAAGTAAAGCTGCCAAGGCTCAAGGCTATTTAATCTTATCGTCGTGATCTATGTGAGTGGACAGAGCAATGTGGCCTCAATGTATAGAGGGTACTTGTGTGACCTCTGCTGACCTAAAAGTTCACTGGTCTTAAGTTAGTCTGAGATAAAGTTACATCCAGTGGGAGCTGGGTGATATCCACTTACTGCCGTCGCCTTGTGGGAAATGTGGTTGACACAAGGAACCGTGACTTCTAACACCATACAATATTAACAATGATACATGATCAGCAGGTTCCAAATGTAAACGATAGCTTTTATCACCTTCACTATCTCTGTAAAATAATAACTGTAGATAAGTCTCGCCACGCTGAAGTTTAAAATGGCTGCTCTCCTTTCCTGCATTTAGCTGGATTATATTCTCTGTTGGTAACTTACTCCCTTTGGAGAGAGAAATTAACCCATTTCCAAATCAAAGCATTATGAATTAAGCCATTTCCCCTGCCCTACCGTTCTGGTGAAAATAGAGAGTGGATGGAGTCTGTAGAAGTAGCCTGCAGTGATATGCAGGCCACTCAGGGCTCCTTTCTTACAGGAGCAACACTCTAACAGAGAGAATCAGCAGCTTTCTACTGAAGCGAAGAATGAGATCACTGGGCTTTTTGTGCAAGGTCAACTTCGAGGCAAGACACACCGTGTTTAAAATTCAGTCCTATCCTCACCGAGCACTTGAAACACACTGTGCCAGTCGGGAAACCTACTTGCCATTATGCAAAGACGCGGCGGGCTTAAAGTAAATACGTAATCTTAATGAATGCTGAGATCTGTGGAGGTGGGAGTGGGGGGAGCCCAAGTCAAGTAGAGAAGGGTCAGAAACACAGGGTGAATAATCCTGTGTGTCAACAAGACACAACTGGCTCTCTCTGTCCCAATATGTAGCCATGTTAACAGTTAACAGAATTCAAAAGTTTTCTGACATCTGACATTGTTGTTCTATCGCAAAATATGCTAGAGACTCCAAAAAGCATCTCACTTTTTTATGTAACAAAGCTATGTTTATGCTTATGCAGCTTATGCTGTTGAATACCTGGTCTTATGTAAGGTTGGAGGTACAAAACTAATTCTAATTACTGATGGAGATAAGAGAGGTTTATGATTAATCAATGGATACTAATGACTAGTAATAAGAGAATGCAATTATGTTTGTACTGTGCTTCTAACAATACAGTATTTAATTTATAATTTTAGACTATTAAACATTAAAACAATTGAACATTATGTTCATTTCTGCTATTAAAGAGCCTGTTTACATTTGCTTATTTGTCTTATACATTGTGACCTATGTCATTGGCCCCCACTTGTCTCAGATGCATACATTTAAAACAAAAGGACAGCCATTAGATGACATGTCACACAATATAGGAGTCTTGTCCTGGCTGTGTGCCTGCTGGCTGTGTCCTTTGCTTTGCCCACTTTTCTCTGCGAGACTGCCAGGACATTGAGCCTGACACATCAGAACTGCTGCTCTCTTGGTGCCCTCTTTCATTCGCACCATCACAGAGTCAAAGCCTGCTGAGACGAAGCTGTCCAGAGACTGAGCCCTGCTGGGTTTGACTGGGCCAAGATCCGATCAAGCCTCGAGGAGAGGGTCATCCTCTTCCCTGACTTCTACTTGCTATGATCTCTGAACCGATTCTAAAAGGCCTCTGACTTGATTTGAGCAGACAGTCCCCCTTGAAAGCAGCCTTTGGTTTGGCTTCTGTAGCCTGGAACGGGAAGAGCAGGGTCAGACTACACACAGCCAGGAGAAAGCTCAAGCAAAGGCAGTGTGAGGGGGGGAACAGAGCTGATAGCCATGCTCCAGGTGCAGATGGCACACTGTTTTATGTGTGGCCTCGATGGATTATGTCAGCCAAGCTACTGGAGGCATATAATATGGGAAGATCACACAAAAACATTGTCAACCAAAATTCAAAGATTCATTAACAAAGGTCATCTCCATGACAGCAAATGCCTAATACAGTAGATGGCCAAGACTCTTGAAGTCACCATGAGGATACAAACAGGCTGGATAAAGGAGCCATGAAGTGAGGATAGGAATTGCAATTTTACAATCTCACAAAAGGTTTGTACAGTAAATTGTATTGCATCCATACATGATTCTGTTGACAGTGTCTCATTTATATAAGATTTAAGGAAGTCGTTTTAAGTAACAATTTTCGAATGAAATGCTTTACTCAAAGCCCTAACATCACAACACAATTTAGGATTTATGATGATGGAATATGCCACTGTTTGTTGAAATAGGGTTATTCACCGTCCCCTCTATATTTATATAGGTGGGCAAACGCATTTTTGTCTCATTGCATGCATTGTCTTAGTCCGGCAGTGCCGCTAGCTTAGCTTAGCGTAGTGAATGGAATTCTATGTTGCCGGTTAGCATGTCATGAGTAAACGTGACCCAACAACAACAAAAACGAATTACTTCTTGTGGCCTGCGTATTCATAACGAGTACAGATAGCAATGCAGATTAAGACTAGACGATTTCCTAGGCAGATATTGACTTGGGACTATATTGGATGGAAGTAGGCTACAGCCGAAGCACTGCTACTCGGGCGCAGAGAGCAGCAACTCTGTGTGAGTAGATATTGATGTTTACAATAATTATTTACTCTGTGGACAGCTGTTTATTGGGTCCATTCGGCGTTTTTCCCAGCTGACTTTATCACGGAAAAAAAGAAAGTCGAGGAGGGCAGGATGGATCAACGCTGATAAATCCTTGGTAGCTGTGACACAACTGCAGGCACGCTCATTTCAGTCGGCATATGTTGGCATATTCCCCCACACTCACACCACCAGATCGTGTTGGCTCTCATCCTCACGTCCTTGGGCTGTTGAGCAATCGCAACCTCCTCCTCCTGTTGTTCTATTTCCAAAGCACGCAGCTCCTCTTCTGAAAACTCTGGTTCGTAGAGGTATGCTTGTGGATCTTGACTGTCTGAGAATCCTCATCCTCTCACAAAATCCGCCATGTTCATCGCCATTCACTGTCTACTGTAGGAAAAATAGCCAGCTAATATCCACGCTGGTATGTTGACGGAAGTTGAGGGTTTTCAGGTGCTGCGTGATATCTCTGTGCCCAAGTAGCAGTGCTTCGGCTCTAGCCTACTTCTACCCAATATAGTCCCAAGTCAATATCTGCTTAGGAAATTGTCTAGTCTTAATCTGCATTGCTATTTGTACTCGTGAATATGCAGGCCACAGGAAGTAGTTAGGTTTTTGTTGTTGTTGGGTCACTTTTACTAAGCTAGCTAAGCTAAACTAGCGTACACTGAGAAAAAAATGTGTTTGCCCACCTATATAAATATAGAGGAGACAGTGAATAACCCTATTTCAACAAACAGTGGCGTATTCCTTTAAACAAAAGGAATGAAAGAAAGCACTATGGATAAAATGGCACTTACTCTATGATTCTGACTGAACTGAGTCAGAATAGTTTATTCAAGGGTCCAATTATTAGCCAAGTAATAGTCTTACTTCTGCACATTGTGATGATATGATGAAGGCAGACACTGCCCCTAAGGAGCCGGGGCTGCAGCAACCCTGAAAACCATTAATGGTCAGAGGTCAGAAAAGGGGAACCAAAGATCCAAGTCTCATCCTATTGTGTGACATGTTTCCTTCGCCTGCTCGCCCCAAAGGCTTAGTGTCAGTGTTAACACTTCAAACACTCAATATCTTCTCAAAACACAAAGGACACAACTGCTTGCCATCCACATCATTTCTTCCAGGAACAGAGATATGGATCCTTCCCAAAGGTCACTGCCAGCTGAAGTTTCAATGATTAAGCAAAGCTTTGTTGTTTGACTTTTTTCCTGTAGCAAAATCTACTTTTAGGTGCAAATTGAGTTTGTTCAATATTATAAAAAATAAAATTGAAACCCATTTTATATGTCAACTTTAAATTCTAATGGGTGGTCATTTTTGTTGGATAAAACGATATAGATAAAATGTTTATAATTTAAAGGCGTATAATCCAAATCATATGTCAATAAGGAAAAAATATATACAGTCAGATAAATTGCCTTTTTTTAAACCATAATGCATATCTGTAAGTAGTATTATTGTTGCTTGCCAAATAGAATAATAATACAACAATGAATAAAATAGTGATAATATATAAATATGCAATGGCAATTTGAGTGGGTGACTACAACACACCGACATATGATCCTTACTACAAGTTAATTTTTTCTAGTACAAGCTTTCTTAGGAACTTTCCTTGTCCTGCCACTCTTGAACTCATGAATACTGTGTCTTCAAGCTATGCTGCCACTGAAGCTACTTCAACAGCATGCTCCCAAATCAGTCAAAAGACAGCATTGTTACCAGACAACTGAGTCCATCTTCTACTCTGTTACACATTTATGGAATATTGCACCAGAACACAGACACTGTCGTTGGCTAATCTCACAAGACCGGGATCCAATTTCAAGCAGGCATGGGTGATTCAAGAATCAATCTGGTTAGCTTCCTGTTTTTAGCCTGCTGCTGTTATACTCTGGGTGTAACTCAAAGGGATCTCCAGTTTCCCTGGAATGTGTTCCTGCTGCTGAGGTGGTGATAAAACACCTTATTGTATGGGTCGCTGATTACTCACTGTACCCTGATGTGTGTGTGCTGATACCAATTTTAGCCAGCAACTAGAGGACTCTCCACAGTATCCTCCAATTTTTCATTTCTTTCACATTTCCCAGAACAACCACAGACACACACACACACAAAATAAAGAAAAATCTGTGGCAGATAAATATATAATTGTTTGTTCAAGTGTGTTTTGCACAGTATGAGACCTTCCGATTGGTGCACCAAGTAGAATGCACTGCGGGCAGTCTCTTGAGGGAAGGTCTCATTTTCTACCTCCTGCCGTGAAATATTCAGTCCGGCCTGGAATAATATGGGACTTGTTTCAAGGCTTAGCACTTTTCAAATATGCTGGCAATAATGGACAGGGCATCAAATGAAGCACAGCCTCTCCAAGCAAGGGGAGCAGAGGTTTTGAATCCACAGCCAGTTGAAGTGCTGTCTACATAGTGTGATTAGTTATTGGTGGGATAAGCCTGTGAATTCCTGCCAACATTGATTCAGTAATACTGTACATGGTCCATTTGGTTTGGGAATATATATTACAGATTCATATCTCAATATTATTTTTAAATACCTAAGTTCGATACTGTAGAGTGCCAAATTATATTTCCATATTTCTCTAGCTGCTTTATGCATATCATCAGGGAATATGAATTTTATTCAGTCTTAAAAAGAAGAGAGAGGACAATCAAGGGTGCACCATAAATGCACAGAGATGGAGTGCAGAAGAATGTTATAGAAGGGGCTTTGGTGAAAGGATTCAAGGATTTAACAATCCCACATCCTCTCAGACTGTCCTTCATCTCTAATAATCAAGCTTGGCCACAGAATATCCCTCCGGATGGGAAAAAAAAACATGTTGCCTGTCCGCCTCTCACTCATCTTTAGACTGCCAGTCTTGGGTCTTCCTCTTGAAGTCTTCTGTCACATTTATGGCTTCAAACACTAAGCACAGCCTTTTTTAACTGACTGCCATGTCTTTAAAGCTAGATATCTTTTTTGTACTACATTAGCATGAGATGAAGGGCAGTGTGTCTGATGCAAAGGCAGCCCTGAGAAGGCTGGACCACAGGCACTATGAACTTGGTTGTTGCTGTACACCAAAGGCCACCGAAACAAGCTAACCGGTTTCAGCTCAGGTGCAGTATAATGTGTAAGTCCATAGTATTCCTGCATATTAATTCATTGGCGCTCCTAGTGCAACTTAAGATAAAAAATAGTGCTTGAATTTGATGTATACATGGTTTACAGACTAAAGTCAAAGTTAGATTTAAATGTATACACCTACAGTGTGTTGGTGTGGGAAGGTATGACATCTCAGCATACATGCTCAATTATTTGTAATCTGATTAATCTCACAAAGGTAATACACTCTAATAAAACTAAAAATCTAATAAAACTATTGCCATCAGCATTACATAGTAGTAGATTACAACCGTTTTTAACATTAGGCAGCCACCTTCAGAGGTCAAAGATATCATGTAGGATATAATACTGATATATCATATTGATATCAATCAAAATACTAGATATACTCTAAAAAAGTTTAGGGTTTGACAACTTAAAAAAGAGTTTGTGTGTTACTTGCATGGCCGGAAGGCTGCCGTGAATGAAAGCTACAGAAGAACAAGAAGCTCCTGAAAGCGGAGCGTCCACTGAGCGGCGCCGCAGCCCGCAACTTCCACCAGCACAGCCAGCCGGCGTTTCCTCCCTGCAAACACGCTGCAGGCCAATCCGCTCCCTCACTCCGTGTTGGGTTACAATGACAAGGGCCCTGTCTGAACCACGGCTTTTAGAAAGATAATATTACAGGTAGGTGCAAGCCACGGACCGTGTCACTATCGATAGACAAATTAAGCATTGAAAAACAAGACCCTGACCCAGAAATTCTCGCTTTAATCGGGTCACCGTGCTCGTTTTCAGCGCTGAGTGGTAATGGCACCTCTCGCTGTCCTTAGCATTTGAAGTCCCCTTACCGCAACCTGTAGCTTTTGGGGCAGTGAAAATTGTCCAGCTGGACGCCTTGTACTTTTCCCCTATTGGTGCCTTTGTATGTTTTGAGCCATGTACACCTGCCTGCTGATAGCTTT
The DNA here is from genome assembly GCA_023631565.1 of Gymnocephalus cernua. Taxonomy (NCBI): domain Eukaryota; kingdom Metazoa; phylum Chordata; class Actinopteri; order Perciformes; family Percidae; genus Gymnocephalus; species Gymnocephalus cernua. The sequence continues at coordinate 27,534,523 of CM042431.1, read as the reverse complement.
CCACGTTTTTCAAGCTAGTTGAAGGTCAGTTCTCCCCTCTAATGAGCTGCTGTGAGGATTTGTATCAGCAGAGCTAAAACCAAGGATGTAGGAAAATGTGTATAGCGTAGTCTTACTTCACCTGTAACTCAAATGTAAGTTAAATGAAAGTGTAGGATCCATTAAAAAAAACAAGAATGGAATAACTGTCTATCAAGTTCAATCACTTTCTTTTGTTTATCAGTGGGTGTTTTTATCAGCATCACTGATGATGGTGGTCACAGCTTACCTTTTTAAACACTTAAGTGCAAATTGACCACATCATTCTAACAATCTTGCTAACTCTACACTATGCTGGGCACAAAGACTACTGATTCAAGTCAAGTGAAAAGCTTCAGTCAAAGAAGGGTACATCTCTTTTCTTTATGTTGCACATGGGGAAACTGCCTGAAAAGTCCAAGTAGGCTTGTCGGATCGGATGTCGAGAGAAATTCTGAGATGCAGGCTGAAATTTCTCTAAAATAGGCCAAACGGAGAGTCTTTTGCTTTTCCACTGAGAAAGCCCAATGCAAAGTGGGCCTACAGCCAACTGGGATGGATTCTGGGTGGAACCTAAACAGATGGGAAATGGTATAAAGGTGAATACAAGGTCAATCTGAGCTTCAGTGATAAAGCTGTGGGCACTGCTCTTAGCAGTGTTTTAAAAAGTTGACTTAAGAAAACAGATTGTGTGGTCAGAATAAACTCTTAAGACCATATTGGGCCCTTTTTTCCCCCCGACTTCTTTTGTCTAGATTGCCACAGGCGGAAGCAGCAGACACCAAATGGTCAAAACATTGTTATCACTATGTTTGTCTGGAAATCAGCAGTATGGGGGTGTTGATTTCCAGCGGGTGGGTTTTCCTTTGTCCCTTTTTGTTTTTTACTCTAACCCAGATTTTCATGTTTAACAGGCCCACAGCTGATCCATCTCCCGGTACACAATTGAGACGGAGGAGGTTAAAGCACTCTGAACACATGGGACCATATTGCAGGTAATTAATATGTCAGCTCAATGATGAACTTCGTCAATACATCTATCACCACACTTACTTGTAACTGGAGTAGCTCGTGGGATGCTGCAGAAAGCGCAGACTGAGAGTACATTTGTCCATTAGTAAACACTTCATAGTGTGTGTTGTGATTGGGGAAGTAGCGGGGCTCCTCTCTGTCCAGTTGCAGTCATTTTTGCCCGTCACCTCCTCATCGTTGTAAAAACACTTGCTGTGGTTTGGTAGATTAACAGAGAGCCCCCTAATGGAGTAATTACACCGAGCCAAACATCTATTTTTCACCTGTGCTCTGCCATTATTCTCTGTCCCCTATCCACTCCATTGGAAGTCACTTACTCTCCTTACAATGAGTTATCATTGACTGCCATTTAGACGTTCTGGAGCAATTTGTCTTACTGAGGCCACGCGCTGGCCTCATTGCAAAGAACAATCATTCTCCCTCCAATATATAAAACATTCATGGGGAAAAGGAAGAGAAAATGCTCCACAAACAGATAGTAGAGAGTGGCTAATAGATACTATAAAGGTGACAGACAAGGAAAATAATGTAGGAGATTACTGGAGCAGGAACAAGTCTGCACAACCAGTACAAAAGCTTCAGGGACTGTACTGCTAGAAAAAAAATCCCTCACAAGACAAATGGGTTAAATGGGTAGTATGGCAGCTATTGGTGGGGGTAATTGTTGTTGTTGCAAACAAACTATAACTCTCAATTTAAATTTAAAATCTTTTTTTTCCTATATTTGTCTTTCATTTATTGTCATATTTAATAAATGTTTAGCCATTCTAGTGTAATATATAGATCCAATTTGTTTTCTCTTTTTGGTTGGTTCTTCTTTCACTGTATACTTGTTATTGATTGACTTTAAATCCTTGATTTTCCACCCCTGTTTTTTTTTTTTTTCAAGCTTTAGATCATGTGTTCCTATGTAGTATGTAAAGAAGAAACCTTTCTATCTCCTGGCCTGTAGGTCACTGTCATTTTACCCAGTCACAGTCTGAATTTGCACCAAACTAATGGTGATTACATTGAAGTTTGAAGGCATAGAATCTATGTGCAAGGCTGGATTTCCCATTTTGTGAGTGCAGATACACAGTTAGACTTTTTTACCATTTACTACCTTCATTTAGCATAGTTTTGTCTTTGTCTGATATTGGATTCAACTATGGATTCAACTATGAATCCATTTAATACAGCTCTTCTGAAGGCAAGCATTCATTTGAGACAGTGGCTTGACTGCTGTGCACAGTCCAGCACAGGTCCCATTCAGTCTCCCTAGACAGGGTTAATCACGTTCGTAACTGAGTGTTTTGTTAGATTAGTCTCTCTCACTGCTTAACACAATGACAAACAACCATTATTCTTTTTCTTGCACTGATAATCAGGACAACTTAAACATTTCTTACTGGCACAAGTGAAACCATTAATCCTCAGTGATACTGCTGATAAGTGGTGACTTTGGAGTAATGGCCCTATCACCTTTTTAAAAAGAGAGCGAAAATTTGAACAATTAAAACAAGGTGCCCATTATATTTTGTGCATCCCATCCGTTTGTTTCATCAGGAGGGATCCGTCATTGCTAATAGAAGAATTAGTATATTAGAATTAGTTTTTGTTGATCATGGATGTTAAGGAAGATGTCTTCCATACGTAAAAATAGTCAATTTAAATACTTAACTGGCAAACTTGCGTATGTTATATTTCAGTGTCATGCATATTAATATTGAATAAAAGTGAATAATTTCTCTCTGATTAGTCAAATAGTTGATATGAAATTAATCTGTAACTATTTTGATAATAGATTCACCTTTTAAATCCATTTTTAAGCAAAAATGGCAAAGATTTGATGATTTCACCTTGTCAAATATGCTAAATTGCTGCTTTTGCTTGTCTTTACTTCTTGTCTTTATCTCTTTGGGTTTTGGACTTCTGGTCGGACCAAACAAGACATTTTATGACACCATCTTGGGTTCTAGGAAGTTGTGATCGACAATTTTCACTGTATTTTCTGCTGTTTATAGACCAATCGATTTACGTTATTGAAAATAATCATTAATCACATCCCTTTTTGCCTTCCCTCCTATCAGGCCACAAACATTATTGTATCATATTGCATTTTGGCTCCATGAAACGTCTTTTGATAAGTTGTGTATTTCTCCAGCTGCAGATGCTTGATGGCTTCATAGTCATAGAGGCAGTAAACATGAACAGCTAGAGAAGGCGTTAAAGGTAAGTGTTCAAATGAACACAAACCACAGCTCTGAGACTTGATCTAATAGTGGTGTAGCATGAAGGTACGTATCAAATAGTAACATGTCTGAAACCACACTAATCTTGATAGAAATATAGGAAGGCATAGATTAATTTCTATCCACACTGTGATGGTATTATTTTTAACAAAAGAATGACACACTCTTGGAATTGCACCTATGCACATGACTCTGCTTTCCCAAACATCCAGTTGTGCTATACACTGCACTTTTCTGTCCTTTAGTTGTATTTGCACACAGTCCAACTTAACTTTGGTGTGTGTTGTTGTTGTTGTGATACACCAGTCGCACTGTATGACTCGCCCTGCACCCTTTGAATACCTTTTCTTAATGTGGGCTAGAAACATAATGATAACTGTTTTAAATATTAGCTAACCACCAGTGCCATGAGGAAATAGTCAACAACTTCACATAGTCTAATTGATATTCTCTCAATTTAATCATCTTCACCATCATATGTGTCTATTGATATTCTCTCCATTTAATCGTCTTCACCATCATGTGTGTCTATTTGTCATTATGGCTGTCTTCTGTACTAATCAGTTGTTGATAGCTTCCTAGAGGTGTTGCACTATAACTGACAGGATGATAATAAACATGGATAATTGAGTTTTTTGATTGATTATGATTTTAGATTATTTTCCCATTTTCATTGAACAACTTCAGCTATCTTGACATTAAGGAAAAAGATTTATTAATCACACTTTACATTTGGTCAGGTTATATTGTATTGTTAACCTTATTGTCAATTTGGTAATAGCTTTGAACACCGTTGGATTCTCTCTGACTTAATGGATTTATTATTGAAATACGACAAACATGTCTTCTTAATTGCTCAAGACTGCTCAAGATGGGAGAATCTATTTAAGTTTGAATCATTTTTTTTCTTTGTTTCATCAAGCATACTGACTAAAACAGGACACTCGAGTCAAAGTAGAACTAATTAGCCAATTGAATTTATTCCCAGTGATAATGCATAACATCCTTTAAAACAGATGAATAAAAACACCTCATTTAGTCTGAAATTAAATTAAATTATTAGTTTAAAATTGAATTTGAAATGGGTTTATCCAAACATTTAGCTGAAATATATTGGAAATTCAAACATCTAGATAAGTATAGGTTACACTCACATACTTTTGTATTTCTTGTTTTAGAAGAGGCTTTTCTGCTCATACAGTACAACTTAATATAGAAATGTCAACATATATTTTGGATAGGAATGTTGAGGCTAGTTTTGGCACCCATCAGCGCTAAGGGCCATCTGGCTCAATCAGTAGAATCAGTTTTGAAAAAACTGTCTGTAATTGTCCAGGATGTTGGTTATTGGTTGGGACCCTGATTATTATAATAGTGTTTTCATTAGGGCTGTCAAAATAATGCGTTAATTTCTATTAATTAATCTGAGAAAAGAAAACGCGTTAAAAAAATAACGCAGATTAATCCATTCCATATTGACCTTTCACCTGGAACCGTTCTAGCCACCATTCAACTGTAAAATGGAGGGAGACGAGAGAAACATCGCTGCACGTGACGCTAGTTTCTTTAACTGTCTATGGTTAACACTACCAAAGCCTGTCTAAGGAAAGCCGTTCCACTCCCCATTCAGCCCCATTGTACCTACTTTGGTTGCAGTTCCACCAGAGTTCCACTGGGGGTGATCACAGGCGAGTGCAAAATGAATGGGACCTAAATTTGTCTCTTTCGCCTGATTGTCGTTGAGAAATCTCAGATTTGATTGTAGTTTTTGCAAGTTCAACATGGATTATAGGTCAAAAGTTGAATGAACGAGTACTTATGCCCTTTCGATTTCTTACAGGTTGAGTCGTTGCCCATAACACGCTAGCATTCTGCTAATGAATGCTGATTGGTAAGTGAAGGACTGATTACGATCGGAGATCCCGCTTGACGGCATCTGAAGCCGAATGTCAGAGTGAATATTTCGGCGTGGTCGTTAAAACATTAGCAAACATCTTTCTAGCATGTGTATTGACAGGGAGAGCCTAACCTGTTAGCTGTGTTGTCGATGCCTCGAGAGAAAAAAGGAAGCGACTCAGAGCTTGCCGTAAAGCAGTATCTCTGGCCGTATATGTGTATGACGTCATTGACATTTTAAAAGGCTTTTTAGAACAAAAAAGCGACTTTAAAAAAATCTAACACCCAGCAGTATATATTTTGTTTGGCTCCCCTTTCGAATGCAACATTCAAATTACTAGACAAAAAATGATATCCTGAGAAAAGTGGATTTTTAGGGGTATAGCTCAATAGAGTCACATTCATTCTGCACTGGCCTGTGAGCGCCATCTAGTGGAACTCAGAACCCGGAAGTAACGAGGGAGTGGAACTTCTTCCTATATTAGAAATTCTTTGACACTACACTCAACAGCAGGTAACGTTAGCCTACCGCTAGCTAGCAGCTGGATTAAACACGGTTAAAATGCTGACAGCTAACGCTAAATGGTGTAAAGTTTGACTGTGTTTCTGCCGTTGTCGGAAAAACAGACGGAGATGGTGCATTCAATGAAACTGGTAATCTACAGTCTCGCGGTGCATTCATAGTTATTGTAAAATACCCTTTTGAATTTATTTACTCAGCATATTAGGTCATATTGTTGATTGTTATGGTCATTATTTGAACATGAACATAATAATAAAGAGTTTTTTAACTTTAATGTCACTAATGCTGATTATTCATTGATTCATTTGAATTGAAATATTTAAAATACTTTCACAGCAAAAATGATGTATGCGATTAATTTAATTTAGATTAATTAATCACAGAATCTGTAATTACTTTGATAACATTTTTTAATCGATTGACAGCTCTACTTTTCATACTTCTTATCTTCCTGCTATACTATTTTAATTTGTTATCCCCATCCTACATGGCAAACTCACCATTCTTTGGCAGCAACACAGTCCCAGGCACTTGATACTTAGTATTTCTATGGCCGTAGCTCTGTTTTGATCAAAGGGGTTCAGGGGCCTAAGTTTCAAATCCTCCAAAGCCCATTTTGGCTACTCTTTGTTTAGCCCATTGGCATTCTGACCCCATGCTTCTCAAACTTTGAACTCAAAGCTTGGAAAAGCCGTATCGCTTCTTTAAACACATTATCAGTGGGCTAGGTTTTAAGAATATCACTAATCACCTTAAGGTTTTAGTGTAGTGTGGCAGTATCGTTAAAGCCTCGCGGCCCTTTTACTGGCATGGGCACTGTACGAAATCTTCTGTGTTTTGTACATTTATGCATTTCATGTTAGAACAGTTTAAATCTACACTGCTGCAGTAATTCACTGTAAAAGTGAAACTCTTTAAATTTACATCATTTTGGAGTTGCAGTACCAGGGTGGGTGCAGTTGGTGTGGAAAATATGGCACTTGAAAGTGTGATGTTTTTAATATCAGTTGGGGTGTGGCATGACTGCTTGTAGCATCCTCCATGCCCAACCTCCATCTTAATAAACGATGCCCAGTATTTATTTACTGTCAGTTCACTTATTTAGCTGACTTTCATGTGTCATGTTGAAACTTTCTCCCGCACATCAGACAACTTGACTTCAAGTTTAATTTAACCTGTTAATGCTGCAGTTTAATAAATAATTTATGTAGTACTGTCTAGATATTGGCATGGACTACATGCATTTTGAAAGGGTGATACAGCTCATGCATATTATACAACTATTATACAAAGTGGAAATATAAAGGGATCAGATTTCTGGAGTGTTGCACAATCAATGCTTACAGTCAAGCTGAATTTTTGAATTGAATTTTTATTTTTGCAGAGTCACTTTCCAAATTTGTAGTTTTCTCTTAGTCTGAATGAAAGCAGAAGATGTTTTAGTCTCAGTACTAGTAATGTTGGCTTTTTTTTTTGAGCAACAACCCATAGCAGTGGTATTAAATATGAAAAAGACACACTACCACAAATTGTTCATAGAAATAGAAAGTTTGAAATGATTTGTAAGCGCAGTGTGAATTTTGACAATGTTTTATTTCATTATTTAAATGGTCATGTGTTGTAATGTCCTATTGGTGAGCATGCTCTTTGTCTAAACTAAATAGTTGTAAATTGCATTGCGAATGTTTGTTTAGTTGTTAAAAAGACGGACCAATCAGGTATGTTTCTTAACACAGTGAGCACTGCCTGCATGAACAACTGACCATACTGTATGTCAGGTGCATCCGCGTCCTATTGAACACTATACACTACCTAACACTAACATCTTATATACGATGGTACTGACGAATACATTATTCAAACATATAGTGTTCTAAACTGGTTTAAATAAAAATGTCTTGTGAGCACGTAGGCCTATCTCTCTTGAGCATGTGTGTGTGCGAATGTAATTGGATGCAAGTCTATTTGTGCCCCTTAGCTCTTCTCACTCCTCAGCCCCCATGCTTAAGAGTTGGCACCTTGAATCACATTGTCTTCATCTGGAAATATGTCAGCTGCATTTCTACCACTCTAAAGGCTGATGAAGATAAAGGAGAAGAAGGTAAAACACACCCTGTTGTGTGAATCCCAGAGAAGGCCTTGAACCCTGCCATTCATCCCTTTCACTTCATCAGCTGAGTCTAATTGCCAGAGAGGACAGGATACCCAGGGCCCAATTGTTCCTTATCCTCTTTGGAGCCTCTGAGGCATGAAAAGCGAAAGTCCTGCTTTTGATCTTTTTTTTTTTTTGTTAGTTTTTTTTTCTTCTTTTTTCCTGTCATCCCCTACTATCCTTTCCCTCAGAGTGAGACACTCCTTTCACACTGTGCCCCCTCCTTCAACCACGCAAAATAATTATCAAGCTCTGCTTCATCAAATAATGGTAGATATTGGAGGTCATGATGGGGAGGACCAGAGGTCTGCAGGGGTGGCCCTAGGACGTGGTGGAGCTCCCAACTCATCTTAGAGGCATGCTCCTTAGCTGTGGCTACCTTTTATATACCTTGACCCCGGTTTTCGTTTGTCTGTCCTAATGAGACCCTCTCATGCAGCCAGTGCTATGGAAGTCTTTGCAATGGCAGGGTTAGGAGGCCAAAGTACAATGAGACAGGGCTGTGCTCAGACAAGGGCGCATCTGTGCTATCTTATTAAGCCTTGGAAAAGAGCTCATGCGTCTCAACGTCCCATAGGCGCTGAGAGCAGATCTATTGACACCTACTTGTCCTTTGCGGTCAACACCTTTTCTGTGAAGAAGCAGGCACACCCAAGTTCTTGTTAGAAGTAATTCTTGGCAGAGTATTTAGCAAGGCAAAGTGCTTAACTCGTTTTGGGTGGCCATTTGGCATAAGGATAAAGAATGTAATGATGAAAAATTCCTTGGAACTAGAGACATGACAAGGGATGTCAAAGATCAATTTGTCAAAACCAAACAGTCCACATAGTTAAAGAATGAAGGGCACCAAAGTCTCTCTTAATTTATTTTAAAGTTAATGGGTTGAAATGCATGTTTTAGGTTATTGTTATAATCATTTTTAGAAAGTGTTTGTTGCCCTTATTTATGGACTTGGCCATTATTCATACCCAGAAATATGCCAGAATTTGGAAGAGTAAAATGCAAGTTGAAACCCCTGCTGATTTAAAAGAAGAAATCGCTGTGTAAGAACCAAAGAGAGCCCACCTAACCGCCTATCTAACTTGACAAAAGGGACAGCAGGATATACTGTAAGTAGAGCAAAATGACAAACAAAAACACAAGTAGGCAAACATAAACCTTTAAGCAATCATGTTAAGCACGCCTAACATCTGAGCACTGTGCGAGAACAAAGCATGGCTCCTGTCAGTGCATCGATCCACTCCTAAAGGCACACACATCCATAGCTCTCTGATTGCTCCCTGCCTCTAACGCCTCTCTCCCCTGTGCCTCTAACTCTCTCTGCTCTGGCTCCTTTCTGAGAATGTGCTTATCGATCTGGCCTACTTCGTTGGAGTTAACTCACTGATAAAAACCTGACCAAGGGCTTCCAATGGCCTGAGAGAGTTTGGAGCGCTGGTAAGAAAGGCAAAGATGATAAGAGAGAAAGTGGTCGCTAAAATCGCAAAGCAACATTTTATCGTAATATTGAGTCAGTCAACTGTTAAGTTTATTAAATGTGCAGACATATAATGTGTTATTGTCTGACCATGGAATTAGTTGTTTTACTGTACTGTAGGCTACTTAGCAAGAAGATAAGATACTTAAATACTAACCCTTATCTGATTCGAATCACAGTATCCTACAGCTTTATAGTTCTTAAGCAGATTAATAACTGGCTGATTCGGAGAGTGGTGTAAGAACACCTTGACTGGTTAGAACCTTAAAATTATTGAATGATTGTTGGACTTTTACCTACATAAATGCACAATGTTTTAGGTTGTAGTTCAAACCATGCCCAACTTTGATGTACTATTTGGATGTGTTGATCATATATATGTATACAAACTATACTATAAAAAATTAGCCTTGATCATTCATTCATGCCTATTTCAGTTGAGTTAGTTTGACATGCACTGTATCAACTATGTATTACTTACTAGTACAGTGTTTGCAATATCAAACTAGTGTAATATTGTGAATAACCTGTCCATTGATTTGACTCAATGGGTTAAAATACCAGTTCCGTCTGAATTAGTGAGGATTTTCATTCATTTTATTCTGCTGTAAGCCATCTGTGATACGATTTGAATAGAAATAAGAACAAATAACAGCATTGTCTTTAATAAATAAAAAATGGTAACTGTTGTAATACTATTGTTGTGCAGTGTATTGTAGAACTCAAACAATCAATAGTTCCTTATGATTGTTTTCAAGAAAGCGTTCACAAAGATATGAAAAATCTGTGTTTCTTAAAAAAAAAGTGACTCATGTTTTGTGTGTCAGTGTGTAATTGTGTCTCCAGAGTGTGATTACATTGTATGTCAGTTTGTGTATATTTTTGCAAGTGTGTTGTGCTGTCATGTTTGTAACATTCCATGTGGGAGGGTCTGTTGATAAGTAAGCCATCTGTAGTGTTCTGCCGAACGACATGTTGTAAAGCGAGATTTGAGAGTGTGGAGAGACTTGACTTGACAAATCTTGGCACATAATGAGACAGAAGGGAGTAAAGGCAGAAGTCTGTCCAGAGATAAACAATTAGAATTGTCCCTGAGGTAAAGGCCAGGCAATGCAAGGACTCTCAGACTAACAAAATCAATATGGCTTCCAGTAAGAACACTCAGGGGGTAGAGTGATGAAGAGGTTATCATTTATTTCTCAGATTAGGACACATATACACAATGAGGTACAATAACGCTTTAAAAAAATCAATATGATCACTAACATGAAAGCTGCTTGTCAGTGATGTATACATTTCAAAGTATTCAATATGCAGCTATCTGTCAGACAAGATCGGTCTAATGAGACATGATAACACAGATCAACAGGGATGCTGAACTGAGCCAGTCAAGCCCGTTTTCTTCAGCAGCCAATTGTGATCTTAAAGGAGACAGCATTTGGGAATGAAACTTTCACACCCTCAGATGAAACCATAATGGAGCATGAGCCATAGATGGAGTGGGCAGTCCCTTTGCGTTGCATCCCCCCCTTAGGTCCTGCCCAGACTTGAAGGACTAATCTAACATCTCACCACTGTTCCCAGCAGGCCTCACAAGGGTAGCACTGCCAGGGCAAGGAGGGTTGGACTGTTGGGCGGCGTCCTGCGTTGTGCTTGCGCTTGCTATAGAGAAGACAACAAAAAGAGAGGGTGAGTGGTTTTGGGGGCGGGAGTGGGGGGGGGGGGGGGCTATCACAACTTGTGTGTAACTGCTGTTAGACAGGGAAGTCTCCTCAGAGACGCCGAGTCGCTGACCATAAAGGTGTGAGCCTGAGCTGTGGCCAGTCTCTCGCCTTATCTCCATGGAGACAGGGACGTGGCACCCCAGTGGGCTTGTCTCTGCTGTGGCCTGGAGCAGCACGAGCACTTGGGGATGTGGCCCGGCCATCACCTGGGCTCCAGGGGACCAGGAGTCACTGACCTTCAACAACCTGCCAGTCTGTCATCTCGGTTTGGGGAATAACGAGAAAAAAATCAGCTAGGAATTTGTGTAGAGACATTGTTTACTGGGCCATTGTATCTTTGGAGGGGGTTTGTTGTTCCAGTGGGAATAAAAATAGAGAAGCACATTCTTTTCACAACATTACTTCACTTGATATTCCAAACATTTCTTTTTCCTATATTACGCTTTCATGTCAAGACAATATGGGGAATTTTAGATTATACTGTACTTGGTTATTCTCTGATTGGTTAGTCAATTAGAAACATTTGGCTGAGGAAGGTAAAAGGGTAAAAGTAAATTAATATAATTAGATTGCAATGCTATCTGACTGATTCTTGTACTTAAGACTCATTCTTTCCTCAGCAATTGACAATACAATGACATCTCTGTTTGAACATGCCCTGACTCACCACTTTGGTCTGCAACATTTTTATTGGTAAAAAATGTGTTGAATTTAAAACTGTTGCACCTGTCAGACAGTTCAGACAATACAAAATGCTAAAACAATATTAGGGCAACACGGTACCATGTCAAATGTGCAAAATAAATTAGTGTTTCCTGGGCTGCAACTAGTGATTATTTTCTTGATCAATCTTTGATCTATAAAATGTCAAAACGGTGAAAAATGCCCATCACCATCTTCTAAAGCCCAATTTTACAAAATTAGGTTTCTTGTTTTGATCGACCAACAGTCCTGGTCATATTCCAATTAAAATGATGGAAAACAAATATGTTTGGCTTTTTTATACTTGACCATTTGCTTAAACTATTAATTATCAAAACAGTTGCTGGTAAATTTTCTGTCTATCAACTATTTTTCAGCTAGATTTCAGCTCTAGTGGACACCATCAGCTCACAATGCTGACCACATCAAGAAAATGCTCCTTTAAATATCAGTGTTGTATGTCTTTAAAATACACAAACAAATTGGGTTTAAATCAACATAATTTAGAATATGTGCATTGTTATGCATTGTATATCTGATTGTACTGTAAATCACAGGTTTTTAAGAAGAAAACATTGTTTGGCACATAAAATAAAACAAATCAGATAAGCTAAATACAGAAGTGTGCTGTTTCAGGGGTGTGGACACCACAGTAGTAAGAAAACCAACATGATTAGATACATAATCAGGAACATCAGAGTAATTCCCTTATAATGCCATAGACTATTGTTGGTATCACTGTGATAAATTATTGCCAAATGGGATCTAAAATCTTCTGCATTAGAGTGGAAAGCAGCGCCATCCAAACCATTCCCTGGAGACACTTGTGTTGCATTATCTGACAAACCAATACAGGAGGTTCTGTGGAAAAATCTGTGCTTTCTTCCTTTCAGCCAAAAAGAGAGGATTTTGAATGGAGTGGTGATTTTTTTTTTATGCAGAGCTGAGACGCGACACCTTCCAGACGGTGAGAGATGGCGAGCCCTAATAATACAGAGCTGTACAATGGTTCTGACAGGCGAGCAATAAAGCAATCAGGGTCCCAGGCATTCCAAATCTCTTTACCACCCACCCGCTAACAGACTGAGAGATGGGCGGCTGACCTGTGAGCTGTCAATCATGGGGGATACCTGCTGGAGTCTGATCAGGGAGAGATGAGGGCAGCAGTCCATCAGATCTGTTTTCACACTCCAGACACTAACATTGCAAGCATAACCACAGACATACAAAGCCCCACTGCCTCACTCTTAATTAGGAAATGTGGGTGCGTTGTTTGGGAGGGGGTCGGACTTGTTTGGTTTAAATGGGTATGGGAGTGTCTAAGATATTATAGTGGATAGTAAGTGGAATCCCAGTGAGACCGAGAATAACCTTTTCCCTTGATTTAGGAATCCGGCATTGATCTGTCACGCTGTTTTGTACAAGCAAGAGCTCTTTCAGCTTTGCTTCTCAGTGTGTGTATGTGCGATACGTGTGTGATGGCTTGAGAGAGTGGGGGTGGGGGGGTAAGGCTTGTTCATTAGCTGTCTGTAGCCCATTCCAGCAAATAGATCACCATAATACTGTGGTTAGTTAATGGCTTTCTGGTGTTTCCTCTAGAGTCTTCCTGTCTGAGGGCTGACTGCTAAAACTCCTCCACTGTTTTCTCCTCCTTTTTTCCAAGTGGGGAGTCTTGTGTTCTTCTGCCTAACTCAGACAATTGGCTACAGCCAGCGGCCAAGTCTGTGAGCAGTCTGGCCGCATGGACTCACATTAGAGAACTAAAAGCAACATCACAAAAAGCATGCTGATCTGACATTCTGTCTCACTGGTGACTGGAATCCTACTGGTTCTCCACAATTAAAATGCCCAGTCTGTGACAGGTTCTCTCAATAAGGAGATATATTTTTGTGTTGCCTCTGTCATATTTTAGACATATATTTATAAAATGTGACGTCGAATGTTTAGATAAATACACAATACATTAAGGTGAACATAAATGGAGACTGGGATATTTAGTAGGAAATTAAATGATTTGTCTTCCCTAAGATAGAAAATATCAAACAAATGCAATGAAAATGACTTAAAACAAATGCAATGAAAATGATTTAAGTGTACTAGACATTGTATGAACAGAGTGTGCATTTGCACCCCTGGTACGAATAGCCTAGGCCACACAGCTGAGCTATTCACACCCTGTGACGTAACAACAAAAACACGTTGCTCATGTGCACCGAAATCATGGCCGACATCCATCTTTCTTGACAGCAGAAACTGGCGTATTAAGAACGTTTTGGCTCTAAAGTTTATAACAATTGAATTTCTAGCGGAAAATGGATACTACAGTTGCGCTTTCTGTCTTCAGTGAAAGCATACAACTGTTAGTTTGTTAGTACCTATTTTTTGTATACAGTATGGTTATCTAGCAACCAAGGCTTAAAGACACCAAGTGGTCAACGGTTGTATTACATTCCACAATAACTGCTAGATGAGTGGTTAGAACAGTGAGCTATGGCCCATGAGTCTGGGATTTGATTCCCCAGTGAAGAGATCTTGTTTCTTTTATTTTGGATTGGATAATTTGCATGCCATTGCGCAAGTCAGGCCCCCCACCCCAGGTTGAGAACCATGCAAGTGTAGGCTATGTATCAACATCTCTCTGAAGTGTGCGAAATATTGGACACAGAGCAATATTCCAAAAAGGTGTAATACATGAGTAGTATGAATAACTGTGTGTAAATATACGGTAGCCTACACCAGGGTACGAATATTATCCACTTCTAATTTATACACTGATATGAAAAGATGTTAATATGAAATAAAGCCTACACATTGCTGTGTGCACCAGGGTATGAATAGCATTCACTTCTAATTGCACCAGGGTACAAATAGCATACATTGATATTTGTACCAGACGGGGTACTAATAGAACACATTGCTGTGTGCACTGGGGTACGAATAGCATTCACTACTAATTGTACCAGGGGTGCAAATAGCCTCACCCTTATATGAAACACAGTAGACGTTAGATGAGAAATCATGATGTGGTCCAGAGCAGATATCTCAACAACTACTGGTGAGGTTGCCATATAATTTAGTATGGATATTCATAAATCAGTAAATTCCATCACAATCAGATTTTTTTAAAATAATTTTTGGACTTTTGTGGGCTCCCAGGAGGAGAGGAACTTTTTCCATCTTGGACACTTGATGAGCTCTCTCTCTCTCTCTCTCTCTCTCTCTCTCTCTCTCGAACACTGGTTTAACTATAATACTAGTCAGCACTGATGGAATAGAAACCAAGATTATGTTACTGTATTGCGTACTTCTTGACCTTAAAATGTTTTCAGAAGCATATATTTACTACAATGTTTGGCTGAAATAAGAGAGTTTGTGAACAGGAAGTGGGCGCAATGCAGTTTCCTGTATCGCAGTCTGGAGGCTGAAAAAAGTGGCAGCGCTGAACAAATATAAACCAAGATTCTGTTACAGTATTGCCCATTTTGCGCCTAAATGTTTTAGGAAAGGCATTTTAGCTTACCGTTAAACTGTAAGACGAGATTGTTTGAACCATCTGGCCGCCATATTGATTCTGTTACGTTCTCGTATTATGTCACCCACTAGCGGCACAATGCATTCTGATAGCTGTAGGTTTTCTACCTTTTGAGCAAAAGGGGATACCACAGCCCCTTTTTCTGTTTTCTCTGGCCATGTAGCACCAATTAATTAAAACTACCAAAACTATTTAAAATGCCTACCAGTCCTTCACAGTCAAGTTGGGCTAAAAAAAAGAAATATCTATCTAAATATCTTCCATAAATTGTTGCTGGTGAAAACCAAACCTCAAACACACAATGAGTTACTTGAAATGTGTGTCCAGCTGGTGAATATCAAGTTGCAACTCTGTGCTTGATACGTTGATTGTTTGTGCTGTTCCACATACAGTAAATGATTCCTAATGCATCCCTCGCTAATTGTGACTTATTGAGCAGTTTGTCTCAAACATTTCCAAAATGGAAAAACTTGTTTCTCCACATTGCATAATGATACGTGTAAACCTGATCACTCAGTTAATGTCATGTGGTGGAATCTCATTTTGTGATCAATGTAGTTTCTAACTGAAGGTCTAAACAACAGCCTCATTCATTAAATGGTCATGATGTGTGAAATATTGCGACTTCCCATCTCGAGGTTAACACTGCATGTGTTACTGTTGGCTTGTAAAATTAATTATTAAATCTGATTTGCATTATGACATTTTCAGATCTGTAGCTATGCAATTTGTGAGTTAGTTTTTCCAATATGGGACATTGAGTTCACTGTTGCTAGGCAACTTGCAACAAATAAGGATGTCTGCATTTTGTTTTGTTTTTAAAGTGATTTTTTTTTCCCCTGCATTTCAGCATAATGCTTTGTAATGAGAAATAAGCAGACAAAAATAATTCACTTCCATTGGCTCAGACATTTTTTTTAAATGTATTAAGTGTACATCATTACTCTTGGAATCTTAAAAGTTAGTTGTCAACACAATTCAGGCCAAATCGTCAACAACTGAACAGGAGATGGCATAGCCAGACCTATACTCAAATGCATATTAGTCTGGAACATATCAACGGTACAGCCTAAAATGCCTCTGCATGCATTGAATAGACTTACAACCAGTCAGAGCAACAACAAGTGACCTACAACCATTCAGAGTAACAAAACGACGTAGCGCTGAGCAACACATTCAAGTTGAAATGGTACTTGGTCCGTTTTGAAGCAGCAAAAACATGGCGGCGGGGTCACAAAATTTCTCAAATTACAACAAAACAGAACAATACAGTAACGGAATCTTGAATCGTATTTGAAAACAATAGCTACTGTATGTTTGCATCAACACGTTTTTATGCGATCTCGAATAAAAAATGGCTTATGTAAACAGTAAAATTCGATTGAATTTCATGAATATCGACTCAAAGTTTATATGTTCGGTCTCATCGGATTTTCTCTTGATCTATATACGGCTTATGCGATAAACGATGGAAACGTTATTTACCGAGTAGAAAATTAAGTCAGAAATGGTGAAGACCAAACGCCCAATGCGCACTGCCGGGAGTGTCGACGCAAATGTCCCTTATCAAGCAACGATCGTCTACTACAGCCTGTAGTAATACGATTGATAGCCAGCCCTTTCTATTGACAAAATCCCTGCAGCCTTCAGCAGGGGTCTAATCAGGCTGTGAGTCCCGTCTATTGCACCATACACCTGTGGCACAAGGTGCGCTCTATAGTTACGCAGCGAGATCTCATGCGCCTTATCCACTCCAGGTAGGTATATACCTTTACATCATCCTCGTTCGTATGGCATTGCACACGGCGTAAACACACGGTGGTCTTGCTGACCCAAACGTTTTGCCTACCACTCTGTACTCTGCGCATGTAGCCAGTTTGTAGAGCGCAATCGCTATACGGTTCTTGGTTGGAACCAGAGGGCCATGGCTTATCTGGGTCAAGGGACGGGACAATGAAATTACACAACAGGTCAAATCCAAAGGGTTTCCGTGAAGTGTCTCTAAACCACAATCTTCCAGAACTGTTTGGAGAGCTCTCGTACCCACACCACAGGCCTCCTCCGTTGTCATTGGGCATTTAAGTGCATATGCATCTGCATCAACATAGCAATGTGTTGATAGCGTCATCATTTTCTTATTATAGCTTGATATGTTGCTATCAGCTGGCACATAAGCACTATTACATCTTCTGCAATTATTACTCATGACGGCACAATCTTTTGTCTAGCAAAACTTTGATCGCAAATGTTTGCTTGAATGTTGTGCGATTCAGTGCGAAAATAAATGAAAGCACCATAAAATGTCTCAAATCAATTTGATATACCAATTTGACCGCAAAACAGCATGTGACGTCATTACGCACAGATTATTATTTATTTTTATTTTACCTTAAAAAATTGGAGAATTTTTCTCTTTCTCTTAATACAACAGTTCATTTGAAAAATTCGAAAGCACCAACATTTGAGATGCATATTTTCAATTGGCAGCGACACTATATTTTACTTGTACTAATGAAGCTATGCTTTCTTTTTGAGTTTACGTTTTTAAACATTTTGTAAGATCTTTAACGGTTTGAGACTTTCTTCCGAGTGTGTGTGTGTGTGTGTGTGTGTGTGTGTGTGTGTGTGTGTGTGTGTGTGTGTGTGTGGGGAGGTGAATCTTGCTGACTGGTTTTAATGAGAACCCTGAAATCTTGAAATCCTGCCCCGCTTTTTGCGAGCTTATGGGATAGCTGTCTCATGTGCGGAAAAGTAAACGTTCAATGATTGAAGATGAAAGGAGTGTATATTTTAGGGTGGATTTTTACCTCAACCATATTTGACAATGAGTGATGAGTTTTGCAGAAGTCTTTACTTAAACTGTCCCTCAGTGGTGCTGTGTAGATCCCCCCCTTGCATCTGGGAAACTAGCTTACTTCAGGGGCCAGCAGCCTGAAGTCTCCAGTCCAAAGAAAGGCTTGTTTTGTTCCTTCCAGATCTCTGATGTCATCCTTTACTGAGAACATGTAGGTGATCTTCTGCAGCTGGATGAGCGCTCCATATGCATTTTACATCGCCCTTAGTTATTTTTGGGTCAGAGAGAAGCAGGGTTTACTGGACCATTCACAATCTGACATCACACTGAAGTCTGGTTGAGACCGGATTTTTCTTCCCATGTTCCTGACCACTGACAGCAATATGCCCAAAACACATCATGTCATTTTTGTATCATGCTGTATAACTAAACTTAGATGTCTGTATTTAATGTTACAACCTGATGTCAAAATCTTTGGTTTGGTTTGCTGCCAATGTATATGGTTAATTACATACATGTATTGGTCACTACTTTTATAGCTAAGTCATTCAGCACATTTCTAAATGCTTTTCCTAGTTTATGTACACACTGTAGTTCACAACATTAACTTTGCTAGACATCTACAGGTTAAAATGCGTTGGGATATTTACAGTAATGTGATGAGCTGTACTCAACAACTTTGACTGAAGCATCAAGTCAGATGTGAACAGGATTTCTCATATTTCAAATGTGTGCTATGGTGACCCCAGTGGAATCATACTGCTTTCCAGTATTATAAATGTTCAGAAATAAGTATTGTGTGAGAGTGGAAAGAAAGTATGTCATGTGCATACTGGCTGCCATCTTGATTAGGTGTGCGTGGACGTTTTGTTCATTTTCCCATTTCTCAACTTCAACATGAACACAAAGCAAAACAAACAAACCTAAAAGAACAAGAGGTTGTCCTGGCTCAAAAAAGCAACTGCTGAGGCGTTTCTGGACCTTCAGACCTTTGTGACCAATGGCGTGTCATCCCTCACTTTGTCATGTTTAACTAAAACCAATCCCCATTTAAAGCAGCATCCATCAGTGTTAGTTGAGAACAATGACAGATTGCCTTTCTGTAGCACTCAAAGCATCTGGATCCTTTCTCTCCTCCCCCTCTTTTATTTATGGTAAACAGCCTGAATAACAGCTGGGCAATGGGAATTTACAAGTTAATCAATTGTTTGTTAGGAGCCACAGCGATGCCCCATACCCAACCATCTGCGAGTTAATGTTCATTTACCATGCTAATTTTCCCATAGGCAACAGCATATCTATTGATTTCTTCTTGAGCGATTTATCCACACTTAGTATTATTAATATATAAAATGGCACCTACGTTGAAGATGTGGGAGTGTTCAATTTAGTTTGTTAGGAATAAGCCTGCAGCCTAGTCAACTGAAAAATGAATTTAGCTGGTGCTGATGAACTTGTGCCAAAACAACTATAAGAGCAGTAACGCTGTGGTCCCTTGCACATTCTTTCTTCCAGGTGGATGTCCTGGAAGTCATATTAAGTTTCACACACTGTTGATGCACCTTGTAAGCACTGTTTAACTTGGACACTGTGTTTCCTGTTAAAGAGAAGTTGCCTTTGTCTCTCCTCCCAGGTGTTTGTGCCTGTGGCAGGGTCTTGGTCTTTTGTTCTCTCCTGCTCCCTCATCTGCACCACAAGATGACCTGAGACAGGTCAGTCACAAGTATCCCTCAACACGCAGTCGGCAATCCACTCAATGGCTCTCTTCTACAATGTCAGCACATACACAAATTCAGTGAATATTGTTTTTATTTTTATTTTACACATTTTTAAATTGTTAGCTATGTTAAAAAGAGCTGATTTCTATTTTTTAAATGTATTTTTCCTAAATCTAACAAAACGAGGCACAAACAAAAGAACACAAACATTAGAAAAAACACAAGCATCTACCTCCCTTCGCTAGTGACTCACCTACTCTGAAATAAGGAACATTATTTAATAAGATGGCAAATATTGGTAATACCAATCGTTAATCTGACAATAAAATGTTTAGAAAACCCATAACTACACAATAGAACAGCAAAATCTTTAAACACATGCAGAAATTGTTCTATTAAATCTACTTTATTTGGCCATGCTGTCTTGGCAGTCTTGAACCAGTGTTAGGATAGGGCACCATTTACAACTGCGCTGTGAGCACTGGTATTCACCTTTTCCTATTTCCCGGCTGCAGCAAAGAAACCACACGCTACTTTATTTATAATCCAACCAACCTCAGTGTGTAACTCTTGCCCCATACTCTTGCTTGCATCACACAGTGAGGTCACTTCCCTCTGCACCTCAACCACTGCTCTTGAATTCCAACATGGCTCTAGGACAGCAGCCCAGCAAAGCTCTATACTCCTCAAATCACAAAGAGGCCCAGATCAGAGCCGAGCTGGATGTGAGCCAGGATCCAGGCCCTCACAGCCCAGGCAGCTGGGGGCAGCCTATAATAAGTGGGAGACAATGAGAACTAGCACACCTCCCACGCTTTGCATGTGATGTCGATTCAGAATTGAAATGAAATGGTTTTAATAGGTTTTGGTAGACTACACAAATTATGAAAAGATATAGCCACTGGTGGGGTTAGGTTATACACACATTAAGGGTATATGTTTAACCTAAGTAAGAGAATATGTATTATTCAGTTCACTATAGTCAGTTTTGAAAGTGCAAAGCTGTAAAGGATGAAGATTAATACAAACCACATGAAGGTATAAAAAGAGGCCTTCTGGAGCTTTTGATTTTGCTGAAACTTTGAAAAGTGCTGAACTATTTATTCTTTTCTTATGAATTCCTTGGCCAGCTTACTTTTTTATGTGTTGCCTACACTTTTTAAAATCCGAATTTAATTGCACTGGACTGTAAAAACTGGGCAACTGAACAGTTTTTCCAACAGTCATCAAAACATGTATGTATGTTTTTTCTTCACATGGGGAAAACTAGACATATTAAAGGCATTCTGTTTTAATGAATAATAATGAAGAGTCCACTGTGATGTAGACGGCGGTGGTGCTTTAATGGTCCCTTGTAGCCTCTTAAGCCTCTGGTGATAAATCTCACACAGGCTCACTCGTATAACTAAAACCCAAACCTCATTCAACTTCACATCCATCAGTGTTTGGCTGAAAGCGATGACAAAGCACTTTCAATTACACCAGTAACTGACTCTGGAAACAGTTCATAGCAGGGTCCAGGCTCGAAGACTAGGGGAAACGCACAAGGGGGAGGGCAGAATGGCTGGTGGGGCATCCGTTTGACTCGCTCCCAAATAATAAAAAGGGTGGTGTGACTGTGGGACACAAGGGATGCCGCCAGCGTCGCGAACCCAAGGACAATTCACCTATTTTGTGTGCTGTCACCCCTGTAGTCTGATTTATGGTTTGGACATCCTTCCTATGACCCATTCGTCCATCAACTCGGCGCTATAAGGATACTCTGGTCATCACAGGCTGAAGTATCAAAGCGTCCTCAGTCAGGGCCCTTGTCTAGTACCAGAGGGCCTTGCGCTGCTGAATGGGGAGTGATGCAGTTGGGTGGGAGAGTGTTGCAGCAGTAGAGGAGTGCCATTCTTAACCCTGCACACCAGAGGATAGAAGAGCTTTTTGAGAATCCATCAACTGTAAATGCTTCATTCTATAATGTTGGTGTTTTCTTTTCCATTTTTCATCCCAATTTGTAATTATATTATGTGGAGTGTGTGCTCTCTAAAAGTTAACATGGCAGTGTTTAATTGGAGTGATTTTACACATAATTGCATGATCCTCTCTACCACTTTTGGCTTCCACTTTATTTGAATAAGCGGGCTAATTTTGGAATCCATCCTCAAAATTAATCAGTAAGGCATACGTAATATTGAAGTTCAAAAATGAAATAATTGAGAAAATGTAAATCTGCTTTGAATAATAGGAACCTTAATTATCAACAAAAAACGCAAATGCCAACGACGACGGCACCAGTCAGGGAAACATCTAATGCAACACCAGATAAATGATGATCGGTTTCTTCTCTTTGAAAACACCTTTATTACATAAATAAAAACAGAGTCTGATCCTCCAGAGTGCCTGATCTTTTAAAGCATCTCTGACTCCAACCCCCCTGATGAAAGGCCCACACTAACATCAGGAGTCCAGAGCCTTTACTCTCTAACTTCAGGCAATTATGACACAGAGGAGATCTTTGCCTTCTGCACTCAAAAAGAAGAAGCTTAGTTGTAAAAATAATCTTGCTCTTCTCAATTGCAGTCACCCCGTGCCCCTTGCAATAGCAGCAAGGATGTATCGGAACAAGCCATGGGGCAAAACAAATCACTTGTGATTTACAGAATTATAAAGATTTTAATAGCTGCAATGTTTCTCTCTCAGATTGGTCTTTATTTCCAGGAGTCAAAGTTTCCTGGTTGCCTTAGGCTTTTTAAAAGCAGTAATTGGCCAACAGAGAGACTTAGGATCTCCCTGAGTGATTGAGTGTATTTGTTGCTGTGAACTTGAGGGTATCACTCTAAAGATCACAGGTCCAGGTTGTGAGAGCCTGCAACTTATCAAGTACAATTCAGTTTGCAGCAGCCATGGAAGTCAGACTACTCTTCCATACAGTTTTGTTTGAAGTTTTAACCTTTCTGTGGATCTTGATGTTTTTTTGTTGTTTTGTTTTTTTGCTGATTAGTAATGTTTCCAAATAATCAGCATACACTAAAGGGCTCTGGTTTGTGAACTCAAGGTAGCCTTGAATTAATGCAGAATAATTGTTACGATGAAGAGCATGACCGTTATTCTGGCATGTAAGAAAATGGTACACGAAGTACATCTTTGAGAAATGACAATGAAGTGAAGTGTAATTGAAAATCATTTATTTTATTTTACTCTTTTATTTTTACTCACCCGGTAATGAATTAGCTCTCCACCTTTTACCATAAATAAACGTCACATCCAGTTTAATTTAAAACCGTGCAGAGGTAGCAAACACCAACAATCAATTAAAGCTTTGCAGGACTGTGTACCAGGAGAACACCACTGTGACACACAATGAATAACAAGTCAACCAGAATGACTACTACACAAACACAATAGTTAGAATTGTAATAACATGCACTCACTGCTTAACAACTCTTCCTTCTTCTCTTGACTGAAACTAAATAGCTATCTCTTAATTAAGCAACCTTTCTGCACCTCTCACCTGTTTTTTTTAGAAAGTCAGGCAGTAAACAGTTCAGAAATGTCAGCATAATTAGCTCCCCTTCATAATATAAATGATCTACATTATGCTGACAATTTATGAAATATATCAAAATTGATTAACTGACTTTTTTTTCTCATTGTGCAGACAAGTTATATACAGATTGCTTTTACTTGTATCTGTTGTGCTAATTAATGGGACATTTCATTTGCACTCTTTAGATATAGCAGTACATTTTACTTTTCTGCATTTCTGCAAAACAACTCTCAAAATGTTTAAAGCATGTGCTTTCTAAATGTTAGAAAAACAAGACTGGCAGTAGCTTAGCTATATTAAGGAAATCCACCAGGGAGGAATAATCGAGTTTGACTCTCTACCGGTGGTCTCCTTGTTAGTGTTGTGAGTGTCAGAACCGACAGTGCAGGTAACTCAAATGCCACTTAAGGTTTTAGCTTCAGTGGCTTTTGGAAAGAAATGACCGTGACCTGTGTAGCTTGAGCCCACATCCCACACCCTTTTCAGCCTGACAGCTGCTCAATGGCAAGTGTCTGCCAGCATGCCGAGGGGAACGCTGCCAAGCAGCCGGAGATAGAGATGATTACCACATCCCTCTCTCCCTCTCAGCTTGCTCACTGAAAACTGATACCTACTAACAAACTGCTGTCAACATGTTAGCGAGGCAGAGAGAGTGAGAGCAGTATGTGCTGAGAGAGAAAAAGAGATGTGTGGGAGAGTCAATGTGAGGAGTCCAAACAAGTTAGGATTAATGACATCGGAAGAAGTTTTTGTTCTGCTGTCTTCAGAGCTAATACTATTGTGGCAGAGTTGAAGAATGCAATCAATGCTATGAGGAAATGCCTGTTAGGCAGGCACTCACCAAAAGAGTGACGATCAGATGATGAATGTCGGACATCATAGTCACAAGGTCACTAGTTTTAAGCCTACTGTAGGCTCATCATGTAAAATGATGTGTGCCCATGTGCAGTCATCAATATGACTGATAGAAATAATTTCTTGGGTGGAAGCTTTACTTGTTTTGCTGTCGCAAATATAATTTGTGCACAGTGAATGCTACATTGCCAAGAGAAAGTTTTGACGGTGTTTTGCAGATATGCAAATCGCTTCAGACCTTTACTCCAGCCACTTAAAAACTTTGGTTTTCCTGCTGAGGAAAGAATGAATGCAGTCCTTCCAGAGAAGAGTTATAAATGTCATTGTTTTTGACTAAATCCCCCACAGTGCCACTTTAAAGTGAAATAAAGGAAAAATCACAGCTGACATATATTTTTCTAATTGTTGCAGAGGGGGAACAGGAAGCAGCATGAAGTAGCTTGAATTATCGGTAATTAGAATATCGCTGTGCTTAATTACAAAAGATTTTGATTGTCTGATTTTCAGCAGAAGGGCTATTTTAGCTACTGTCTTAATACACGTTTGTTTTGAAGATTGGGAATGACAATTATGATAATGTGCTTCTCAGCATGAAATATTTTTGTCAAAGACAGGAAAACAGGACATGTTAAGTAGACATAATGGATATGCAGATTTTTTGGAAAATGCTAATTAAAGACATTGTAACAATCAATTTTGTATTTTTTGTAATTTGAAATTAAAGGTATTTCATCCTAAGATTATTTCCATGGCACTACTTCTTTATTGGAGAGTAGGTGACAGGATACACATTGAGGATTTTAAAATATATTAAAAAATGTCTCACCTAAATCAGCCAATGTTCAGTTCTTTCTTAATCACCCCACCAGAATGTGGGTTAAAAATATTCCCAGTCAGGTATTCATGTTCCTAGCTTGAGGTTATAACTAAGGTAAGAGTGTTTTGCTAATGCAAAAAAATGACTTTCAGAAAATGCTAAACTTTTTCCAGAGCATCATGTGGTTCGGCCTCATTCTACAGTTGGGCTGTGCAGAGGTCAGTGAATTACTTCCTATTTGTTTATTTCAGTTATAAAATGTCACAAAATAAAAAAAATGTAACTTTGTTGAGCAACAAGATACGTATTTCTCTAAAAATCAATTTTCGAGAAGAGACAATGGAAACAAATCTAAGTGCTAGTTTGAACCAACCCCACAAGGCTTCCAGGGAAACCACCAAGCCTAAGAAGCACTTTATTAGCCAGCAGGGGGGGGTCAGGAGGACCAGCCCTATCATTGATTGAGGTTGTAGGATGCATCCACAGCTGCACTTTCTCTAAATTTCTAAGAGTAAATATGCACCTTTGAAGTGGGGGGTGCCTAGGAGCACTCCTCTGCACAGATTGTGTGGGTTTCTGTAGGGAGCTGCAGTTACGGGAAAGATCAATGGACAGGGCATTAGGGGGGAGAGTACACTACACTGTCCAGCCCTCCAGCCTACAGAACAACTCAGCAGCTCCTGGACGGCCAGTATTATCGAGCTCAAGGCAGTTTAATTCTCCATGCTGTTTTCTCAGACTGATAAAATGTTCAACCTTTCCGGCTGCAAAATGTAGTGGAGAAAAAGATGAAATATACTATGAACTTTATATAGTTTGGTTCATATTGTTCTCCTACCAGTTTTTTCTTCTTGACACACAACTTCTGTAGTAGTCGTGATTTACAGGTTTAGAGAATTAATACATTTTTAAATGCTCCCTGGCTGAGCACTTTCACTTTATTCTTGTAAGGTAATTTGGTTCCTGTTTATATACGTAGTTTTGGACATTTTCATATTACTGTTTTATATAGTGATTTTCCTAATTCAACAATTTATTTTGTTTCTGAAGATGTTAAGAATTTACATTTTTAAGCTTAAAAAAATAAATAAAAATCAAATAATATTTTTGACTGGAATACTATGTCTACATAATTACTGACTGGAAAACTCCCCTGTCCACTCGTGAAGCATGGAAAAACCCATATCCTGCTCATTGTGTGGCTGGATATGTGTACTTGTGGCAGGCTTTAAGTGCATTAGACTTGTGCTGAACACACATCTTCCATATTGTGGTTTGAAAAGACTATGGAGAAGCCCTTTCGAGTAGCCACGCTTCCAGATGAGGCTAATCTGCTCATGGTTAGTACAGAGTGATAAATGAGCATATATTTTAAAGCCTTTTGTATTCTACTTATGTCTCAAACTCAGTGTTTATTCAAATATGAAGTGAAAAGGATAGCAATTACACACTGACTAGATTATTTAATTGATTGATTTGAGTCTGAATTAAATTGGTTTGGTACAGTAAATGGTGTGCTGTCCCCGATATGAGAACAAGAGGAAAGATGTATCATCTCCACAGTGTCAGAGTGTATTGCGTGGTAGTGCCTCTGTGCTCCCAGGTGTCGCCAGGGTTTGGCTCTACCAGGCTCTGGAGATACAGCCAGAGAGAGTTAGCATTTACAACCCCTGTCACACTCCACAAAACACTGTCACTCAAGCACAGCCTGTGTGGCAGCTCTGGCATTAATGGAGACGTTGACATCTTCCGACAGAGTGTTTATCTAATACTAATGCTAAGCAACCAGAGCCAGTTGCCCCCACACGGAGCCATCGAACCCCGCCACAGACCTCGTTGTCTGGCAATCGCTCTAGTTTTCCCATTCATCCCTCAAGACTTATAGAATTCATAACAATGGCTTTGCTGCTGCACCGTGTCATGTCTGTTTTTTATCATTCAGCCACAAATTTCTTGCCACAATCCACTAGACAGCCTTAAGACAAAGTTGGGTAATATTATGACAAATTGCAGGAAGCATCACCAGTGTATGCTGGCATGAATCTTCAGCTCAGGACCTCCAAGAAAAGTTGTTTACATATTTCTGCTGCAGTGTTATTCTCAAACCTTTTTTCTTGCAGATTCTCTTTACTACCCCCTCACACACACACACACACACACACACACACACACACACACACACACACACACACACACACACACACACACACACACACACACACACACACACACTCACACACACACACACAGAGAGAGAGACTGGCCCTTAGAAAGGAAGCATACATCATTTAGCTCTTTATCAAGAAATCTAAAAATTCTCATACAATACTATATATTATAAATTCTGTTAAAAGATAAGTTGCAGAGAAGACAAGTTGAAAATATATAACCGCAAATAGTAGTTGTTTGGAGACTAAACGTACTGTGCAGTATACAATGCACAAAAGGGCCGCAAACAATTCCTATATGTTACTATATGTATCAGAGACTGATGATGGGTTCATGAAGTGTATGGAGCTATCTTTAGAGGATTGATTTCCCATACTGCCACGCAGTTGGCTGCATTTATATTCAATGCCTGTGGCTCTGTGACCCCTGGTTCTCCTTTGATGTGGCAGGCAGAAGCACAAACTAGGATGAGGCAGAGAGAGAGAAGGCTGAGGGATAGCAAAAGGTGAAACAGTCTACAATGGGAGGGGGGGGGGGCTAGAGATTTTTCTTGTGGAGCAGGTTTCTGGGAGGGATGAGAGGAGTGTAAAAAAGACTGAGTTTGCAGGGAGCAGCACGAACCAATGAAGCCATCATGTGACAGATCTGTGAGAGTTTGCACTGAGGGCGGTTGGTGGTGGATGGGCAGAAAGGAAGCCAGGCCGAGGGAAAGGGATCGCGTGATGGTGGGGGGTTGGGAGAGGGCATGACGGTGGCGCGAGCTGATAGAGACGTCAGCGCCGCTTCAGTAATCTCACGACGGCTGGCCGCAGCGAGGGGCCATCGTGGGGCCCACAAGAGCACAGGCATGATAGAGCAGACCACCCCGACAACACTTGCAGGGGGCCAGGCAGTATGGGCAAATCAAAGCGGGAAGAAGTAATTTTTGAGAAATTACAGAAATCTCCATGGAAATTAGCATGAAACACTTTCTAATCTCTTGCTTTTCACCATGGACGATAGGGGTCAGTGCCTCAAGTTCTCCAGCCCTTGGT
Source organism: Gymnocephalus cernua (assembly GCA_023631565.1). Classification (NCBI taxonomy): domain Eukaryota; kingdom Metazoa; phylum Chordata; class Actinopteri; order Perciformes; family Percidae; genus Gymnocephalus; species Gymnocephalus cernua. Next base: position 27,506,314 of record CM042431.1, on the reverse strand, counting down.
TTCTCTTTCTCTCTCGCCCCATCCCTAATTTCATTATTCCCTCTTGATTTTTTTTCTCCCTCCTGCTTTTTATGTATACTAATTTTACAGCCCCTCCCTCCGCTCATATTCTTCAACCATTCATTTGCTTGAACCCTTTTCATTGACCACAATTAAACGTTTATATTTCAAAGGCAAATCAAGGGAGAGCCGAGCCATGCCCTCAGAGTGACACAGGATCAAGCTGTTGGGTGCTTTGGAGTCTCTGATGGGACCAAGATTTGTCCTCTGCACCCTTCCTTTCGTTCTTGTGTCCATCAGAGCTCAGAACTCTGTTTAAATGAATGGGAGGAGTGAGGTACCCTAGTTGTGACCATGTGGTAATTGGTAATCAACAGCATTTACAGCAATACAATGACACCCTAAGCCATAATTCTTCTCATGACAATTGCTCACTATCCCAACAATACGGGACAAAATGCACTTAAGAAAATAGTTGGGGAACAGTATTGTAGACGTGCATACCACAATTTTAAATTGTTCTGCAGTTTGTTTCGGTCTTTTCATACTTTTTTTGTTTTTAATTAGATTTGATTTGCATTGAGCCCTTGCATTATGAATGAGATCAATGCAGAGAGTGATTTATCACGTTGTCAACTTTTTAAAACGGTAAACAAGCCTTAAGTATATAGTATTTAATAAACCTTTTTTCATGTTTATATACATGACAAACTGCAGTGTAATTGAGTTGTATTTATGTAAGGATTTACTCTTATTTTTGTATTATTATTTATTGTTATCAAGTAGAAAATGTATTGTTATGTCTACCAAATATAGTATAGGTTACAGAAAACCAACTTGTAGTTTCTTTTCTCCATTCTGCATCCATGGCAACACAGAGTGTTGTCTTCTTTCATGGCCGTGGTCATATCATCAAACCTAGTACTAAACAGAGCCGCTCCTGCTTCACTGAAGCACAGAGAGTGAGACTTTGTTATTGTGCTACATGTAAATTGTTTCTCCTTGCATGTTCTCTTTACAGCCGGACAGAAAAATAAACTTATTTGGGTAAAATATAAAGAAATAAAATCAATTGTGACAAGGAAAAAAGCTTGAATAGCATAATATATCATACACTACCCTAAAACTGGATAATAAATCCATGAAATTTGTCAAATTCAGTATAAAAGAGTTGTGTTTTCAGATTAATTATTAGATAAATTATACATTTTAAAATGTTTTCCCAAACCTCTCCTTCACTACTGGGAGGCAGCAAAGAGAATGAGTTGCCAGGAAATTCAATCGAGGCATATCCAAAAGAGACCAGGGTCTCTTGAAGCCTCAGTACAAACAAGAGCCAATGGAAAGAAATTGGGTCATCTTTCTGTCCTGTTGTACTACAATATAGAAAAATAATTGCATTCATTCACCGCAGTAATAATTTATCTGAAGTTAACTAAACTATTTTTGTAATTTTATCAAGGATTTGCATTTTCATAGAGTTGTTTAAATGTATTGAGGGACATGGTCATATTCAGAAAATGTAATTTGAGTTCTCTGGTCCTTGCCATCCTGACAAAGAATTTTTCCTAAACTTACAATGTCAAATCACTTCCACATATCTCTGCCTTATTAAATAAAGATGCACACATATTCACTAATAGGTACAGTAGACAAGAAAGAAATAATGGGCAATATGTCTGAAAGTAAAATAGTGGCATTTGATTAGCATTACATTGTATGCTGATTCACGGGGAATAGCTATAGAGTAAAGGTGGTGGGGACTTAATTAGAGTGCTTGCAGACTTGGCACATTGCAGTGACAAGCAGTAGAAATATGTGTAAGATACAGAAACCTTTCTAACCTCTAGTTAAACCCTCTCTTCCATTCTAACAGTTTGCCCTCTAATTAAGCTCCAGAGTTGGATTGTCTAGATTTTATTTTAAACCGTTCACATGCAATTTTGCTAATTGCAACCATAGAACATAGACCACAGCCATAGTATTGTCCAAAATCACAATCTATGGTCTAACATGTCAAAAAGAAGTCCCAGAAATGATCAACTATAAAAATATTGAAAAGTTGCTCATTTTGTGAATGCACTGTAAAGGTTAGGAAAACTCACAATAGATTGTGTCTTTAAAATTGGGATTGATTTTTATTGTTTGTAGTTATTATATAAACTAATTTTAGATCATATTTGAATGCGGAATCAGAAGTTAAAATGTTCTTATCCATCTTAGTTTTTTTTAACAGCTCTACAAGCCGTGGTGCTAATTGAATAAGGTTTAATTTCTGTGAAGCTGCGGTTAATGTGTTCTCAAGGAAAATAACAAGGATATACACATATGAAGCTTGAGACCTCATTTAACCTAGATGGTACAAACATTTGGCAGGGCCTGAGTGTACCTGCTCCTCCTTGCGGTTCTGCCAGTAATAGATAGATGGCACTGCATCCAAGGTAGAGCAAAAGGCCAGAGACTTCTCTCCACCATCTTTCAGGGTCTTACTCTCATTATCCATCCGAAAATTAACCTGTCAATTTATCAATCAACACCATCTTGAGTTTTCTGCCTCCTGTTTGGCGACTAGCATTGCAACGACGCAGACACACTGATAACCAGGAGGTATGTGTTTGTTAGTGTAGTGAATGAGTGCATTATCACTTAAATGACTGCTATGAATCACAATTGCTGCCAGATAGTTGATAAGAGGTAAATACACACAATTTGATTTGAAAATACATATCTGTTTATGTATTCTTTTATGTGTCAAGAAAATAAGGTCAATGCCATGCAGACCGCATTTCGGCTTTGTTGCACACCGTTTTCTTTAAGTCCCATACAGTGTAAGGGCAGGTTGTATTGTAAAGACTGAATTCTCCAGTTTACCACCATTGCCACTTAAACGACTTGGACTTTAGTCTAAATGACAAGCTGACATTTAATTTATGAATTGTAAATGTAAACAGCGTAATTCTTTTATACCCACCTAAAAGATGAAATAGCGATACAAAATTAAAATCTAAACAGAATATCAGAAATAATTATGGTATCCATAAGAGCAATTATTGTGGAAATAATAATAATGATAATGATTATGGTGATAATAATAAATAATAGCGTCCACACCATTTTTACAGAATTAGTGAATATTTAATATAAAAACAGAATCCATACAAGCACGCGTGGCAATTCGGAATTATGGCCACTTTGATCTTTCATTTATTATTTGAAGGACATAACACTGTTAGATTTTTTTATAATCTTAATGTTCAATCCAAATTTTATTAGTAATTTACAAAAAACAATAGTCATTTATTGATAATTAAAAGAAATAATACAGAATTGCAAGAGTAAATATCAATATTATAGTTTAAATGTGTTTCAAGGACATTGCACACATTGCCTAATTCTGTATTGACTTTGGAGTTAATGTTACATCTGCTCTTAGAAATATCAAAAAGGGAGGTGGATTGAAATATGTGTTTGCATGCTCAGCATGCTACAGATTTATAATAAGCACTGGGACATGTCTTTATCTCTAAATGGGTTATAATGTGATAAGCTAAACTAGACTCTCAAAAATCCCTACCAAGTGCAACCGCGGGTGGGGGACCTCCATTGCTTCAGTTCATTCTCCCTTTTTCCTGATATTTTCTTCTTCTCTGTTCAAGTTATTAGCCGCTACATGACTGGATCGCCAGAAAATGGAAAGACGCGAACAGAACCTGATAGGAGTTGTGAATAGCGGGAGGGACTTTCCTTTTTCCAGTTGTTGTTATTTGCAAATGGCCTTATTGTGTAGAGGTGTCAGAGAGGAGGGGGCGACAGTGAGGAAAAATGGAGGAGAGTATTTTAAAATGCTGACAAAAAGACAAGAGAAAAAGGAACACAACATCTGGTAATTTGTTTCAGCAAGCTTAGCCTAATGATGTAAGCAGATTACTTTCCAACAGAGTGGGAAAGGGGCATAAAGGGCTTTTTTTTTCTTTCCTTTTTTGTGCCCCTTATGGGTCTGCCCCATTAAAGATTGAGACAGAAACCACTGCCATATGCACCGTTAGTTCATATTGGTGACTCTGTGTATACTCTTCCTCCATGCCATTTGATAATTCACATGCTCAAGAAGTAGATTTTTGACCAGATCAGAAAACCGCAGCTTTTTTTGCAGGCCATTTTAGCGCCTTAAAAGGGGAACCTCCGTGACTATCTGAGGTGGGATGTAAGCCACTCGATGCTGTGGGTGCGCCTGGCCCGATGGGTCTCTCTCCTCAGAGAGCAGAGATCAGTGGTATGCCGAGATTGAAAGGGAGGGCAGGAACCTGGTGTGATGAAGGACACTGGCTCCCTGTCAATGTGTGGAGGAGACTGGAGGATGAAACACACCATTAAGACCAATTTAGTGTGTTGCTCTAAATTTCAGCAGGACTGATCGATCCTGACAGGAGGGCATCGTACCGCCTGCCAGATCACTTAAACCACTGCCCCTTGTCTCACGTTGCTTAATGTCATGTCATTGGCTATCATTCCCAGTCGAACAGTGAGCTGCTGGATTTCTTTTCAATTACTACTTGTAGGATTACCTTTTATTTTTACACATCAGTAATCAATGAGGATTTTGATAATAATGTCATAATGCAATCTCAGTATTGCATTTTGTCCTTTTTCCCTCTATTCGTAATCCAAAGTGAAATCCCCTGAGACTAGTTGTCCTGTTGGTTTATTGATTTCGTTTCCCCTTGCTCTGTGAACATTGGACAGAAACTTGAGAACCAAGGTACAGAAAAGAGACAGGTATTCACATGATAATAACAATAACAGATGATAATACCATTTATTTATATAACTCTTTTCATGCGTAAATTCAGCTCAAAGTGCTTCACAGAGTAAAACAAGACAGATATCCTGAAATATGACAAAATAATGAAACACAAAAGCTAAACCAATTCATAATAACTAAACGGTCTCAGTAACAAAGGAGGAATATAAACTTTTAAGATGAATGATGAAACTTATATTAGACAACATAAATAACAAACTGAGATAAGAATAAATAACCCTAGAAAGATCAGTATGAATTCCAGTACCAGTTGTAATGTATTTTATGCACACATTTCACGAAATACATTCTGCTGTATATAAATCTAGATTGTGTATATGCAGAGTCCTAGCATACGCTGTGTATTATTATTGCAGTGCCACTTTCTGCCGGCGCTGTGCTGACATTTTATATGCCATCTATTTATTAGTTGGGCTGTTCATTGTGGCAGCTCAGGTTAAGTATCTTGCTCAGTGTCTGACTGGAGATATTGAACCTGCAGCCCTCTTGTACCAAGTTCAGTTCCCTAACCACAACCAGTTTGCCCCTTTGAAGGATGAGGTCTCAGGAAGAGTAGTGCTATGTATACCACACAGACAGTGATCTATTCCGTGTCTGATATCATGTTGCTCCATGTCACTGACTGATGTTACCTGCATCCCCCCGTGATGATTAGATCCATGACTGTGCCTACAGTTCCCTTATAAAATCAGTTCCTTTCTTTTAACCCACAACACGCCGAGTCCACTATCGGAGAGAAAAGAGCGAGTTAGTGAATGAATGAGGGAGAAAGAATAAGTGAAGTTGTTTTAAAGGATGATATTACTTCATTGTATGCTGTCATTCCATCCTTGACTAATGTTCCTCATCTGAGTTGGTGACATGTTCCACAGTATAAGTAGGTTATGAGCTAGAATATAAGTTATGTAAGTCACAATGCTTTGAGACATCTGCTAACCACATTCATATGTAATGGAACATAATGCAATAAAAATAATGGAGGCAACATAGAAGATTTATCTCCCATTATAAGCATCCTTGCTCTGCTTTATTGCAACCTTCCTTCTGCGCCCTGAAAAGGAAAAATATTTTTTGAAAATGGAAAGCTTTCCTTTGCTGCAAAATTCTAAGTCCCAACATCAAGGGTCTGCACACTTGGTAACCTTAAGAACATTATTAATTATTTATGTGTGATGATTTTTATAACTAGTGTTTGCACACACAAAAAAAGTAAAAAATATAGTGTTTCTCCAAGACTATATAGCTTTTAAATTTAGGATAAAATATATAACTTGGCAAGTCATTGAAAATTAAATAGTTTATGCTGTAAGAAATAGACAAACAAAATTAGATCTAAACTAAACTTGAATCAGTTAAAACACATACAAATATGAATTAGTTTACTGTACAAATATTCATATATTGAGCCTGAAATTTGATTTAGTCCATGATGAAGGGAATGAACTAGCAGCCCATTGTACCTTTAATGATTTGCATAGTGCATATCTTCAGGGGCTGTCTGTGCCACCAGCTGAGGCGTTAATACAAATATAGCAGATCATTTGTGAACTAACCTGTTTTTTAAGTGGCTTTCTCCAAAAGTGTGACAGGCAGGTGGGGAAACATGGCAGAAGTAATTAGGTATTTGCTGTTATTGAACCATCCTGAGAATTCAGATTTTTGAGGTGACACAACTTTTAAAAGCAAAGTATTCTGACGTTGGTCCGTTTAATTATTTATAACCCATCTAACCATCCATCCGACTCTTACAAATGCTATACAATTAAGACAACAAAGCATTCTACAAAAAGAACATCTTATTAAACAATCTCATTAGCTTTAGCTGTTTTCTTTTAAAAAGAAATAGTGGGGCAATTGATAAAGTCTAAACTCCACCTTCGCCGCCTCTCCATTTTGTAATCACAGGCAGTTTGGCAGCACAACGTAATTAGTTTGCACGCCAGATTTCCCATGAGTCCCAACCCAGCTCAAAGCCAATCCCTTCCTCATCAGCAGCCCAGAGACTAAACACCTACTTTATCTGGTTCCCCCAAGGCTGTCCATCCGTGGGGAGTCAGGGTGCCCTCAAAAACATTGCCAATGAGGGCTCCAATGCCTCAGGCTGATATGGGTGAAACTTCAGATGGCAGATGGCACAGGGAAGGAAATGACCATATCTTTGAGGTAGAACTGCCAAACAAAAGTGGAACATCATATCCTAAAGCCTTACGTCCCAGGGCTGAGATTAAAGCATGAAATATATGTTTAGGAGCCACAAATGTCTTCTTTTCAAACACCGTAAATGATCAAAGTGTCTGATGTGTGGAGGCATGCTGCAGGGTATTTTTATGTTTTCACCAGTTAACAGTAACCGAGGAAATGTTTTACAGCTTGTTCAAATGTCATCATTGATAAACAGGACTGCTGAAGTTGAGTGTCATTTATTACAGCACCTATCTGTTGTAGAATAAGGTAGTGCTATGCTGTTTGTGCTTTGCTTTATGTCATATGCACGTGCATCAGTATCGCACCATGATCTCTACATCTTATAATCTTTGTGACTGATTGCTGTGTTTGGAAAAAAAATGGTGAAGGCCAGTTTTTTTCTCTAGCTTATTCAGTTCACTGTTTTCATTGTACGTATTTGTGCACACATCTGAATTACCTCTGCCAGTCAACAGCAAGAAGTGATCGGGCAATTTTTAATACCACTAGGCCCATCTGGGAGAAGGACCCTTTTCATTCGACATACTTGGCTGCTTGTCGCCTCACCATAATGGGCACGTTGAACGAGCTCTGAAGCAATAGCCAATTAAATGCCTTGAAGGGGATGCCTCGAGGCCCTGCATGAAAGGCTTCAGGTGTGAAATGCTTGTTTTTCAAGAGTGCTGCAAATGTTGGCTGCTTTCAAGTTTGCTATTGCCCTGCTGGCTTCCCCTTCCAGCCCACCCCAGCAGCCCTTCTCATGTGGAGGAGGGTAGAGGGTAGAGGTGATGGGCAAGAGAAGACCACTTAAGTACAATTTTCCATTCAGTGTTCCAAACCTGTGCACTCTCATGTTTTTCACCGCTGCCTCGTAACAGCGAACAGAGTTTCAGATGATGCAGACAATAGCTTTTTAGCGCACAATAGAGAGAAGAGGAGAAGCTGAAGGGCAGACAGGGGGAAATATGGATGAGACAGAAAGTCTGTGCGTGAATCCAAACCAGAGGCTGCGGCGGTTGGGTGATGGCGGGGGTTGGCTGGGAGGGGGCTTAAAAGGAGATGGATTGTTTGCTAATTGTGGTCATTTCTGACCAGAACATGACAGGTTCAATGACTACTTTAATGCGTTATTGAATACAACAGAAACCTGAAATGTGATTGTGAGAGAAGCTTCTGTTTTAGAAATTAGTTTTCAGCCCATCCACGGGTGGGAAGAATGTTAATTTATAGTTCAAGTGTAAGAACAGGCTGCCTTGTCTCTGTGCAATAAAACATGTCTGAAGTATTATATCCAGCCTGGATTGAAGTATTTATCCAAACTGCTACATTTCTACTCTCAATTCTTACAACATGGATTTGAAAAACAGTCTTAGATCATTGGGGAGTAACATCAAAAGATGCCTGCAGGGACTAAGAGGGAAGAAATCCAGGGGATATTAATCTTATTAGGATCATACATCACTGTTGTGTCAGGTGAGGAGACAAATGAATGGTCGCCTGTTTATCTGAGCTAAGCTATGTGGTTTACCTAGCCATCGCTCAGGGCACATATTGCCACTAATAAATTGGTTAAGTCTGAGCAGAGTGATTGTAATGAAGTTAAGGGACTGGCTTGTCTGAGCTCTCGCCACTACAGCCAGCCATTCTCGCATCCCCCTTTTTATCTGTCTAGATTGGGAGAGCCCCTTCGATAAGATGAAGAGAGGAGAAATCAAAATAAATGGAGTCCATTAAGAGCAGCAATGCATCAACTGCTTGATAAAGTGATTAATAAACAGGCTGGGATTGTGATTGATTAAAGCATTTAATCAAACTGCTAAAAGCCCTATTGGCAATGGTGCATAAATGCCTTGCATGGTCTAAATGTATAAAACGCTACATACAGTAACCATTGTTTTTTCTTTCTAACATTACAAACCTATGCTGATCTGAAACATTCAAAATCATTTGTTGTAGGTTTTAAAAGCAGTGTTCTCTCTATTTTTAAATTATTTCCTGATATGTAGACATTGTGGCTCCCTCACATCTTGGCACATTTTTTCTCTCCCATTTAAACAAAAGAGCAGTGATTTACTTAAGTGGTAACATGGACTCATTAGAGATGTTTTAAATATGCCCGGATACACTTGCATTAGACTTCCACTTAGCAATCAATGACTAAAATCACTTGCAAATTCCAAGGTGGTGGATGAGTGGGCAGTGACAGGCTAGTAACGTTTGTGAGACTTAAATGTCATTCAGATTTGCTAATGCAAAGGGAAATACATAGAGCAGATTGACATTTCAAGCTCAGTATAGTTCAAACTTGATGTATAGCACATTAAGGTAGGAAATTACAAATGTTGTAATAATCAGAAATGAATTACCTCTTGTGCAGAAAGGTGTTAGGGTTAAAGTACTTAGACTTTGCTTTTAAGATGTGTAGCACAAGAAAAGATTGGCATGTATCTGCAAATGGCATGCTTTTATTGAAATGAATGGGACAAATGGGGAGAGAGTAATGTTAAAATAAGAGAGGTGCGTTTTTTCTGCCAGTTATTTTCATAGTTGGAAATGATCATTTTACATTTACTACATAAAATCACATGAATGCACTGAATCAATGTTTACAAAGTAGGCATTATATACAGTATACTGTGTGTGTGTGTGTGTGTGTGTATATATATATATATATATATATATATATATATATATATATATATATATATATATATATATATTAAGGGTGCTCCGATCAGGATTTTTGGGGCCGATCACCAATTGCTGGAAGACGTATCAACCGATACGATCACTTTTATGAACTGAAAATTACGCCATTACGTAACAGTCACACATGTTTAGAGAATGTATCAGTAATTGTTTGGCTTTTTGTCCTAGCTCAAAATCTAAGAAATGTCCTTTAAATCACTGCAGACATTTCTTCAGCGCACACACACACACACACACACACACACATACATACACAGACACACACACACCGTCACACACACGGACCGGCACACACGAGCCGACACACACACACACGCGCACACACACACACACACACACACACACACACACACACACACACACACACACACACACACACACACACACACACACACACACACACACACACACACACACACACACACACACACACACACACGCGCGGGGAAACAGCTGTTTGAGCGGCGCCGGAGCTGCTAGCTACACGACTCCGCTCTGCCTTAGCGTTAGCTAACTTTGAAAACTCCTCATACTCCTTTCCATGACTAACCTTCAAATGTCTGATGAGGTTGGTGGTGTTGAAATGTCTTTGGAGCTTTCCGCCTCGTGGTATTTCCTCGGCACACTTGTTGCTAATCGCTAATGTGTCTTTTTCCCAGATAGCAATGAGTCGGTGGACCACCGGCGGTGCTCCAGAGGCAGTAGAAGCGTCAGAATGGCGTGATCGCAAACACGTTTGCCGGAGCACCTCCGGTGGCAGCCGCTTTTTAAAAGTGGTAGCCGCCTTCCTACTGCCTTCGTTCCGCGGCCGGCCCGCTGGCCAACCGCTATTCTGCCGCCGTTCAGACACCTTGTAGAACTGCCAGACCGCTGAATTGTAGGGAGGCCGCCATTTTAGCTCCATGTAGAAAATGTTCTCACGAGTAGTGCGCTCTTAATACATCCATGGTAGTGCGTCATCTGATCGGCATATCTGATCGGCATTTATGGTGACCACCGATCAGACTATTTAAAGCCATTATCGGCCGATACCGATCGGTGGCCGATCAATCGGAGCACCCTTAATAAATAAATAAATATATATATATATATATATATATATATATATATATATATATATACACACACACACATACACGTATACTATATGTGTGTTTGTGTTGATATAACACAAACTGAACTATTGGAAACCTATTTGCTTATTTATAGACCTTAAACCTTCACATACTGTACCTCATCTTTGAGGCTTGCCTTAGCTTTTTTTCAATAATGGCCAACAAGTATAACAACAATGTGAAAAAGGCAAAATACCACATTTGGCTACAGGAATCTATGGCAATGTGACAGTATAGAGGCTAAATAGCTGGTGGAAATCATGCATTCACAATTGAATGGGTTTGAATCCAGCTCACAACATCTGTCAGTGAAACTAAGTACATGTATGTATTTTAAGTAAGTACATTTTTAAGTATTTGTAGTTTACTTGAATATTTACATTGCATGCTTTTGTATACTTATACTCTACTACATTTTAGAGGGAAATATTGTACTCTTTTAAAATACAGAATGGATTTATAGATATGATGTATTGCTTTACATAAAACTACCTAACTGTATATAAAGTATTCAAATTAGCTCTACTGTATCCAGTTTTAGCATTAAAATAGTGCTTAGGTGTTAAAGCATCAGGAATAATAATCCAATTGTCTAATATTTTAAAATAACACTGAGATTTTTGATAGCTGCGTTATGTTTTCCTGACTGCAGTTTTAAGTAACACTTTGAATGCTGGACTTTTATTACTGTGGTATTGCTACTTAGAAAATGATCTAAATACTTCTTCCACCACTGAGTACCAGTACATCATATTGTCTCTTTCTGTACTGGCGTTGACCGAGCCAACAATTTCACTGAAGCAAGTACATTGCCAGTTCTGCCAGTGGGCATTTTGGTACAGTAAAGCCAGCATTGAATCTGCATTCCCATATCTGTGTCAACCTGAAGCATTTCTAAGAATGCGCATGCCAGACATGCAAGTGCCCACAATGCAATGTTTTGTGCAAATGATTGCATGTATTTCTTTATCCTTTGTCTTGAAATGGCAAGATACATTAGTAATAGTCTTTAATTTGGGGTTTTAGAGTATTTATCATTTGACACTTAATTTAAATTACCCTTACAGTGCATGCTATTTCATCTGAAGTTTCCTACAAATGAATAGAAGTCAAATGAATGACACTTGAATGACTTGTTAATTATGCAAATGGAGTGCTGCAGGAACCTGGTAAGTTGCAGGAACTCTGTCATCTAAAAGGGTATGGTGAGTGTGATAATGTAGCGGCTTGGCACGGCTCTCTTGATGTAATGACAGGTCAATTTGACTGTCTTTATGCTCTGCACCCTGGTTCTTTTCTCTGGCTCTGGTGTGGCTGCCCCAGCCTCCCCCCACCACCCCCCTTTCTCGTGTCCCTTGGACTTTGATTTCTCCTTTGTTCCATTGCCTCCTCTACTGACACTTCCCAAGAATAAGAGATGCCACACAACCATGGCCCTTTCACACCACACCGATGACCTCTGTCTCTTCCATGCATGACCTCTCACCTAGAAGCTGACAGCTTGATTAATTGAAGAATGTTATGATTTATGAGTATCTTCTCAGCATGATTAACAAGGCAACAGGTGGCACAACCAAACAGCTAGCAAGAACATTTCTTAGAGGGGAGAAAACAATGGAGGATTATATTTAGAAACCATGTTTTGTCCAACAGTGACTGTCAATTTTGTTAAGCCATATATCATTTTGACTTTTTTGTCCACCACTGCAGTTAGGATATCTTCACAGAGAGGTTTCTTTTGTGTCTAACTTGTCAGCCCTGTCAGACGCACAGGCAGATGTCACATTCCAACAATGTGGTTAAGTAAAAAGCTTATCCAGTGTTCTTATTATCAACTCACCACATATTCAGTCAAAGTTCTGCCTTGGCCTATAAACAGGGAAAACCTAAAAATCTAGCAAAAGAACGTAGGTTGTTTTTCTGTAATACAAAGAAATCTTTCAAGTTGAAGCATATACCGTATCTATGAATCTTACTACATGTGAGTACTGATGACAGTGTGTTAATGCTTGACTCTGGACAGCAACGAGTGTCATTTGGAGAGCAGCATGTAAGAGGAAATGGTGTCAGTCGTGACACAGGGCCACATCCAATTGTCTACCCAAAGCTTTGCGAGTTAACTCACCTGACAGCTTCCGAGATAAGTCTGTCTTGTAGTCGAGACACTTAACTACGTAATAGAAGTTGGTGGTCCAACTCAGGTGACAAGGAGATGGGGGTGTTGAAGAGGTCATATGAGACCTTCTCATCGACTAAGTCAGTCACAGAGAAGGACCTTAGAGTGGGATAGCAGTCTCTTGACACAGTGTCACCAGCAGACTGTCCAGCTGAGTGAAAGCGCATGGTAAGATGTGGCCTTTTCTTTTGACATGGATTTGTTCTGACCTCGGCTTCAGGCTGTGACAACTGATGGATGATTGATGGTGCTGTTTCAGCAGTGTCAGTGGAAAAGCCTGGCACCTTGGTGAAAGCGTGTCTCTGACCCACAGTGACCTGGCTCTAACTTGTGTTGGACAACAAAAGATGGTCAACTACAGTTGTTTTTTTCACATTAGCCATATGAAAGCAAACTGAAGCAGTGGCTGTTTTACATATCGAGATTCAGTTTACACTTTCCAGTCATATAAAACTTACAGTCACTACAACTGTTTTAAATCCTGCTTGTTGCTATTAAGCTTACCAAATATTTTAATAAGATCCATTTTTACACTTGTAATGCTGGAAAAACGCCTGCATCATAGGAAGTTGCAGTGGCTGAAAGCTACTGGGTAAAGAAATGTTGGAGTACTGTGTTTACAAAGAATTGCTATCAATGAAAAATTAATTATCTGAGAGTCAGCAAAGGTTAATTTTGGTCAGAAACCTTTCGATCTGGAGGAGCTGACCCCACCAGTGCTGGTCGCCGCACTTGTGTCTAGCTGTGGTGACACATGCAGTGACCTGTGACGTGGGCAGTGACAACAGAGTAAACTGGGCCATGCTCCCCTGCCTCACCGCGCCTGGAGAGCTTAGAGGGCTCCCAGCTGAGAGGAGCAGGTTAAAGCTCAGCGGTGCTCTCGTGTCACCAGCCCAGCCCGTGATGAGTAGCTCCGTCCTCGACAAACACTCCTCAGTCCTGCCACCCACCTCTGTTGTCTCCTAGAGACAGTGCTGCCCACCGCTGGTTGCCCCATATGTTTGGGCTGCACACAAGGTGGTTTCTCGGATACTGTGGTTGCTAATTATAAATTTAATTTGCATTTTAATTAGAATGGTGGAAAATTAAAGCCTGCCAGCTGGAGAATTTCAAAACGCTTTCTCTCCTCCCTCCCTTTTTCGTCTCTCTCTTCTCTCCTGGTTTAGACTGAGCATGACTCTGTCCTGTATTTATTTGTATGAGCACAGCAGTAGCATCTTCTCTTTGTGGGACAGTGTGTGGTGTCCCTTCTCAGCCATTCCTTCTTTGGTGTAGTGTTTGCTAAGTTTCTATGTGTGTGGCAATAACCCCCATATTCACCAACCACATCTTTCCTAATGAAATAATTTATGGCTCATTTGACACCTCACTTAATGCAGTTAAGCTCATAAAACTCATTGATATTTTATGGGAATTCTAATCAGTCATTGAATGTCTTCTTCTTCTGTGGTTTGATTAGTAAAACAAGGTCCACATCCCCGTCATGGTTCTCAATTGACACACTTTACACATGCTGGGGAAGTAAGCGATCTGCATGTGTGGGCTGGTAATATCGTTCAGTTTTGGTTATTATTTTCCAATCTCCATAATTCGTCCTGTTCCCATGTTGTTCCCCCATGGTCATTCTCATTCCCTCTCTCACCTCCCACGGGCGTCCTTGCTCAATAATTTTCATTAATTGATTGACAGCTCTGATAGACCCAACTAACCCCAGTTCTGCTCTCATGTCTGTGTTTTAAATGAGAGCTTGTACATCCAGTGACCTTGTCTGCCCATCAGCTGTCAGCGAATGTGAAGCCAATCCAGAGAATGTCTCACCTTAGCAAAGTAGACTGTTCTAAATGATTGTAATTGGTTTGTGAATCTATCTTGTGTGGCGCTGTGTTGTGCGTGGTAAAAGCTGTTTAAAGTTTAGTTTAAACTCTGTTGAATGTACGTAATCCCAATTATACTTCTCTCTTTTAATCTAATTTCTATCACAGCAGTTTGTGTTTTCATGTGCTTGAGGAAGTGTTACTCAAGACTGCCATTAAATTGAAGAGAATTCAAAGATGGGCTTTAAATACTGGAAACCCATCACAGCAGGGCGTCCTCTCATTGTGTAATTTCTCTAAATTCAGTCAAATTATGTAAATAAGAATGTAGTTATTTTTTAACAAAAAAACAAAGGCCCTGTTTCCTTTGATGGGAATCCCAAAAAAATGCCACGCGTATAATCATGTGTATTAAAGCCACCAAACTGATTATTACCACGTTCCTGCTTATTTCCATTAATTATTTTTCTTGTGGTATTTGGCTTTAAAAGCATTTTCTAACATAAACATTAACAGTTTTCCAGGAGTCAGCTCCACCTTTTTGTGACAGCTGAGCCACGGTTAATATAGGCTCTATAATTCTTTTCTCTGCAATAATCCATGCATGTACTGTGTCCCAGGCACATGTAATGTCTGACATTCTTCCAGGTTGTTTTGGTTTGGGAGGCTGCCAGCCTCAGTTTTGCACCTCTTTGCAGGCCCAGTTTGATGTGGTGTGAATAACATTCAGACATACACACACGCCCTCATTAGCATTCATTCAGGGAAGCAATGCAGGACACCCTCTCTGCTCTGAGGGTGGCATTTGGCAAGGCCCAAATACACCTGGCAAAAAGTCTCCATCTTACTCCAGCCCATCATGTTCATCACATTTAGTTTTCCACAAAAAAACAGTCTTTGTTTAATCCAGATCATCTTTTATAGAAGATTACTTGACATAGAGAGAACCCATTTATTTATATCATGTATGCAAAACTTGCATTGTTATACTGTCAAGTTGCATATAAGTGCCATTGACAATACAATTCATATCAAAGTCTTTGATGTGATGCAGTGGGGAAAATGTGTGTAAAGCTGCGATTAGACTACTGATTAAATTAAAAGAATGAAAGCACAAGAGAACAGTCCATTCAGTGACCCTCAGAAGTCTGGCATGCAGCAGCTTCTCCCTCTAAGGCATGGATCCATCAGCCTTAGTCTGGAGCAACAGTGGCTATGTGAAAAAAAGGCTTGGCAGAAGGAAGGCAGGCATTCTCCAGATCTGAATCTGTGGACTGCTGTGTCTGTAACTCTGTTTAACAATCCCTCTGTCTTGCCATATAAGACATATCCATTCTGCTACTTGATCTTTGGTGTTGTTTAGATGTTGTTGCATCATTGATGGTAAAACTCCAAGTTGATCTTGAGGTGATAAAATGTTTTTAAAGGTGCTTCCATTAGTTTGCAGTGGTAAGCTACCCAGAGTAGCTCTTGCAGCTAAGGTTTAAGTAAAGTCAGTAAAAGAATGTTTTCAACACGTATAGAAATCTAGTGAACAATATTCATTTTGCTGGAAAAAAAAGTATTTGCAGCTGGCTATTGAAGACCCCTTTTAGGTTTATCTTTGTCAATTGTCAAATATTTAAGTGTATGAAGTGGTGTGATGAGGTGCAGAGACAGATATTTGAAGGGATTTTAACTCATTTGAGCAATTACATGCTTAACTGGCCCAAGATAATCTGTCATCCAAAGCTTCTGTCTCGGGCTCTCCCTCTCTTTTCCGATCCTCCACTCTCTCATACCCTCCTACGTGGCACAAGAGAAGCTCAGAATAGTGGGATTTCGAGCACAAAAGCTTACCCTGAATAGAATGAAGGCCTCAGAGAAATTAATTGCTTCTAACAAACAGCATGACTGCTAGCATGTTTTGTGTCCCATTCTTATCAGCCTTCAGAGGTGGAGGGGTGGGCGACCGGTCTGGAAAGGGTGAATCTACAAACGAGGGAAGTGGGCTGCAGGACTTTGTTCTTACATTATTTGAATGTTATTTAAGGGTGGATAGCCGCAAAGGCTTAATGCAGTGTATTTGTATAGGTATGTGTCATGTAGAGCATATAATGTTCCCAGTTGTTGCATCTGAAAGGAGCAGTACAACTGAGTGGAGCAATACAGGTGATGAGTACAAACTGTTGACATTTAAGACTTAAATGTGCAACTTAAATGAATACATATTGCTAATTATACAGTATATCCATAAAGTGTGCCTAAAATAGAAAAAGGCCTGTGCATAAATATGTGTTAAGTCGTTTTTTTGACAAGACTGCTTGATTTTCTTAAATCAAGGTTTAAACTTAAATTTTATTAACTGCCTCATTAAAAAAAAAACTTTGTTTAAATGTTTTAAGAATCATTACAGAAATAGTATATTTGTATATTTACAGCCATAAAGATCTTTTCTTTTAATATATATATATATATATATATATATATATATATATATATATATATATATATATATATATATATATATATATAAAGCCATGTTGATATCCTTCTATAGCAAAACAGCCATAAACAGCCTGTAAACCATGGACTTCCCCATTATTTGAAGAAAAAAAAAATATCTGTAGCAATTAATTAACTATATAGATTTGGAGAGCATTCAAGGAAGCATTAGCTAAGGCAGTTATGGGATTTGCTTTTGTGAGGGTGTGTGGCATATTTGCCCCAGTTCTGTTCTCTGCTTGCTCCCACTCCCACATGTCACCATTCTGTCTACCACCACCAGCGTGGCATCTATCATCCACCACAGACGCCGCGGCACCCCACAAAAGGAGGCTGGAGCATGCACAAAGACATTTGCATTTTTGCATCTCATTATGGTTATAATTGCATGCCAGTGTAAGCAGCTCGCTCTCCATTATCTCGCATAATTTTATCAGTGACGTTTGAAACGTGTGTTTAAATGTCAATTATTGACTACAAAAAAGGAGTGACCTTCTTGGAGTCATCTCTCTCTCTCTCTCTTCTTCCCCTGTTCACTCTTCCCTTCTCTCTCTCTCTCTTTCTCTCTCCTCCATCCCCTGTTCACTCTTCCTCTCTCTCTCTCTCTCTCTTTTTCTCTCTCTCTTTCTCTCTCTCTGTCTTTGGCCATGGTCTTATCTACTCCTTATGTCTTCTTTAGGTCGTCGCACTGTTATGCTAGATATATGTTGAAGAACTAAGCTTATTACATTTTATGACTAGATTTAGGTGACATCCATGCTGTTAGTAATGTTAATGTACTCACTGTCAACAGCTTTTCTCAAGATCTCATTAAAAGAACAGCTATAATATAGGGGTGGGAATCACCAGAGACCTCACAATACAATATCATCATGCTACGTATGTCACAATACGATATTATTGCGATTTTAAACACATTGCAATATTCTGCGATATATTGCAATGTATTACCTTTTTTCAAACTTTAAATTTTTCCCAATTTCAAATGATGTCCCCAAAAGGAAACTTTGTCAACATCTGTTTTATCTAAACAGATAAATTTCTCTGACACAAATCTTTAAGGTGTTTAAAATACCTTCAACTTTGTGTCATTTCCCCCAGTCTCTCTTTGACTGGACCAGCAAATCAATGGAGAAAAAGTTATATTATGGGGAAATGTCACATAAATACTACTCCAGCATAGTATAAAAAAAGGTTTCAACATTAGTAATGCTGTTTATGCCAAATTCCTGCCCTGTATATGTTATGTAGCCTAAATTAAAAATAGTAACATCAGGCAATGTTAACTCTTTTTAATTGGCAGGAGTGAAAATCCGTTGGGAAACGATATGGGCTCTACAGGATAATTATTTTCTTTGGCAACCATCATGCTTTTACCAAATGATGTACTGATTTTTAGGCCTTCTTTTATCAAATATCCTGAACATTAGTGCATATAGGCTCAGCCACGAATGTATACAATGTCTGGTACCACCCGTTTATAATTAGAAAAATATCTCATCATAATGACTAAGTTCTTGTTCTAATAATATACTTTTATTGTTATAGAAAAGTTATTTACAAGCAGTGTTGCCTCACACTACAATACTACAGACATACTAGTATACTGAGAGCATTAAAAGAACTGCTAATGTGTAAATTCCTTTTAGGATTTAAAAAGTCCCCGATAAGCAATAGAGAAGATATCATTTTTCTGGACACACTAATGTTCATGTTACTCTGCAGAGCTTTTGAAGGAGAATTTCTAATCCATGAGAGCCCTTTCGGTTGTGATATTCAGGATGTTGCATTGTTACACATTGGACAGAATGTTCTCTCATCTGCCTAACCTTAAGCCATCAGTGTAATTTCTGGAATCGTATTCCTCTAACAATGGATAAAGTCTCACAAAAATTGCATCTTATTATATCGAGAAAACGTACTTGTTAAAGCCAGCAACCCTTCTTGCTTTGACGACATATACTTCCTAGTTAAAATGAGTTAACTTTTCCTCATAACTTTTCCTCAGTTTCTCACACTCTGTACAGTATGTATGTATGTATGTATGTATGTATGTATGTATGTATGTACTACAGGTTAGTAGCATTGGTGTACTTCTAGTGCAGATATGGCATCAAGGAAGAGAGTTTCATATATTAAAGAATAATAAAAATAAAAAATTTGTTTTGAAAGATATTGTTTTCCTTGCATAGGCCTATGTAATGATATGAACAAATGCAGTTTTCCAAACTTGATTTCCATCTAAAATGTCCTAAATATATATTTTTTTCAAATGTTTTTGAAGAAAGTAATTGATTTTGTTTTGTTTCCATCTCTTTAATCTCCTCATTATACAGTATGAAAGACCAGCCTTTGTTTTTCACCTGAAAAATGAATAATAAATGAATAGAGGATCAACATTCTTCATTACTTATGAATTCTTATTTGAGTCATAATTGATGAATGGAGACAATGAATGTCTATATTCTTGACGCAAGAGAATATTCCACTTATTATAACGCTTTATGCACTGCATAGTGCTGCAGCTGAGTGAGAATGCATATAATGAGCTGACAACCAGAGGAACCACCATCTTTAAGAGTTTATCAAACTACTTGCACCTTCTAATTAAAGGAAGCACAACCCACCAGGATACATTTACATTTGATTTGATCTGGAGCAGAAAATCTCCCTATTAGCATCCTCCTCCCCATGTATGTGGCAGTAATTGCAGTCTCACTCTGTTCCTGTTGTCCTTCTCCAGTTGAACACATTTAGCAAATGTACCTCGTACTGTAGGTTATTATTGTGCCATACAGTCTGGGGAATCAAATAAATCACTTAGGTTATCTTATTAATTAAGTCAAAATAAATGTGCTAGAGCCAATTTATTCTTTCCAAATACCATGGGATCTCCCACTGCAACTAATGGCATAGTCTGACATTTCATAGTCTTAACAAATAACCTGAAGTAATTCATTTAGATTTTTCCAATTAGAGATCATTTCTTGCAGCTGTAACATAGTATGTACATATATGAATTTGCATTGTAAGTTGAGCAGAACTGGTGTCACACTTTTGTTGTATTTTCTTTTAAAATCCCACTAGAAGTCTTAATTATGAACTGAGGATTTTTAAAGAAATCTTACCTTACTTTTTTCCCTTTATAACTACATCAAAGTACCAGGCAATAGTAGCCGCTAATTTTATAACGAGCTGAATAGTTATTGCCTAGTTTCATACCACACATTTGCCTTTCTCTGAGAGGCTTTGTCACTTTCTTTCCTCATAATCACATTAGTGATTTAGCAAGTGTTCTCTCAGCAATAGCCCAAAGCAGAGACTTGGAGCAAGTGTATAACACAGGCATATGACAGTGCTGAACCTCAGTGCCCCTGCCCTCAGCCGCTCCTCAGGCCCTCAGTGGAATAACACTTGATCCATAGCTCTTGAGTCTCTGTCCACGCCTTCCTTTTATGGCCTGTGGGCATGTGAAGACCCCGAGCCAGCCGCGCTTATCTGACCCTAACCTTGGCGTATGGTGACCTTGACCTGCACCTCACCCGTTCCTCATCCTCAGGGCTACATCTGTTCCTTTCCCTAGGACACCCAAGTAGTTAGTGATATTGAAACATCACCTTGGGGCTCCATTTGTTTTCTCTGGAGAGGTCAGTGAGGGGTTGTCATTAGGACTGAACTTGATCCCCTGCTTCCCCATAAATTGGTCTGTCCGTGCGAGGGGTGAGCACACTGTAAATAATGAGTGTATAATGCTGAACATGAAACAGAATCTCAAAACTGACACTCTATACTTATCCTTCTTATATTATATAGATTATTTTGTTCCCAGTCAAATGTGTTCATGGTACCAGAATAAAACTATAAAAGCACAAACGCATGTAGAGCAGAAATGTAGCTTTTACGGCAGACAGTGTTTCTTGGTGTAACAGGTGTTTCTAAAACAAAAGAAGCCTACATTTGCAGTATTTTTGGTATGAATAGTTAAACCTAACAAAAAAAAACATGCACAACAGTTATTCTCGTTGTCACTTTTCCCATCAGGTAATTGTAGCCGCTTGAATTGTAACTCACCTGATATAAAGCATACATTGTGACAGCCTCACTATTGTTTTGGGTGCTGTCATTTCAACTCATGGGTTTGTCCCTGGGTGATATCTTGATTGTGATGCCCTTTATTATTTTGCTTAGTGTTTCAGCAGTTCTGTGAATTGGCTGACCTTTTTATGAGTCTTACCTTTATTCTCTCCGGCAGAAACTAGCGTCCTTGCCACGCTGCTATACCATGGAAGACAGAGGTGGTATTAATATTAATGAACATGCTCTGACAATGTCAGGTTTTAATGGATAATAAATTAAAGGATTCTCATCGATAATTAACTTTGTTTGGGCAATAACATCACCCAAGGCAGGATGCCATCTTTGTAAGCAATGATGTTTTAATAAATCATAAGAGGGATTGAAAATGGTTTATTCTTTCGTGTCGTGCAGATCAAATTCATGCCACACACCGTAAAGGAAAGATGCGTTTGAGAAATTAGAGGAAGAAAGAAGGCCACATAGCAGTATTGTGTTCGCTAAGTACGTGAAAATGTATTTTCCTTCTCTATCAGTCTCATGGTATCGTATCACACTGGAGTCAAGGGAGAGGCTAAAGGTTACAAATCTGAAGCATGGCATTGATCCTAACACCTGACAGCATCTCTCTCTCTCTCTTTGTTTCTTGTTTTCTTGTCTCTTATTGGTCTCTGTAATTATAAGACCATCATATGCTGCTTTTGTTACTCTTCTTTTCATTGTTATATAAAAGAAAGAGACAAAATAACAATAACATGATTGTTACCTAGATGTATTGTATATCCATGGTGTTATCAAAGACAGTAGTTTAGGACAAATTATTCTCTTATCGTATTCTCTCTGTTACATAGGCCCAGACGTAATTCTGAAACCAAAGGTGTTGTTGAGCCCAGTGTGCTCTGCATATCATAAATCAGACCTAACTGACATTTTTTTTTAAAGAGAATGAATATCCACCCACTCTCTGGGGAAGGGCCATGGTATGTGTATGGTCAATGTGACCTTTCTCCATACCCTCTCAGATTAGGTGTACGACATAGAAAATTGCGCTCTTGCTGCAGTCCATAAATCATACCAGGCCATTTTTTCCTTTAAAGAGGTATGTAAATACCAGTGTACTAGCTAGGTAAACAACACTAACCCTGATACAAATGGCTTGAAAATTGAAGAAAAGCACCTTATTTTTCAGCTGAAATTGCTTTTGAAATCCAGTCCTGGCACATGGGATGAAGGAGCCATGAAATGATTTGTGCTGGGGGAATAGAAATGGGTTGATGATAACCACACTCGACACAGTTCCTGTGTTGGGTAGTTCTAGCAATGATCAAAGATATCATTGTTGCACATTATTTCCCCCCATGCAGACCCCAAATGCATCAGTATCTGAAGTGACATCCACCCCCATGCACTCAGAGTATATTACGTTTTAGGTGACAAAGGCCCTCCACCACAGTACAGCGAGGGCCAAGCTTAACCAGGCAGTCCTTCTGCTGCCATGCAAACCCTCAGATAACTTGTATTAAACATTGGTTAAAACATTCAGTATGATTCTTTTGCAGTATGTAAAGACAACGTTTGCATTTAATGCAATTACTATGATATGAATTAATATACTATAATATAATGCATAAAATAGATCTTGTCTCTAAATATAATAGAAGCCAACTGACCAATGTTTTCCAACTCGGGGAAGAAATTTCAACTTTTAATTTGAATAGTCCAAGCCATAAAAGGATGCAACTGTAATCTACAACAACAAATTCATCCACAATAGCAATCAGGGTAGACCAATGAACATATAGTATAACAGAAATGGTAAGTCTTTTGGGTTTATTTGTAAAATTGCTGTGCGATAGAAACGGAAGTTGGAAATAACGGGTCCCATTTGTTGCAGAGTTTATACTCTAGATCGTTGGGTTTGCAGCAATTGTGGAGCCTCCTGATCCTCAGACTGTCCCCTCATTGTCCTTGTCCATGTGTAGCTAGACTTAGTATCAAATGTAGACAAAAGGGTATTCTTCTGGTCAGCGTGTTGACCAAGCATAATGAACCAGTCTGCTACAAACTTTGGCTACACTGTGGCTGCCTCAAAAGCCAAAAACATGGCCATTGCAGAATGCAGTGTTTTGGCAACTCATCAACACCTGCAATCCTGCACAGTGAGTCTCAAGGAGAGCTGCAGGGCACAATCCATGACAGCCAGAGGGACAGCTAATTCCCAACATCTGGTACAAGCTGGTGCTGTCCGTAGTATCGCCATGATCGTGGTATCGCTGTGGTGGACGCTGCTTGGCAGCTTGTGGCATCAGACTGTTGAAGAATCACCCCCATCGTGTTCTAAGCAGAATGGGCGGAGAGCAAACTGTTTCATTTCAGCACGGTGGACCATTGATGCCTGCAGTAGATCCCCTGTTATCTAATCAAACAGCACTGGTCAGTTATGATGCCAACTCCTAAATCCACAGCCGTCTGTAAAGCCGTGGGGGGAGATTAACCGCTACAGCGCCAATGTCCTACATTCAAAGACTTGCTCTTAAGATCTCTTTTCCTGGAAAGTACAGTTATCCATACAAGCAAACACAAACAGAAACACACAGACACACAGCCTAAAGTAAGAGTCCTTCATGCTGTAATGGGGCTATCACAAAGACCACACAGCTTTCATTTTGGAAGAAGACTTGATGCTTTCTAAACCCTTTGTCTGAGGCCACTAGAATATCTCAAAAAGGTTTGAGCCTCTGCCGTCATAGAGTATTGGAGGATGTGTTGATTTGCCATGTAGGTGCTGCCTTGTGTCTAAGATCCCCCATTAGTAGAAGAGAATAAGAACTCACGAAGAAAGATGGCCCAAGACATTTATCCTCTGTCTTACAGTTTGCAGGAGCCCTAATAAGAACAACCGTTACCTTGCTATGTGGGTGAACTTCATTATAACCCAAGAAGCAGAAGCTCTCACATAGCCAGCAAAGAGCTGTGGGCACTTTTTTTAATATTTATATCACAGTCTGGTGTGGCAGTAATGATATTAGGGAGCTGGTGGAAATTCTCCACCCAGCTGGACATGTTAATTGAGAAGCCACGTTTTAAAGGCAAAGTTCACATTTGTGCAGATGGTGGGACAATGCAAGATGGCAGACCTAGGTCAGTGTCATTTCCAAGCTATACCTTAATGGCAGCAATTTTTTTTCTCTCTTTTTTTTTTTTCCTGAAGTTTGACACATACTAGTCCCCGAGGTCCATATAGCAGTCTTTAGGGCTGGGCCCTGTACCTTAGTGCCCTTGAAGAGGACTATATTTTACAGTTTATATAATGGCAACATTCTCTGTCCCACTTCTAATTTCAGGG
Source organism: Gymnocephalus cernua (assembly GCA_023631565.1). Taxonomy (NCBI): domain Eukaryota; kingdom Metazoa; phylum Chordata; class Actinopteri; order Perciformes; family Percidae; genus Gymnocephalus; species Gymnocephalus cernua. Next base: position 27,481,590 of record CM042431.1, on the reverse strand, counting down.
TTAGTGTGTGTCATTGTGTGGCATGAATATGTGATTGTGTGAATGTGTTGGCCATAGAGGGAAAATAGCATTATAAAATGAAACGGTAATAATTTAAATGAAAGAAAAAAATATGTTTTTCTTTCTCGAATGTACACATGATATATCAAAGAGGCTGTCTCACCTTGATATTAATGAGCTTTGAAGGTGAAATACAATTCAAAATAAGTTGAATTGAGATGCACATTTGTTATCAAAAACTGGTAATTGCTGTAGGTTACTGCCCTGGAGAACTGTACCTTAAAGTTATGGGACCTTCAACAAATGTCACATGAAACAAGACATTATTTCACTAGAGCCAACTGCCGTAGGGCATCCCAAACTGCCCAAATTTATCTTTTACAAATACTTGTAACCTCACTCAGGGACCTGCCCCTCTAAAGTATATGCATAATTGTGTGGGGTAATGTGGCCCTAAATCAATGGCATTTGTATGACTTCAAATAATGTTAGATAGATTATCCAGGCTAATTAAATTATAAAGTTATATTACACCAGTGCAAACAGTAAAATGATAACAGTGTGTGCAGGCGTTGGTGAAAGTCACACTGCTGGGAAGTCTAACAGATGGGTTTATCCTTAGTGAGATGGATACTGTCACACCACACATCCACATCAAATTAGAGTACCCAGAGTGAGTCCTCCCCCCATTCTGACCATACACCGGAAAGCAGGTGTCTGCTTAATAATTTGGTCAAAGATCAGTGAGTTAAAGGTTGAGGCCAGGGGCAGAGAGGGCTGGGGTCATCCTGGTGGTAGGGAGGTGGTGAGACATGATCTCCCAAAGTCTGGAACAGCCAAACCCCAAGGTCATCCATTAGTGCTCTTGCCCATTGGTGCTGGAAGACCCACAATAAATTTGCTGTGCACCCTTAACCCTTTTAATACTCACCATGACCCAGATGAGGAGATCAGCTCCCTTAGGGAGGGGCACATTACATTATTAGCACTGTGCATCCATTGACAGCTATTATATTCTAACAGTGTATTATGGGTGACTTCATACTGTAAATACTTCAACACAGATATTAGACTAATAATGTGCATTACAGCCATTCTTTTAACATTTTTGTTTAGCTGTGAGTTCAATATATTTTAATCAATTAAATTGCCTGAATAAGTCTGCTTCTGAGTCACGTTAATAATACTGAGTGAGATTGCATCTTTAATTTAAATTACTGCAAGATATTTTAATATCTAGAATCCCTCCCCTAGCCATCTGTGATCACTTTCAAACGTGCAGACGATATTGTCAGTGTCTGGCCAAAAATGTTTTAGAGAACATCTGAGTTATGACTGATCATTATCTGGTCTTTCAAACAATGAACAACTTATCTGCCTTTTAATGTGATGCATTTTTCTATTCTTACAAGAAAAGGTGAGGCTGCAAGGAAGAAGGAGAATGAAATGTCAACAGTGTCAACCACTCCCTTTAAATAGGACTCTCCTATGATCCCTTACTACCATGCTCGGTCAAACCTTTCCAGGTGTCAAGACTGGGCGTCAGAAAAAGAAATTAAAGTGACATAGTGTTGACAGGAGGAAAAGACATTCCAGTTTTCACCCCTCTCAGGACAATGAGGGAGCCATCACCTCGGCTCAGACACAGGCACTAATGAATCAAGCAACACCTTAAGTTCTGTAGTGCAGGGGACTTTTGGCCCGGTGCACCCATATAGTGTCATTGATAATGGGATCCTGTATTGGACTGCTGTTGATTTGATGTCTACCGCAACCTCTCCCATGGCCTGCCATTTTGACACAGCTTAATTTTGCCCCTTGCTCATAAAGATATGCCGTTAGATGGTGTTGCACAAGTATTAGGTCTTCATCTTTTCTGGTTATATCTCCCCTCTCCTGCAGTGTTTTATTAAGCAAAGACAGCTTTTTTAAATTTATTTTGTAGTGTAATAATGCAGGTTTGGGCAGCAGCAGTGTGTTGAAATAAGGTGAAGTTTACTATATGGAATACACAGGGATGGAAAGAATACTATATTATTTTACATCAGTACTAAGTACTGTTACTTTTGTAAAGATGTACTTGAAAGGTTGTGCACATGTTTTTGACGGTGAAAGTTTCTAAGTGAATGCAGAAGTCATTGCTGGAGGATTCACCGTGAGCATTTGAGCATTTAGCCAGACCCAGCATCCACCTGTTAGTTGCGTAACGTTGTGGGGCTGTTCGATTTGGATCACTTAACGTGCTTGCCAGGTGGTGCATTGAATCAGCGATAAATTAAGGTACATTTAACCTTTTTTCTTCCTTTTTTTTACCCATGCCAAGATAAAATAATGCTAATCATAACTCATAATAATGTAATCCTTAGTTATATTGCTTTGTTGGTACATTTTTGTACTATTCACAAACACAACAACACTTGCCCTGGCCAAAACGCACCCATGGCATTTTGTCACTGAACATACACACTTAACATCTTTAAGTATCTTTTACAGAAGTGTCATCTCTCTGGACATGTAGCTCTGTCCTCCTGCGGCTGCAGATACACCAGCAGCTTCTTCTCTGCTGCAGCTGCTGATTTGCCAACTTTTTTGTTACTTTCTCACATGGTTTATCTTGTCTTTCATGTGACTTTTGTTTTTATGGATGTGACTTGAAATATAGTGAAGTACAAATAAAAAACACTCAAAGTCAAAGTAAAATTACAGATTTTTGAAAAGTCAAAGTACACAGTAACACACGTAAATGTAAATTTGTATTCCCAACAATGGGAATACAAATATAGCAGTTATCAAAATGATTCACTGTGTACACTTCTTGTCCAGTATTGTTAGAATGTACTGGTAATTCAAAATGCTCTTAAACAGTGTATTCTAACAATATGGGAGACATTTCGAGCTCTGACTTCTCACTTGCATTTACCATATGATGCTAACTAGTTTATCCTGTAAGCTAATACTATAAGCTAACCTGACTTACATTGGTGTAATGTCTGTAAGAGTCAACAACTGGCACACTGCCAAACCTATCTGGGTGGAACCTTTCTGTAATGATGTTCTGCATGTTCCAAGATGTAGACTGTAATTAGACTATTTTACACTAATAGTGCTGTAATTATTCGGTTGAAAAAAGTTGTTTTCTGAAGAGATTCCTATACTGAAGGTTTTGTGCTGAATACGTGTACAATTACACTCTTAATAGTAATAATTTGTTCTGGAACGTTTTATTTATTTATTTGCAGGCAATAATATAAATAATTGGTAGGACATGGTAATAGTGGAATTGGGGGGAAATGACTTGGACATTGATGCACATAAGTAGTAATTAGACAGATTTATTTTTAGTATTATTGTTAATATACATTAGTGTTGTTCCCCAGCACCAGGTGTTGGTTCAAGTTAATTTCAAGTTATAAGAAAGTGTGGGTTACAGTAGTTCATGCACCTTTTTCTTAGATGAAGTGTGATAAATACAGTGCATGAGCAGCATTATACTGAATAAGAAAATTGTCACTGGATAAAAAAAGTCTTGATGACTTTCTCGCTATCAGAAGATTTTCCATATATTCACCCTCCGTTACATGTCTCCACTTTTCCATCTCAAGCTGTCTTTCCCCCCAACAGACACACACCACGCACCCCCAACATCCCCCCGTGTGCAAGGCCGGTGGCTCCATTGTGTGACCTGTTCTTACACTGTTCCATCTCCACATCACGCAGCCAGCCTTTCACAGCAGCAATTCACCAGCAACAATCACACACTCACGCCTCAAAAAAAGACCTCTTGCTCCCTTTGCCAACCAATTAAGAGCCATCTGGGCTCAGATGCAGTAAGAAAGCTATTACAAAATCATAACTGTTTTCATATTGTCATATGTTTTTGATGTGTAGACTCAAATGTTTAAAAACATCAATTTGTTTCCATATGTCTTTGCTTCCTTTAAAATGCATTATCCTTAAGCAAAGATAGTGTGCTTATCAATATTTAGTTTTGTTTTGAGACCGTGGAGGGCACAACACAGTTTAAAACATGACAGAGCCAGTCATTGCTTTTGTAGCTGCCATGCAAGTGTGTGATTCCTGATGAACTTGAGGTCATAGATTCCCAGTGGCTGCATAGTGCAGGGAATGGAGAGCAGCAGGGTTCAAGCCTTGGGTCACTGGAGCTTCAGAAGTGGCCAGCCAGCTTTGTCCCAGGAGGGATGATGGTGATGGATTCACTGGTGTTTTCTCAAGGTCCACTGAACCCTACAGCAAAGACTCCAACTTAGAGCCTGCAGAAAGATGGAGCACTCCTCTCATCTCCAGTTCACAGAACTCAGAAAGAGGGGCCGTCTGGACGGGCTTCAGGATACCTTGAGATACATGAAATCCAGCCGCAACCTCATGGTGGCACTGCCAAACCTCATTTCAATCTTTTAAGCATAATCTGCAGTACACATTAGGCCTCTGACATGCACCATAATGGTTCATTTCCCCATTGTAGGGAAGTGTTGAACCACTGTGTTGTCAAGTAGGCTTTATAAGGCGAAAAGATATGAATAGAAACTCCACCCTGTCTTTTTTCTTTTCATTCTAACTAAGTTAAAAGGTTTACTTACCCCTAATCAAAATGGCAAGCCCACTGGCATGGTATGTCCCAGCTGTGGCCCTGGCACAGCATTTCCCTTCTCCTCATACATTGTTCTGGGCAGCACATCCAAGAGCTCTTGCTGTTTTATGTACTTAACTGAGGTCAGATTTGTCATTATCTGGGTCTTGTTGGCACTAAGGCCTCCTCTGATGATAGGACTCCCTTTCAGATCTTCAGCTTTTAGCACTCCCTAAGAGCTAACCTCTGTGAAGACCAGGCAATCGACCACCTGCAAATCTACCCCAGGGCTGGGACTGTGTTTAAAGGAGTATGCTTTATGACATCCTCTAACATGTGTGTGGCTTGCCCTGATCTGGTGTGATTAAATTTTTTCGGTTGCAGGGGATTAGTAAAGTTTATATATACAGACAGGAGACTTATGTTCAGTTGTTAATTCGGTGGCCAAAAATGGCTACAGGCCAGAGCCCTGTCATCCAAGAACAAGTCAAAATCCAGTGTCTGGATTCCAGCTCAGTGACAAAGTCAGAACATATTGCAGGTGCACTATATTTCTGTGGTATTCTGTGGTGTCGCAATTATAAAGCTTGCACAACGTTGGTACATATTTGAAAATTGATTCTTGGAAGCATTTCGGCATGGATTGAAGGAAAAAAAAAACACAACAGGAGATGAGTGTTCATAAAGGCTCAGGTTTTATTTCTTTTCAGAATATACTGCATTTTGAAAAGATATATCTCCCCCTTGCCTCTCTTCCTCTCCCTCTCTGTTTCTCTCTGTGTCTTACAGAAACACACACACACATTGCAACATGCACACAACCAGACATGCACTACCCCTCTTAAAACTGGTTCTCATCCCAATAGCAATTTTGTCAGAAGTTGACAATGTCTTGATTTAGTTGTCTGGCTGTTCCGGCCAGTTTTCCCTGCTGCGCTAATGTGAACAGGACATCCTGCTGGGCACCAAAGAATACCACTTCACGGCAGCCGCATAGCTGGCAGCTTTTATTTATGGCGCTACCGAAATGAATGGGTATTAGTGTCCAAACATTTCACCATGCTCCTGCAGCCACACACAAAAGCCACTGATTTCCAGCAAATCTGCACTTATTTTATTCAAGAAGACTAAAGCTAGGGAGGGGGAGAGAGAGCGACAGACAGAGAGAGAGAAAACATTTATAATGACTTAAAAGACCTCAAAAGAAGAATAGGAATTGCGTTTGAAAAGGATTTACCAGACAGAAATCGGAAAGAAAAAAGTGGCCCCTCCATTTCACTGCATTTTTGTAAGAGTTGAGAATGGAAAATATCTATATCCCTAAAATGACTCAACTTAAGTGCTTATATTCACAAAAACTGTACTTCCTTCACAATCACCCAGTTTTCTGCTGCTCTGTTTTGCCCAGCAGTACAAAGCATTGTATTTATTAGGATTGTACCAGGAAGGAAAAAGTCATTTTATCATTGCTAAAATTTTCGATTTATTTTAAAGTGTCTTCAAAAATCACTCTTGCTACCATTTTGCAATACAGGCTGCCTACTGTCTTGTTAACCTATGAATTTTAAGTGGACGGCTCGCATTAGATAGCAGTAGCACTGCTGACTCCTCTTGGCTTTTCTGTAGGGAAGCAGGCAATGTTGTGCTCTTTGCCTGGTTTCTGTGTCCAGGACCTCATCAGTACAGAGTCCGCCTGTCCTCATGTCCCTGCCACTCACCTCCTTGCTCTTCATCTGTCATTCCTGCCCTTCTGCAAATACACTCCAATGACATTTTGAAAAACTCTGGCATTCACCCTCAATATGGATTTTTGTTGATTATAGCTTTCTGTCTGTGAAGATTGCACGTATTATTGACTTTGCAATCCCATGACTATTTGCACAGCTTTTTCCTCCTCTCTGCATCTTGGTGAAGTCCAGCTATAATATCCCCCCTGGTTTCTCATAACCTCTTTTCATTACCCTTTCTTTTTTTCATATATTTCTTTTTATTTTTTTTACATATTTTACTAATCCCCTCTGGCCACAACCCTTTCCTTATGCCACCAGAGATCAAGAGTTTCTGCAAAGCTTCGGTCACTGATGTCATTTAGATTGGGATCTGATACACTAGATGTCCATTGGTTAAATGCCCCTGGCCCGAATTCCCTATTGTCCCCTAATTCCAAGCGGCAGCTCTGTTTCACTTGCTGCATAATAGCCCATAGGTTAAAGTTCTGCTGCTTTTGCTTTGAATTTACATCTTTCACAGGCTCCAGTCTCTTGTTCTGAGCTGGCGTTTTCTTTTTTTTTCCTCCTTTCATTTCTAGCGAACTTCATTGCCTGCAGGCAGCACGGCTGCTTGTGCAGTAGATTTCCTGACAATCTCCCACATCCAGGCATCTTTTGGAGGGTCAGAGGAGAGCAACTTGACTTAACAGGTCAACGTAAGTGGGCTCCGCCCTTCTCCAGGGTGGATGCCATGAAGCCCTCCATTAGAAACTGACCTCCATGTTGCACTGGTCTGGCCCCAGCCAGGGTATCACATGGCTCTGCCTGAGACAGGCTGCTCATTAAAGCCCACTGCCCATAGCAGGATTAGGCCTTTTCATGGTTTATCCTCTACTCTGACAACTGACAATGGGCGAGGATAGCTGCTTCAAATGGAGTATGCATATGAATCATGGAATTATAATTGCTCTTTCATGATGAGAATATTAGAAAATCTATCCACATGCACAATGCAAAGAATTAATTGGGGTCTGTTTTCAAGGGCACATTGCTACACTATGTGAGCCCAAGAAGACGGGAAGGGTGGTAATGAGGCATACTTTATACAGCACAGCATCTTTTCCCAGCACCTGTGTACACACACACACACACACTCACACTCACACAAACACACACACACACACACACACAGACACACACACACACACACACACACACTCAGACTCACACACACACAAACACACTCTCTCTCTCTCCGATACCTTCTTCCTGTAACCTTTACCCACCATAATACTTTTACTCAAAGTTTCACTGCACTTAATACACAATGGAGTGTTTACTTGTGTTGTGATGTTTTCAAAAAGCACCCCCATTAACAGTGGTGGCCCATTCCCCATGACCCAGTGGTAGCTTCCTAAGGGTGTGCGGGTTATGGAGGGCTGTAGCTTGAGCGCTGAGTAGGAAACTAAGATGACACTACTTCTTGAGCTGTGTGGGAGGGAGAAAGCTGGTGATAGCGAGGCAACAGAGCCGCTATCTGCAGCACCAAGCCCCAGTCATGCTTACTATTTATACCACAACTCGGTCTGATTTTATTATTCATATTTCATGTGGTATAATGGCATGAAAGAGTTATTTCCTTTATGGTGGAGGGCAGGTTACAGTTGGCTCTCAGGTCGCACTGTTCACTACAACTTGGGGCAGCTTTTCTGGATTTGAAGTATCAAAACTGCCTGCATAAATAGAAAAGAAATATTTCCCTTGATATATAATGCCCAATCCTCTGTAGTTATTCAGAACATGTAGCTTTACATAAATCTGATGAGTGAAAACCTCAGTATAAAAATCGGAAGGTACAATTGTCACTTATAAATTCTTGCTTATAACTGGGCAATGAAGTAAAAAAATCATTACCTAATTAAAAGTGTGAACAACACCATCGTCGTTTACATATGTAGTAAAGCTTTTTCACACTCATCTGTAATAAACACAATGTCATACGGTCCAGTTATAAATGAAAGATGTGAATGACCTGCAGGTTTAAAACACTTTTTTTATTTCAACTTATTCCCCTATCAATAACCACCTGTTTTTGTAGTTTCCGATTTATAGTAGGAGCTGTGTAACTGAGAGATTGTTCATTGATTGAAATATATAAAGTATGTCAAGTGTGCATTATAGTTTTTAACTTTTCCAACTGATATGGAGCTCTCACAAAATGTATAAATCCATTTTCTTAGATTTAATTTTACAGTATTTAGCTGATTTGACATTAGCCAAGACTCAATCTTACTCATTTAAATTTAATGACCGCATGGTAAACAGGACAAAATGTATAGGAAATTATTTTTAGTTTTGTGAGCAACAGAGACATTCTTTTGGAGAGCTGTCAAAAACAGAAAGAAGCCAGAGAAAAGAAGAACTGAAAGTCTGTTAGCAACGCAATTAAACTCTGGTAATGAGGTCAGACATCAGATCCAGTGCAAGTGATATCATTACACAGCCTGATCGGATGGGCCGCTCCAGCTGCCATGCTCTTGCTGTGGGATTAGACTCACTGTCCTGAGGGCTGCACTTTTACTAGGCTGACCCCTGCCTGCCACTGGGGCACCAGCCACCCCCTGGGCTCCTGGGTGCTTTGGCCCCCAGTCCTGCTGCCAGTGGCACCAACAGGACTGCGGAGAAGTGAACTGTGCGGCCACATGGGATGACAGGACTCGCCACTCCATTAGGAAGCACAGAGACAGGCAGGCACCAGCACACAATCCACCATGTGTTGCCAACTAGAAATTACTGAGTTCTTCTATTTCAGTCAGCTCATTTGTAAAAACCAACGAACAATGACAAGGTGATAAAAGGACATTGTATCAGTGATTAGAGTGCTGCGGTTGAACCTGTTGATGGTTCAGATATGGCTATACAAATCCAAACCCAACTTTATGCTGTTTCTATGGAAAATGAATCTTTTCTTTTTAGTTTAGTCGTGGTTCAAACAAGATTGAAATAATGAAACATACAGATTGGTAGCAGTCTAATTTTCTTTCCCCATTGTCTAAAGCCTCGTTTGCAAAGTCCCTAGCAGGAGTCGGCTTAATTTGTCTTTTCTTATTTGGTTCTGCTTGTGTGTTTTGTGCTGTTCTCTTTTTGTCTCCCATGATTACTTTGAGGATATCGTTATGACATTCAGCAGCAACAATAATTCTTCTGTTCTAATTCATATCAATTAGTAGGGGATGGTAATTCAAACTGACGGCCAAAAGCCACCCTCCTTTCCCCTTTCTTCCCCCTTTCTGTCTTTTAGTCCACAACAAGGGACTCCAAGCAAAGAGGACAATACCAGTCGGAGCCAGTACTTTGATAATTAGTTATTGATTGAGAACAATGCCATGGCGTACACTGTCGTATTAGCTAGACGCCAGTAGGTCGCGACACCAAGAGCAGCCATCAAGAAACGAGGGCCAAAACATGCCTGACTCCCCTAATAAGATATTCCTTCATGTTTTTCTCTTTCATTTCCCTCCTCTTTTTTCCTTCCTCAGGCATGTTAGTGTTCAGGCTACATGGGGTCAAAAGTATTAATGCTTGTGCACAAACGAGCGTCTGATGAAGGAGAATTTAATTAGAGAATGCCCACTCAAGCTTCTCATACCACACTGCCCTGTTTTTCTTTCTTTTTTCTTTGTTTGTAGGAAAAGTGTCCAAAAAAAACAGCATTTAAAAACATTGGGAATTTTCCGGCACTGTTGGCATTGTTTTCACAATATACAGAAATAGTGGTTGCCAAATGAAACATACATATTGTGAAGCAGTGTTACATATCAAATATCAGTTATTCATGAAGCGTATGTTTGTATGATTTATATTTCATAACATAAGAGTCATTTCAGTTGAACCAGCATTTAAATAGAAATATTAAAGGCTATCTGGCTATTATTTTACACACGTGATTGACTTGAACTGTGCGTATCACATTCTCTCTGACAACGTAGTTGTCTGGAGTGAAAAAAGATGCATTTCACCACACATATTGATGCTTCCAGTGGCTGGTGCATGTCAGAGATGGTGTCACTTGGTGAAAGTTTGGCTTTTAACCAAGCTGTGTTTACTAGGGGTGTAACGATATATCGTGGTACGATTTATCGCGATGCAAAAATGTTACGATATGTATCGTAGAGGTATGGCGATATTATTATAATTATTTTTTATTATCATTATTTATTTATTTTTTTTACTACCACCATATATGTGCTAACACACATACCAGACGGCCGACCATCGGCAGAAAAGCCAGTCGAGATGATCAGTCGCGTCCCCGAGGTCCAAAAAACTGCCTCGGGACACATCAAAAAGACGAGAGGAGACGAGACGTAATACATCTCTATAACAGCAGGCGTCGCTAATCTGTATTGTTGCCCAAGAAATGACAACCGGCAGCTGATTGGACAAATGCGTCACATGGGTTTGTTTTCTCTGGAAATTCAAAGCCAGACTGTCAGTGCGGATTGTTCAGAATACGATCTCATATTGTACTAAAATAGTTCACTGAAACATGTTTCTGAAAACATTTTAAGCGAGAAATAGGCCATGCAGTTGCTGAATCTGTCTTCATTTCAGATCAACAAATTAAGGTCAGTTAAAAAGATAGAAGAAGAAGGATATATCGACGTCTGTTTAACCCTATTGGTTGAGCTACCGCACCCGTGTAACGCTTGCATTCACTGCATCAACGCTCAAGTGAATCGCTTGAACTGAGCAGTAGCAGGGCAAAATGAGTTCGACTTTGACTGAAATTGAAATAGAGGATGCCCCGTCCACTTACAAGTCCGACGTCTGGCAGCATTTTGGTTTTCCAGTTACTCAACAGGAGGATGGTAAAAAAACAGACAAAACACAAACTGTGTGTAAACACTGTAAGCAAACACTGTTATACACGACGTCGAACACAACAAATATGTGTCATTTAAAACGGTACCACAAAGACAAACTCCTGCAACCTGGTGCGAAAAAGAGAGTGAAAGAAGACCAAATATCTATAGAACGTAGTTTTGCTTCAACGTGGTCTCAGTCAAGTGCAAAAGCTCAAGAAATAACCAGGTGCATCAGAGTTTTTATCGCAAAAGACATGAGGCCGTTCTCCGTCGTCGACAATGTTGGATTTTGCGAACTGGTCAGGGTAAAAAAAAAAGCTCTTTGTGTTGAAATTACTTGAACAGGACACTACTTGTGTGGTGTTTTTTTTTTTTTTTTGCACTTTTACTGCTTAAAGAAGTTATCTCTTGGGCTATCCTAATTCGAATTTCATGATACAATTCAGTTTTATTGGTCAGTGACACCTAGTCAATTATTGATTTTACATACAGAAGGTTAAACTAAATCTTGATTTATATTGAAGTATTGTAGATTATTTAAGTTGTATGTATAACAAGACAGTTATTGAACACTGTTAATGTTAAATAAATCTGTAATTTGATTTTCAGTTGAATTTTTGAATATTTTTCAAAATATCGTGATACATATCGTATCGTGAACCCAGTATCATGATACATATCGAATCGTGAGCTGAGTGTATCGTTACACCCCTAGTGTTTACATATAATAGAATATCCTTAAATAATTGGTAAGTCTCCTTGCTAAAGAGGGATATCTCAGGGTTGGCATCAGTGTGAAAGAAGCTCCCTAACTCACTTCACCTGATCTGTGGTCTGTAAAGATGCACCTGGCATTAAACAGACAGGGCAGGAGCGTCAACTGAACAATGGAGGACTGTCAGGACCGACAGCAGGGCACGGCTCTACCATCACTGCTCTGACAGGGAGGGCCTCAGAGGGTAAACTGCTTTGCTGGAACTAATTAAACAGATGAAGTTATGACATGAATATGCAGATGTTGTTTACATTTTACCATATGGTATTATTTCAGGTAATAACGCACAGGAGAGGCTTCCCACTCATTAATGTGAAAGGATGGAGTGAAAACACTGTCTATCAAGAGACACTCGGAGCGTGTTTGAGAAATATGATCAGACTGACACTTGGATGTTTAAATCTATTTCAAGACACTCAATTAACATACATGTTGATAGCTATTACATTTTGATTTAAATTATTAGCATACTCGATGGACTGTTCTTTATTGAAAGTCAAATGTATTCTTCAAATCTGCCTAAATGTGTCACATTTCTTCTAATTTTAAGTATAATATTAATTATCACAACATTAGCAGTGTCGTGTTACCTAGTATGAGAATATTGTACTCTAGCTAATTCACAGCCTCCTATTGGCATGTAAATACAATAGAGTCACTAATGCAGATGAATCATTTTTCAGAGCTGCTGTAGGTTCCTACTCAGAGATGCCAAAAAGCCAGTTTAATTCGCAATGCACACCCTGCATTTAACTCAACTTCTCTATTTTTTTTAAGTAGTAGAATTGTCTGAGTTCTTTGCCCCCAGTTTTGTGTGCAGCCTTACCATTCCCCCAGAGCGGGTGCTGAGAGGTTAAGAGGGAAAGGGCCGATGGAGTCGCGTTTAGTAAGAAGTGTGGGATCACGGGGGCCAGCTGGTGGGGTGATGGGGAGCGTAATTGTGCCCGCTGTGTGGATAGGGTGGGGGGGGGGTGAAAGGATGGGGTGAGAAGCCCTGGAAAAAAGGAGGGGAGGGGACACCTCAATTACCTGTGCTCCCTCTGACCCCTCTCCCTCTGTCTCTCCACGGACAGACAGACGTCTGAGAGGCGGGGCGCGTTTCCACAGGCAGATGCACATCCCCCTCCTTTGTTCAAGATAGCATTCGCTCCTTCTCCTGAGCTGCAGAAACTTAATTGCAACAATCTCCTCTCTAATGCAATTCTCTTTTTATTTGTCACTGTCGAAAAAATTGGAATTTTCTGTTTGAAAAAATATATATCAAAGCATTTTTGTTGTTGTATATTTATGTTTGATCATGGAACTTGGTCAGGCAATATTAGATTAAAGATGTACAACAAAATAAAAAGCACACTTACCTGAACTGAGCAGTTCTCTCAAACATAGTCAGCAGGTTACATGCAGCTGTCATAGTTTATTTTGGAGCTCCTGCTTGGGCTAATACAGTAAGTGACAGAGACTGGTGTAAAATCAATACTTCACAGGAGTGTGATGTCTTAATAAACTCTCTGTGTTGTTCAGACAGGAAAGCAGACATGTACGAGAAGGACTACAGCGCAGGCCATTGTGAAGCTGTCAAGTCTAGCCCTCAAAAGCAGATGAAGCTGTCAGATTATTAATATATTTATACTGACAGGCCCCAAGTCCACCCCTAAAACCCTCCCCTCTTTCAGTGTCTCTCAAAAAATATGCTCAGCTTCAAAGACAGAGGCCACAGGGTTGGATGCAAGGTCAAAGGCCAAATACATTTTGAAAGCAAATTCTCTTCCTTTTGCAACCTGTTTTTATTGCTGTCGCTCCCCTTCTCTGTGGCGACCATTCAGCTGAAACTTAGGCTGAATTGGCAGCAGCTTTCAAAGCGCTTGGCAGCCTGGTGATCCTCAGGAGCTCTCAGCTGACATCTCTCTGGGCTTGTCTATGCTCAGGGGTCAGTGCGAGCCCTGACTCCCAGGGCCCACTCACTCAGGCGCTACCATGAGTCAGTCCCGCAGACTGAAATTAAAATGTGAAAAGCTGTGCGACTGAAGGCATTCCTCGCCCCCCATGGCATTCTCCTTTCTCTGTGACAGTCCCTCTGAGACTGCTTTTTCTTTCATGTTTCTTTTTTCCCTTTAGATTATTTAACAACATGCGAACAGAGCTGTCAAGGAGAGATATGCTTGATCGACAGAGCAAGGGAGTGTCTTAGTCAACATGGGGTTAAATTCGATTTTCTGCATGTTCAGTACGCTAGTCTCGAGCCAGTTATTGCCTCGGCTTGATGTTTTTTGATGGATCAATTATCCATTATAACATGTTGCGAAGCCAAACACAACGGCAACTATGACACCTGTCACAATCTTCTATTAGGGTAAGGAAATTGAAATAATTTAATGACAGCTAATTTAGTCTTTGTTTTGAATCTCATTATAGCCGCAGTAATTGTGTTCTTAAAAAAAAACTGAAAGTGAAATATGACTGTGCACTCAAAGTAAAGTACCCCGACTAGAGCTATTAATTTGATATCTCTCAATGAAAACAGAAGTGAATAAATTTCCCTTTATCAGATTCAGACAAACACAAGTCTGAAAAGACGATGAGATCTTGGAGATTTTTTGGCTACTTTAAAGTCCAGTTTAGATTAAGTTGAAATCTGAGATAACGTTGTAGAAAACAGAGGCAAGAAAAACACAGCCTTAATAAACACACCAAGAAATGCTGATAGTGAACATAATTTAAGAACCAAGAAAAAAATACATCATATATTTTATTGTCCTTTTTAAAATATATATATTTGTTGTTCTTGGTAACATAGCAATATAAAACCGTACAATCTGTATGACGAGAGGTTTTTCGAAACCCTCCCCCCAGCTGTCTGAAATGTTATTGAGAATTTACAATTATCACCACATCACATTTAGCATCGCGACACCTAATAAGTCAAAGATATTACTTCAGATTGGGACAAAAAGCGCAGAGAGCTGAATAGATGTGATATGCGTGTCAATAACACGTATGTGAGAAAGCTGCGTGGGAGCGTCTTATCGTTACATGTGTGCATATACTTGAATTTGCAAGTAAAGAGCCTTATTGGGATTACCCACGGTACATTCTAGTTGGTATCATAAAGAGAAAGAGGGACTAGATGCGTCTCCCTTTTTTTAAGGGATTCGGTAAGCTCTCTGTCAATGGTTTGGAGTTGAATTGCCCTGGATAGCTCCCCTCATTCCATGGAATGATCTCAGACCTAATTTACTGGGCAGCTCAGGATCCAAAGCATACAAGGCTCTCCTCTGCATAGAATGTGTGAAATAGATAGAGCAGCCATCCCTCAGATGTGCTGAAGTAATCTTCAGGCAGAGCTGGTCCAGCAGGCCTCACCCCTAAAGGGATTGATGCAGTGTCAAAACCTTTGGCTCAGGGGTCATCCTCTCTTCTTGCCTCCCCAATCTGACAAAAGCTGAATTTCTTTCCCTCACTATTCGTTTCTCTTTTTTCTTCTATTGAATTCATCAGCGAGGGAGGCATGAGATGTGAGATGTGAATGAAACATTTTCATTAGAAGGGAGGAGAATCCCCGGTCAGAGACAAGGCCAGAGCTGATCTGAGCCAATGACATCCCCACCAATTCTTTCCCTTTTTTTTCTTCTTACTTACTTTCCCCAGCTGTCATTCTCTGCGGTATGTGGCAAGCTGATTGAAATCAGCACTGTGTCAGGGCCGTCATATCTCAGAAAGACATAAAACATGCAGAAACATCAATAAGCAACAGGCCGCTGACAGCTCTCAGGCACCGATGGCGGCGAGGAGAGATGTGGGGAAGGTTAGGACTCTGGGGGGATGCTGTGCAGTTGAAGTGTCTTCTTCAGGCTTCACTGAGACCCAGGGAAGACAAGATAAAGTCTATCAGGTTATCGCCTAGTTCAAGTTGCTTCTCGGACAGCAATGCCACTGGGACGCTGGATGTCAGAAGATCTGTGCATGTGTGTGCAAGCTTATGTGTGTGTACAGTAAGCACGTGCTCTGTGTATGTGCTCATGCAGGTGTTCAGTATTTGGGGGAAAGAACTGACAGAGACATTGCTACTTACTGCAAACCTAGTTTGAATTTGCCTGATTAATGTTCAGAGAGGAAAAAATTCACAGCATGATAAGCTTTGCCTCATACTCTAAATGTAATTAATGGGTTGTGCTCAAGCTGTAAAATAAACATTTTGAATTATATTTCTTGGTTATTGTATTTGTAAAATACCTTAAAAATATTTTGCACTACAACATTTCAAATAAGGGTTTTCTGTTTGTTTTTGTCATATGTGCTCGTAAAATAAGATTGATAATGCAGAAAAGGTAAACCTGGTATTGAAGGGCAAGAGATGCTTTGGGATTTTCAGTGTGTATTTAATTCACTAATGGGAGGTAAAGGTGATAGTCTGTTAGATCACAGCCTGACACTGCCTCTTACCACTGCTAATTAGGCAAGTTTTTAGCCCAGAAAAACTGCTGAATCTCCTGTTTCTTGTGCCTGATAATGGTCATCCCGGTGCCCAAACCTGCCTGTTTAGAATGATGATACGGGACAAATAATCAGCTTTACAGGATCCTGACTTTGACGAGGTAAATTCACCAGTAATTAGCATGACACGGAAGTCAGTGAATGGAACAGAGTTTTGGCTGAAGTTGGAAATATCCCCAAAGTTGAAGCCTATTATTTTTGCGTTGATGGGTTAACGTTGTGGACAGGCGCCCATCTACATATCAAATGTGCGTCCCATTATTTTATGTTTCTCTCTGCTGACAGCGCCTCCCAGCACTCCATGTTCTCCTCCATCTGCCTCCTGTCCATTGATCAGCCTTCCAGGGCATCAGTCTGTTTAACATCTGCTACAAGTTGCAGCAGCTCAGGTAACTATCTCGCTGCTCTCCACCGCCTATTGATCTTCATGTCCACCTGCAGGAACATCTGTTTCAGCATGTCGTTTGTCAACGCAACCAGCTACCTTGTTTCGCTTCACGTCTTGTCCACTTTCACTCACTCTCACAAAGAGAATTTACTCCTAAATGCTTGTTAAATTGGTGTTTGCACTGTTGTAATAATGAATTGTAAATTAGTCACTCATAGTTATTGCATCTTGGCAAATAGTGGGTGTCGTACTTGTACTGATAAATTAATCTGTAAAGATAAATATTCATTTCCCAGTACATCTAAATGTAATTTTCAATTTAAAAAAAATCTATATTTAATTACAAATTAGTTTATTTACCAAGACTCTGTAAATTTTGAGACGCTGCCTAATCTACTGAACCCATAAACTTTAGTTATTGCACTCAAAACATGAATTCAATTTATTATGTATATTCATATTTATTAAATATTCTTCTTATTTTGTGTTATAAATCTAAATAATTGCAAATTGTTATATTTGCAGAAAATAAAAAACGGCATGCACAAAGCAAACCAAATAACAAAATATGTTATTTGAATAAATTAGATCATTTCTTTCTCACATCAAGAAAATGTGCTGTAAATTATATTTGAAACATTAACAGTAGTTCAGTGGTTTACAGTAGGCTACATATTATTTGAAGATGACAGTACATTTTATTTATTGCTTTTAATGTTATTCTGGGCAGAAAGTAAGAGAGTCACGGGCTGAGGAGAGCTCGCATCTTCAAATTTGTCTCCTTCACAGGCTTCCAGAGCTCGGAGGAACTGCTGCTGCACGGTTTAATTTGCTCTTTTGTAATGATGGGGCGTAGGTTAGTTAATTTCAATTTTTGATTTCAAAAGCTATCAAATACAGCTCAGATGAGAAATCAATTTTCCCAGCTGCCCTGGCTTTGTGGTGAAAAGAACTGCCGCCATTGGTGAACAACCCGTCACATGACCGAGTCAGGGATTAGTTCAGTAGGCCCATGTTGCCACCACCTCAATTACAGGCTGCCTCTTGTCATTTACCTCTATAATATCTCATTCTCAGACAAAACTCATATTTAATTCATGAAAGCCTGCACGAGAGTAATTGTAATATAGATTGTTATAGAAATTTTTAACAAATTTAGACCGCAATTTTTTGTTTTGTACGCCAACGGCATGTGACTGTCATTTGGCATAATTTGGGATAAACAGCGATGGTACAGTGACTGTCTAATTTTGGACTGATACATTTATTTTTTTTTACTGAAAAGTATATCATCAAAACCAATTGTGCAACTTCATCAAACAGCAAGAAGTAGATTTTTTTTTTAACAAAATGATACTTTGCAAAAAATGCACTAATGATTTTAATTGGAAAGGTAGCCTCCTGTGTCATGTTGTAGACAATGACAATCATCAACGGCATTATTAGAACTGTTGTTTGATGAGTCGTCTGAAGGGGTGACTCTGGGCAGTTCCACTGACAATAAGCACTCACTCACCTTCTGTTTGAGTGTGTACGTCTCTTTGATTCACAGTTGATAGTCCAAACAAGCGTTAAAATTGTCACATATCAATAACCTATCATATACTGTATCAATAAATCGGATATAGTTTGTTTAAGCCTAGACTTCACACTATAAACATATATGTGCTGAATGAGAACTATAAAAAGATACAAGTGACTTGTGTTGACGCTACACAAAGCTCAGAGCATTTTGTGCTGTGCGTGTGAGCATATTTTGCATTCTTATGAAGACTTTGTTTTGGAAATTTGAATCCATTCCAACATTTCCCTCTCTCAAACGATCCCTCTTTTCCTTTGCTCGACTCAAATTGACAATTTGTTGAGTAATCAAAGAATCTCCTTTTTCATATAGATCAGTTCATGGAACAAAAAGTAGAGCGGAGGCAATTTCTGGACATATTAGGAGATTATATCCGATTGACAGTTGCGTTATTCTATGTGGTTTCCATGACAACTGTTTGGGTGAGGCCTCCAATAAAACCAACCTCAGCTGTCATCTCTTCACCTAAAAGCTTTGTAATTGCTCTCATTTGCATACTACAATTAAGTGTGTTAGCTCACAGCAAGAACAATCAACCTCCACTAAAGACCGGGGATAGTATAATTATTATATCAGTGGATTTGTATAAAACATTACTGACGAGCCTTTGTTTGACGTCGGCATTGTACGATCGGGCTAGTTTTACCACTTATTTTCATAAGTATACATATTTCCCAGACAATGATGGATGGGTAATGCATAGGCATGCTGGTTAAAATGTTATGATTACCATTTTCAATCAGAGTTTCAATGTTGCTTTATGATCACATAAAAGTGTCCGTTTTATTCCAGATATTATCTTTTAGGTCCCTGTCTGTCGGTCAATACACTGAAAGATATTTTCATCCATTTTTGAAAGGAGGCTTTTTGACTTAGTGGTGCACTTGACTAGCTAGAAACAGAATGATTTGCAGTAGTGGGAGACAGTTTGAACTGCTGATTGAATGGAAAGGTTATGTGCATTGAGCTCTGAGCATTGTTTCTCTTTCCCTCAGATGTGCAGACGCTGTAATGAAGAGCTCTTGAACTCGCAGTCAGAGAAGCTGTGACAGGAGTTCAGGAGGATGCCTCTTTGGCTTTGCTGGACGTGCAACACACACCGGTGTGTACACACACACACACACACACACACACACACACACACACACGCACACACACATGCACCCAGAGACAGCAACAAACAGCTACTGCAGAAATCAAAATGAAGCTTTCACTCATACGTTGTTTTGCAAATCACTAGCTTTTCATTTAAAGTGTCCAATATCCAATCTTCCTGCTGATATTGGTAAAATACCAAAAAATCTACCTCTGCGCTTCTGTTCTTTTTATTTTCTGTTTTCCTCACTTTAATTTATTTTTGGGCACTGCTTTGACTGAATGAACTTAGAGGTTACAAACTAAATATGAGAAGCATCTTCACAGAGGCATAACTCGAGTTTTTGAACTATAAAAGCAGCCGTATTTCCAGCCTTCCGAGGTTTATTATCAAGCTTGTGATACTGCAGCACATCTTTGGGCAGGTGCATTTTATTTAGAGTTTTTGCCTTCAGGCCCTGAATTGAAATGGAAGACCAAATGGCAAGTGCACCATTCCTAGCTCTCTGCAGCCTCCCAACACAAACTGGTCAAGCAGAAATGAGACCTGCATCAATTTTAATTTGTATTTATCCTGCTGATGACCCGCTCCTTTCACTCTGTGTTGGAGGCACAAATTACACCCATCATAACTCTGATTCTAGCGGCCCACGGTGTGCTATCAGAAAATGAGCATGGTCATATACCACCGGCGGGTTCAAGGTGTCACAACACAATTATACAATCATGCAACCTGACGAGCTCTGACTGGTCGCCGTTGTATGACAACTAAGCTGGAGGGCCACGCTTTCTGTCACATCCAGGCGGGTAAGATAAGTTCACAGAAGAGTAGACCGTGCCTCAGTGTCTGCTTCTCTAGATCTAAATCAGTTGAATATCACACAGCTGCTACAATCTGGGTTGATTCTTTTGAGGATGTATAAAGACCCAGATCTGAACTTATCTTTGACTTGTCAGGGTTTTATTTGGCACAGCAAATTGAGCCTACAGAATTTGTAAAAAAAAATAAATAAATACATAAATCAAAGTTATATAACATTGTATCATTAATAGAATTAAGTCATCAATGAGAAACGTGTAAAACCTTCTACATACTGCAGTGCTGTGCAGCAGCTCACTGTGACTTTCAACCCTAATCCTTGTGTCTCATAAAACTTGCACCAAAAAAAATGAAGGGAAGCTCCCCTGCCTGGATCCCCAGTGTGCTCTCAGTGTCAAGCCATTAGGCTGTGTGAAATGAGGTGCCACTCATGAGTTATAATGCTGCACATCTATAGATGCAATGGTAAAATATAGCCCTTCAATGCTCAGTCCTCTGTTGGAGTTGGGAAAATAATTCTGCTCTGATAGCGGTCCATCCTGCAATATCCCAATTCAAAATCACAAAGACATGAAGAGGGCTGTTGGATAAATTCAAAATAATCCACTTCAGGATAGCTGCGAGATTAATGGAAAAATGTGCGTGTTTACTTGTGTGTCTGTGTGCAATATATATGCAAAATATATCAAAAAACCCAAAACTTTTACATACTGTAGGATGATATTACTAATAAGATTATCAACCTTGGCAATGAAAGAAAATGACATACGGAGGAATAAGAAAAATACAGCAATGTTTGCTCTCCCAGAAGGAAGAAAATGCCCAAAATGTTCCATTAAAGCCAACAGAGACGCTGGATATAAGCTTTTAGAAAATCTATTTGTGGGGTAAAGTACGTTCATTGTATCCAAATTTGAAAGCACGTCAATAGAACACACATGCCTCTATAACCAGTTGTTACAGAAGTACAATCAATGAAACTTCTTCTGACTACTGCTATACTTAGAGGCACATAACAAAGCTAGCAGCAGTCTGGTCTCCTGAAATATTTACCCAGAGGTACTGTAGATGTAACAATGATAAGGAAATAAAGCTAATAAGTGTCACTTTGATATGACAACAAATTATACATGGTTCTATCAGATCTCATTTCCATTCCACAACACAGAGACAGAGAATACCCTGAAGCATGGCTGTTAATGGGAGCCTCTGTCAGCCATCGTGGAAAGCCTGCCTCATTACTCACTCCAACACAACTGTGCCCAGGGTGGTCGATTTCCCCAACGGACACTGGTTCACAGACCAGAGACGCACTGTGAGGCATATGACTTGTTTTTCAATGTGCAGGGCACAGATGCCGTCATGCTGCAAGTGTGTGAAATCGTTTTATCAAGAAATTAATTTAAGCAAAAACATTTCAGGATCCAGGAAAAGAAAAATTGGGATAGCAATTTCTTTAATGCTTTATTTTGTTTCTAACTCAGAATTATTGGGTTGATACATTTATAGTTTATACTTTTCTAGGCTACAGACAATTGCCCTATGTAGCTATAACCAGCTACCACTCATCTTCGTTTTCATTATACGTCTGATGCTGTACAGCCTGATTGTTATTCAGAGAGAATTTTCCATTCGGGAGGGCGCCAAATACTCACATAACCTTCTATCCCTTCCAACCTGTGCTATGAATATTTTAAAACCTTAATGTACATTGGCCATCTGAATTTTTAGCCTGAGTCTTTCCTTTGTCCATACAATCTCAGGGACCCTTTCCTACGATTTTGGTTGTAACTGAGAATGCTGTCACTCGGGTTATTTTTCTAAACAATTTGCAATCACCGCTGCTCTCTGGTTTTACTCTTTCTACCCCTATTTCTAGCTTCCCTGATAAAGTCAATAGGGGGCATCCCTCATCTGTCAAAAACAAACATCAGAACACTTCTCGTGCTATTTTCTTCTTTTCCCGTTCCCTCTCTTTGTGCAGTCGCTCTCGCTGCCTGTTAGACATACTGTAGATCCTCAGTTCGTCACTCAGTGCAGATGATGAGATTATTAGTCGGGTTGCTTGGTGACCCTAATCAGCATAAGCAAGTAAGAGCAGTCAAAACATATAAGGGAGAAAGTCCTGAAGAAGTAGCTGACCCTCTGGTGACTCTCTCACCCAGAGGGGTGGCAGCAGCGCTTGCTGTGTGTGTTTCAGTGCAATCTGTGGAGCAGATGGCTGGAGTCCTGGGCCGAGAGCAGCAGGTCTCAGCCTGCATGTCACCAGGATGATGTGAGCTGGCTCCCTCCGAGCTTTAGTTAATACCTTCCTGTATCACAGACTTGTTAAGGGTCTGGGCGAAACTCACCGACTCTTTACAAAAGAGCAATTCTCTCTCTCTCTCTCTCTCTCTCTCTCTCTCTCTCTCTCTCTCTCTCTCTCTTTCCCCCTCTCTCTCTCTCTCTCTCTCTCTCTCTCTCTCTCTCCCTCTCTCCGAGTCTCTCTTGTTTTGTTCTCTCTCCCTGTGTTGTGTGTATATATATATATATATATATAGATATAGATATATATATAGATATCTATATCTATATATATAGATATAGATATATATAGATATCTATATATATATATATAGATATCTATATAGATATATATAGATATATATCTATATATATAGATATATATTGATATATATTGATATATATATATATATAGATAGATAGATATTGATATATAGATATATATCGATAGATAGCTATCGATAGATAGATATCTCTCTCTCTATATATATATAGATATATATAGATATATATCTATATATATAGATATATATTGATATATAGATATATATTGATATATAGATATATATCGATAGATAGATATCTCTCTCTCTCTCTCTCTATATATATATATATATATATATATATATATATATATATAGATAGATATATATATATATATACAGATAGATAGATAGATAGATAGATAGATAGATAGATATATTTTCTGTTTGGGTGGTATTATATTATTTAGACACACCTGTATCTATAGAATGTTGGAGTGGGCAATAAAATGCTTAATGCTGTAAATGTAAATCTAGGTATCGATATAAAACTGTTGATGAATAAAATACCCAGATTATCTGTTTTTTTTTAGGGCTAATTAAATACCTTGCCATGAAGGCATTTCATCATCATGAAGCAAAAATTATATAAAAATATATATTTTATATACAATAGTCCTACTTATTAATTTCCAACATTCCCTACAATGACCTAATACATCCAGTCATATGAAGGTGATTGATTAATATGAAACCTATTAAAGATGTAAAACAATTTGAATTGCCTGAATAGCATACACTCAAACTGCAATGTCAGAGAGTAATTATGGACATTAGTGTTTCACTATTATAAGGTAATGTGCCTGACTAAGTGATTTTACATTGACTTTGATTGCAAAGTTTCTGGTTATGATGAAATCGTTAAAGCAAAATTCCGGCCAAGGTAAATAAACATTTGCTTGACTTTTGTTCCTCCCACTCTCCCTCTGCCACTTAGGCTTTAATCTTGGTTACTGGTAGGTAGAGCAGGCTAGGCATGCCTTATGAGGTACAAGTGTATGCTGCCTCTCCTCCTTTCTCTCCGTCTCTCTCTCCTCATATTATATAAAGAGTGGCAG
The DNA here is from genome assembly GCA_023631565.1 of Gymnocephalus cernua. Classification (NCBI taxonomy): domain Eukaryota; kingdom Metazoa; phylum Chordata; class Actinopteri; order Perciformes; family Percidae; genus Gymnocephalus; species Gymnocephalus cernua. The sequence goes on along the minus strand of CM042431.1, from coordinate 27,457,610 downwards.
CAGGCAGAGTGACAGACTGCCCCAAGAGATGACACCTGTCACTGAGGGGAGTGCTGCTAATCTACAAGCCTCATTTTGTTTGAACTCTTTGTCACCTTGCCGTCAAATCCTCATCTTCTCAGTCACTGCCAGCTTCCCTCCCCTCTGCTTCACTGCTCGCTCTGCTTTGCCCAATCTATCCACAATACCTCCACCATCACCACACACACAGCACACTCCTCCAGACAAACCACTGTTCTCTGCTGTATCATATTCCTGCCTACAAACATGTATTAAGTAAATGCGTATTGTACATGCTTGTAGTTTTTGTCTTTTATTTTGGATAATTTATGAATAGATACAAAGTGAGTACTCTTTGACAAAAAAGTGAAACATTGACAGCTCAATGTCTTTTTCAGACGCATAAAATTGCTTATGTGCCCTTAGCATATCAGAAGATGATGTGTCCTTGTTCTAATGTTTTTATTTTCCGAACATAGCCCCATTCATTCATATTGAGATTTGTCTACGTTAAAGTGATCTGAATAGAAATGCAGTCTGGAGTGGCCCAGTCTCTATGGAGCAGCACACTCCACCCCCTGGCCAAATATCTATATTGTCCACTTCTACAGACTGTGCTTTGTAATTATAATATAATTCATTATGTCTATGCTGCATGTGTCACAAAGGAGGAGTCCTGCCCAAAATCCTCCTGCGCTGTTCAGGCTCACCGAACACATTCTTGTTCCCATTTTAAAGCCTGCGGCTTGGAAATACCCTCTCACACCCCCATAAACAATAGATTTTCCTATTTTGCTTAATTGAGATATCACCCGCAAATCTGACAGCTCACACCAGTCCCTTACTCCAGCTTAGGGAAAATCTTTATAGTGACAGGAAACAGAACGGAAAGAGAGCAAAATAAGATTAAATGACAAAGAATATAATGGTATTATTATTCAATATTATAAAAGTAATTTTGACAATAAGAATAATCTTTGTCGTTAATATGCCTCATTAGATATCTCTCAGAATGTAGAAACCCTCACTATCAAAATTATGAAATCATTCATGTAGAAGCTGTGGTAAACATTCAGTTAATATTGAGTTTTCCCTCTTTTTTTAAGATAAATTGTGGCAGCAGAAAGAAAAAGAAAACCCATGATATAATCCAAGTTGCTGCAGAGGCATCAGCCAACTTCTTTACATCTCCATTAAGTGGAATTATCTTTCCCAGACACATTTGGTATGAATGCATCCAAAAATCCCCATTTCATTTGGATTGCATGGGGTTTAATTTAATCCTTTTGCTTATTAAAAAAATATAAGATGCAGCATCTTTAACAATAGAAAGGCTAGTCCGCATCGAACACAATGGCTAAGGTTAAATTGAAGGTTGTGTATACCCTTTGCTGTATTAGAAGAACATTTATATTCAAATAGAAGCAGGAAACCCTGGTTCATATTGCAAAGCGATGTGCAATTGTGCATTTTAACGCACAAAGCGAAACTGCAGTTAGTTTTCTGATATAAAAAATGAACAACACTCTTTACCCGTTTTTCATTTTGCAGTTGCTTGAAAATTGTGTGAGCAATAATTTACTCCTATCCAATTACTTAATTACTTTATAAGCTGTACTACTTAATATCTAGTACTTCACTTACATACAAAAATCTATACTGCGGAAAATATTGTGTTTGTTTTAATTCTTCACTCATTTTCTCACTATGTGATCGCTAACTGAGAACACAACCACACAACAGCACACAGCTACAGTAATGTTAACAACTGGAATGTATTTATTCATAATTTTTAATTCAGTAGAATTAGAGCCTGATGTGTATGAGATGTGTTCCCTGATAGTTGAGGAAGTTGGAAATCAGAAAGCAGAATCTTTATTTGCAATCCTGTCTCCTAAACAATTAACGAAACTTCATTCTCGAGGGAAACGTATTTTCTAGCAACTGAAGAGCCTGAAATGGTCCCTTTTTTAACAAGTGGTTAACTACTTCTACATCGTTAGGTTTAGAAAAAGTTGATGTTTGGGTTAAAATAAGTATATTTGTTAGGTAATTTAAGTTACATACATAAGGTAAGTCAAGTACGTTACAATCATGACGTAGATAAGTACGTTACATTAACAATTAGGTTGACTTGTGGTTTAACACGGGACACGAACAGCGGTCTCCTGGGAGAAAGTTGTTTGTTTGACCCATCCATCTGCCCCAACCTCCTCCCCATGCGGACTTTGATTAGAAATGCATTTGTGATACGTCAAAGACAAACTTAACCTGAGACAAAATACATTTTCCTCAAAACGTAATTGAGTTTTGTTGTATTGGAACATAATTTTTAGGAGACAGGGATACTATTTGAACTGCTACTTATCAATTAATGACAACATTTCTACTGAACAACCACTTTTTAGGGCCAAGAATATCTTAAACATTTGGTTAAGACTTGTTAGGTGTTACTTTATTATATGTATACTTGCTAGCTTTACAACACAATGCTAAAATATACAAATGTAAGGCCTTGAATTCAATTTAATTAACATTTATTTTATTCAGTTCAACACATTTTTTGATAGTAACGTAGAAAATATGGTTAACAAATGGAATCTGTGACTATTGACAGCCGTTCACCTGTTGTAGTTTTACAGTGCAATGCAAAATAACAGGATTAGGGAGCAAGTTAGTTAGGTAACCAGCGATTCAACTTCAGCCTATCACTAGTAACCATAAAACATTTTGTGGCATTGACACAACTTGTGTAGCTCAGCTTCTTCCTTACTCTGTTCAGCTATATGATGCCATGAATGGTAGCAAAGATCCTCATGTCCTAAAGGATAATAGTCTTACTGGTAGACTGAATAAGACCCAGCAGAGTATATAAGAGGGGCAAGTATCTTGATTGGCCTAAACCAGTTTACTGACATAAGACATGACACATTTGACAACAAATAGTGATACAAGGTAATTGTATTACAACCATAGCCTTTGGAAGCTTCTGCCATTCAGCCGCACAATAGCTACAGAAATGTCAGTTGCAAACACAGACTGTAATATAGCAAACATTTAAAATACAAAAGTCATGGCGGAAAATCTTTTGAACCTGTTACTGAAGCTGTACCTAAAACTGTTATCTTAAATTTGTCTAGTGTCACTGCCAAATCTGAATAGAGATCAATGAAAATGTTCTGATTTTGTAGCTAATATGATATGAAACAGCAGGTTATATTCAGAAACTTCACGATGTCAACATGAGCTTAACAGTACAAGATAGCATTGTAATATTTCAGTTAAAACACCAAACAAATGCAAATTGACGAAATTTGCTTTGGACTTAAGTGAATAACGCCACCACGAACACTAAAGGGCATAAACACCATCAAAATATCTGTTCCTATTACTGCATGGCTGATTAACTTTAGATCCAACTAATCACACATTAGTACCTTGCGAACAGTACAGAATTACACATTCGCACATAAAATTCTTACCAGTCTAGAAAACCTCCATTTTAGCCTAGAGAGGTACTACCTTGTGATGCATTATCTTTCCCATCCCCCTGTCTTTGTGTCTGGGGAAAGTCACGTGGCTGTTGTGAAACAAATAATTTCATTGGCTATATTCAGAGCTTGTCCATGAAGAGCACAGCAGCTTGTCTTGGGAGTCAAGAACTAGGTACAATGTCTTCTGCATTGGGATAGCCAACACAAATGGGCTGGCGCACCTATCCAATTAACACCCAGCCTGCCAATCCCTGTCAGGTCACACGCTTACTCCCATGGCATGCTCTACCTGTCTCTGCTGCTCTAAACACGTGCCCGGCTCCAATATAGAATTAACGCCACTTTTCACCTGGTCACGTTGACATGCCATAGATTAGACTGGTGCAGCATGGAGATATGCCAGCCACTCCAAATGAGGGCACCTGGGGGTTAAGATTTCAAATGCAGTGGGGCTATTGTTTTGCCACTCCTTTAATATTAATTAAACTCTAAGGTGAAAATGTTCTTTACCAAACTACTGCTTAATTCCTCCACAAGTGAACACCTGATAAGAGATTTTATTTAATGACCACCTGGATGTTGCATCTTATCACACCAGTTAAGACCTTAATAAGACCAAAACGCTCCTGGGGCTAAGTGGTTCTTTGTATACAATTTCTTAGATATATGTATTTTTATACAATACCACAAAGGCAAAGATTTATTTTTTTTGTACTTCTGCTCTAATCCCTATACAAAATAAAAATGATTAGCATTCCTGCCAGAGAAATTCCACATTTTATTCTGTAATATTTCTCAGAGATCATGACAGCACATCATTTCTGCATATATTTTTCTATCTGTGGATTTATTTGTGTTTGCATAAATAGTCCAGCTATGTTGATTTCAGGAGGGTGAGCTTAACATAAGTCATTAGTCATACCCATACTGTATTTCTTATTTTGTAGTGCAGTTTCATTTTTGCAGATGCAGCTATTGTTTGTTGTAGCTTGCATGACATCTGTTAGATGTGCAGTATTTGCACCCTGAAGATAATAGAAATTAAGTTTAAAGAAATCATCTTGAATATTTTCATTTAAATGTCTGTTAAGTCACTGTCTATCGCCAAATAAGGTAAAATAATGGTGATTGAGCCTATGGCCCACTGATGAAAACCCTCGCATTAGCAGTGTTATGAACTGGGTGTCGGTGGCGACATTCCCGGGAAATAATCACAAGCGGCACACAGTTAGTGACCGTTTTCCATCACCCAGCAGTGGTTGGTCCAGCAGAGTGTAGGCGGAACTAACGCAACAGACTTGCTCTTCAACTCCCTTGTGTGTGAATGGGCCAAACAAACAAAGAAAAGAGCGACGACTACAGACGATAACACTTCAAACACAAGTAAAAGTAAGATCCAAAAACACAGCGGCTTATCACCATAGGTGCTGCTAAAGAGAACAAAACGGAGATCTTCATGACTTTGATATACAGCTGGCAAACAGCATTTCTGTTGGCAAAATAAAAGTACACAACGCAAAGTACACTGCAAACAGGTACATGTACAGCATGGACAATGGCCCACTAAAAATGTGTGTCACGCATTTGCTTAAGTGTTGTTGTTTTTACATTGAACAGTTTTTTTATTTTGACATGCACAAATATGTTCTTGAGTATTAGGTCAAGTTATGGGTCAGAAGTTCCTAAATAGTTATACTGTATGTGATATTGAATTAAGATTGAACAGAACACATGTGTTGCTGACCAGCTGGCGATTTGCCATATAACAGTAGAATTGCCAACACTTTAGGGGTACTATAACTGCCAAACCCCAAGCTCAAGAGCATCCATATCCTTTTGTTTGCACTGATGGGCCATTAGCACATCTATTTTTAGGATGCTTGAGCTGTAAACAGCATATAAAACACATTTTAATAAATGTCATAATTTTTATTTTGAAAAGTAAACAAAAGGGTAAATAAATCACAAATGACTGTGCAAATTATCTGTATTTGTTATTATTTATTACGATCGCATTGTCAAACGAAAGTCCCCTCAGCATTTATTTCTGTCTCTCCTTTCCTGTCCGCAGTGCGCTTTCATTTCAACTGTCAACACACAACTTGCCATCTGATCGTGCACATCCATACTAACCCATAAAATACAACAATTTAGAAACTTTAGTGTTTTGTTCAAATAAGTCACATAGCATGTTTGATATAATTATAGTGTATAGTGTACACATGCAAGAACGTAGGTTTATCAGAGCTTGTTATTCGGAAACAGCTACCTCCTGCTGCTGCAAAGGAGTTGATGAGAGATGTGAGACCATAGACCGTTAATATTAATGGACAGCATGTGTGACATCACCCATTGGTTTGTGGAGATCTGCTATGAGTCGTCTAGTTTGCCGTTACGGGCGCAGCCATCCTGGATGTGGATGTGACGTTTTTAGATAAGAGGGAGGAGTGAGGGATGAGCCCCAAGCCTGGCTAATAGACCTATGGATGATAATTCTCCCTATGGTCGTCTCTGGACGCGACCACTACATCATATGTAGTCATTCGATTCAGTGTTAATATGAATAATATTGGCAAATGCAAGAAAACAATATCTACCAATAGTATTATATACTATACTAAGGGGCTGAGGGGTATTAAAACACTTCATTTACCTGTTACTTTCCACAACATAGTGCTAAACATTGATGCTTTTTACTGATGCTTTTTTTTTTTGGAAATTATAAATCTACAATAGAATGAATAACTGAAGATAACTTTGTATTCCTTTAAAGTTTTCTCACTTCATAATCTAGATAGTGCTAAGAACCATGTACCAGACACACAGTGCAACACAAAAAGAATTAGGCAACCAAAATCATCTGTCTTCTTTTGGAGAGATGAATCTATTGAACGCTTATCCGGTAACAGTTTGATTATGTCTAACTGAAAGGTCAGATTTATAATTTTTTTTTACAATTTAAATTAATTCAACCTTGCACACAATTTAATTACCTATATATGATTTAATGGATGATAACTTTTAAATCCATAACTTATTATGATCATTCCTCGTTCGTCGTCTGTGTAACAATGACAACACATCACAATCTCTCTCTCCAATCAGGGCCCACCTTCTCCTTCATAACCGTCTCACTCGTCTCATTCAAAGAATGAAATGCTCGACACTTTGCTGTCTTGGAAGTGTCGGCAACTTTCACTGAGATATTTTGTCAAATATACTAGCAACCGCTTTGACCATGTGACATTTGTTTACGTGATTTGTAATGTTTGATGTGCTTGAAAAATTGCAGTGTGAACGCTAATCGAACCAAATGGAAAAATGCAACTTCACCCGAATCTACTAAACTATACTGTAGGTGTAAAAGCGCCCTTAGTGTGCAGTTACACAATTAATTAGATGATGTTTATACCCTCAAATATAAAATACAAACAAGCAGATAACCAGGTTAGGTTCCTGACTACAGTACTTGTTGGTTGTGTGAGTTTCAACAAACACACTTGGCCAAGTTTACAGGTGGGAGGCTGGTGAGGGATCATGTCTTTGCATTAGCAACTTCAACCTATTGGTAAGGGTGACTTCACAGTGGGTGGTGAGATTGGAAAATAATGTTTAATCTTTTGACTGTCCAAAGTGGTATTTCCTCATGAAAATACAAACCTTTCTACCTTTAACTAATATGTTTATGTTTTATATATAACTGTGATAGGCAATTCAAATGAAGCGTCTCTGAGAAACTGACATTAATAACTATATTTTAAATGTTTTAACTGTTAGGACAAGTGCCAGGAAATGCACTTCAACAAACTATTGACAAACCACCAAAACAAGTGTCTCCCTTCAATTTTACTGAAAGCTTACAAAGGGTTTCTCAGTTTCTAAATGTGTTCTGTGTTTGCAACATTTGAAGCCAGATTAATGAGTTGCAGAGTAAGATTTGATTTTGCAACAACAGACAATATTCAGCTGAAGGATATTGGTAAACTGAATCAGGACTCTCTGAAGATGATTCTAGTGCCAGATATTGGACTATTTCTCAAAAACCCAGATTACATTCCGTGACAACATTTGTTCACCGGCAATGTTTTTTTTTGATTATTCCTTCAATATCTGCTCATGACAAATACAGTATGGTTAAGGTTTGGTTAGGTTCAGGCAACTAAATCTTGGTTAAGGTTATGGAAAGACAGTGGTCTTGGCAAATAAACTCTATGGTTAAGGTTCTGCAACAAAAACACAGTAATGGTCATTTATACTGTTTTGGCCCTATCTTGCACTTGGCACAGCGCGTAAGACTGACGCAGTTGTTAACTTCCTGTCCAGCGCCCAAGTCGTTTAAATAGCAAATGCACCTGCGCCTATCTGTGCGCCCATGGGCGTGCTGGTCTTACAGGGAGATGTGTTCAGGTGCATTCTTGCCGTATTGTTATCTTGAGGCAGCGGAAAGTGATCGCGCCATTGACCAACAAAAACCTGGTCTAAAGTCAATAACGCAGCATTTCATTGTTATTTTAACAGCACATTAGTAAAATACGCCTAGGCTCGTGCACAGCACACGCACACTATGCTTGTTACACACACAGCAGCAGCAGCACACAAACATGCAAAAGATTAAAAATAAAAATATTACAAAGTGAAATAGTATTATGATATGATCTGCTTGCGCGCTTTCACTTCACGCACGAGCAGATCAGTTTCTTCTCCTAAAAATCACATCAAATTTGATTGTTAAAATAGGGCCCTTTATTTCTCATGATCCAACATCTGGACCATGGAGTTTTGAATGCAGTATCATCATGTTTCCTATATCTACCAAAATAGGATTATGTTGCAGTTGAGATGAACTACATATAGATTTGAATGAGATTAGTTGCAATTTGATTAAACCAGTATTCATCCGTTCTCTAAAACACTTCATTTTTGGATTTTATGTTTTAAGCATCATTGGTCATGAAAATAGATATAAATCCAACAGCTGCTGCTTGTAGACTGCTACTGTATATGAATAAAATGTTCTTTTTTTCCAGCTACATGCACTAACATGCACATGCGGCTGGACCAGCTATCAAAGCAAAGAACAGAGAAGCTCAGAACCAGAATACACGCACAGAGGGAGTGTGACTTACTTCTCTGCTCAGGACGCTATTTCGCTACTACACTCACCTAAAGGATTATTAGGAACACCTGTTAAATTTCTCGTTAATGCAATTATCTAATCAACCAATCACATGGTGGCTGCTTCAATGCATTTAGGGGTGTCGTCCAGGTCTAGACAATCTCCTGAACTCCAAACTGAATGTCAGAATGGGAAAGAAAGGTGATCTAAGCAACTTTGAGCGTGGCATGGTTGTTGGTGCCAGACGGGCTGGTCTGAGTATTTCACAATCTGCTCAGTTACTGGGATTTTCACGCACAACCATTTCTAGGGTTTACAAAGAATGTCCAAATATCCAAATATCCAGTATGCTGCAGTCCTGGGGGGGCGAAAATGCCTTGTTGATTCTAGAGGTCAGTGGAGAATGGGCCGAGTGATTCAAGCTGATAGAAGATCAACTTTGACTCAAATAACCACTCGTTACAACCGAGGTATGCATTAAAGCATTTGTGAAGCCACAACACGCACAACCTTGAGGCGGATGGGCTACACCAGCAGAAGACCCCACCGAGTACCACTCATCTCAACTACAAATAGGAAAATGAGGCTACAATTTGCACAAGCTCACCAAAATTGGACAGTTGAAGACTGGAAAAATGTCGCCTGGTCTGATGAGTCTCAATTTCTGTTGAGACATTCAGATGGTAGAGTCAGAATTTGGCATTTAACAGAATGAGAACATGGATCTGTAATGCCTTGTTACCACTGTACCACGGTGGTGGTGGTGGTGTAATGGTGTGGGGGATCCCTTTCGCCTTCAGAACTGCCTTAATTCTTTGTGTCGTTGATTCAACAAGGTGCTGGAAGCATTCTTTAGAAATGTTGGCCCATATTGATAGGATAGGGTCAAACACGGTATTAGTATGGTGTTCCTAATAATCCTTTAGGTGAGTGTATATCTTTACATAGCAAACATTTGTTTGCTGTTATATTAACGATATTAACGTTCTGAATGTCCAGCCCATCCTCACCCAGAAAACGACCGCCGATTATGCAAGCTCATGACGACCCACAATTAAGTTTCTTGTTAGGTGACGACCTCTCGTAGCAGTAGTAATTGTCGCGAGAGCAAACGAGGAAGTGAGATGACAAAGTATAAGAGTGCTAAATTCTGCATAAGGAGGTAGGTTGGAGTGGTGGATGAGTCGAACAAACACAGGACATGTTTACTACATGTTCGAAACTGTCATATGATTACGGTCGCCTGATTAAACCGCCACCGTATGGCGGTATAGAGTAATAGAGTATGTGTCGTTTTGGGAGTCTTTGGAAATCGACAAATGTTGGAATGTTAAGTACAGCCCCTTTAAACTATATCACTACTATAAAAAATTATTTTGATTTATAATTTGGGCGTGACAGTGACATTTGTATTAAGCAAGTTTCACCATTTTTTTTTTATTGAAAAACTTTGTTGTTTCATTAATGATTTTAAAGCCAGTCACTGGAAAGCAGGTAAGCAGCAAAAAACAATCCCCAATCCCATCCTCCTAAAAAGCCTCAGGTGGTCCACTGTGCAGATAAGAGATGGTAGAATTTGATATATGACTCCCTGTATGCATGTGAAGATTCAATAATACTGTAACTATGGCTTTTCTCTATGTCAACTTGAGCAAAGGAAATATCATTAGGCCAGGTTTGCCAGGGATAAATTTTGCTGTCTTGGGATGTTACAAACCATTAACATCAAGCAAAGACGTATCAATTTTCCAGGACTGGGTATTGTATGTGAAGGGCTACGCTCACCTCAGTGGATCCCAGTGGATATTAAGCTAACAGTTCTGGATTCCAGTGGGCATCTTAGCAAAGAGAAGCTCTTTATTTCACTGTAAGTCAATGGCACAAATATGATCTGGGTGATGTGAAGCTTTTCAGAGGACTCAACTCAGCAGCTTTGTAGGAAGGGGTGCAGCTTGTCTGCACTGCATGTAATTTGCAGATTCTTTACACTGTATTGTGTACGCTGACAGGTTTGTGATTTGTTTGCACTTCATGGGTGTCTAATTGATTAAGATTAAAGGAGGATGGTTTGTCTGGCTGTTGAAGGAAATTCCTGGCTGATTTGTATTTGCTGTGCCCCTCCTTTTTTTAAGTGCAAGTAGACCCTCTAACTACACACCTAACATGAGCCAACACAGGCCTCATGCTGGTCTGCATGCTGGTTCACATGCACCGCATGACACAGCAGCTGAATAAAGCCATCACTTATTCACTGAACAACTGGGCTTGTGGCACTGCTGTCTGTTCCAGGGAGCTTCACCATTTCAGTATAGTCCTATACACTCAAGAACTCATATTAAAAATATTCTGCTCATACCGTGATTTGCAATATTTAATAGAAAAAATTGTCATGCACGGAATGCTTAATATTCGTCCTTAAGATAATTCCTGTATTTAAAAGGAATGAGAACCATTGTTAAATAATCTTTATTTGGTGCATCAAAATTAAAACAACATACCTGTTTTAACTTTTATCATTAAAACAAGTAAAAGTAATATTATTCCTTGACAGTATTCACACTAGGACTCTGTGATGTAACTATAATTGAATGGACAAAGTCCCTGAAACTGTTACTTGTTTTAATTAAACCATACATTTGAAAGGTAGAAATGAAGTGGGTTGAATAACAAAGGAAAATATTATGTCAAAGTCAGAGAAGTGGTTTTATTTTTCACTGCGAGCTAAAGCTAAACTACAAAGTACAAGAACTGAATCCTGTCCTACTTCACTTGCTTTGATAGTGGACCACCATGTTATAAATAATGTATTAAAGGATTTACAATGCAGAGAGAGAGAGCTGCTTTCAGAGGAATGAAAGTTCCTTTACTAGTGCATGCAAACATGTTAACTCTTTGCAGTCCAGACCCAATCTGAGTTATAAAAGACTTCATATATTTTCTTTTGTATTGTCCAGGTTAAGAGAGTGTTTGGTTTCCTTTTTACAGTTTGTGGTAGCTTATTTCTTCTGCCAAAAGGTGTTTGAGGCCTACTGGGACCACTTAAAAGTTTATGCAGAGCACTAGCCAAGTTGGACAAAAAAGCCTTGAAGTATACACACACTGGCCCCTTTCTCAGAACCTCTCAGCTCTGGCTAGGGGGAGTGTTGTTGGTTTATGAGAGGGAAAATAGCCCCAGCCTTCTGCAAAAGTGAAATGGGATTAAGGCCTTTGTTCGGCCCACAATGGTGAGGGGAATTAGCAATAGTTGTAGGCACTTAGAAGAGCTCTCACACAGAAGCTTATCCCAGATTTTGCACAATAATCATTTGAATATCAACAGTGTTTTGCAACTACAGCGCTAATGTATAAACCCTCTCTTTTAGATATCAAAATCCCCAAAAGGATTTTTTACCAATGGCCACATCACAAATATTCACGCTCTTTATGAAGAATCATATTTTTGAGAATAATAGCAGAAAACCTAAATGGCATTTTAAAAGTGGAGAGGATAAGTTTAAAGTTTCGGACAGAAGCTTTTAACATTGATATAAGTTGAGATACAAGCTTGTAACTGTTATAACTGTTTGTTGACTTAAAATGTAACTAAATCGCGTATGTGATTAAATAGTTAAAGTACTATGTCTTGTATCCAATAGACCTGATGTTAAACCAAATATGACTGATGTCCAATACCAATTTATTGCAGTTTCTTACAAATTTCCCTCATTACTACCCTATTTTATGCAACAATTCATAGCAAAATTCAAAATAATTTACACTATCATGTACATTTTATAGTGAACTTTCAATTTATTGATGTTATTGCTGACTTTCTATTCAAAACAACATAAAAATAAACTGCTTTAGAAGGAGATTAATTGTCTAATATTAAAAAGCAAACATTTTGTATGACAAAAAAACATTCATGTACATCCACACTACTTTTCCTGGTTTAGTGTGAGCTTTATATAAAATAGTGTTTTGATCATATTACTCTGTTTGACTGCAGATCTGGGATCAGACGGAGCCACTGACAAGCATAACTCTCACAGAGGAGGAAAAATTCAGAGCTTCTGCCTCAGTTGAGTCTCACAAGACTGGCCTCAAGAAGTGTGATGGCCTCAGCATTTTTGCCCACACAGTGAAAACGTATTGTCCAAATCACAAAACATTGAGTGAGATCAGCAGACTTGTCAAGAGGCCCTGGCTTGAATATGAATGATGAGAGAAGAGCAGGGTGGTCCTAGTGCTGTTTTGGTGTTAGGCAGGTGAAAATAAGCTCAACTGTCCCCGCCAGCTGCCCATCGCTTAATCAGAAATTGGAGAATAGAGAGTTTACCAAATTTTAAAAAAGGCACTTTCATGTAAATTAACACCAGAAACGCGCCAAATCATCTTCAGACATTGGTGTAATAGTGAAAATATTGAATTTCTTTGGCACAGATTGATTACAATATTTAAAGCCAAAATATGTAATCAAAACACCATCTTTCTCAAATGTCATACTTTAGACAAACTGCAAGTACTCATACTGAAATAAAAAAAGGCTGAAGATGGTTGAAGTGAAGCCATACGTGTATTTTCTGTCAAAACGAAGAAATTAAGACATAACACCTCCCCTTCTTTCCTGTCCTTAACACATGCACGCACGCTAGTTCAATTCACTCGAGTGTCTGCATAGTTTCTGCATTCAACTGGATACAATGATGCACAGGATGAATAAAGTTATCTCTGCAGCTGAATGGGATGTTGCTGGTGGGAGGGAACAGGGAGGTTCCCTATACGCCGGAGCTGAAAAGAGCTCAGCTTTGAGGGCCAGTGCTGCAAGGGTCAGGGCCCAGCTGCTTTTAGGGGTGAAAGGGACACCAGCGGGCTGGACTGACTCAAGAAACCTAACAAAACCAATCGTGTCAAATAAAGACATCCCAGATTGGACATTGACAGCTCCCTTCCTGAAGTTGCTGAACACACTTCACACATTCAAACTTTGCTCTGGTTTGTATCTTGTGTCACAGTCCGAGTCCCATTTCACTTGTTAAGAGTCTAATATATAAATCTTTATTTTGTTTTTGCTTTTTTTTGCTTGATTTTGTTTTGGTTTTGGGTTCTGAAATCAACATTTCTACACAGGTAGGATATATTTTTTTTTAAATTTCATGGTGCCAGGATTCTGTTAAACTTAAAAGTGATACTCAGATAATTATTGTCATAATAAGGGAACCTTAAAACCAGCTTAGTGTCAAAGTCATTTTTGTTTTTAAGTTATGTGTTAGTCACATTCAATCTCTGAAAGATTTGTTCACCACAAAGATTTTATCTCAGATTCAGACCATTATTATTAGATGGATAATGGTTCTTCACATATTGGACGTTGTGTGATGTGTTGAAACGTGGTTTGTTGATTTTGTTTTTCTTACTTTGGAATTGCTTTGTTAGTGGTGGCTATTTGACTACCATTTGAAAAAAGATATTAGGCCCTCCCTCGTTTCAAAGGGTGCAGAAATTGGCTAAGTTTGAATCTGTGGGGGGTAAGTGGGCTAATAATCAGGCCATATTATAAGGAGCTGATGGTTCATTTTCCCTGTCAGCAGTAGCAGAGCTTTGCCCAAAGATGTGCCGACCTGTGCAGATGGGGTTCAAAGCCAATTTCCATGTTAAAAACTCCACGCATTTCAGAAATCCTTCTGACTGACTCTTGTTGATCAGAGTATGTGACAAGCCTGTCTTTTAAAACAGGTCTGCTCATGTAAGTAGATGGGATTGTTCAAATGTACAACAAACAGCTTGGCCAGGTTTGAGTGTAGTAATAGTGTTGTTTTCATGCATAGCCAGAGGCAATGACATAAAGACAAAAGATAGCTCTGGAGTGTGCTGTCAAAATGGAAAATATGGCCTATTATATGTGTCATACAGTAATTACACTAACTGTAAAATGTAGTTTCCTTTTTTTCCTTTTTTTTTTTTTTTTTTTAGTTCTGCTCTCTTTCATCAAATGCATGTCAGGTGTCGTTACAAAGCTTTAATTCTTGCCAGAAAATCAGTTCAACCATTCATCATCAGCTCACATTTAAATTTTCCTTCAGGCTGTTTTTTTTGTGTGCCTATGTGCTGAGTTTACTCAGAGATGGAAATTCTGTGAGAAGAATAAAGAGATCACTGGGATGGCGGGAATTTGTTTGATGAGTTATGAGATGAACCAATTTGGGTTTCTTTTTAAGGAGAAAAATACATCTGCCGAGTATCATCCTCTGTGTCCCGAGGACCGCAGTGTTTACGTCACTCTTTATCTTGCTGTCGACTGCTGCCTGAATGCTGTGTGTTTGCACTCATGCACGGACATTACTTGCCGTGTGCAATGTGCAGGGAGGGAACATTTTCCTTGAAAGTTCTGCACATAATTACCATGTCCTGGAATTGGCTTTTTTTTTTTTTGGTAACGCCATTTATCTTAATTGCAATCACATATACTTCAAGAAGAGAGGCAACTGGAGAACAGTCTCATTTTTAGGCTTTGTTCTTTGTTCACTGTTATCACACGACTCTGTGTAATGGTGTCTGTGCTATAAGCTGCTAGCCTGCTCCACTGTGCTGGATATATTATATCCATTGAAATGTCTGTTGGCTGCAGAGTATTAAGTATGGTGAAAACACAATCTTGGTGAGGTCTGTGCAACTAACAATAGATAGAGGCATGATGACTTATTAAACACAGCCAACCGGCAGCATGGCTTTTCTCATTACCTTTTCAATTCCCAGCCTATAAAGCCTATGGGTCTGGTGACAAAACTCTTGCCATGTAATTCTCTCTGAGGCTGCTTTCATCAGCCGATTTCGTGGAGAAATATGAAGCTGATTTTATCGGACTCTATAAATTCACAAAAGGCCCTCAAGTTGCCCCCATGGAAGACATACCTCATCTCAGCGATGTGCCACCACTATTGCTGATCCCAAGCATTTGATAACAGTACCTCTCCTTTTTTCAATGATTTGACAGGCGTCAGACATGAGCCCTATAGATGCAGCATTTTTTAATACACTTTTCTTTGCTTGTTTACACCAACCTCCTCAGATGAAAGAACATATCTATCATCTCTTTCTCTCTCAATAAGTGATATATATTAAAACCTACAGCAGCTTTCCAATTATATCAATTGTGCACCATTGCTGCACACAAAAAGGTTTTGTAGTTGTGAAAATAGTGAACACTTTAATTCTATAGCTTCAAGTACATTTATTTTTTTATAGATTTTTAAAATCTTGGCCATCATGTCTGTTTCTTTATGTCAACACACATAAACATCAAATCCAGAGTGCTCCAAAAAGTATTTGTTCCTGCAGAAATGAATAGGTAACTAGTAATAATAACTCACAGCCGTCAAGTCACTTGTAAATAACAAAATGACACATAACACAAACTACAAATTAGTTATTGGTGAACCAGAAGGGAATAAGCAATAATAAGACAGTTGCTGTCATATATTGTTAAGTTTCATGTGTTTGAATTTGCTTGTGTTTTACCCAGTTGTGTTCACTTTCCTCTCATCTAATTCTCTCATGTGGTTTCTGGCACATTTGCGGTATCCTGGCATACAGCAGGGATTGTTTCCTTTGAAATGTTTTGACTATGGTGTCATTTTAAAAAACTTTCATCATGCATGGGTACCTAATCAATTGAAATGCAGCTGCCTTAGCCCCAAGCTTGGGTGTAACTTAGACCAGCTTTCATCAGCTCAGCCTTTTTAAAAATAGAAATCCTACTATGATGAAATTGTTAGTTTGAAATTGATCTTCAGCTTCTCCACCACATGTGTTGTAACTGTATTTAAAGTGACAGCGCTGTAAACAAAACTTTTATAGGTAGTTTTTATTTACATGATTAGCACAATGAGGACTTGATTGTCATGATGGTTAAAATGAGTGGAGATGTTTGTGGTTTATAATTTGTCTGTATATAAACAGTAATGCTCCATGTGACAGTTAGTCTGGTTTTGATCAGTGCCCCCCCCCCCCCCCTCCCCTCCCCTCAATCCTAATTAGATTTCATACATTAGAATGTTTGATAATGCCTCAAGGCCTATCAAAACATTTCTGCAAATATTCCCATCTGTTAACTCTTTGTGGGTCCGCGTTACATAATTATTTCATATTTGCTATCTTCACCTCCATAGGGAAAATATTATCTGCAATAATCATTGTCATCATCATGATTCTCTTCATGGTCTGTTGGCTCCAAATAAGTAATTTAGTTGTAAAGCAGCTTCATTTATTTTGCCTATTCATTTTTCTTCCTATCATATATCTAAATACAAATCTTCATTTTATAACTGACAGCTTATTACCTCTGAGCACATGCTGATAAATTTAATTCCAATGAGTTAGCTTCCATTTTCGGATCCCATTATCCACTAATGTGGCAGCAGCGTGTGGGAGGAGGAAACTTACAGCACAAGAAATAAATAAATACTGTATATGTCTTTACATAAATATAAATGTTTTGAGATATTTATTTATATTATTATTATTATATTGTTATTATTATGATTATGTGTTATATTTACCATGTATTTTTTTCATTTATTAAGAACATTAAGTTATCCATTCTGGATATATTTTATATCAATAGTAACTAAAATTTAGATTTTAATTTGAGAGCATTTATTTTACAGGTTTTAAAAGAAACGCTGTAATTTCTAAAAAGAATTTAGGGAGAGGAAAGTTGTTTTTTTTCTCAACCAAATTGCAGCAGTGCAGTCCCTAAATGAAGGAGAAGTGTGAAGTGAGACTTTTAGTGACGAGAGTGTTTTTTGGTTTGCATTTCAGTCCATTCAGAAACTTAGGTCCCTTTATAAACATATACCTTCTAAGAGTGCAGCATTATGCCACAGTTGGGTCTATATTGGCGAAGTAAGTAAACATTTATTATTAGCTTTGATGTCGGCCTGAATAGCACTCAATTAACAATGTGGCTAATGAGCCCATTAAGGATGAAAGTGTTCTCAACAGGTATGAGAGGATACTGCTGTTTTTGGAGTCTCAGTTCTCAGCATTGAATGCAGCATGAATAACGGTGCTCTTTCTCAATCGCTTCAAAGGCCAAACCTCTACAGCCCAGGGAGCAGAGTTAAATAAAGGTTTGCTTGCAATTTAAAAAAAATATATAGATAGATAAATATTTTAAGCATAACATATTTCAGAACAACAAATCTCCTGGAAAAGTAGCACAACAGTGAGCCATGCTAATATTGTGAATAAATAAATTATCCAAACATCTTTTGATGAAAATTAAATTGTCGAGAAAGCCCCAAAATCAATGTGTGTTTTTGAAATTTTAACTAATTTTGCTTTAATTACTTTTTAGTTAAAGTAAATATGAGCTTGCCTCAGTCTAATAGTAATTACTCTGCAGTATAAATAGGGCTTGTCTGTTGCAAAGAAAGAAAACTGAAAGAAAGCCAGACTGTGAGGCTTTCTGCTGCCCCAGCGTTTCCTCTGAAGGACTTCCCACTGAAATGCACTGAAAGCCTCACGCGTGGATTATTTCCACATTATTTGCTGCTGGATTCCAAAAGTTCTCGTTAACTAGCAACAACAATTCTTTTATACTGACTGTCTTGTTTGTTTTATAGCCTGGAAGCATTTTCTTACAATCTCTTTTTTTTTTTAACTAAATGAATAAAAAATAAAAAAGATTGATAAATAATAATTCCCCCTGTTCAACAGTAAAAATGTGACCTTACAAAAATATTGTGGAAACATTGTGAGATGTTATTTAATATGTGTGTGTGATGGTGGAAATCGTTTTATTCTCTGCTGTCAAGCAATAACAAACTCCTTCTGCTAAATATTTAAATTAGTTTGTATTTATACAAACTGATTTGTATAAATCAGTTTGGAAATCATTTCTAAAAGAACAAAAAGAAATAAACACTGCAGAAAAAGGGCGCACAGAATGGTCACTGTGCACCAAAAAATGACAATAAGTAAAGCAAATGATATAACAGTATGTTGAATGAATTTATCTATTTGTAAAACCTGCTTGTCTGCAGAAGTTTCAGAATGTTATCAGTAGTTTCAGCTCAAGAATAGCTTGAGGTGTTTTGAGTGTAAATCCGTCTAAAGCTGCCAGCACTGACATACACAGCATATGCTAAATACAGATAAGAGTATTTTTAATAGATCTGCAAAAATTCTCCCCACATAGCTCAATGGATGTGCTTTGAATGTAGTTGATAAGTTGGCTTAAGCTGAATGCTGTATCCCAATGCAACATTGTGCTACTGGGTGAGCCCATCACAAACTAGCCTTCCAGTAAAGACCACTTCCAGGGGAGGGATTATAGAAAAGCCTTCGAGATCAGCTTCATGTCTTACTAGAGTTTCTGATTATAAATAGTGCTATGTTACAGGAAAAACTAGGCATTGCCAAGGATCATATGGTAAAAAATATCATTAAGCCATTTATTTACCTCCAATGTCAAACTAAAAAGGAGTGGTGTGAGGGACATTTTTCTAAATTTCTCTTTTTTCTCTTTCTAAAATTGTTCTCTTTAATTCAAAATGACTCTAGTTCTGTTTACAACATGTTTTTCTTTATTTAAATACATTTATAAAGCACCAAGATAAAAAATCAGGATAAATGCAACGTGAAACTGTGAAAAAGGATCCAGCAGAAATAAGTTTCATATTACCGCTATTAATTCTCGCAATGTATTATGTGGTCAAACTCCTGTGTTCTAATTTATGTCTGCACTCCAAGTTGGCTGAACTCTGGCCACGCACTTTGCCTCTATGTATTTTAAATGTGAGGAGGGAATTCTGTTTCCTCCAGTTGTATTTCTTTACAACAATTTCTTTCTTCTAAGTCTAATACAAGTTCAGAGTTAAACTCTGAAATGATGAAATTATCCAGGTTTACCATGGAAACAACAGAAACTTAGATAGATAGATAGATAGATAGATAGATAGATAGATAGATAGATAGATAGAAGTGTGAACTGAGCTCTTCTCAGATCATCTGATTATGTGGCTAAAGAAATGAAGGGGGCAGATAAGCCTCTTTTATGTTTCCAAGCCACTTAAAGAGCTGAAGCACCAGCTTCTGTTGCTACACTGCGAGTGAAGAAAACAAGTAATTTGTGTACTGCAAAATGGCTTCTCTCTCAAATTCTAAATATGCTATGAGCTGTGGCTCACAGTGCTCTGACAATGTGTTTGTATTGAAATGTATTTTGAAAAAGTTAGGTTCACTTCAGTTTGCATGACTTAAAAATGTTATAGTAATATTCGATAATACTAAATGAACTCACACAGTGTGGTTGGTTTGATTTCTATTCAGTATTTCATTTACTTTGAAACTTCAAATCAAGAGTTAAACTTCTATTATTGCAATAAAATAATTTCTCTTATATCTCTTATTTCTAAATTATGAACATCAAAGTAAATGTTTGTTCAAGCTACATTTTTATTGGTTTGACTTGTGTAGCAAAAACGAAATAGAATCTAAGATTGTATTTTATTCAGTAATATGGAAATGTCCTCAGTTCTCCTCTATATGTCATGAGGGCATCTCTTCTCTGCCTTCTTAATAAGGTAGTTCTGCAGGCCTCTACTGTAATATATTTCACCAATAAAGCAATTCCAAAGCCAGCCTGGCCTTTTGACCACCACTGAGAACGTGGAAAGCAGCAGGCCGCCTTTGCTAACTAGGCTTACTCTCTAATATTAGATACCTGTCCCCTGGCTTTTCAGAGGGGGGCTTAACAGTTGATATTTTCATTTGGTCCTGCCAAGATGCGACACCCCCGCTTTAATCTTGTGTTTGACGTTAAGCGCTCTGTTCATGAAAAGTCTCGGTGAACTTCAACCTTAGGGTGGTGCTGTCATACAAAAATGATGTGGTGGGGGAGTGAAACTGGCTAGTCTATCCTTGACCTCTCCCATTGGCCTGCCAAAGTCTTTCCCCTGCCCTTCTTAATCAGGTGGGACCCTTCCCTTTTAGAGTGGAAGATAGTATATTCTCAGCATCCAGCTGCGTCTTTTATACTAACTGGCACAGATGTCCACGGATGAAGAAGGAGAGAAATTGTGATGGAAGAAAGCGATGTTTCTTTTTTTGATGAACATCCTCAGAAATCCATAAAGAAAACTGTGGATTATTGAACATTTAGAAATGTAATATCAAGAAATAAATTTAGAAAAAGAATGCACGCTTCTCTTTGATACTTTAATGTCCCCATTAATGAAACTCTCTTTGACATCATTCATTAACAAGGATATCTGTTGTGTTTGAAAAAAGAATACTGTCAAGAAAAATGGTCTGAATTGAAAACAGGGTTCACTCTGCTCAGCATACATACATTTGCAGGTATTAAAAATGCTTGCACATATCAGAAAAAAACAAAGGAGTAGAGTAATGGATTTCTTAAGATGGGTAACTACCCCTTCATCCAGCTGCAGGTATTGCGCTCTGCTTCCATGTTAGCATTTATTGTGATGTTGAGGACAAACAAGCCACTTCTCTGCAATCGTTCTGATGAGTTTCCCTACTGATTGATGTGTGGAATCAATTGCTCCCCATAGCATCCATGTCAGTCTATTACCACACAGCCTGGTAATGATAGGCTGTTCTCCACAAGATTATAGAGCTCTGCTCCACAAAGCAACAAAGACTTGCTTCCCTGTGTCTGACCTGGTCTGCTATAATTGAGAATAGCTTCAATTTTACTGTGTATGTAAACAGAAAAAAAGATGTTGATGGAAGGATATCTTTATTATATTTAAAATAGTTTTCTTTTGCGCTGTAATGAGATGAATTATTAATATGATTGAATTACTGAATAAAAAATGGCTTTATAGCTCTGTGAGCCTAAAAAGAATATGTGTGTATTCACAATTTTACCTTCAAGAGTTTTGACTGGAAACATTTTACTGAGAGATTGTTATACTTGCCTCAATGATTAATAAAACCTATTCCGACAGTCAGGATCATATTCAAAGCATATCTCTGATCAGAAATGAAGTCAGAGTCCACACTTTCCAATACAAACATATTTGAAGTCATCAAAACAACAGGTGTCTTCTCCTTGAAATACCCCTCTGTGTAACTGTCCTTTTTTTGTCATGTGAATGCACCACAGCTCTCTTATTGCCAAGTTGACTACCATCCAACCCAGTAAGTGCCAGCAGCATTGCAACTCATTTAGTTTGTGGCCCAGAGATGTACCACACAGCCCTGACACTGATTACACATGATCAAAGATGGGTTCTTCAACAGTTTGATTACATATTTGAGCTTGAATACAATCAACATGCCTGTGTTCCTCTGAAATGACTAATGGAATAGACTTATAAGTTTACAACAATTGGCATTTTCTTCAGGTTGACCTCAATCTTAGGAGTAGGACTACCGTATGTGCTGCATTTAATTACCTACAGTGGAATTTGATTATCAGAAAATATGGTGCATATCAAGTGATTTCCTGCCCTAAATAATAATATTCTGTATAGTTAAGAGTTGGAAAAAGATGACATGGGAACTTCAGTCAAGAGAAAAGGCACAAACTAATGAGACTGGTTAGTGATTCAAATTTATGGAAATTTTATTAATTACGGACACCTATCTTTCATCTGTACCATTTAGTGGTGAAGTAATTAAAACCAACAATGACAGTCCCAGCAGTGAAAAAAGCAAACAAGATCAAAGAAAGCGAAGCAGTCATGAGAAAGTCCCGTATATACTGAACTGGGCCTGGCCGTGGGCAACAGGACCTCATTAAAGTCAGGCTGTGTTGATCATCAATTAACCTGCTTTGTGTTGCATCTGATTTTAAACTTGCCTAACACCACTTTAAGGTTTGTGCATAATGTTTGGCTGGAGGTTACCAGGTCGCATCCTAGGTGCTGTCTTGTGCCATGGAGGGACAACCTTTGATTGGTTGATTGGAAAGGACGATTGATAGTGGAGTTGGCTGGCCTTAGTACATAATGAATAATACTTGTCTAAAACCATCTTAGGGCTGCATCATCAAGACCACAATCTGATGTGGATATTATTATTCTCAAAAACTATGTACAAAATGTGTAAATAGGAGGGAAAGTAAAGTTTTTTTCTCCTAAATTTCTCCTTTTTTTCTTCTTCTAGTCAGCTAATTTTGTTCATCTCTACTTCAATTAAGTGAAAATAAAAGCAAAGGATGTTTGAGCTAAATTAAATTGTTATAACAATTTAAGAACTGCATCGCCTTTGCGAGTCGAGTGGTCAAAGGATGCAAATATGATCTTGCATTTATGATAATTGAATGTTCAGCAAACTTTGAATTTGTCTAATGTAATTATTGGCATTGTTCTTGTAAAAGCTGCATGAACTGCTTTTTGCAACAGCATAGCACCATCACATTTTCTTTTGCATTGTTGTTTCTATGACATGTTTTTATTTATTCAAAACATGATGTTAAACCATATAAAATGAAATGAAAATAACAAAAATCTTAACTAAGTGCTGAGAGTTCAGTGAGGGTTTGACAACGTTCAATGAACCACAGATCACGATATCTAAGTTGTTAATAATTGAGTCAGACTCTGAAGTGAAGATTACCACTCATAGCAGAGGAATAGATCACAGAGAAATCTCGCTGCTGACAAAGAACTAGCAGAGACCCTACGCTATATGGACAACAAATGGATGGCCAGTCTTAACTTTGATTATGAGCACTGGAGGTCATATTTAAAATGAGAGATTAGCTGCTCATCACAATATTGGTGGATTATCAACTACCTGCAATGAAAGCAACCCCTGGCTCTGGGTCGATAAGAGTTTGACTGCATTTCGAATTAATTTTCCTCAGCTTAGAGAGCCGGACTCCTATCTTGTTATTGATCACAGCGTTAATCCATAACCTAGCTCATCCTTTCCCCACGGAACGAGCAGGAAAATATAAAACGATCACTGTGGATGACTCTTGACTGCGTATATAAAAGCTGTAACAGACTTAGAAGTGATTAGAGTTAATTATTTAAGAATACGTTCCCAGACTGTTGTCTCACATGCCAGTTCATTTGGTATTGATCTGTATGTGTTGGTTGTTTTTTATTCTTTATTTTATAATGTTATGCCAACATTTATTCTGCTCAGTATTCCTTTGCTCTGGGTTGTGTTTATACATGAAGATTGATTGATTTCCCCGACAGCAGGAACACTTCACACCTCAGCTGCTTTCTCTGTTTGTCTTTTCCAACAGAGGGACCTCCACAGTGGATGAAATTTAGCCCCGACCTCCAACCTTTGGGTTCAGCGTTTGTCTCCAGTCCAGTGACCACAAACAACTCCTGGATTGCTGTAAATGTCAGTGCAGCGGCGTCTCCACCCTCTCCCCTGTGAACCATAGGGCTGCACTCAACCTGCACTAATAGGACACTTTCATCAGAGCTCCATTAACAGTAATGCTGTATTTGATATCTCAGATTTCCTCCTTATGATGCCTCTATAAATTGCCATCAACTGTAAACGACTGTCATCAAACAAACAGCAATGACGGTCGGTGTTTTAGCTTTCTTTTTTTCAACTCTTCAAATCTTAAATTTGGCAGTTTAAGGCACTTCATGTAATGCAAAAATTTGAATATTTGAAATGATTGACATCCTACTTTAGAAATGTAGGATTTTAGATGCAGAGTTTAAAAAAAGAAATGTTGCCTGAAGAGTGCAGGATGAGCTGCTGGAAATGACCCATTTAGCACACACAAATCAGCTGTTAGCATCTATCATAAGGCCCACTTATATTAAATTGTAATTCATGTTCTGAAGACACTGGTTGTAATGCATCCCATTTTAAAGCACGTTGGTTTGCCCTTCCCCCACACATAAACACACACGCTCCCTTTCTCTCCTCTCCGGGCCTCCCGCGGTTGGTGTCTCTGCGTTAGGACTCTATTGTTGCCTACTGCTGGATAATGCCCTTATTAATTGTACCTCTTTGTAAAGTGTCAGCTGTAGCCTCAGATTGAGATGGATGGATCTCTGGAGTCTGCTCCCTGGCCCTCCACAGACGCTCTATCTCTGCACAACACACAGATGCAACAGTGAGTGCTGCCACACTATGACTAAAAGCTGAGATAAAACCGGCATGTTTTAATTATTCCACCAATAAAAAAAGAAACCTGTTTCCAAACTGAAAAAAAACATTTCTGTCATTGCTAAGGTGAGCTAGCATGTGATGTGTTTTAATTATCTGAATATCTGAGCGTACAATCTATAGCAGTGAGGAAATATCTTTTTTTTATTGATTATTTTAGTGTGTTGCAGAAATACTGGTTAATTAGGTGGATTGAAGCCTCCGTGAGATCAACAGCATTAACATCAAATCCTTTGCCTCTCATTAAAGGAAACAGAGTCAATTTAATTAATGCATATTAATCCCCACTGATGCTCATTTTAGCTTTAAAAAAAGCATGGCAGTGTGAGCTTCACATTCATCCATTTAAAACATCTCAGGTTTGATCACTCTCTGAATCAACATATAGAATAGCATGATAGCATTTGTTATAATATTTAGATCCATTATCTGAATTGTATGTAAGGGCATTACCTGTACACATGATGACCAGTTTATTCATTGGTGTTAGTTGGTTTCAGGCAATAATTCAATAATTAGTTTCATCGTCATACAGTGTAATCGTATAGGTAATAAAATTCTCAGAGATATTATGGCTCACAGTTCTCGTGTCTAAAATAAAATTTACAATCTTATGTAATTGAGAACCTACAATGTATTTTTCAAAAGTATAGATAGTAATACATTTGCCTTAATGGGAAGAATACAAGCGTAACGTTAAATGTAATACACCAATATCAAGATAATGCTCTGATATTAATATTAATTAATATCACACCCCTCCAGAGACTTTTCCACTGATATTGACCAGCTTCATTTCTTGTTTGAATGTCCCCCGCTGTTAGCTCTGTTAACACAGCTTCATGAGCAGTGGATGCCACTTTAACCAACCCAATCGTTATGATCAGACAGCTAACCAGGGTTGTTGAAGTTATAATAATGAGTTGATCTAAGCCCCTCTGACATGATGTGTTATAGTACGTTCCCAGAACAAACCAGCTACAGCACACTTTTCATAGACATGAGCTTTTGGGGTTTGAGGTATTTCTGAAAATAAAGCAATATAATTGTCTTGATTTCATTTCTCAGTTTGTATAATCTCACAGTAGTAGTAGTTCTAATATAGTGATTATTTCAGTTTCTGTCTTAATGCAGAAGAACTAGACATCTGCTTTTCCTGCCACTACTGTTGCCAAAGTGCTTTTGAGCAAGGCAACTCATGCCCACACAGCTCCAATTAAGTTGTCGTTATACTATCCTACTCCTGAGCAAGCCTTCATTATTGATGTTCCAAAAATTGCAGTTGAAGTAAAAAACAAACTGTTTGCTTTTAACTGGCATTTTTGTAATTATATCCCCTTATTTGAGAAGTTAACAGAACAAAGGTTGTAAACAAATTGTACAACTCTATGTCCTTAGAATGAACAAATGTCATAACATGTTGTAATTCTTTTAAAGCACTCTATCCACAGCTCTTCTCTGAAACAATATGATAACTGCACTTGCAGGAGGAGAATGAAGTAGGAAGAAAGAAAAAAAGCGCAGACCAGAAAATGGAGATCCACTCCCTTCAGATCCCATTTAGAGAGGCCCTGCACATTTTTAAAGTGTCAATTGTTTTTGTCTCTTGAAGTGTAGATGGAATGTTTGAATTCCAGTATTAACTGTAGTGCCTGCTGAGTTAAATTATGGTCCCTGGGCTGTGGGGTGGGAGTAATCAATAAGAATACACGAGGCAGTGTGTAATGTGTCTGCTCCTAGCAGCAGGGACACTGTCCCCCTTACCCTGTCCCCCAGCAGGTTAGATAAATATGATACTGAAACAGGGCACACTGGATTATATGATATCAATGTAGAATCAGGGAAGTGCTATTACACTCCCCTAGCCCACTGTGAGTACTATTGACAAGGTTGGCTTTGAACATGCTAGTGCATTGCTCTCTCTCTCTCTCTCTCTCTCTCTCTCTCTCTCTCTCTCTTTCTCTCTTTCTCTGCATAATATGAAGAACCCCGGGAGGAAAGGGATCTATATTTCACTTAGCTTTAATTAAAATGGCTATTTTATGCCCATGCCTTGAAGTTGTGTTTCTTGCACCCACAAGTTAATCTGCTGTGATCATAATTTCCAGGTGCTTCTTTGCATAAAGAGGCAATAACATAATGTAAAATCAATATACAATTGATTTGATTTTTAACGCTCTGCGACATAATGCTCGTAACATTTTCCTAGTGATAACTGGATCTTTTCTCTTTCTCGTGTTGACCCTGACAAATGTCCAACCAATTAACCAGTGCGCCGATGTTGTTGTTTGGCTGTATACTAGTTGCTCATACAGTAACCTCATATCACTGATCTACTCAGACTATTGATTAACTCTCCCTCCTCAGCGGTGAAAGGATCAAACCTGGCATGCCTAAAAGGCCATTATCAGCATCCACTTCAGATAACCTGCCCCAACCTGATACAGCCCCTTTCACAGGTCACAACCTCTCTGGCCTCTCCAGCCATCGAACCCCCCCAAACCATCATTATCATTCTTGTGTTAAATGACATACAGGTCAAGAAAATTGCACCGTGTTGATGTCTCACATGTGAATAATCCATGCATTTCCTGCTAAATGTCATGCTTCTGGTTTATCAAGTAGATTTTAACATAGAGGCAAATGACAGTTTACAATTTCTCCCGATTAAATTTAATATACTGTCGATGTAGTTGAATTTTCATACACATGCCCACACATGTCAACTCCTAAATAAGATTACAGTTTTCAGAGCATACTTTTTAGGAAAAAAACACTTTCATAGTAGACAAACAAATTCGAATAAAGGTTTATAGCAGCAACCCCCAGTCTTCATTTGTGTTCTTCATTCAGTCATTCCTTTTATTTCAATTAAAACCGTATGCTGGGGTCTGGATTTATTGCACTGTTACACTTTCTAAAGTGTATTTTTTCATTCTAAGAGGAATTTAGATATTAAAGCATCTTTTTAGGCCAAGTATTAATGACATTGCGGTTGCTTTCACACAAAAGATTTGGCAAAAGCGTATTTGCATAAGGTCAGAGTCAAGCTCCTGATGGAAGTTGTGCAGCATCCCTGTCTCTTAGCAACACTCTTTCTCTCTTGGTGTTTGTGTTGAATTGACTGGTCCTTGGCACTCATCTTTCACCAAGAAAATTCATAATGAAATGCCGCCCAACAACCTGCATTTATCACAGAGACACTCCTCACTTCCCACATGGGTTGCAATACTTTTACACTGGAATTAATAAATCAGCATTGTTTAATGGCACAGCGGAGGAGAATGTCACCGCTATGTGCTTGCTCTCGCTCAGATTTACAACGACTTTGGTTTTAGGGGGATAAACATGTTTATCAAGAAGTGTGCCAAGATTAGAGGCAAATTAGCAGGTAATTGGAGACACCTGCAAAACAAAGGGGAGGATGGAGAGGTGGTAGTGTGGAGAGCGATAAAGGAAGAGATTGGCTTTCTGGGCTGGCCTCCACCCATTTCTTGGTGGGGGAGGCATTTAAAAAGAGGGGATTTGGTATGTTGAGAAAATGACTTTTGTCCTCTTCCATGGTGACAGCATCCAGATGCTGCCAAGAGATGTTAATAGAGGGTCAAATTTTGGACAATAGTACCCATCACTGCTTTCACAACTGCTTCCATCCTCCAAGCTGAATGCTTTCTCTGGTTAAAAGAAGTGATGTGCTCCAATTACTGTTTTTGGCTAAGGCAGCCAGTCATAAACTATACTGTAATTATCACTCTGCTCATTTCTATCATCTTGGTCACCTCGGTCACATGTGGTCTTTGCCCAGTACATTTAAACTTTCTATGACAGGTCAAATTCATACACATTTATCGCCCACTGTATTTACATCTTTGGCCTTTTTTTCATTGCGCAGGTCTTCTTCTTCTTCTTCTTCTTCTACGTCGTGCTCGTCAACAACATCCAAGTCATGGCAGGTGCTGGGCGGACATTAAACCTGCTGTTTTCTGTTTCCAAGTGCGCCGCGTTTCACGACTCATTTCAGACAGAATCTGGCTCTGAGGAACTCTGTCTGTGCACTGGGAATTATTTCAGCTCTCCCTGCTGTTGCACTGTTACACTGGCTCATGTCACTGCAATACTGAAAATGGAGCAAATAATAATAATGTGTTTATATTATTTTGAATTATAATTTAAATAATTATATTATTATCGAATTATGTTTAGCCTATAGTCAAATTTTAATATTTTGGAATATAAATTGGTTGTGTCAGGCTAAGATCTGTTAGATTCCGATTGCAGGCTTCTAAATGTGATTAAAATAACTAATAAATGCATGCATTTAAAAAGAAAAACGGTTTGCTTTTAACATCTTGACAAATGATTTCCGTGGTGGCCATGCTGATCACATCTCTAAACTGTGACACTTCCGGATTGTGATTATGACCACTAAGGTAACTATAAGAATTAAATGAGGAAGTGGAGTCTAAATGTATTTCTTTTTGAAGTTAAAAAAAATAAAACATCTTTCAATTATGTCATCATCCACTGCGATAAATCGACGGAATGTTCTTTCTCTCAATATATGAACTGGCCTGCCTGTATTTATTTATTTACTTATGTATTTATATTTCTCACGATGTCGAAACGGAACTTTTACAAACCGTGTGTAACACACATGCTTTGTCGCCCTGTATCCGACAGCATCAGTCTCCCAGGTGAACACGCTGGGTTTCCTCCTCGTCCACTTCTGTCGCGCGGCTTTAGTGACTTCAAAATAACCAAACCATTCATTGTCACCCTTTAATAGCGATTTAATTTGATCGTTCGGGCTCGTGCAAAACTGTGTTAAATTGTCCCAACATCAAGTGTTGTAAATAAGAAACATTTTGAAGCTTATTGATTGATGCAGGAGAGAGAGAGAGAGAGAGCGAGAGAGAGCGAGGGAAATCACCTGCCTCTATCTGTCCATCTCGGGATCATGAACACACCAAGTAGGTCTAATTTCTGAGACATTCAGCTGGGATATGTCTCAATTGGGACTGAGATCAGAGGCTGTGATTGTCTATTGGTTTAGATTGGGTTGCTCAGTGCAATTCTGGGAACTTTTATTGCAATCCACAGATTGTAATGATGGAGAGCCCTCGATGTGGCAGCACTGATTACATCAGCCAGCTTCTACCTTTCATCTCAGGTATTTATTCGTTCTGTGCGCAGTCCACAAATAGCTACAGACTCTATACGTCTTTGTCATTCATATAGGGACGGACCCTCCATTACAGACGGTAAGATTAACAATCTGACAGTTTTTATTCCGCTCATTTATTCATTCATTTATTGATCTTAGTGCTTATTTAGAAAACAGGCAAAGTAGGCATTGAAATGTGTCCAGATGTTTACATTATGCGTTAAAATGCATGTCTCGTTTCCTATTGGCTGCTGTAGAGCTTTGTAATTAGAGATATACCAAGTAGCCTACCCTTTTTTTTCTAAAGAGCAGGAGGCTCCTCCTCAACAGTTACTAAATTGTGTTTTCATGCAAAGTTACCAGTGGTGGAACAAGTATTCAGGTCCTTTACTTTAGTAAAAAAATAAAAATAATAAAGAAATACTGCAATATAGAAAAAAGCATTGAAACTGTAATTTAAGTATGTACTTCTTATTAGAAAAATGCACTTAAAGTATCAAAAGTACTCATAATTCAGAAAAAGACCCTTGTGAATGTTATATTGCCATAGTCTTTATTATACAATTGGATTATTATTATTTCTGATGCATCCATGTATGTATATATGTGGATTATTAACCTGTAAAGTAACTACAGCTGTCAAATAAATGCAGTGTTACCAAGTACAATATATCCCTCTGAAGTTAGAAGTTAGCATGTACTTATGCACAGTACTTGAGTAAATATACTTAGTTACATTCCACCAAAAGGCCATATGTTACACTGTCATTTTACATCATAATGGTATACATCACTGTTGTATGTAAACTGTGTTTATGCAAAATCTAATCTTTCATTCTTTCTGTTTACACCAGTGTTTTTTTTAAATAAAAGTATGTACATAAAGTATCAAAAACAAAAGTATCTTACGTGTTGCATTACTACATCAGATTATTATATTATATTATTGGATTATTATTACTGATACATTGACATTGATGCAGCATTTTATGTTGTAGTTGGCTGAGGCAAAGCTGACTGCACACTGTTGCATTGTTTAATCTAAAACAATGCAGCATATTATATAAACGTGTTTTGTGTGTAAAATCTATATCTGCAAGTAGCTGATGAATAAATGCGGTGAAATAAATGTAAAAAGTATATTGTTATGATATACAAGTACCTCAAAATTGCACCGAAATACGGTAGCTGAGTAAATGTACTTAGTTATTTTCCACCACTGCAGCTGACAATAAATCACACTCATGTGTCTGCAGGCTGTGATCACTATCAGCATGTGCTTTCCAGCATGCTCTTATGAGAACCATCTCTGTGACATATGGAGATGCTTCCTCCCACAGCCACACCTGACTGATCCTCTCCTCTCTCTCTCTGCACAGATGATATCACACAGCTAACTGCGACAAGATTCCCAAATGGCTCTCCTTTACAGTGAAACATGTCATCTGACCATGTCACCCAGCTAAACCCAAATATTGTGCATTGTTGGTAAAGAGAGGTCAGGCAACTTGTGAGTCGTGTATTTCAGGCTGTGTTCTCTAATTAAGTATTCATGAAGCAGCAGTGGGAGCAAAGTATAGGTTTACACGACACTGGTGGTTCCGACGGCATCACCCCCCCTCCCCCCCAGCCTCCCATGTGTAATGCTCGGCTTTCCCCCCGCCTGCAGACAGGCCATCATTCCTAGTGTACTTCCAGCAATGATATCAAAAAGGTTTTTTGGTCAAGCCAAAGAGAGGTCACTCTAATAATACCCAGGGTCAGTGGTGGGAGCCAGCGAGTCTCCCAGTCATTATTCATTTGTTCACCGAGTTAATGACAGTTGCAGGGGGACGAGAACTTGGAGCCAGTAGCCATGTGATGTCACCAACACATGCCAAGGGATTAGGAGGGCAGGCAGGGGACATGAAGTGTGGATTATACAGGAGAATAAAACACCAACAACAACCTTTACTGCTCCATCACCCAACTCTCCTTGTTTGCTGCTGGAGTTATGACCAAAAGCCACACGGTGATGTCACCGAATTATGACAAGTGGCTGACAGTGTTTGTACTTATTCATGTCCATCATGTCCAAGCTGAATGTTCTTATTTAACATTTAATATCTTTTTTTTTAAACCAAACACCATCATTCATTTACAGTCTTTATGTAAATGACTGTAATATTGTGGTTGTTTTCATGGTGGGAGGTGATCCAGCAATTTCAGTTTCTTTCATTTACAACCTTTTTTGTTCATTTATTTATTCATTGTTTTACAAATGACACTATTTCATAGTCGCCACATTGTGTGTGAGCACAGTAACAACACTGGCTGAAAAACTGGAGCCCGTGGCTTTCACACAGAGAGAATGAACAATGAACACACCTTACTCAGTCACTGGGAAGAGGCAGCACACTGAACAATGAACCCCTCCCTCCTGTCTAGCACCATGTCTGATAATGACCACATCCACCACCACTGATAACGCTCTTCTTTTATGACCTACATGGGCATAAATACGACTCAGATAAAACATTTCCGGAGGGATATTGAGAATATGATCAACTGTGCATGTGTAGCAACATCATGTTTTCATAATTATATATGAAAAAATGTTGTATATGTACTTGCTGGTCACTTGATCCATGAAGCGAAACGCACCTAAAAACGCACCATATGTCGTAAACAACATTTAGTCAAACTCGTTGTTGTAAAGCAACTGCTAAAGGAGTTGCTCTCTTGTTCTTTCAGTTACATCCACTGAATAATCAGAAAGAAAATAACATGCAATTTGACAAATTATGTTGCAGGAATCCACCAATTTGGCCTTTGTCTCAGCACCTAACGTGCAGATACAGTAGATTCCCTGTTTGAGCATAAGGTCAGAGTATAAATATGAACTGCATTTTGCATTACTTTCAGATGAGTGAAGCTGTCAGACCAATAATATTGGCTTTCAGTCCTACTTTCTGCCACTTATCCCCCATTCTAGGACCAAGGGGTCATGTGAAAATTGAAAGTGACAGTCAAACCAGCATGTTGAACAGGCTGATTGGACTAAGCTGTCACGGCCCAGATCAGAGCTCTTTAACACCAGGCCTATCAGAGGTCTTTCTGTTCAGGACAGTGGATCCCAATACAGGCCAGAAAAAAAAAATCCTGACAAGGAATAAAAAACATTACTAATTCAAAACTGGGAACATAGAGCGTGAACAGCCACATGAATACTAGAGATTGATGCAATGAGCTCTTAATGAACAACACATGTAATTAACGTTTTAGTAAGTTTGTAAAAAACTTTGAGGAATACCATTAACAGCTAAAACTGAAGCTTCAGAGTTCACTGAGGGGCTTTTCTCTCAGACACGATTCAGCTCTCATTTCCAGTTTCAGATGAATGAAGTGCAGTGGTTTTCCTTTGTGGTCGTTTGAATGAAAACGTTTGTATCACCTGTTTTGCGGATGATTTAATGAGCGCGTGATGCTGTCACATGAAAGAATTTTTACTTCATCGAACGCATTCCCTGTCAATTTATATTTTGTTTCATATGCAGCATTGCATGAAGCTCAGTCGAAAGCAATCAGCTCGCCGTCATCCATTCAGATGATAATAAATCACGTCATTATCACTTTTACTTAGGTCCATCTTTGAAACAGAGGGAGAATGAAGTATTTTTGTCAGGTGGAAGAATAACTTATGATCCTTTTATGTCCTGCTGAGAACCCTTGAAAATAATAATACACCACAGCAGAAGCACATGAACAACTGAAAGGCACAGAGTGTTATAAATCTGATGGGATTTGCATATTTTGCCTCCCCAGCAAGAAGCCAGCAAAAGAAATCACATGGCATATGAAAAAAAGGAGCGGTTTGAAAACACACTCAGAAGTTAGGGTTCACATTATGAAGGATATGTTTCTCCAGAACTCACTTGTGATTGAAAATGTGAGGGTTTTAAGATAAAAGCTTATTGAAGAAAATATAGTTTTTATTGTTGTATCTAAAAGACTCAAAGTCAAGAAAATTATCAATCAAATAATCAGTCATAATGTGTTTATTTGACCTTTGTTCCTTTTCTGTTTGGGCATAATAGTTTCTCTTTAGTTCACTCCTCTCTTCTTTCAACTTCAACAGATTTACTTCATTACGCTGTTCAAAAAATGCTTCAAGAGCCAAATACACTGAAACCTTAGCTGTCAGATAATGTTAGTCGTTGCTGAGGGAGCACTGTCAGACAAGTTAGGAATCAAAGTGTCAAATTGTGTCTGTTATGCTATGGTGGGAGTTTTAAGATTAGGTTAAGGATTAGATTATTTTTGTGTGTTTAAAGAAAACATGTCAAATGTTGTCTATGTATTGATGTGAATCATGCTAGTAGTAAGTATATTATCATTACTATGATATCAGGTAGAGGAGGAAGCCAGAAAAACTTAAAAGGCTGATGGTTTTCCCTAAAAGTTTTCATTTTAAGTGTGTGTGTGTGTGTGTGTGTGTGTGTGTGTGTGTGTGTGTGTGTGTGTGTGTGTGTGTGTGTGTGTGTGTGTGTGTGTGTGTGTGTGTTTTTTTTTTAAAAGTTTAAATCAATAACCTTTTCATGATTTCTTTTAAATTTAATTTTCAACATGCAGCTCACAAACTTTATCTAATTGTATCCTCAAATCAAATTGTGGGTAATAGATTTTCTCCATCATTCCCTTCTGACAACACAAGTCAACAAATAAATATAAAATACTCCTAATATATATATATATATATATATATATATATATATATATATATATATATATATATATATATATATATATATATATATAACAGTTTGATCATTCAAATAAGACCCAGACTCAGCAAGTGATCGCAGCAAAATATCAACCGAGCTACAGCAAGACTCAGTTTGGCTCAGGCATCGCTAAAGTGGGGAGTTATATCCTAAAAATCCTTAATAATGAAGTGTTTAACAGTCTTAATTTAAAGCCTTATTTATGTTTTGTTGTTACCAAACAGTGCCAAACTGATTCACAAGTCTCCAATGCTGTAAAAGAGGTTACACGTTGAGACTATAACAAACGGAATCCTTTGGAGAGTCATGAAACACTTCAGAGTTGTTTTCCTTGTTTCTGTCGACACAGCAAATTAGAGGACAGACAGAGAGAGAGACAGACAGACAGACAGACAGACAGACAGACAGACAGATAGACAGACACTGTTGCTTTAATTGTGTGATACATGTTTTAATGTAAGAACAAAAACTTGGGCTCTCCTCCTTCCTCTAAGGGATCAGGTAAAAAGGCTCGTCTCCTGCCTTCCAAAACACACTCGTACCGTGTCCATCCCAACATCACAATTCTCCAACCCATGTTCTCCCTTTTTTCTGATTCCACTGATCTGAGCTTGAAATGCGAAGACAGCAAAGCACTAAGCCTTCAAACGTGTGATTTTTTCAAAAGATCTCTAGAAGCAATCTCTGCCTGACTGACCCCTGACAGCTGCAGATCTCTTTATTTCTCTCTCTGCTGGCACTTCATTTGGCAGAAAAGCTCTGAGAGTCACACCTCTGTCAGGCAGCACAAGTGTTTATTATGTGCATACACACAGAATATCTCATATAGTGCATACCTCAAAGGCATGCAGTATGCAGTCTTTTAACAAACATCCTGGAAATTCTGAAGAAAAACACCACATATTGTATGTTACAGTAATTTACAGTAATTTACGTAGCCCCCCCCCCCCCCCCCTCACATTTATTGCACAAAAATCTCCTTTCTTGCTAAACTTAAAGCGAGTAAATATCACTCGTGTTTGTATTCTTTCCAGAGCCATGCAGTCAAGAAACTGAGTGTGATCCATGAAATATGTTTTCTTTAATACCAACGATGAACCTGAACTGCGTCCTCTGGCTTATCTGCTCCTCAGTGCAGACACATCAAGTAAAATGGGGTTGACTTCCTCCTCATGTTTGCATTTCTTCTTTTTTATTATTCTTTCACAGTCAGAAGCAAACGATTTTACACCACTACAACTCCAGAAACCACGGAGGGTGTCTAAAGAAAAAAAGAAATGTTCTAAATGCGCATCATTGTATGATAACATGGTACAAAACAGATAATCTGCAAAAATGCATGCATACTGTAAGTAGCAGTTACATTTAAATACACTCTCTTATTGTGTTAGATTATAAATATCCACACCACAACAAAATTACCTGAACAATAGAATGTATTCTTATGTGCAGTTTGTCTTGGTTTTATTATGGCAGCTTTTCCTCCGTCACTCGGACTGCAGGCTTCGCCGGTGCCTCCCTCTCTGGAAATGAGACTGCAGGCTCTATCATTAGATCGGATGGCAAGTCTTTATGCAAAGTGTTTTGCATAATTACATACCAAAGCCAGAATAGCCACCCTCAAATTTTATGGGTCACAAAGCATCAACAATTGCCGCATTATTGTCCACCAAAGTCCAGCCCCACCAATGACAAGGAACGAAAAGAAGAAGAAGAAGAAGAGAGAAAGAACTCGTCTGCCTAATCTAAGCTTGGGAGATCGAATTTTCATTCTAATAAAAAAAAAGTAAAGAAGATTATTCCCAAGCTGACAACTTGTTTACATATAGTTGTAAAGTTCAGAGGATTGGCCAAGGCTTCAGGGAGCTTGATCACCGAGTCCACATTATGAAGTGGCTCCAGTAAAGTCCTCCCTTCTCCTAACCTTAGAAGTTCTATTTAGAAAAAGGAAAGTTTTTCCCTTAAGAAAATGAAGACGTTCTTCACGTGATTTTGTTCATTTTGTTAAATTAAAAAAGTAGTTATGTTGTGGCAATAGTAGTTGCACAGTTGGGAGTGAATGTATATGTAATACCGAGTAGTTATAGTAATTATAGCTAATATTGTTAATGATTAAATCTGTTATCCTAAATGTAGCGAACCTGCGGGAGATATATTTTAGCATCCTTCAGTTCAGATGTTCAGGTGAAGAATCATCATCACCTTGGTTAATTGAATCAGTTCAGTCGAGTTTGGAGCTTTAATTTATAATGCATTTTGCTGTAGTAAAAATAATAAAAAATTAAAATAATTAGCTGCAATTAAAATACAACCGATTATATGAATTGCATTACCACGTTTGAAGACTATACAGAGAAGAAAACGTCAAATAAAAAGCGAATTAAAAACGAAAACTATATCAGAATTACCTTGTTTTATTTTCAGTCATGTAGAGCAAAAATATGATTGTAGCATAGGGATTAATATCAGTATTAGGAATTAATAACAACAGCTCGCTGATTTGACGTTTTGTCTGAGGAGCGAATAACCGTCGTTAACATGCCGTTGTCATGATCACCTCAAACAGAGAGAACAGGGTCACAGATGAAATCAGAAACCACCTTTCCTTATGAAGAAATACGTGAATTAAAAGAGTATTAGAAACTGGTGACAGCAGAACATGGTGTTAGTTGTACAGCGTGAAAAAAAGCTATGATAATATGGAAACTCAGTGGGGAAAAATGTCAGATATTTCAAAGTGTTTTGCGCAATAGGTAGTCCTACTCTTATTAGTGAACATATAGTGTTCGATGGTCTAAAAACAGATCTATAAGACGTGTAAAATACCATTCGATACGTGAGACACAGACCCCTGTGACAGATCAGACTGTTATCACGAAATAATTACCAAGAGCGTGTGATTTAAAAAATGGTCCCTGATAATGCCGGCTCTGGAGACTCCAGTTCATTATTTTGAGCTGATTGTGCTGAACTGAACTCTATGTCCACTGTCCTTTGTCACGTTTGTGTTTTCTCTGTTATTTTCAATTTCAATATTCAATTAATGTATCAATAAGTGTTAGATTAGGCCTTAGTCATCATCTAAAAAAATGTTTTCTACAATGCCAATTCAAATTGTCAATAAAATAGGTGAAATTCCCAACTCAAACACAGTCTCACAGCCGCACCGCACTGCCGCTGCGTGCTTTTAATATGTTTTTATATTTGTTTTGATGGAGCCATTGCGCAGTAAAACAAAAGGAAGAAAGAGAGAAACCTAGTTAGACATGTAACACATAATAGCCAGCCGGGGCACCGGAGCACAGCTGAGGTTAAACGTGCAGAACAGCGCCATCTCGCTGCTGCGGCAGATATTCCTGCGCCTTCCTTCTGCTGAGACCCTCCGTGAAGATTTGTCCTCTCATAAGGTTGACCGGTTTCTGTGTGCACAGCCAGCTATGACAACAGCCTGCATGCTGCTGTCTTTTGGCGGCCACCAGTTATGTGTGTTATCGCTGTTCATTAGTGCAGGGGGTCCCGGAGCGGTCCCGGGACCTGCAGGGGTTAGTGAGAGGGGGGGCTGCAGCGCGTCCTCAGCAACTTGAGCAATACTGTCATTTCACTGTAATCTAATTCAACAATATTATCACATATACACTAGTTCCCAATCTGAGGTCCCGGGACGCTCGTGGGTCACCGAGGGAGATAAACAGGGTCCTCCAGAAATCAGAGAACTCATATTTAATTTCTCTTGTGGGTCATGATTGGTTTGCAGTTGTGCATTTACAGGATGTATAAATTTGGTGATCCTGGATTTAAGCTCCTCGGCTGATGTCTGTTTATGGACAGTGTGTACAAAATCCCATCAAGCCACAGAAAGTGCAGATGTGGGTCCCTGTGACAAAAAAAAAGCTCATCAAGCGGGTATCCAGGACATGCAGCGCGTTTCTGCGCGGGAGCTCATGAATTGGGAGCGAAAGAGCCCGAACATGGCATGAGAAGAGTTGTTCACACACTTATTGTCTTAAAATGCAACGTTAAAGGGGGGGGTTCTACACTTTCAATATTATGGGGACTGTTTCTGGAACAAGCGAAACATTTTACAAATTTGAAGGGGAAAATACAGAAATTCAGCATTACCGGAGCTGTGGAGATTCCCTGCAAAATATGAGTGGGTGGCGGTTGGATGTAAGGTCAACAATAAATGTATTCCATATTTATTTATCTATTTATTTAAGCTTTATTTAAACATGTTCTATACAACGCGACAAAAATAATCTTTTTTTTTTTCAAACAAAATTTGATCAAGACAGTAAATCTCCACTTCTACAATTACAGCCTGTAGAAAACACGGTCAAAGACGTAAAGAAGTTGAGCTGAACTGTACGCAGGCCTTTGTATTTCCGTGTTTTTTATACGTCTGCTGTTCGCTCAGAGATGCCCAGTAAGCTCCGTTCTGCAGAAATGTCAGGCGCGCGCACCCCCTGTTCCATTTCAATGAACGGTGTAGTGTCTGCACCGAGGAGCGGAACAACAAACCGCCACAACGAAGTAAATAAATAAAACTTCACGAGACTCTGCTAGTCTGCTTCTGATGGAAATATTTCTAATGATGAGACTTAACTTGTTTGTCATACTAAAAAAATCCGCATGGAATTGTACACGAGGAGTTTTCTATTAATTATCAGGAAAAGTTAAAATTAATTTGATCTGCCTTTTTTCACCTGTGGAATATGTGAACGTGTAGGCTGTTGCTCATTGTGTTGGAGGTGGAAATGAGGAAGATGATAATAATAACAGTGATGATGATGAAGACTGGACGAGAGATAACGCTCAGGGTGTGAGTTTTTTGTTTTGTTTAAGCACCTTCAGTCTACCACCAGCATCGACCAGAATTACGCCAAATTAATTTCACAGTTTGAGAGAGCTTTGCCAAGTGCGTGTTTGAAGTTTCGGTAAAACACACACACGCACCCCCACACACGGTGAGAAAGAGCAGTTACAGGGAAGAAAATAGAAAACATCTCCATCAGCGGCGCGGTGAGGGCAGAGCCGTGAGCGGAGTGACACAAGCGAAGCAAGGCAGGCCTGCCCGCCTAATTAATGCAAAATTGATTACACCTTTAGCACTTATTTGAGCAATTTATGCGGCATTTAAATCCGCATAAGCTAATGTCCAATGTCTTCAATATTATCATCATCATCAACAACATCACAGAGGCAAGCAGCATCATAATCATGCGGCTTGATCTGCGTGCACACACAAGCAGGCATGAACCTGCACGCTATGTGTATAGAGGGGAAAGATGAGTAAACAGACCTGCACACTGCCATTGACAATTAAGATGTCTTACTCAGGCATTTCTTAGTGACACACACACACACACACACACACACACACACACACACACACACACACACACACACACACACACACACACACACACACACACACACACACAGGGCCCTCGCACGTGATCTCTGACTTAATGTGTGCGTAAAAGCTGAGTTGTGGTCACATTCAGGGTCCTTCTCCAAACTACTTGAGAGTGACGAGCCTGTAACATGAATACTGCGACCCCTGGAAGACTGACAACTACTGCGGTGCACCTAATGGGGATCTTAATAAAGTATCTATGTACCCCAAGTAACAAATCGATACAAGATGTAGGCCTATATCGATCAATACCTATGAAGTAGTCCTGATGAAATAATGCGTTCGGGTTTTGGGAGGCTGGGAGGGGGGTGGGGGGGGGGGCTGTCTAATATCCAGGAGAGTGTTTGCGGTCTCTTCAAATCATCCCTCTGGCTCACCACTCGTCTCGGTCCTCCCCTCTCTGTGTGTGATCGTGTATATTAAGACAAATCAAACCGCATGCTTTAAAAAGGTTCTGTCTCTCTGCTTTAAAGCGCTGGGCATATAGTTATTTGATTCTCACCCCCACTGCCCGCTTCTCTAGGAAAGTTTAGTCCTCTTTCAGCTATAAATATATAATTTTAATATAATAAACTACAAGCACCAGCCACCAAGCAGTGGTCAAATAGTAGCTTGCGTTTGGATTTATTTGGCATGCAATATTCAAGCTATCATATGAGATGTTGCCTGTTTCACTGGCACTGAGATAGGCTCACCGTGAGCGCGCTTGGGTTAAAAGAAAACTGAAATAGGCTCCTCAAAATGGGGGGGAATTCAACATGGGGTATATTCACAGTTTTGCACTACATCAGCTGCAGTTGTCTTTATCTCCCCTATTTATATCATCACAAAGCGCTGTGCCCCCTTTGAAAGTCTGGCAGTGTTTTTTCTTTTTTTTTCAACTGAACTTTGCCATGTTGGTGTTGATTGGTCCTTCTTTCTGCAATTTTTTTTTCTCAATTTCTCTTCTTCCTCGCAAATGAAAACTCCATGAAGAGGAAATTTTGGTTAAATAGGACAAATCCTTGTTTAAATGGGCTATAATGATCACTAGTTTGTATTTGTGGACGGTGTGTTGCAGACAAGTGTGTAGTATGCACTACATGCACTCAGAGGTCGAACGCAGTGCCGATAATATTTTCTCTACAACTCCCAAACCCGCTTATATCCAATATCAAGGGACATAAAGGCGCTGATGTTGTCAACAACATGATCATATTTTTTTTGCTCAGCGTTATAAATTATAGCCGCGGGTCACATTTGATGTGCAACAATTTAGAGAAAAATCCAGGGTTATCCCTTAATGTTATTTTATTTTAATACAAGCCTCCCAAATAGACTCCTGACTTTTTCTCTAAGCCCTGCTCCTTCTGATCATGTTAAAAACTACATCACATGGGGACTCTCTTGTCCAGTGGCCACACACTACCTTCTCCACTCACACAGACAGACGCAGTGGGATACAGAGTGGATGACAGGTGCTTAAAACACACATTACTTGTAAAGTTACAGCCTAATAGCAGTCGGCAGCTGCTGTCGTGGATGTGCGAGGAGGCGCCAGCGTGTGCAGCGCTTGTCGCTTTTCCCTTTGTGTTAAAGTGAGCCGAGGTCTACAAGGTCTTGGAGCTACAGTTCCGGGGTTAGCGGGTAGATGGCACAATTTTCTTACATTTATTGGCAGAATGTAGGAAGCATTGTGCACTAAGTAGAAGTGGGGGACAATTTGTTTTAATGGCGAAAGATAAAGTGGAAGAATGTTCAGAAAATACAAAAATGCAAAGTTTAAAAATAAAGACAATTTCCAAATGAAAGAAAAACACTTTTGCTGTGGATTCAGGTTGTCTCACTATGTTGTAGCCAATTTGTTAGAGACGAGAAATGACAATAATAATAATAATAATAATAATAATAATATGAATATGTTTTCTTTAAAGCCGGTGTACTAACATAAGAAACAGGTGCCCCATCTTGCTAAGCGTTTGACTTATGTGATACTTTGTAAATGAGCTGCGGTGCCTCAACCTATATATGCAATAAAGCGAATGCTGCATGGGCTAATTTGTCATCGTGATAGTGCCAAGGTGCACATAATGTGCATATTTGCCGCTTAACTGTGCACGTATGTGTGTCTGTGTGTATGTGTCTGTATGAAAGAGACA
Organism: Gymnocephalus cernua; assembly: GCA_023631565.1. NCBI lineage: Eukaryota > Metazoa > Chordata > Actinopteri > Perciformes > Percidae > Gymnocephalus > Gymnocephalus cernua. Next base: position 27,415,412 of record CM042431.1, on the reverse strand, counting down.
GAGGAAGAGCGAGACTGCAAACCATATTCTTATCTTATTAAACAAATAACTCCACTAATAGCCCGTGAGCCCGTAATAAGTTCTCAGCTTCAGCGCGTAAACCCCAACAACCGCCGATCATCAGCACAGACTCTACTGTGCGCACGCCTCGGCCCCGCAGCATCATCCGCAGCCGGTAGGATTTTTTTGGGTGGGGGTATAGGGCTACCAGCTCGTGTGTCAAAAAGTTCTCACATCACACAGACGTAAATAAAAGTGACGTCGCAGCGAGTTACACCTCATTAGTCTTTTTGTACAATGCTAATAAATGAGCAGAAGTACAAATCATAGAGTCCAGCATATACATCACGCTCTGTCAACTAAAATCAGCCCGGTCAGTGTCGAGATCCATCCAAACCCATTCTGAAGCTCCACTTATTGTTTCAGTGTGTTTTAGAGCAAGCCCTCGTGTGCTGATATTTTGAAGGATGGTGGAGTGTATTTTTCTTCATGGGTATACTGTAGGCTAAATACTTGGTCCAATGAAATCATATTGGCCCACGGTAGTGGGATGTTTACCTTTAATTATCAATATGGGGTTCAGATTGGCCTCAGTGTGATATACACAGAGACAGTTTGGTTGGACAGGCAGTGGAAGCAGCACTGTGTGGATAAATAGCGCTTTCAGCGAGAAGCCGAGGATGAAAGACCATCAGCGTCACATCATAATCATCATTTTTATCATTATCAACAGCAACAAAAAAACACACACAGAGAGAGAGAGAGAGAGAGAGAGAGAGAGAGAGAGAGAGAGAGAGAGAGAGAGAGAGAGCGAGAGAGAGTGAGAGAGGGAGAGAGAGAGACCAGCAGCAGCAGCAGCAAAAACCGTGGTGAAGTTGGCTTCCATACCAAAGCTAATACTTCCAAGGCTAATTCTATTTCAGGCCTAACTCTCTAATCAGCCAATACTACTAATAATTAAGGATAGGCCAAAGGTGTATAACATTACAATAGCACGTGCGTAAATAATTGACATGCAAACCCATCACATCCACTTCTTAGATATTCACACATTTCTACAATTAAGATTGAAAATTGAAAAGTTCAAATGTGTAGCTTTCAGCAACTTCCTGTCAATCAAGCTCAGTGATTCAGTTAAAAATAAAAGGTAGACCATAATAACGCAAATAACAGCCAGTTATAGTAATAGAAAGCAATTGGATTTTCAAAAAAGAGTTTAAAGTATTTTTTCCTGTCAATATAACATATTATTTGGATGCTACTGTTTATGCTTCATGTATTCATGCCATCAATATTTATGTGAGCGTCCAAAGGTGAAACTGTTCTCTGCGGTGGGAAGCTGAGTTGGGTATTTCTCCACTATGTCCCGTGTGAGGGGTGGGGGGGGTGGGGTCTACTGTTATGAAATGTTATTATCTGTTGAGGCAGGGCGCCTTATTACAACTGGTGTATCCTATTTCTGAATTTTAACCGACATCAGCCTTCAATGCATTATTTTCCAAACAGTCTAGTAGGCTACGTTACTGATCGGCATTATAGAAAATAATCTTAACCTTGTAGCAAAAAGTGAAGGCGTCGATCGGGCCTGTTGGCTGACTGATTAATTATTTTGTAATTCATTAATCACTTTCATGGGGCAAAAGGGCAACATCCTGCCACAGCAAATTGACTCCACTCCCCCCCCCCCCCCCCTCCTCCAACCGAGCGCGCACACACACACACACACACACACACACACACACACACACACACACACACACACACACACACACACACACACACACACACACACACACACACAGGACAAGTTCACACGTACGTTTGGGAAGTAATAAAACATGGAAAAACTTGTGTTTTCAAATTCATAAATTATAATTTAATACCAAGAACAAATTTACAGCAGAATGCTTGTTTACAATAAGCTAACACAAACAAACAAGAATTGTGTTCAACTATAAACTTTCACACACACTCACATGTATCACTTGCAATTAATAATAATAATCATAAAAAAAGTATCTATACGTTATCAATACCCTGCAGTCATATATTTTTATATATTTATATAAAAACGTGGGTCAGTTTAAACTGTTCATAATTACAATCATGTATCATTCTCTGGTCCATATGTGGCTACGAACAGCCAAAGATCAGTGTTCAATCAGTGATCCCTTTTAATTCAACCACAACATGGTGTTTTTGTGTGTGTTGAAGAAAAGCCTCAAAACAAGGACAAAATTGCTAGCTTCCAAATACACACACGCACGCACACGTTCTCACACACGCGCGCGCGCACACACACGTCCACGCACACCACGGCACCTGTCAAAGACCAAAGGAGCAATAACACTAAAGTTAAAATATCAACTCCTTTTCTCAAACCTGCTCACCCTGTTTAAGTCTGTAGCCTAATAATGAACGTCGTTTCTTTTCTTTTTTGTTTCTTTAAATACAAGGGCTAGTGTACTGAATGCACAGATTATATCTATACAGTCAAAAAAGAGAGAGAAAACATTTACATTTATATATCAAAGGTAAAATAGGTTAGCGACCTGTGGCCATGCATTCACAGTCTAAATATACATGAAAAAGAAAACATTTGTAGTAATATGTATATACATTAAAAACATAAATTTCAGTGCTACTAGCTAAGTCTGCCACTCAATTTTGAAGACGTTGTATTACCGAGAAAAAAATGGCAACCACAGATTTTTCTTAATCACATATACTTTGTATAAAGGAAAAAACTCGTTGAAATGAATTGACCTATATTTACAAGAATACTGCCTCTAATCAGTGTTTTTCAAGTGAAATACACGACTGAAGTTTCAAATCTAATTGTGTTCCTCCAAAATGTTGTCGGCCTACTTTAACAACGTTTTGATAAGAAATCACATCATGCTTGTCAGGCACTTAATGCTTGAAGTGAATAAAGGTTGACATTTCAGGGACGCTTTAATAATACTGCCATTAAACACTACTCTGGCTAGGCTTCAAACTTTTATGACCCTTGACCTCTCCCATTTTTTTTAAACAAGTTAGTTATGCTTTTTAGTGCAGTTTGAGCCACTGCAAACGCCCTTGAATGCACATATAAGACATTAAGAGCAGAGCAACCTGTAGATACCTTTGTAACAGCAGGATAGGCAACTTGTAGGATTTTTTTCATTGTATCCAATTGGGGAACATATGCCAACTATTTAAAGCTGGATGAAATGGGGAAGACTTTTCTGCAAAAAAAAATTGGAAAACAAACTGGATCGTGTAACTTCATATTAATAAAGAGCAAAAATGTTTCCGCTGGGTCATAAAGTTGAACAAAAACGCCCTTTCCCCAGATGGTATTGGTCATCCTAAGAATATAAGTGCGCTTGCAGCATTAAGCCTATAGATTATTAGCCTATACTCCTATTGCTGTGGTTTTAATTCTTTTTAGAACTTTTTTTATTTTTATTTTTTACACCTTTTCAAAATAAATCATTGTCTTAGAAAATAACACCACCTGTACTACAGAAATCACATAGGCCGGTTTGGAACCAGAAAGGAGGAACAAAGAAAGTACAAAACACAGCTATACATGGACACAGGACAAGTCATTTGAGAAATGAAAATTCACGTTTCTTATTTTCCCTTTCTCCAGTTTTTTTCTTTTTACCCAAATTATCATTTTTAAATGCACTTAATACTTAAATTTCCCTTATAAGGATCAACAAAATCCCCTTTCCTTTTTTTCCTCATTTTCTTCTTTCATTAAAAAAATGAATCGGAGCAGGTTGTTCTGCATGAACACTGGGAGCTTGTATCTGCCATTTTGAAAGTTCAGTGGATGTCTCAATTTTTTTTGGAGTAGGGGGGGATTCACAGTCATTTACGTCAATGTCTTTCTTCATGAAAGCCAGCCCCGTGTAACAGCCGGTTGGTTTTTAATTCCTTCCACAAAAGCAGCTATAATCATTGTAGTCTCGCAGCCCCCCAACCCCACCTTTTGTTTGTTCGTCTCCTTCTTGGTTTACTGAATTGACATGTAAGGCCAGTTAAAACTGCTCCCCGAAAGCAACATATCCCTGATGAGAGTTTCAATTGGGGTTTTACCTACCAATCGGACGAAAAATAATTGTTCTATGACCGAGGAAGAGACTGTGCGGAGGGAAGGCAAGCGGAGTAACAACTTCCCAAACCGTGTTGGCTGGTTGGGATACTGGCTCCGGACATATTCCTCCAGGGCGCACTGGGACTTCTCCTGCAAACTTTCCACATGGGCCACATCTGAGAGGCCACAAGCATCTGGGAGGGGGGGGAAAGCAAATAAACATTAATAAAGTGTAACCTAAAGTGTTTCTCTCACTAGGAGTTTTTTTTCCCTACTGTGGTGATATACTGGCGGAAATTGATAGCCCGTCACGTTTAGGGGTGGGGGGGGGGGGCAATTATTTTAGGAAATTATTCTTATCCCATTATATGTAAAAGTGGAGTGCATTTGTCTCGAGGATTGTTTTCATAAATAACTAGTGCACATATTTTTCAGTGTATGAGAATTATTTAATAATAACATTGCAATAGGCGAATAATTACCACACCACAAATGAAAAATATAGTTCTGCACTATTGTGGTAACTTCTATTGATTTAACAATTATATAATTTAAAAATACAAATATATAGACGAAATAACTTAGAGAGGCAGAGGAAAACGTGAGCGTTGCTTTGCCACTATCTTAATTCGGTGTTCCCCTTTCATCGCTACTATAACTCGGTTATTTCCCTCGATAAAGCCACTTAAAAGTGAACTAAATAATTAAGCATATTCATAGCTAAAGACTGTGTTTCAGATGGGCCTGTCTTTCCCAGTCAGTGGCAGAGCGAGGAAGAGAGGAGGGGGAGGGAGAGAGGGAAAGACAGGGAGATCTACTGACCTTTAGTGAGCAGAGATTTAGCTTGGAAAAAAGGGCCCATAGCCTACGGAGTTGCCGTCATACTATACCACCAGAGTCGCATAATCACTATCTGTGCTGCTGCATGTGGGCGGCAGCTGATTATTGTGCCAAAAACGCTTGTACGCGCATTGGTTAAGTTTGTAAAGTTTATGCATGACAACAACCAAACCACCAAAGTAGCAAAGGCGTGTCATTCAAACTACAACACACAGCTCATGTTCATGCCTCCGGGACTCAGGTATGGAGGACACAAATTAAGCCATCGTGGCCCCATAAAGGCTTAATAATAAAATCCAATGACCTGAAATGTGATTTTTGTGTGTGTGTGTGTGTATGTGTGTGAAAAGGCTAACAAATCATAGTGGGCTGCTAGAGCTAAATGCAGGTATGATATCATTTCAAAGACATGCATTCATTCTATGGTGAAACCTTGTAAATCTCTTTTTATTTTCCCTTTAATGGTGGAGCTAATGTAACAAAATAGCTGGGAAGTTTGGGTCATGACCTAGTTCTGGAGTCCAGAGACGCCTTGAATCCTACTAGGCGCAGAACATATTTCTACAAATAAAAATTAAAGCCGCACCCCCTGGCACTGCTCAATATCACACAATACTATGAGATTCTGACATATTTGCAATTACAGGGTGTGCATGGGTCCTACATGCTTTTTGTCGGACGTCTGTCCCCTAAATGACACGAGAGCGTTGAAACCTGCGCTTTGCTTTTACTGTGTGCAAATGGGACATTAGGCTTGTCTTTCTTTTTCTATTCCCCTCCCCCTCGGAGCCTGACATCATTTATATCTGTCATTCCCTACAAACAAGACGTGGGGTATACACACATTGATAAATGGCGGAAAAAAATTTGAAAGTGTAGCAATTCATCTGTAAGCTATTGGATTCTCCAAAATGTGTTAATAGCTAGATTTTATGATGCTTAAGGTAATTATTATGAAGTTATCGGTTTTACTTAACTCTTATGTTGTAATATTTCAGTCACTTCCTTCTGTTTTGTTGTCAATTTAATTTAAAAATCCCTTGCGTGGTAATGCTACGATTTCCAGTTTAGCAATGTGTGTGTGTGTGTGTGTGTGTGTGTGTGTGTGTGTGTGTGTGTGTGTGTGTGTGTGTGTGTGTGTGTGTGTGTGTCTGATAAATCAGGTGGTTTTATAATTAATTAGCCTAAAGCCTATCCGAAATCCCTTGACCATGAAAGCAGCATATAGGTGGACATTTAGGGTGTTAATCTAAGACAAGCAACAACCTTTATAGTCAGTGTATATATTTAGGTCAGCGTTGATTTAGCTGATGTCAGTGAACATGTTAGCGACATTCACACAGACTGAACTTGGAGTGTGCCAGTCTATTGTCTTACCTGTGGTGAAGAGCACAATTGCCTTTAAGCAGCTATATTCAGCAGAGTCAACGTGCAAAGCTTTGAGCTTTTCCACTTGTTCTTGGAAGATCCTAATGTGGTCCATAAAGGCCACCACTCTGTCCGCAGACATGGGGGAGGCGTGAAGGCCAGCCGCCGCCAGGAGAGGAGCCACATGCAGGGGCATGGAGCACTGCGCGGCGTTGAGCACAAATAACTCACTCCACGTCAACCTCAGAAGAGCCACCTGGTCGGTGATCTGAAGGTCTGGAAAGAAGGGAATATTCCTGGCCCACTCCACGGCGCTGAAGAGCATCCTGGCTGCTAGTTCACAAATGTTCTCGATGCCCATTATGTTGTTGGGTTGCATGCACTGACTGCCATACCGGGACGTCGGGTAGGGCTCCGCTCTCAACAGAAGAGAGATATATCCGGATAAGTAGGAATGGCAGTGCAGTGGGTCTCCATTTGTCAAGGCGAACTGACCGTGGTGTGGCTGTGTGGGTGGCACCCGTCCCCTTTGCACGGCTGCAGTAAAAAGAGAAACTACAGATATTGAAGCCTGAATTCTACAAATCATCACACTATATCATTATTGGCATAGATAGGCTACTGCTGTCAAACATTGTACATTTTAACAGTGCAGAAAACAAAATCTCACACCCTAAAACAAGTGACACACAGCATGTTTGCTATATAGCCATCATAACACACACACACACACACACACACACACACACACACACACACACACACACACACACACACAATGTTATTGCATAGGAGTTTAAAAAGGTTGCATAGATAACAAAGAGACAGCTCATGTAGACTAGGCTACTGAAACACCAGATATGGGCTTTAAACACGTTTAACACAACACATGCATATGTCTAGCTTTAAATGATGTTATTCGGCAACAGCAACATGAGCTGGCTGTGAAGAAACACAAAGAGGGCAAGGGAGACCTTGCATGTTTAACCCTTAACCTACTTAGCAATTCATCTCGTTTTACCATACATGCAGGCCTGTTTTCGACTAATATTCAAATAAATTCTCAAGGTTATATGGAGGCGTTGTGTGCATAATTCACGCTGATGTCCAGTTTTAGACACAGTGAACAAGACATGCGGGATAGATTTAGAGATGTAGCCTGAACACGCTATCTCTTAATTCGATACTCGCCATAATAGCGCAGAAGGCTATTGTATAATCTACTCAGTAGGCTACAGATGTGTCTCTACCTTCATGGCTTTATCTAAATATAAAATTCGATAGCCCTAGCCTGGCCAGGGGTCGGATCGTATTTGTGAAATGCAGAGCTATAATGCGCTGGAGCTGGATACTATAATGCAACGGCTAAAAGGAGCTCCGGCGAGCCCCGTCTCGACCACAGTAGAGAGCGGCTCCATTGCGTGCTCCTGCCGCACAGCCTGGGAGGGAACAGTCGGAAGAGAGAACAGGCTATGGGGGCGACATAAGATGATTTCATATCTGGAAGCCTACAAGCACAAACACATACATAAATAAGAAAACATAAAGTCCCAATACCTTCCCGTCTCATGCCGACTTTGAGGCATTTTTTGAGGCGGCAGTACTGACACTGATTGCGGTGATGTTGGTCGATTGGACAATTCCTGTTGGCACGGCATGTGTAAGTGAGGTTCCGTCTTACGCTCCGTTTGAAGAAGCTTTTGCAGCCCTCACAAGTAAACTGGCCATAGTGTTTGCCACTAGATTTATCCCCACAGACCACGCATTCAATGTGCTGTGGCTGTTTCTCCGACTGCTGCGTCGTCTGGTTCGTCGGCGTGGACTGTGTGTTGTTCGGGGGTCCTTGGACCGGAGTCTGAGGGGTCGGAGGGGCGACCTGAGAGGCTGTCAGATTCAACTGGCCTGGTTGAGGGGTGGGAAGAGATAGTCCTCCTTGGGTTTGCGAGGAAAGGGTGCCTTGGGTGTCAGCCACATCGTCCTGGGAGCCTCTCCACACTACCATTGCCATATCTATCAGTCAACGTAAAGAAACTTTTTGTCTGCCGTGTTGGTGTCGCGGTGAATAATGTCTCAAGGAAACGCGGTAAACTCTGATTAACAGCCGGACACACAAAATGTCAAATCTAGCCTACGTTGAATCCACTCAGAATCTCCTGATAACTGACGATTTATTGCTGTTGGAGACGTTGCGAAGCACGTTTTCAAAACTGATGCGATGGCGAGCTGAGTCGCTGCCTTGCGCTTAAAGGCCAAGTCCAGGGGCGCTTACAGTCAGCCATCCAGTACACCCATCAATGGGAAATGTAGGCTAAATATTAAAATAATCAGCCGAGGTAGCATGGACTATTCAGTGAATGATGGAGCAGGGTTGGTAAGACCGTGCCTGCAGCAGCATAAAACAATTGGTGAGCACACTGTAGCAGCTACTATCAAGTTCCAGCACAAGTCTTGAAGGAGAAAATCACCAACTGGGTAAAAAAATTGCGTCTTCTTCCTTTTCTTCTTGTGAGGTAGCGCCAGCAAGCGCGCAGCTGAAGCCAATGTTTTTGGAGAGCCTGGAATATGAAGACAACTCTCCCAAAAAAAGCGAAAGCACTAAAAAACAAAAAACAAAAAAACTAAGATCACAACCTACAAACCTCCTCCGTGCACTGAAAAATAATAGGAAAAAGGAGTAGAGAATCAAAGTGATCAAATATGTTAAAAAGGCGGAGGTTAGGAAGTGATTTGCGATTGGTAGGAGCCGGGCTGGCAGAATGCTTTCTCTCTGATCAGCTCACTGAGCTCTCTATATAGTGAACTTTGACACGACTGCTGCAACTTAGCACACGTTACCATGGAGATCAGCTGCCATATAAGGAAGGAGAGTGTGTTTGACTGGTCAGAGCTCAGGGACCTCCCCCTGAACCCCATTGGCTAGTCGGCACTTGTGCTACTTGGTACCTTGCCAGAGCCAGCAAGGAGGTCGAGAGGGCCGCTTGGTCCTAAAAAGAGACGATTTTCGGGAAAAGGAATCGTTTCTAGTCACTCAAATCGCACAGAGTATAGAACATACTCACATTCTCGGTAAAGCCTTATCAATTGCATGAAGAAAACACAACATTTTTATTCAATTATTTGCCTCATATTGCGTTACAGTACATAGGCTATCCGTAGCCTTAAAGCTGAAATATCCAAAGAGGTTTTGTCCATGAGACACAGGTGCACCTTCTGGACATGATCTGTACTCATTACAATATAACTGTCTATCTATCGTACCCAAATCTTTATCCTTTAGGTGTGTGGATAAAAAGACAGAATACACATTTGAGCAAAACACAAAAGAAGAAAAAGAGACAAAACAAGACACTCTTACTGAATGATACTCTAAATTAAGATTGTGGACATTAAAGGATAATTGTGAATTAAAACAGCACGTGGAGACTTATTTGGACTATGCGCATGTAAAGCAACACCCTGAAAAGGGTCACCATAATAACACCATGTCTTCTCAATCTGTACATCCCCCCCCCCCCCCCCCGCCCCACACACACACACATTTGTCCAAGTTCCTGTATTTGTACAGGCTAATATACCTATTAGCGCTTCTAATCACACCAGGTACCATTCTTCACAATGCACACCTCTTATAAAAATGTTATGATAGGCTACTGACATCATCTGGACACCCGCTGTAGCCTGCTAATCCCCCACGGCCGCAAATATCCCTAACACACCAGGTCAGAAAGGCCAAATCTGGGTCTCAGAAGTCAGAGCTTTTTCTTTATGTGGTCAAAACGTGAACTCACTACAGCTTTAAACAGGGACTACATCTAAAAATGTCCCTTGAGGTCAAAGGCCATGCCCTTCACATTAAGGTTAGGATGAAAGTTAAGCCACTAAACGGCACCATAAAGCGGCTGTGGTCATTTAGATGCTTTATAATGCCTTTCTGATGTTGCTTTATAATAAAGATAATCTACAGTTTGGAATGATGGCAAACAGTGAAGCATGCCTTGCATGTAAAACGGGGTCAGTGGTTGCTGAGAGTTGCTGCCTGCCTGGTTTATATTGTTTTAGGCTTGTATTTAAACAGCGTTAAAGACTGGTTTACTTTATGCCCGGAGGCAATCAAAGTTGAGTTGCAGGTGAAACTTCACGGAGCCATACAGATGAACTATATAGTCTGATCTGTGTGTTAGTCTATAGAGAGCAGCAGCAGCAGCAGCAGAAGCATGCATTGTCGCAGGATGTACAGCAGTATATGGGTGCCCCCTAGCGTATGAAGTTTTCGCTTCAAATAAGATTCAATTTAGAGGAGCCATCCGACACGGAAACTGCTTCAGTCTCTTCTCCCGCATCGACCAAACTCTCGAGCACCATTTTAAACTGATGCCTGTTTGTTTAAATTCTGTTTTACATGACTTGGACGGCAAAGCTTTGAGAGTTGCCAAAGTTGGATTTACTTTTTGCCACTTTAGGCAGTCCCAGCGGTGGTATTTAGACCAATGATGTCTTTATTCTAAAACAAATTAGCCGATTATATTTTGTCTGCATGCTTATTTTGTCGGTTTTATTGACAGAACCCATGAAAACGGAGAGTCTGTAAATAACAAACTGCGAAAGGTAGCCTATCCATTCCATTTACCGAGGATCCAGCTTCAAATGGTAAGTATACATTTTGCACACTTTATTAGGATACATCGGCAAAGTAGCACTGCGTTATTTCTCAACTCTAAATTAAATCTCGTCTAAATAAGCGGACAGACTTTCTGTTGAAATAAAAGACACGTAGGACTGCTGCAGATAGAGAATATAGTAGCGTACATATACGATGTTTCTAGTGCGCATTGAATACGGGCGACTCTGTCAGTCATTTTCGCGTATTATCCAAGTGTTAATTTATATGATGATCACAATAAGCCCAACAAGTTTGCAGACACCAATTCATAAAGTTATGTGATAGTGATAGAGAGGAAGGAGGCTGTATTCTTATAGTAACAGACCACCTACCAAATGCATATGTGGCTTCGTCCGTAGCGGGATGCATCTTCTCTCTTATTCAGAATATATTTTGTCTTCTCTTTTTCGACACTGTGCTCAGAATGAAACTGGCAAAGCTTCCTCTCCAACAGACGGGAGCAAACATAAAAAAGCACGCTGTTTATTGGAGAATCTGTAAATGTCTGATCATGCAAAAACTTTAGAGAGCCGGAACAAACAACTGATTCACGTCAATGTATTGTTGAGCGAGGAATAGGAAATATAAGTGCCTTCCGAGCAGAATATCATTTGACTGCCTCTGGAAATGATAGGCAGGTTTTGCAGCAAAGCAGAGATCCTGTGCGCCTTTTCTCTCCTACAGTAATATGGCCAACGCGCGCTTGTACGCCGCTGCTTTGTGTGGGCTACTGAGAGAGGGAGGGGGTGAAGTCAGAAGAACAGACACCTGTCTTTAAGTGTGGCGAGCAGGCATTGTGGGATTCTGCATATAACACATTATATGGAGATTGGAAGTAAAGATGCAATTAGACCTATGTTTAGAGCTGTAATTAAAAACAGCCAAAATTTAATTTTATTGTAAAAAAAAAAAAGAATAATAATAATACAGTGTGCTTAAATGGAGCCTAGATACCAGCAGCGATAATAGTATCATAGAATTATTATTATTACTAGTATTAATTGACATTAATTATAATAATAAATATATAAAATGTCTGTGAGCATTGTTCAAAATAAATATACAAGCGACTAAATAAACAATATCTCTCTTATTTTTTTTTTACAGCTACGCCTCTAGCAATTATACACAATGCAGAGAATAAGAATGTCTATATAATGATATGATAATAGTCTCAATTAACCTTGCGTAAATCTATAATGAACAGGTTTTATCCACGCATAAACATTTCCACACCAACACAATTGATTTGCTATTAAACCCCCCCCCCCCCCCCCCCCCGAAAGTCTTGTGCTGCAGTTTTTATTTCCCGGGTTTAAAAGTTTCCTCTGTGTGATTAGTAGTTGTTCTCCCTTCAAGCAGAGGATAAAAGCACTATATGCTCAGCAAGCCTGCATGCACACAACAATAGGGCTGCCCAACGGGACCAGTATCGATTAAGACGAGACAGAGGATGTCGCCTGCACTAAATATTTACTGATCACACACAAATAGCTGGATCTTTAACGATTTCCCATGCTCCGGCTGGGAGAAAGGACTACATCACTTTATTATTGTTAGTAAAACAAAACACACGTTCTGGAACACAGGAGTGGAGATGTGCTGATTGGGATAAGTGCAGTTAAATGAATCGATAGTGAGTAGATAATAGTTGAGATTTACGAGCGTGCAAAGAAAAAGCTTTCACTCATGTATCAGGTTAAAACTGACACGTGCACTGCTATTGGTAATTCTTTTTTTATATATGCCAACGCGTGCGCACTGGTCAAAACAAGGTAAAGGCAACATATTGTAGACTAAACCTTCGCTACTACCAGCGTGAATTGGGTTAAAAATGATTGCATATTAATCTGACTTTTTTTCTTCTTCTTTTTTTTTTATAAAAAAAGATTGTGCTGCTGACGGCAAGACACTCCTCTCACACCTCACACTCGTGTACAAACTGGGATGAAAGTTGACTTTAATCTCATCTCTGCCTTCACAAAGTCCTTGGGTTGTTCATTCAGATAGGGGGGCTACTGACCCGGAGGTCTCCAAGTTCCCGGCCTAATTAACCCTCCAGACCCGCGCAGGAGCCAATGTTAACCATGCTAATCAACTTCAAGAGTCTGATTGAATTAGATGACTGGAATCAGGACAGAAACTAAATTACCCCCACTTAAAAAAACACCATGAAGAGAAATGTTTTTTTTATTTTTAACAATTGACTCCATTTAAATTAACATGAAATGTTAAAAATAGAGGTATTCATTTCAGATAACTAAAGAGATGATTTACTAGTTAACCGTCAACAGGTTTCAGCTGTTTCTAATATAAAATTAAACAGCACACTTTCAATATTCAAAACTCTCTTTTACAGCCACACATTGTTTTGTCCTGCTTGATAAAGATCACTTGATTGATGGCGGTTGTGCCCCATATGTCATAGCAGTTTGATCTGCTGCATTGCATTATACCAATCAATACCCTAAAGGCTTTATTCCTCCCCTCTTTATAGCAGTGCTTCATTGTAATGTTGCTTATATGGAAAGATGAAACAACTAGACCAATTAGCTATTCAAATATGTGCTTAAACATGTGGCTTCATTTAGGTAAAGAATATTTGCTGACATAATTTAAGTTTCAAGAAGTTACTTTAGACTCATATAGCAAGATATTCAGGAAGAAATAAAAGTAACATAAGCAAAATATTCTCATATATAAGGATATTTAACATTTAGATCTTAATGATATAAAATATTTAACAATTGTGTGGGCATAAAATGATTATCTCAAAAGTAGTGATATTTAAAAAATGTTTTGACATACGGGTTTCATCCTGATAATCTATGCTGTGTGCGTATTCTTATAGCATATAGTTTCTTTTGATAGGACTTTTTTTGTGGTTGAATAAGTGACTCTTAAGCATGGATTTTACATACTTTAATGACACAACTATGTCTTGTCCTTCAGACATCTTAATAATATGTAATTACAGAAAATTGCATTCCATTATCACAATTAACATCCCCGTATTGTAAATATGGTGTGTGTCTGTGTGTGCGTAATTTGTTTGTATGCACAAGTAAGTTATATAGAGGCATGTTTAGTGTGAGAAAAAGGTTTATACCATTTACCTTTTTATGCTTCAGTGTTAGCAGACATACATGTCTTAGATGAGACATAAAGAGTTCATTCAGTGGCGTAGATCACTTTCTCTCCGTCTGCGTGCCCCAAGGGCCGCTATCTAAAAAGGCAATAGATCCCAGATAGCTCACTGTGTTCAATTTGTCAATGATATATTATAGTGCCAATTTAAACAGATAGGGATCAATTTGTCTCAATGATAACTCTTTAGGCTGACTGCCAGCATGCTCTTAATGTATTTGTAAATGCTGGTTGTTTGAATCGCGGCTGTTGAAGTGATCAAAACTGTAGAATGGAGAGAAGATATGAGAAGTGATTAATGATGTGTTGTTTTGGTTGCTAAAGACTGCATTGATGGAGCATACGTGATGATTACTAGAGGCAGCAGCATTGCAGCAGCAATGACCAAGAGGTCAGTGGTTTAACTCCAAGGACTTGCTGGGAAAGTCTGGGTAGGGCAATTGTGTGATAAGTGCTCTCTAACCCCCAGGAACTACTGCTGAAGTACCCTTCGGCAAAGCAGCTTAAACCCCATCTGTCCCAGTGGAGCTGGCAGTACAAGACTGCGGTTGTACTGGGCACTTGCGAGATGTGTCTCTGAGTGTGACCTACCCTCCCTTTTTTTTTTTTTTTTTTTTAAAGAGGGAGAGTGGGCAGTCCACTCGCCTCACACTTTTTTTTCATGTACTCAGACAGTGAAAAAGTTTTGGAGAAGACACAAGAGCGAAAGCTGTGGCAGCATTCAGTCCTGAGCCAGACACAGTTCGCATGTGGCCCCAAAGGCAGCAGACGGTGTATTGAATTACTGTAACTCGAGGTGTAATGTGGTAGCAGTGTGGGATATGTAAGAATTACACAAACGGATGTAGAGGAGGCTAACTTCAGCCTCAGCTTTCTATTACAGCTATAAAATGTTCAATTGCATGCTTTATTTTTCTTACATGTCACCTATAACCATCCATTAGTTAAAAAGGCAAACATTCTTTCTATAGTGATCATCAATGTCTCATTATCATTAGATCTACCAATTATATCAAACTGTTATTGCCATGTGAAAACCTTGTATCTCTGGGTTTTGTGATTTTCATGTGTTACTTTACAGTGGAGAATGACATGGTTTGTAGTACGAGGAGAAAACACTTCAAACCCAGCTGGATCAACTTAAAACCATAGCAGTGTTTCTTATGTGCTGTGTATAATTGCAATTTGCAGTGTCACACCTGCCCCATATATGACTAATAAAGTTTTAAGACATCATATGAGCTGAGTTTTAACTGTTTTTCTTAACACGGCACCTAATGTGCAATTACATTTCAAGAAGTGATTTTTCCAGTTTTACTGTGTTAGTTTACAATACATGTGTTATTAAAGCTTTCTTTCTTTCACTAGAATTATTCAACTGTATGTGACATGCTGTTAAAATCTACAATGATAGGTTGGAAACAGTGAGAGTGCAGCTCCCTATTTGTTTAATTATTCTGTTTAGCTAAATTTGACTTTGGCTTCACTGATTCTGCAGGTTTTCCAGATAAAGTGGAATACAGTGGAGATTTAGGAAAACCCTGTTGGTACTGCAAGTTATTGAAAATAAGAATATTATATTCTACATTGTACAATGATACCATCTTTCTGTGGTGCAAATGTGCATGATTTAGAAATTTGTGAAAAAGTTAGAGTACAGTACTCACGTTTCCTGAAATTGAAACTGGAGTTAACACTAAAGTTAACACCAGTAACATATTATATCACGCGCTTCTACCAGTTCCAAGCATAAAGACTGCAGGCTGAGAAATCAATGAAGCTGAAATGTTTTAACATAAGAATGCATTTCTCTGTGAAAGTGCTGCAGACATAAATTGCAGCCTGTGCAGCAGCCTGTGAATATTGACGCTGTTAACTACATCTCTACTTCCACAGGTACGGATTCAGCATTTGTGAATGGAACGTATTGTATAATAGCGACTGCATAACATATTGTATAAGAGTAAATATTGCCATTTAAGGTTTTTCAATCACACACATT
Organism: Gymnocephalus cernua; assembly: GCA_023631565.1. NCBI lineage: Eukaryota > Metazoa > Chordata > Actinopteri > Perciformes > Percidae > Gymnocephalus > Gymnocephalus cernua. The sequence goes on along the minus strand of CM042431.1, from coordinate 27,399,305 downwards.
CCCATGTGATCAATGGTCCTTGTGAACTGATAGAGGGAATAAAAAGCGAATGGGATTTGATTACACTTTGACAACAGTGATGACTCCTTGGTGCGAAGATGACCTCAAGGGGAAAAGCCATTAAATAAACAAGAATCACTTATTCACAGGATCTTGGTTACTATATCGTCATATGAGGACACGCAGAAGCTGCCTCCAGAGCTCACAACATGAGAGTCAATATTCCCAGGATGATGTCATCAGAGTCATATCTTAGACTTGCTCCACTGAGAATAAATTGAGACGGGATTTGGGGACATGTGATAGTGCCCAGAGGTTAGACAAAGACATGACTTGATGTGCTCTAAAATACTTTCTCAGGTGTAAACAGAGGTAAAACGGAATTTGTTTGTGATGTGTAGTCCTGCTAATTAACTACCATAGTCAGCAAGGCAGTCATTATAAACTTACACAAAACTTGTCTATTTTTTGTGTCATATTTTACTATGTTCACCAACACTTTTCTAAACACATCATGTCAATGGCCGTTCTTATATCATGCAACCACACTTCATAAACACTACAGTCAGTTTGTATTTATTCAGATTTATTCTAAAATGCATTTAACAGTGAGACAATACCAGACTATTATATAACCAAATGTCAGTATTTGAAGATGTTATCCATGTACAGTAGGACAAATCAGGACAGTTTCAGTCCACTACTTGATATTGTGTCATACCAGTGCGGAGGTCAACAAAGAGCACATGAGGAATATGTGTTCTCCGCTGTACCAAGATAAATGTGTATTTTCTGAATGTGAACTGTCAAAATAAAATGCTACACTGCTGTAATGTGAAGCTGACTTTAAAGTAAATATCCAAGCAAATGTTTTCCACGAAGTGGGACTCTAATTCATTATCTCTGAAGCGGATCTTTACTTCACAGCCTGATGACATCACAGCTAAAAGTAGCCACAGCATTTGGTTTCCATCAATAAGGGATCCATGGTGGTTTTATGTTCAAATGTAAAGACATCAAGAGGAGGTGTAACCAACTCTCCTTCCTTGCATGTGTTACAACGACAAAATAAAGCACCTGATGACGTGTGCTTATGTGTGAGAAGTATTATCTATCAGTAACAACATTGGCATGAGTCTGATTAATTAGATATAACTTAAGACATAATTTTCTTCCAAGATGGCCCCTTGACCGTACAAGTTATAGACTAAATTATCCAATTTGTGAATGAGTTTTTACATGTCCCGAGGTAGTGAGGATTTATTATGGAGGAATGAGTTTAGATACCAGCCACTGTACTTTATTACCAGCATTATTTCAGAGGTGCAAAGTGAAAACAAAATGAACAAAAATACAAAAATGGTTTAACATAGGCTAATGTAAACCTGTTTTAACGTCTTGTTAAACACAGCGTCAATACTGTTTATCAAGTCATCAAGTCAAGTAGAACTTTATATGTCCCCAAAGGGGCAATTGGTTTTGCTGTTTACAGTGCAATGACAATGTATTTAGATTAATTTAGCAATAAGCTACTCATACAACACACTCACATTGCATTAGGACCTTGCACAATGGCATATCTTTTTTTTATAATGCCTAGACGATATGATCAGAACCCATTGTTCAGCAGGTTCAGCACAAACTAAAACAAAGAAGTCAGGCAAACTTAAAAGACAGGGCGTTGACATCCAAGGCAATTCAAAATGTGGTGAACCCACAGACCCACAACACTTGTGGCTGAATGAGCTTTGGTGAATCACATTCAAAGAATTACATCTGTTTATGGATCAATCGACAGGCGTGACAGTTGTAAACTGTAAAATGGTGGCTGCGGAGCGCTGTCTGTGCAGCCATAGCATCTGGCATAGAGAAACTGGAAGGCTTTAAAGCAAACAAAGAACAAAATGAACTTATTAGCTGAGTGTAAACACTAGCAGGAGAAGAGCTACTGGATGATCAGCACTGTCTTTGTAATAAAAACAAATGTTACTAACTGGTGTAATTTTCATTAAAACAGCTGGCACAGGAGTATGTGCCCTTGGGCAAAAATCTTCAAAAAGAGGGTAGCCACACATCTTGTGATGTCTGAAGTTGAGAAGCCTCATCTGGCTTGCAAAGAAACAAAATATCAGAAGGGGGGAAAAAACACAAATCTTCAGTTGGTGTCAATTAGATTATTATTTTAGTAAAGAAAGGCTTGGGGCAGCGGTGTATTGAAGTGGTATTTACACAGTGAGCAATCCACAAAATTCCTCTCTCACTCTTAAACCTTGCCTTACTTTATCTAAAAGTGCCATCTTTTGTGTTTTAATAAAGCAATAAATAATGTTTTTTTATTTACCTCATGAAGGAAGTAGATTAAAGGCAATTTAATGGTTTGTCCATTTGATCGTAGTTGGGTTGATAGGTTAGTGCATTGCACTATGCCCTGCAGCAGCAGTTGGGTTACTCAGCAGTAACCCACGATTTGACTGGTTGGCCTTGGGAAATACAGTAAGCATATTAAAAATAAGTTTTCAGTTTGATCTTAACATCTTAAACATACTTGTAATACTTTTTAATTAACAAAATAATTATTTGTATTCACTTGCAAAACTACACATTAATCTTCCACAGACAACTCTACATGTCAAACTCTTGACATGTGTACTTTGGTACATGCTGTATGTACAGTAGATACACTCACACACCGGCTCACCTACTAACTTGCTCAGTCACTACAATGCAACCAAAGCTATTCTATTGCTTCAATAATATGCAGTCTGATCATTTGTCAGCCATAAAGCCATTAGCTATAATGGTTAAGGTAATAATCTTTTACACAGCTTATTTCAGAAGACGATTTATAGCGTTTTAGCTATAAATATATCATTAGACTGCTGTAGTCTTGTTAACTAACACTAACTTCTGGCTCATTTTTTTATCCAGATTTTACTCTATAAATAAAACATTAGTAAAGCTTAACCTGTTTAAAAAAAAGGGTGTGATTGATATCTTCCAAGAAAAATACAGTAGGGGACAAATCTGTGCAGTCAGGTTGTATAACTGGCATGGCAGTGAGCCCACAATGCAAGGATTAGGTCCTCTGGAGGAGCAAGATGGAAACAATGGCTCAAATAGCAGGATTGTGTCGCTTTTGAGAAGTCATTATATGAATGTTAGAAATATTTGTCTGGAGCATAAAAGGTTAAACCAACTTTATACCTGGATATATTATGTATTTGTATTTATAAATAAACAGTTGTGAACAAGTAAATTAGTATATTCAGTATATAAAGTACATGTATAATCATTAATTGTAGCAGGTTATAATGAAGCGAGATTCATTTAAATCAATATATTAAATGCCCTTTCTATGCCTGTACCTGTACCGTGTGATTTATGTGCCCTTTCAGCCAGTATCAAAACTACCAATGGTGTGATACTTGTCACCTTCATCACATGATATAAATATCTCGGTTTACTTCTGAACTTGCTCTGCCCAAATTCATCTGGAGTGATAAAAAGGTGGTGTCTGCGATTTAATACACATACATAAAAGCTACAGTTTATTCAAACACCATATTGTTTGCAGCTCAAGGTGAAAATAATACCATAAACTATAAGGCTGCCCATAATAATATGGGTTCACATAACCAGGCTGCAAGAAAAAAGTAAGACCCATTTCATCAAGCTAATTGCCTGTTTGTGAGAGGGAGCAAACTTTTCTACCACCACTGTATTATGGAGGCTCTTTCTTAATCATAAATAGAGCTCTTGTATCCCAGAGGGACTTGCTATTCTAATTTACAATTGAACTAAAGACCAAAGCTATCAATCTTTCACAGACACTTTATTTCTGCCCCCCTTCTCTCTTGTAATTGTGGTGACATAACCATAAACAACAGAGAAAAGGCTGCTGTGACTGATCTGTGGAAATGACAGCATTAGCACATGAGCTGCACATAAGCACTCCCATTCGCTGTGCACGTGATTGTGCGCACACACATCAAGGTGGAATGAATAGTCACAGCATACATGGAGTGACACAGGCTTGAAATTTAAATAGTGTTATCAAGACCTCTTCCTGGCACATAATGGGTGTAAGGCTTAATACATTTCACTAGTCTGAATCAAAATAATGCAAAATACAAAAGTTAGTTACAAAAATATGTAGACTTGTACTCTAAGATAACTCTTGGTACCACTTTCTTATAATAAAAGGTTTAAAAGTGGTAACTAATGACATTATTAAAGGTTAATATACAATATACTGATGCTTTATGAATTAAGTTATTAGCCAGTAATAAGAACATGTTGGAAACAAGTAATTACATTTGTATATGGTAATAATACTATTACAAAGGTTATCCATTAATAAATAAATGTTTCTCACCTTCTAATAAGCCATAAATTCTGTATTTATAAATGATACAAAGTCATCATAAGAGTCAGGAGTTACACTAATTATCCACCCAATCTGTAGTTAATAAGTTGGTAATAAATGGATATGGTTCCAGATGCTGTGCTGGAGATGCTGGAGAAAGGGGTTTATCCTCCTCAACCAGAGATACTTTACACAATCTGGCAACCCAAGCATTGTTCTCATTAATGCCTCCTATAAAGCAGTAATACATGATTGATTAAACATTGATAAAGCTATTGGTTACAACAATTCATAAAGGGTGCCTTATCAGAAATTGGTAACGAGATATCATGTGACATACTTTCATGTACATCCACTGCACAGTGTACACAACAATGAGAGAAACATGTCCCGACAGCTTCCCGTCTCCAACAAAGCAACGCCAAGGTCTCATGCTGTCAGCGTGTTGCTGTAGAGACTCAGACACATTCCTGCTTGCAGTGGTGGTGCAGTGTCACCACTGCCGTGATGCCTTTAATGATGAGTCTTTTCGTTAATGAGTTAATGCAAAAACTTTCAATGTCATCTCTAAGATAAGAGGGGAGAAAGCGTTGCATTGTACACATAATGACAGGCTCCCTGCCTGCCCCTGAGATGTCACGGGTCAGCCATGTTAAGAATGTGTGTGCCCAATCATCCACTGATCTTTATCTGCTGGGCCTGCAGCTAACCATGACATGGGCCCAATCAGGGGTGCTGATGAATGGACAAAGGGGCCCTTGAATTGTTGAAGCTGCCACATGACTGCTTCTCTTCTAAATCATGATGACATTAGCAATCAATATACCAATTACTGAACAAGTTATTAAACATGTTCAGCAAAGAAATGCTCTATATAAACTATATACTGTACATTTCCAGGATTTCTGAGGTTTTGTGTGAATCATAACGTCACTGGCAAGTGCATCACTGATTTACCTTTTACACTGATGTTTAAAAGACGATTTCACACCCAAAAACCAGATTTGAACAAATAACCACAAGAAATTATTTTCTAAAACGCCAATCTAATGTTTAAAATCCTAAATTGGTTTTATGATACCTAGCTGAACAAGAGTACTAGTCACATTAATCTTTACACTCAAAAACAAAGAAGACTATTTGTCATTAAAGTGATTTTGTGATGCAATCTAAATCTATTTATGCCTTTTTACAGAATCCACCAGTGACTGATGTACAAAGTGACAAATTAGGACCATAGATGGCTTTGGATGGCACAATGAGGTGGAATATAAAAGGTTGAAGAGATAAATTCCAGCCGTCACTGACATCATAAAACCTGACAAATTGTAATAACGGACTGTGTAACCCACACCACTGTCATTCTCATCTCTTCAAGCTCTCCCTGACACAGTTATGGTCTCAGATTCAAGTCTGCAGCCAAGTTTAGACAAAAAGCCCCATCCGGTCCGGTGGCATTTGTCTTGTTCTACAGTATCTGAAATCAAATGCTCTATTTCACTCCCACCGTTCCGTATAGAACAATCAGTCCGGCCCTAATGTGGGAATGTCTGTAATCCTAACAAAAGGACGCTGACATTTATACCCAGCAGAAATGAATTAGACGGGGCCTGGATTCCTCCACTGGCTTTGTGCATGGTACACTAGACTGGGTGGATAGATAATGACACTTTATTACAGGGTCATTATGGCAGGTAGCTCTCAACGATGAAAAGGCAGATCTAGTCAACATGGACAGCTGTGAGACAGGTGACCCAGCATGTTAACAAATATGGCAAATAGGCATTATGGGACTAATGAATACAAAAGAAGCTCAGGGGAAAGATCATCATAATAGCTGGGCCCGTCTAAGGATTGCCAACAAAGATAGACATCTTAAGAATGATTTAAGGAACTATTGTCAACTATTGTGACCTTGCTTTCCCACACTGTTGGAAGATGAGAAGGTGGAAAATCTGAAATATTACAAATGGAGTGTTAACTAAGCTGCTAAGCTTTAGTGTTAGTGTCTTTGACTCCGGTGTCCGTCTTTGTGTCCGATCATGATTATCAAACTAGTAGGTAATTGATACATTGTATTTATAGTGTTGTTGCTTTCTCTATTTTGTTTGGGGTAACTGCCTACTTAAACCTGACTGAACAAATGCAAGCGCAAATAAAAAATAAAAAATATCCAAAATAAGTAAGTTTATTCCGACAGTTCAGTGTACGTATTAATACAATACACTAGGTTGATACGATCATATAACAACCTTTAAAATGGATGTAACGATCATAACCAATCCATTCACCGCTCAAGGGCAGGATGTGGTACAGTACTCATGGTCACTGCTGTAAATGACATCAGGCCAAGATATAAGGCATTAATACGTACTTAAGCAATGCTAATAGCTCGCCAAACTTAAGTTTATCATGGTGCTGAAGGGTTGGAGAGCATTTCATGTAGATATCAATTTGTACAATCTGCTAATTTACTGTAGGAATCTGCCAGGTCCAGAGTCCAGGCCAATTTGGCAGTTATTTTGAGGTAAGACATTTTCCCTCTCTACAAGGGTTCCCTTTTAAAATGATAGCGTTCACATTTCTATCAAACATCTCTAATGCTTCTCACTGGACTTGACATGAAACCCAAGAAAAAACAACTTGTGTGTCAAATGTTATTTACAAGTCCAACTTCAGTGTAAAGTGAAATGTTTTTACACATGGCCACATCTGCATCTCTTCTATTCCACTCACATGGGGTCAGGTTGCTCTTGGTATATCGATACTACTTACAGAACTTGGATGTTCATCCTGTTCTTTTGTCACTGTGCCAAACGTTTACCCAATGAGATCAGTCTAGGTGGCTGCAAATCCTATAACATGAGATTAGCCCTTTTGACTTCACAGACAAGATAATGACATTAGCTAATGTATGAACAATAGAATACCTCTGTGTGCATTCTGATACCTCACTGAGAGAGACACATGAGCACGTTGTTCTGGATTCAACCAGTTTGCTTTGAATTCCCTGTCTCCATCTGATCAGCTAAAGGCATTCATCACCATTTCCACCTAATATGCAACCAGTTTTTCAGGGCAAATAAAAAAAAAAAGGCTTGTTTGTCCTCTGGACTGTATTAGTGACAGAGCAGTCTATTTTCTAGTGCAAATTTCTTAAAAGTGCTCACCGCAGCAAGTGATTCTCATCACGTACAGTATGTGCTATTAGTGGGTCACACTTAATGCACAAGTGGTTTAACACTGTACCCTGTAAATAGATGTTAACCTGACAATGGCAGAACTAATCAGATGCTAGTGGCTCCTTCACCTCCAGCTTGTTCTCTTTCCTGAGCCGATGCTGTACTGCATATGCTTTTCTACATGAGGATACAGCCTCAAGTTGTTGCTCTAATGTGACCTATTGAAGACCTTTGGGTCCAAGATGAGATTTGCAGCCTATACGAGCCAGTGGTGGTACATGTAACAATTTTACATTACTCTATACGGTAGGACAAATGTGGAACTTTTTGATTTTGAGTTTTTTTTATTGCTAAGACTTAAAGAAGGGAATGTACAAAATGTAATTTTTTTTACAGAATAATGTATGTAAATATAGCTTTTTTATATTTTCTCCAATGTTTTCAAGGGGTTGCAAAAACAAAATGCAAATTGTAATTCACCTTACATGTTTAGGATTCTGGTTGACTTTGAGGGATTTGCTGTTTCTGTTGTTTTATGTTATTAGTGTTTTTTGTGTATTTTGTATTTGCATGAACTGTATGTGTTGTACTGCTGCCTGCCTTGGCCAGGACACTCTTGAAAAAGAGATTTTTAATCTCAATGAGTCTCTTCCTTGTTAAAAAATGAATGACAGAACCATCTTAAGGCCTTTTTGGCAGCATGAGTTTATTTAACAGTTTGATTTGTTCAGCTGGATAACAGCAAAGAGCGTTTACCAGCCTCAGATCTGTTTGAGAAGTAGCATCTCATAGCTACATAGTGGACATGTATCCATCGATGATTTTGTTTAAATGGAAATGGACAAAAAAATTAAACCGTGATAGTTTCATAGTGCAATTACACATCATAACGTTACATGAATGAGAGAGGACACTGCTTTAGCATGATATTATCACACAAGAATTAGGAATAAAAACCAAGAGGAAGGTTCAAAGCACAACCAAGGGTGAAAGGCCCTCAGCCAGTGAACTTTGTGACCTGTGGGTTTTCCATGTGACCCCACCAATAAGAAATGCCTTAGGTAATTTAAATCAAGTGGAGGTGTGTCACTTTCAAACAGACTCAGCTGAATGGCCCTGCTAGGGCTGCATGCTGCTCCCCTGACCAGATGTGTGGAGGTTGTTTTTTTTATTACAAGAGAAGGAGAAGCTGATAGTTGCAGGTGCAAGGCTGACATGCGGCCAACTTTGCAGGCCTTCGTAAAGGGGATATCCATTGCCTGCGTTTAATCAGAGCCAGTGAGACAGGATGGGATTCATTGCTCTTTGATGGAGAGCACTGTTATGAAGATGGACAGTCACTTTGCTCTCTAAGTGAAACCATCATTTAGCCTCAATTCCCAGAGAAAAGGCCCATTTGTTATCCACAGGGGAGTGCAGCAGGGGTGGTTATGCTAGGTGGAGGCTGCATACATTTTCCACACAGTTACCGTGCATACAATTATGGCCAAAGAAAACTGACTATGCTAAAGCCAAAGTGACATACAATATAGACTTTGAATATCTTTTCCACTTATACCAACCAACACACACACACACACACACACACACACACACACACACACACACACACACACACACACACACACACACACCTGTATATGATCTGAAGGCCTTTTTACGGTTGTGCGGAGGCTCCACACAGAGCTTTCGCCGTAGCCTACGTAAGTGGCCTGATGTGTGCGTCGCGCCGGCATGATGTTGTGTGTTGGGGGAGTGTGTTTTAAAGCGAGGAGGAAGTGAGAGAGTGATGGCGATTAGCTTCGGAGCGAGTAGCAACTCTAGAGTCAATAGTGAGAGAAACAAAGTGTCTCCCCTGTTCGCTCTGACCACTGTGGGAAACCTGGAGCAGGAAAAGTTACCCCTCTCCTTGATTTCATGTTGTTTATGGAGAAGGAGAACCAGGAAATAAGTCTGGGGAAATGCAATGCTACCAAGCCACGGCCGAGCAACGTGCGTCTCCCCCTCTGTGCGCTAGGTGCACGTCAGGCTACGGCGTAGGGTCCGGGGTCTGCGTCTATGCCGGACCCTGCGTCGTCGATTCTACACACGACTATATAAAACCCCTCAAGTGTGTGCATACATGCTCACTCACATGTTTATCTACTGCTGGTTTACATGTACAACTGTGTGTTACTAATTTAAACTACTGTAGATGCTGTTGCATCAAATTACGCCAACACTGCTGTGAAGAACGTCAGTACCGGACGGACATGCAAAATCCAAGAATAAGATAAATGACAATGTTTTGTTGTGTTTTTCACCTTACCCTAATTCCTGCATTGGCACTGAATGCAAATTAAGCATCTGGCTGAATTGTCACCGGTTTCCCAAACTCAAAGAGCTGATTAGATGACTTTAAAAAGTGGCTCCTATTAACAGTCTGCCCACTGTTCCAGTCCTGACCTCAATGAGTCTGTTAAGATTCATTTGAGGACAGGTTTGTCAAACAGTTTCTTCGCTAACATGTTAAGAATGAGCCTTGTCAAAGGAAGTGACACTGTGAAGAAGACAAGTCTATGTTTCGCCTTAATTCCTTACTTAGTCATGCAAGAGGATGAGAAATACACCATGTATCATTCTGATAAAGAAGCTCCACTCACCTTGTTCGTGAATTTGGACTCAAATTCTAATATGCTAAGTGGGAGTGTGTCTGAAAGGTTAATATATAGAAGAAAAGTCCTCCGATTGGACAGGAGTTATTGTTAATGATAATGAGTAATCAAATTAAATAGAATTCATTTGCTGAATTAGATATTGTGTTGCATGCCCATACACCCCACACACACAAAGACGCACTAACACAAAGTCACAAAAAACTCACCAAACTGTTATCAGGTCTGACATGTTCCTAATTTTCTAAGTCTGGCACAATGCCACAGCTTTTAGTGATTTTAAATTTCCCTGCTGTATCCACTTTCAGGAATTTTCCAGATCCATTGTTTTCTTTCTAAATAACCAAGCTTGACAGGCTTGCCTTGGACCACTGCTTTATAGTATCATGGTATCTGTGCCTTTTCAGCCACATGTTGTATTTCACACTTGCATTGCCCTGTCTCAGCTATCATGCCTTTGTTGTGTTTAATGGAATCTCCAGCCTTGGACCACTGATACCAGCTGAGCGGTCAGAGTGTTAGCACTCCTCAATATCTATTACAATTAGTTTTTGATTAAGGAACCCTGCGCGGCTGTTTGAAGCCTTTAATGTTGTGTCAACTGGATGATGATGGAGAGAGCAGCATGGACGCCTCCCAGTAACAAAGCGGCCAGTAAAAGGCTCCGAGTGAACCATTTTATCTTCTTAATGGAAACCAGATGACCTTTCTTTTCTTTTTTTTTAATGTTGAAGTTTTTCTTTAGGCGATACCAACTCTGAGTATTCTCTCACTTATGTAATCTATGCCAGGGTTTTTGGCAGCTTCATTTCACCTTACCTACATTGGCTTCAGCCAATCATTTTGACACTGTGTTAGTCTTGGAGCAAAGCATATCTATCAGCTTAGCAAGATGTACGACAGATCACCTCCTCTTAACATGCTCATCATAATCAGGATTTATTTAAAGGGGAACTATGCAGTTTTTTTTAGCTTAATTTACCTTAACTGAACAGCTTCGGAGTCATTTGAATGGTTATATGACTTTTTCGAGTTGAATGGTGCTCGCCTTGCTCCCCCCTAGCGCCTGTGAGTGGAAAAACCACCCATGCAACTTTCGGCCTCAGCGTCAGAAAGAATCGCGTGATATCAGGTCTCATGATGTAACAAATTGCTTCATGGCACTGCACACATACGCCCATTCAGGAACCGGCTAGCTATAATAACAAGATAGCAATGGAGTTTTTCACACTATCGTTGTGGCTGATCCGGCAAAAAAGAAGCAGAAAGCTAGGAAAGCATTGTCGGAGGGACAGAGAAAGAGGAAACGGCAGACTGACCAAGCGAGAAGTCAGACACAAGTAAACACAGGAGCTGCCAAATATCTATTCCAAAGCTGTAGGGGGAGCTCTATAGAGAAACCTGCGAGCAAAAAGCGAGAAAACAGCGAAGAAATGGCCAAATCTGCATAGCGCCCCTTTATGCAAACAAAAATAAACTTTATTATCTGGATATTCTGATATATGTGTAGAGTAGAAGAGGCATTTGGTAATTTGAAAATAAAATCAACTTTATTAGCATTTGCAAAATTTCAAATCATCAAATCTTTATAACTTTAATCAATAAAGTGTTTGCGAAATATATGTCCTGTCAAAAGAGTATGTGGTTAAGCAACTGAGGTACACACGTGTTGTGAAGAGAGTTGGTTTACATAATCTTTCTCTGCATCAAAAAGATGTGTCTTCAGACCAGCCATATGTTTTAGCAGTTGTTTTTTGTAGCATAAAATATATTTCAACTTGCTTTACATAATTTGACCCCAAATGCCTCAGATAGGTTTAAAATAAGTGCACAAAGAAGTACAGTAGGTCATAGATTGCTATTCTGAATTTATATTGTCTCATTGATAATATAAACAAAATGATCTAAACAAGTTATAAATGAGGGAGTAAACTTTCCCTGGTGGTCAAAGTTCAGTTTTTTTCAGGAGTTATGTGGAAGTAAGAAAATTATAATATTCCACTTAATATAACTTGAGCAAAACAAATCATGGACTTCTAGAACTGCCTTTCAATTATTATGTGGAAAAGTCATTTAGACAACTCCTCTGAAAATGTTATGCAGCAACCACCATTATAAAGTTTGGAAACTAAAGCAAACAATGCGTACTGAGAAATTTCAAAGTAGCCAAAGGATTTCATAAATAATCATTTCAAGAAGTCCAAAGGTCAAACAACCACACTGCCTTTCTGTATTTTAAAAAGCTGCAACATATTTAGGATTCATGTTCAGAGTACCCTGGTGGTTTTGAGTGATCACATGTTGAAGCAATTCACAGAGAAATAAGTTATGTAAAAACTCTGCTTAGTTACCAGTGGAATGTGAGAAAGCAATAAAAAAGTTCTCTGCATTTCATCAAAATAAACAAAATGATCCTCACAACAATTCAATGATGTTATGTTGAGAAATTAAAGTGCTATTTCCTACATAGCCAAAGCTGTGATTAGAGACCATGTTCACTGCTATTATTTCTGACACTGAATAACCAGCTAACTTGCCTTCAACACATTTCTTTCAGTAAAACAAAAAGTAAAAAAAAGGTGATAAATCAGCTGGGTAATCCATTACTAATTAAAAAAAACAAACATAAATAGACGATCCTTGCAACATACGACTGTGCAAAAATCACACATACACTGACTCCTTCCATTACAAATTTCCCACAAACTCTAAAATCCAAACTTCATTTATTGATTTTATTAAGAAAAAAATATGAATTCGTAGCATACTGAAGGTCTTTCCAATGGTTGGATGCATAGGACTGTGAGCCCTCTTTGTCACACTCACAAACATGAGGGGGAGATAAAAACGTCCTGGCATGCAAGCAGTCTGATAAGTTGCAGCTTGTGTAGTTTTGTTTAGTTTACTTAATCCCTTAGCTGGAAATGACCTTGTGAACTTAAGTTGGGTTGAATGTTTTTTTCTGCTTCTTCTTCTTTTCTCTTTTCATTTCACTCAGTCAGCAGCTATCTCTCCATTCAATACCGTCAGTACACTTTGGATGGCTTTCAAATATTTAAGGTGGTAAAGGGTGTAGCTGCCAATCGAGTGTCTGCTCTTTTACCAAACTGATTCAGAGCTTTCTGTCTACTATATACACACATCACAGGTCAAAGATCACTGTCCTAGAACAATTACATTCACTCCTTTAGCACCAGCTTGAACCTGCTTTCATCCAACATGCTTGTGTGCACACATGGCCTATAACCTGGCCAACCTTGGCTTAATCATTACCATGACCTGTTTATCTGATTGCCATGCAGGTAACCATTAATAAGTGTTTGCCTCCCGATGACCTCTGAAAATGTCCATGCCGCCTTTGCCCCACAAATATAAGCCCTATCAGACAAGTTGGCCTGATTTCTTTTTCTTTGAATGTGGCTGCACCTTGGACTATAACAATTTAACTGGGCTAGTATGATAAAACCCTCGATTTATAGATTTGTTCCCCTCAAATTGTTTACAATGTCTTTTGAAAACAGCTCACCCCCAAGCGCTGGGATTGCTGTTGTGTTATTACTTATATTGACAATTTAGGACAAATGTATGAAGAAAGAACGGAAAAAAGAGAGAAAGAAAAAAGCGAAGATTAATAGCGAGGCAAAACTGAATCTGGCTGAGATTTCTATTGGCTTTGTGAAATCCTGCCATTTCCCAGTGACCAGCCGTGTCGCACATCTTGTGTTTAGCTGATGCAGAATGATAACTCACCAGTTGTCTTCTTCAGTGAGATGGGTAATATATAGCTGAGAGGTGCTCTGACATAGTTATAGCTGTTGGTGTCCTCGAAAAGACAAGGAGAGTCAATTACAATAGCAGAGCAGAACGCCTGTACGAATGTCAACTCCCCGCGCAGACGGCTGTGATAAATAACACCTGACCTCACACCAGGCGGTGGTTTCTCTGCAGGGCCTGAGACAAGCCTGCACGAGGAAATGTGAAATCAAGGCAGAATGTGGGGCACTTTAGGAGAAAGGTGTAGGGCATAGCACGAGAGGACAGGGGACGTCTGAATGAGCAGCAAGACGTGTCAAGAAACATAGTGCAATTGCACTACTGGTGTTTACTTTATGGCAATGCTGTGAAGATATGAAACTTCACTCGGGGGGTGTTGTGGCAGGCCCTGCTGTTATTCATACCTGTTTCTGACAAGAAAACAAAGCTCCAACCCGTTCTGCTCATACTCTATTTGTCCGCATGAGACATAAAGCAGCAGGTTGGTCTGCCTGGAACTCCCATTGCGCTTTTCTGAGTGTAATCTTTGTTGACAGAAAGCAAGTGTGGGTATCAGGTCACTTTCGATGGCTTCCAGTAATGCACCACCACAGTGTTCTGAACCCAGCAGAGACAGCGTGCAGATTGTTGATGCTCTAAGTGCAGAGACCTCTGTGCATGGTCGTGAACAGACTGGATTATTGGGCCCCAGCAAAGCTGACAGTAGCAAGGTGAGGGTAAAGCACCGCGATAGTGAGTGCAGCTGAATGTTCTCAATGTGTATATGCATGCACACAAGCCGTGTGCGTAAGGGGCAGAGAGGGGCAAGAGGGGGAGTCTCAGGTCTCATGGGAGACATGCTGGCTGAAAGAAGGGAGGAATGAGCAACAGGCAGACACAAGGGCACAGGCAGATGTGTGCAAAGATAAATAAGGAGATAAATCACTGAGTGTCTGGGCCCAAGGCATTTGCATTCCTGAAATGAAACTCCAAGGAGAAACAGTGGTGTGTACTGAGCTTCAGTGACTTTAAATATATACAGTATGTATGGTGTATGTGATGTGTGTTGGTGTGTGGGAAAGAAGAGAGAAGATATTTTAACCCAGCAGCTATACAGTAAAATTTATCACATAACTTCATCAAAGAATTTCCTTTGTGCAGCCCTAATGAAGTCAAACGACTGTTACCAAGTGACAACAACTCCGGGTGGGATTTAGCTTTTTATCACACATTGTATTTAAATGAAATTATGAACTCTGATGAATTTGGAGATAATTTTGATAACAAGCATTCCTCGGCTCTGCATGCTAAAATAAACGGTGGTCGAGGTCATCTACACATGGCTTATTTAGGCAGGCCATGTTTGATCTATGGAGGTCCTGGGTTGTCTCAATGTCACAAAGAAGCACACTCCCCTTCTGGAATACCAGCGCTCCACATGTGATTTTCACATTCACAGACTAGACAGCTAAGACAAACGTGTGCATTTGACTATTTGAAGATTTTTCCTGGCATTATCAGCTGCTTTAAAGGATCAACAGTGAGTATAAATTGCAATGGAATTGCCCCTTTGCTTTTCAGGAAATAGTATTGTATTGTTATAAGAACACAAAAAAAATATTGCAGGCTTTACAACTTATTCAAGGCCCAATACAAGCGCATTTACTTATTTTAGTTTGGACAGCAGTTCAAGGTCCTACTTATGAGTTATGTGAGCATAAAACATTGAAACTAAATTTTGCATCTCCTACATAATCATTCCCCCTGGTCACAACTTTACCAGCACTGGGACTTTCCCATGAGCAGAGCAGGTAGAGAACTGAGAACACTCATGGTGGGAGGCTCTGGTTGTGTGGGAGGGAGCATGAAGGAGAGACTGTCAACACTAATTCCTTGCCAGACAGCCCAAGAAGTGTTGACTAACTAATGATCGTGTTTAACAAGTGAAGTGTATCATGCTTGAGGAAACACAGCTGGATATGGGCCCTGTGCATTGAGTGACTCAGAGAAAACAATTCATTGTCTTAAATGCTATCCACCCACAGACAGTTTTCTCAAAGCGAGGAGGATACGTATTCATGAATGAAGCAAAGAGGGAGTTATTGCAAAGGAAAACAGCTGGATTTTTAAAGCAGTATGGTTGGCGGTTGGGTCACAAAGTCATATCTCTGTGGTACTGTGGTGGGAGTGGAGGATAAAACGGTAGTCCAAGACTCGTAAAGAGTGATAGAAGGATTAGGATTTAGTGCAAAGAAAAGGAATGCAATTTATCTAAAGGATGTACAAAAATGATCAGAGACACCGTTTCCTTTGTAAATCATACACTGTATCGTTTGTGCAACAGTCAACAGCAGCTCATTTAGAAGAAAGATGCCATCTTTAATAATAGGTCAAACTGAGTTCAGAAGTGTTATGTGGGAACATAAATTAGTCTGAAGAAAATGAAATCACCTCTCTCTAGAACAAAGTACCTCAAAATTACATGGGATTTAAGCATATGTTATCAACTTGTCTGACAATTATTCTAACTCAAATTTGGCACCTGGCAGCTACACTAACATGTGTTGGGATGATGCGGTGGAGCCAAGTTAATGTTTTATATTATAACTACAGCACTCCTGGCCAGACTAAGGCTCATGCTGTTTTGTATCCCTCTCAAGAGTGTGTTCATAACTCATTTCACATGCCAAGATTCTGTTTGCCTATAATGAGGCAGAAAAAAGGAATTCCATTTTACAGCAGTGCTTTGGTTGAATGGTGAACTAGTGTTTCCCTAAAATGTCCTTCTAATGAGCTTTTTTGTTGTTGCTCACAATCATTTATGACCAGGCTGTATTTGCCTTTTGACCACGTGCCCTGAAAAAAAATGCCCCTATTTATGGTCTCTCCATTACCTACCCCATACAGAATATGCTTAGTCAGCAAAGCAGATTTTACTTACCAGTACTTATTTGTGGGGATATAAACCACTAATTCAACCCTGTCTCCTAGAAATTATATTTATTTACTGCTAACTTAACTGAATTGTGTTTTTAGCAGTGTGGCTCTAGAAATGGCAATGTCGTTCAGTAGGTCCATCACTGTGGTCTGGATTGAAAAACTATGGGATGGATTGCCATGAATGAATGTACAGAAGACATTCATGGTCCCCAAAGGATGAATCCTACTGACCTATCCGCTAGTGCCACCATGAGCTTTGGTGTGAAATGTCTCGCTACACACATTCATGTTCCCCTCAAACACTTTTCATCCAGCATCATCAGCAGGTCAAAATATCAGTTTGTATTATGCTTCGGTTAATAGCCAAATACATGCAGAACAGGGCAGGCCGATATGATTTGAGATTTTGTCGATTTTACTCGTTTTTTTCTTTTCTTATACAAAACAAACAGAAGACAAAGTAATTATTAAAAAAAGTTTTGTTTTTTAACAATAAAAATGATTAACAGAAGCAAAAAAACAAATATCTAATCAGACTGTCCGCACTGTCTTTTGAAAGTGATCAGATTTGCGTGTCAATATGGTCCAGACATTACCAACCTATGCGCATGGGTTGCCATTGTAGCTACTCTGGTGACGTGACTTTCAAGGCACGCTAGCTAGCTAACTAGCCAGCCAGCAGCTAAAAGAGTACAATTTAACAGCTTAATGCTTCTGACACAGCATTAAGTTGCTGACACAAACTCAGCACAAACTCCTGACACAGCACAAGAAAGCACATCTCTATCGCCTAATGAGTGATAATTTTGTTTGGCTCATTTTCTTTCCCCTAAAACATAGCACCTCTTTCACTACACAGACAAAAATGTTGCCTAACATAACATATTTGGGAAAACAAGAATATAAATTGTAATTCCTACAAAAGAAGTATATAAATTGTAATTTCCTAGGAGTTGCGTGATGTACAAGAATGAAACCCTTTACTCTAAAAAAAAAAGCTGCCAATGAACATAATGCAGGCAGCAATTATAGTACCTTCAAAATGTAACTGGCAAAACAAATTAGTTGTACTGTATATACACATGAGATAGGGTGAACAACACTTGTGTATGACTTAGAAAACTGTAAAAACCAGTAAGAATTCAACTCCAGATCGTAAAAGTTTGAATCAAGCCACCACCCGTCTTCCCCCAGCCAATCACGCACATGTACATACACACCATTGCACCCAGTCACGCACACACAACAACAACATTCTTTTAGGAAGCTATCCTAAGCCACTTAAATCTGTGCTATTTGATAGTGTTTGTGAAACGTTTACTTGTGACCTGCGCTCTCAAACTCCTTAAGCCATCCACATGAGTGAGGGAAGTGAAGGGCCTTTTAAGGCCCTAAGTATTGCCAGAGTCCTCCTTATATTACTGATGATATCTGTCCTGAGGAGTTTGCTGACAAGAGCCCAGGGATCAGAAATAGCCATAAAGCAGATGGGAAATTACATCTTATCCAACACATACTGAAATGGCCTGTCTGTTGATAGAAAAGGCTCACTACGGTGTCTTTAAGCAGGGATTTAGCCTTTGACCCATCCTCCTCAAGCCCATGGACACTACTACATCACTACTCAGTTGCCATAGATAGCTTTACACTGCACTGCAACACACTATGCTGTAATACTACTATGTCTGAGTGTTAAACAGGACTCAGGGAAATCCTTAAGCAAACCATCTGGCAGAAGTACATAATATGTTCTTGTACAGACTTCAGCCAATAGATGTGTATTGTTAAACTACAGTGATAAGACATGTTTGTACAAATTGTGCTGTATGTGCTCTCATGGCACAGAGTTTGATTGAATATTGGAGAGACAGAGTGAGAACGCGAGACAACATTAATCCCTTAAGCCCTTCAATGATGGCCTCTGACCAGGCCATATGAGATCCACTACCCTCTACTAATCTGCTCCAAACAGTGATCAACTCAGAAAGTGGCTCTTGCATTTAACAAACTGTTGACAGCAGGATTATCCAGTTTGTGGCAATGCAAACGTCAGAAATGCCACCATAAGTGCATGTCTCTTGAAGTAAACTTGTATTTATTTATGTATTTATTTTCAACAAAACCTGATACTTATCCTGCTATATATTATGATTCAGCTGGATCACTTATTATTACAAACAGATGCACAGCAATACTTGAAAGACCCCTACTGTCTACTGTATCTGCAAATAAATGACAATAGTGTTGGTTATCTATAGCTACTAGATTTAAAAAATATATATTGTGTAACACTAACCTTTCTTTTCCTCTAGACAAAACACTTTCAGCATAAAACACTTTTACAACAATCTTAAAGCTTCTTTAAAATTGTAGAAAGCTTTAGAGATGCAATACTATTTGTGTATTTCTGCTAAACATAATCAAGGAAAGGGCAACAATTATTTAGTGCAATTATTTAAGCATTGGCAACTTACAGCTACAAAGTCCTTGGTTCCAGTCTTGTCCTTGGTCTTTTCGGTGGAGTCTGCATGTTCTCTGTTCACACTGGTTTTGTTCTTTTTTCTTAAGTGAGCCAGAATTGCCAGAATGTTGTATGAATGTATTTCACTTTTACTTTATTCTTTAGCTGTTTTGAGTCTTAAAAGAACCCCAAAATGCTGCTGTCATTAGCACTAAAACAACACCAACTGACCATTTTTTGTACTGTTTTCTACCATCAAAGATTATGAATACAATTTAGTTACCGAACTCTCATTCCAGAAATTGTGTACATCATTTTGCACACTCTTCATATTGAACACATCCTTCTTCAGTTTTTCTAAAGAAATTGGCTAAATGTTAATATTTCAAGGATACATCTGGGACACTTTTACAATAATTTCTGACACTTGGGTTAACCTCGAATTATTTCTCCTCCTTATTTCCGTGATGTCTTTCTTAAAATTTTACAAACTTAACTCCACTTAAGAAATACTATGAACCATTAACCCTCTCACACACACTGATGCACAATTAAAGGTGCTGTTTCTTAGTTTGAAGTGTGGGGAGCATGCATTAACACATAACTCCACGATCCGATTCATTATCTGCAATACTGTCACACCTCATCTGTTAAAATCCTTGAGTTTATGATTGAAACATGGCCATTCTAACACTCTGCTGATTATCATAAAGTCAGCGTGTTGGGGTCAAATGAGGTACTAGTTTTTGAAAAGAGACGGTGTCTATCAAACAAAGAACTTCCTGCATGATCTCACAAAATGTGTCTTGTCCTTGATAGGCCTTGAACCTACAATTAGCAAGACACTACAGTGGAAAAGTGGCTTTCGTTCACATAATGGCAATATTTGGAGGTTTACAATCTGTTGGCGCAAGAAACTGTAGTGCACTCCATCCTGTGCATGCACCTATCCTATTGTTTTATTTCATGCAGACTGTATCCTTTAGCAGAGATCTATAAACTTGGCCTCTCATTTTTATGTATCTGGACACTGACCATTTCTATATTTGCGCTCAGCCAATTAGCCCATTCAACCCTGCCAGCAACAGTGACAACTGAAAATTGTTCTATTCCTGCAACGTCTTGGTTGTGACAGTTGAGTCTCCATGGCAGTGCCTCTTTGGTGAGCATAATGCTGTCAATGGAGTTTCATTGTAATGAAAACATGGCCAGGTGTGGCAGTAGCTATTCCAAACCACACCTTTCCTTGCATTGCACTCTGCAGTAGATCTGAAGGTGCTTGTCTGGAGGATGCAGTGTTTCCATGCTGCTATCTGCTGCAATCTCATTCTCCCTCCCTGTGGCTCTTCTAGCCAGAGAGGGAAGAGTGACTGGGCTGACGTTGGGAAATCTTACTGTTTTTAGTACCCATAAGCCTGACTAAAACTCATGGTTAAAGGACCCTTCCCAATTTTGGGCTTGGAGAGGGGAGTTGATGACGGCGGCCTGTCAAAACAGTTTGGCAGCCATCAGGGACCAAATCTAGGCCCAGTCGGTGAGCAGGAGGCATAATCCTGTTTTTACCCAGACTGGCAGCTTAAGGGAAAGTGGGGTCCACCATTTGGGTTCGCAGATGATGGAGCTGTCTTCCCAGCTGGCCTCTAATCTAACGGCGGGTGAGAGTACTCCATGTAGCTATGGTGCCACTCTCTATAATATGCAGTCATCCTGCCATACAGTGAGCAGAAATGTTTGAGGACAGCCTGCTAAATTTAATGTTACGGCCGCTGCTTTCTCCAATTGTCATCATGTCTTCTCCTTTGCACATGGTTTCTACAGGTTTCACCAAGTCAACTTTAAGACATTTTAAGACCTTTTTAAGATCATTATGAATGAAATTTCAGACCAATATCACAAAATCAAAAGTCCGGAAACATTGTCTGAAACAACTCCCCGATTTCCTCATTGGCATTATAGGACTGGTGTCTAGATTGGCTGCAAAATAAATTGCATGTTGGTCTAATTTGTAGTCGTAATACAGCTAATTATATTTGGACTAGCGACAGAAAGAACTACAACACCACAGAATAGCATTTCAATGAGCATCAGAGCTAGCGTTACATTGAAAAAATAATTTAAGACCTAGAACACAATACTTCAGCGAATTTAAGACTTTTTAAATTTTAGACTTTTTTTTAGACTTTTTAAGACCCCGCGGAAACCCTGTTTACAGCATGCAGATAGGTTAATGGACAATTCACAAGAAGCAGAGGCAAGATTAACACTCCATTTAGCATAAACTAGCTGCTGTTTGTGACAGGCCCTTTTTGGTTTTGCCTCTTTTTAATGGCTGGATAGATTGGCAGTGCGCACAGGTGGCCCTTTGTCTCTCCTGGACTGATGAGCCATAGTGTGCAGAGTGGCGTTGCGTCTGACCCAGGCACTTTCAAGTAATATCCTTGCATGTCCTCAAATTGCCGGCTCAGCACAAAGTGAGGTGACTCCTTCCAGAAAGAACCACAGAGTTAGCAGGGACAACATTTTTAAAACATTTACTTATAGTTCTGCAAACAGTATTTATAACTAAGTGTCCAGTGTGTTTGAAGTTTTGTTTCATTCCTTAATTCATGTTCTAATCTGCATTCAACAACTTGGATTATCTCCTGTCCTTTGTCATGAAATTGGAGCTGTAATGAAGTCTGGTAATGTAAGAATAGCACAAGTGTCAGTATGCCGTTTGTTTCTATCCAACAACTTTGTGTGCTGGGGTGTAATACACGTGGCAGTCTATAGGGGCAGCTTGCTAGACTTTTGAAACAGCAAACAGTAATCTGTGCAAAACAGGTGGTGCTAGAAGCTTGCTAGCCTGATACTTTCAGGTAATGTAGTGGCTAGGGTTGGTGGTGGCTAGTTTTGTTAATGGCAAACTCCACAGTGCTGTGGAGTAATGTCTGGCTACACCACACATACGTTCTAGGATAGGAGAAAAACACCCTCTGGGTGGTTTGCATTTCAATCAATATTTTTGGCCGGCGCTAAGTTAGTGATGTCAGGCTTTATCCTGGAAATGTATTTTTGTTGATCCAGACTAATGGCAATTAAACACTAATAGAGGAACAATTCACCGAAATTACCTGTCATTCAGCAGAGCAGGGTCATATAACATTGGATGGCACAGTTTAGATGATGTCTTCCTCTGTATGGAGTCTCTCCTGTCACTTTAACGAAGGTGCAATTGGTCAGTGGTACAAATTTGTTTAACAAAGTTAACTAAAGTTGACCTGGTTTTAGAAGTGAATTCAAAGTTTGCACTTAAAGCGACTTATAAAATTGATTTAATACATTTCTTTTGTAAATGATGTAACAGGGTCCCCTAACTCTCTCTTTATATTTCGGAGATCAGATTTTTAAAGCGCTTGTGACAGAGAGAAGAAGATGTAGCAGTAAGGTTTATGTAGGCTAAAGGTAGAAAGCATGAATAGCATTTCACATGGTCACTCTATGCACTGGAGGCAAATATATCACAAACATTTAAAGATCCTTGAGAGAGGAAGAGCAATGAAATTGAAATTTACCGTTTGTGAGTTTTGTCAAAGGGAAACAAAGCACCAAAACACAAGTGAATTATTTATACTGGATTTGGAGAGATTAAATATTATGCTATAGTGAGACAGGGAGATTTACACACACACACACACACACACACACACACACACACACACACACACACACACACACACACACACACACACACACACACACACACACACACACACACACACACACACAGTTCTTAGTGTTCTCTGGTTGGCTAGGAATCTGACTTTGGTGAAAGAAAAATCCCTCCAACGCCCATCCTGATAGAGTCCATTGAAACGCAGACCCCACACCAAGACTAATAGCAATGGGAATCAGCTGAAAACATGTGACATAATCACATTAGTGTCTTTAAGAACACAAAGCACATAGTCAACTTTCCTTGATCAAGGCACATCTGGAGGGGAACAGGACTTGAAACAGAGCCCTGCCTTTCCCCTACTGAAATGAAAACAAGCTGTTTCACTATGCTTCCAGGCCAAAGCAGAACAAGAACTTTGACACAGTAATGGATTGCTCTAGCAGCCGCACAGCTTAATGTGAAGATGCCAGAAAAAAAGAAGGGAAGATCTTGAAAGGTTTCAGAATAACGCCCACTGCTTTCCCAGTGCATTTGAACTCTGACCTGAAAGACTGAACGTTCAAAGCTACAATCTTTGCTTGTTCTCCTTTGAAAGTGACTGTAAAGCACTGTGCTGCAGTTGTCCCATCTGCATTAACATGATAATGTGATGTCCAATAATGATCTGTATTTAATATGTAATTTTTTTAAACAATTAACATTAAAATTGATTAAAAGAAAGAGCTTGAAAGTATTGAAAAACACAATACCATTTTTAAAACAATATTAGGAAACTCATCATTTTCCTGAAATTGTATTCACCGAGTTGCCAAAGAGTTTCCAGCTGAGCACTTATAGAAAGGGTGACAATCATTATAAACGGCCTTGTGCTTCGGTCCAAGTGTTCTTTTAAAATATGAATGCCAGTTAATTTTTTCCAGAGGTCCTTCTACACACTTTTAATGCCCACTTTTTTGTCTTCTCTCTATCCAAGGAACAAAGACTGGTTTCTGTTTCTGCTCTCAGCCTGCTGTGCGAGTAAGGGCCTGGCCAGCCCATTAACACCCACCTCAACATGTTCCATTCCAGCATTGGGAGCTAATTACAAACACTGGCTAGGCTTAAAAACCTCTTATAGACAGCAATGAAAGAAAGAAAGAAAGAAAGAGCGTGAGTAAGGCGTTTGAGGGTGTTAGAGAGAGAGAGAGAGAGAGAGGAAAAGAGACATTGAGAGAGAGAGTTGGTAGAGACTGAAGAGTGGGGAGGCCCCAAAGAGGCTAATGAATCCATAGGCAACTCCACCGCTCTGCTCCTGCGTAAATAGTTGTTCACTATATGCACTGCTACTTAGGCAAAATGGGGCTTCAAAATGTTCGGCTTTTGTCACTCATCAAATTCCTCAAGAGCACAGGCGCTGAAAGGTGTGGCTGTGTTTTATTCTCCTTGTGCCTCTCTCTTTCTTTTCGCCCTTTTCAAAATCTTTTCCTGTGTAGTGGGGGGTGGGTGGGCGAGCAGCAGTGGCCATAACCCCCAAAATAAAGCTGTTCAAATCTGTATTGTTTGTGAGATAGAGAGGAGAGTGAGCGTTAATGATGAATGAAAAATAGTCCCGAAATAGTGCTTTTGGGATGTGGAGAATTTTGAAAATTATGAGAGTTTGCATGTTGTTAAATGAAGAAAAAAAGTTAACTTTAGAGATTAAGCAAATTTCTTTTATTTTTTCAACTTAACTTAAGACAATTTGATGAAATTATGTTTTATTATATGGTTATTAGCATATTTATAAGCTGTATTGTTGTATTGAAAAGACAACTTTGCATTACAGTTAAAAAGACCATACATGCATTAAAAGAAAAAAAACATTCTATCATCTATAAGAAAGCTTCAAAGCAAATCATTTAAAAACAAGTTTCCCAAATGAATTTCTCTCTGTTTACAAAGAACAACATGATGCGTAAATATGAAACCATATTTCAAGGCAAGGAATCTTTTGTTTGTTAGGATCAACTCCTTTGTGTCAGAAAATGTATTCCAAGATCTAAAACCTTGAAAGAGAAAGTCAAAATACCTCGTGAAGTGACTGCCCCTCTTACCTTTGTAGTTAAAACTACAAAGATACTGCAGTCTCCTACTGCAGATCTCACCCCAATAAATCTCAGCAAAAGACACATGACATGCATGCGGCTGACATTCGCTCCGAGCTGTGGTTAGCGCAGTAGTTCCCACATGTAACTGTCTCTAATCAAGTCCTGTGCCTCGACGCCTGAGGCACAGAGATCAGACAGATCTCAAAGTGTGCCATCAACCACAAATTACAGCCCTTGATTTGAGGTTAACTGAGAGCCATTCCTCTAAGAATAACACAGACAGTTGTAATACCTAGATTGGCAGAAACCTGTGACAGAGCTTATGAGTAACACTTGGTATCAAATTTGGCATGGAATTAGGTGTTGTTATGGAAAGGAAAGGGACCAGGGACATTCTTCCTCTGGATATTGAGTATATCATTATGTTGGATTTGAACTGTCAGGAGAGGAGAGAGCTAGGGGTCTTGGCTAAACACCTTGACTTGCTGATAGTCTATTTCCACATGCATGTGTTATCCAAATTCTTTTAGACTTTTTGGAATACTAAAGCCAGACACAGGTTACGTCTCTGGCCAAATATCTACTAAAGAAACTCGTAAAAAGTAAAGAGTGAAATGTTTTATTTCACCTCGCGAGGAAGGTTTTATCATGTGTACTTTTTGGCATGTAAATAAACAGAGCGGGGGTGCGTGGTAGCCTCATACGCAGCAGCACAATGACATTTTAGGTGCCAGAGTTTTACTTTTTTTTTATGTCGAGGCTTATTTTGCAGTCACCTTATTTTGCGCCTTTAGTTACCACATCATAAAGCTGAGGCAGATATTTTCCCCTGCTCCCGGCACCTCCTGCTCCTAAATCTACTTTTCAAGAATGCTTTAACTCGTTTGTTGAGATGTGAGCCAAAGTAAAGCAAAAACATTTGTCATTAGTTGGCTGTGGTGGAGGGGTGCCCCAGATGTAGCCCTTGTGCTGGCTCAAATGCAGAGTGTGTGTGTGTTTGTGTGTATGTGTGTGTGTGTGTGTGTGCGTGTGCGTGTGCGTGAGCTAACCAGCCCAGCTTATGGGGCTCGTAGGCAAGCGGCCAAGAGAAAGCGGCCTCCTACTGTTTAATGACAATAAATTTACTGCCTCTCTCCGTATTGCTCTTGTATTTAGTAAACAAGGTTAATGCTCCTTTTAATTGAGCACCTGGTGACAGAATACAACCTTGCTCGTGGTGACACTTACCTGAACGACTCCATCCAACCACGGGCCAGGCTTTTTGGGGCTAAAATACGGGGAAAAAAGCATAAGTGTTTGATATCGCTGCTTCATCTTTTCCAGTTAATGGCGCTCATATTTCCACTCTTGCGTGTGCATGTCTGCATCCAATTTTATTGTATTTATTTGGCAGCAACGTATTTCTTAAGTACACAGTGTTTTTGTGTCATTTACACAAAATGAAGCAAACTTCTCTCACACTAAATTAATAACTCCCCCTTATAAAAAAGGTAAGAATTATGTATTTCTTATTTAATCTCAGTTAAGGTGGTACTTATTTTATAACTTAAAACTTAAAACCCCTTTCTTATCACCTCAAAAGAGGGATTATGGCTAATTGAGCATTGTAGCCAGATAATTGGGCCCGAGGACCTATCCACATGGAGAGAATAACCCTCCTAGTCTGATTCTGAAAAAGAGACAAAGCCGGGGGTGGAGTAATGTGAGTTAAGGGATTCTCACCAGCTCTTGTGAGAGCTTGTTTCACATACACAGCTCAAAGTGGAGCTAATAACTTAACGCTAGTGTGTTTTCACTCTTGAGGGGTCTTTCTCCTTAGAACCTAGGACATTCTCCTAGATCCTTTGGTAAGGACTCTTGAGGGACTTTGTTGAGCTTGCCAAATTCTTTACAAAGACTTTCCCTCTCTTTATCTGCCTCTTTCTCTCTCTCTCTCTCACACACGCATGAACACACGCTCAACACACACACACAACAAAAGACAATTATAAACAATTTTTAAAAAGTGAGATTTACATGTGTCATCAGCTAAGCCAAATGTGTGCTCCTGTTTGTGGGATCTGCAGTTTAAATTAAGGCAGAAGACAAAGTTTTATATATATATATATATATATATATATATATATATATATATATATATATATATATGTTGATGTTATGTTATAGATATGTTGTTATCTGATATGTTGTTATTGGCAAATAACACTTTTTGTGATATAGTTGCCACTTCTTTCGGTCCAGTGAGTAAAATGAAGACTATATCTTATACTATAAGAAATACTCAATAACTGATGTTGTGTTTTTTCTTTTATGTTGACAGAAGAGAGGATCATACAGTAGTTGAGCGGTCTAAACCTGAACTTCTCTTTACAATACTCTGATTGTGGCTGAAAGTTGTTATATTCACTTCTTTCCACCTCTTTAGCGTATAGATTAGCGCAGAAAATACACAACACTAGCTTTGATGCGTCATCCTCCCCAAATATGGTCACTTCTGGCTCCAAAATACCAAGATGGCGACAGCCAAAATGCAAACTCCCAGCTTTAAAACAGCAGTCCACAAACCAATGGGATGCTACATCCATTATTTTTACAGTCTATGGTTGACAACTTGGTAAACCCATTTATAGAACTAGGAAACTAGGATGTATTGTACACTTGGGAAATAGAACAGTTTGCTTTCACTGAACTCAACTTACTTATGTTACATATAATACCAGCCAGAGAAGTTTTCTGCCTAAAATGAGGGCTGCACCTGACCATGTTTTTCATCCATAATGTGGCAGTAAATTCCCCTCTCATCACCACACAAAACAGTAACTATATCTCACATATTTCCTGTAAGTGTTGGTAAAAGTGTGAGCTCAGTGTCCTGTCTCTCTCTGCAAAAACACAAAGTGGCAAAAAACACTTGAATCACCTCTGACCAGTCTCACATTCATCTACTACATGTACAGTGCATTGTTGCACAGTCAGTCTAGATCATTTCGCTATATTTCCATACCTGTAAAATCTGTACAGTATACAAATATTTTTTTTAAAGCGAACATCCAAATTTAATTCCAAAGAAAACCAAATTAATAAAATTCAGTCAGATTTTCACCCAGAAAATTGCTCTTTAAGTCAGAAGCTAAGCTAGTGGAAGTAAGTGTAACACTGCTAATGGGCTCTCAATCCTTCTGCAGTGAACCTTACCCCCTCCCATCCTCTTTAAAGACAAACAGTCCATGACTGCCCTTGACTCCTCCTCTGGTGCTACAGCTTGATGGGCATCAGCTCTCTCTTAGTGTGACCCTTGGTTGACAGTTCTCTCCAAGCCCCGAACTTAAGCTGCCTTTTTCTAAGCCTGGTCTGACGACAGGGGCATCAAGTGATCACCGGTCTCGGTATGAGAGCACGCCCCCCAGTGGGAGGCTTGTTAGTGATCCTCCATTGCTCACAGGAAGAAATGGCCTTCCGTTTCCGCTTTCTAGAAACTGTACTCTGAGACTGAACAACTGCAGAGCGCAGGTGAAAAATGACACTTTCAACAGTGTAATATCAGTTCACAGTCTAAGATGTGGTCTCTCTCGCCCCAGTCTAAAACCTTTTTAAAAAAACAACATTATTTCAGTGGATTCTCTTTACAGGTATCCCTACACAACAGGACTGGCTACTAAAGAGTCAGGATTTCATTTATTGTTGATAATGTATTATAAGGGGAAGAATGTGAGTACTGAAAACAACATGTTATCATCCATAAACCTTTTGGACAGATGGAAGAGGTAATACCATAATTTCAGAAATGACCTCTCTGAAATTACACACTGATGTAGGAACAAGGATTAAATCAAATGTTTTTTTTTAATGAGAAATAGAAAAAGAATAGAAACAAGTCTGATATTAACTGTAAAATAAAGTGTTTAAGATCAATAATAATAATCTGCATACAACTACATGGTTATAAAATTGACCAATATTTATAGACCACAGTTGTTTGCAGCATTGCACATATGTTGTCTTTTTGCTAATACGACTCTAATAGTACCGGCTATACAGCTGTGCTCATCATCAAGGCCAGGTTTCAAATGGGTAAGAATATGATAGTAAACATTCTCTAACTGAGCTACTGGAAAAAAGGTCAAAAGGAAACATATGGGGAATAATAGCTACAGCAACATCACAAGCAGCATGCTGCCTTCTGTTAATATCACATAGCTTTCTATCGATGGTGAACTGTGTGGCGACCCCAGGACGAGAGCCAAATCCTTCTAAAAAGGTCAAAGATTTACTTTGTCTAAATTTTCTCTAAATGTGACTCCAACAACAACAAACAGTTTACAATTGCTCTGTCTCAGCGCTTGAGGAAATGAAACATTGCCTACTGTCAGCATCGAGTTACCCTGGATAATTGATTTAAAGCTCCAAAGAAAATAATGTGGCCATATTAAAACGGCAAAATATTGTAATCAAATTAATTTAAAGCCAGAAAGTGGAGATAAAAGCCTTTAAAAAAGGGACAATATGTAGTGGTGTTACATTGGTGTTGCATCATGTAGACAAACCCTTAACCTGGATTCAATTCAATGAATGTTCACATTGTGTCGGCCAGTGATTTTAAAAGGGACTCCTAGATGTCTACAGCGCACTGGAAAGTACTTTCAGCCAGTATGTCACCTCAAATTCTAATTTAACTGACCTTGCTGCTGTATTTGAACACAAATACCTCAGTTCTTTGCTGCATCTAAACTAAAACTAAAACTATTCTCCGGTTCCAATCAGCTGACAGAGTAAGCAACCAGGGAGACATATCGGTGTATAAGAAAATAGAGAAATCTCATTAGAGTTCATTTCCCACTTAACTCAAACAAGAGCACACAGGTGGTATTAAAACACCTCAAGCTAATTTGATTAGATAACAGCAACATCTTTTACTCGCATGGCAAAAGTGCTCAGCACTGTACGGAGGGACCAGTGGTAGCAGTCAGCGGTTAAACCACAGTAGCAGAAAGGTTAATACACTCTGCACATGTTGCCTCTTACAACAGGTGGTGCAGCACGATCGGCGGCTCCCAGCATTCCAGCTTTTCCATGCTGGTGGCCCCTGGTATTCTGGGATTTACGCTGCCTCCCCTCCTTTCAACCACAGAGGCCTGACTGACAAGCTAATCGTTGGGCTGGGATCCCCTCAGCTATTGATTCCACTGCAACACAACACCTCCCAGTCAATGAAACTGCAATATAATGCTTGAGCTGCAAAGAAAAGGGGAGTATTAGCGTGTTGAGCAACTGGAAGAAATTTGCTGCTGCTGCCTCCACTGTTTGCTCCTCGCTGCAGCTGCTGGTAGGTAGAAACAGAGCGGCACAAATAAAGTAGGGAAAAATGTGTCTCAGGGGGTAGAAGCTTGAAGGGGTAGGTTATTAAAAGCCACAAAGTGGAACCCATGCTGGGCATAGAGAAATAGCCGCAGCATGGTAGAGGCACAATGGAAAAGAAGGGGGTCTGCTTTCTAAATTGTTCTAATCCTTTGAGTGTTTTATTTCATTCGGTTTTGTAGTTTAAAAACGCTGCCTTGGATTGTGTGTATGCTTTGGCTCAACTACAAGACATCCAAAAGGGCACGGATTGTCGGACCAACTATACATTTTTAAAGATAAAAAGGCACATTAACCGTTTGATAAATTTATTTAACTAAAAAACTAAATATTTTTAACAGTAAAAAACATTCCTACAAATGTCCTCACAGATTACTGTAGAAAACAATCTGCTATCAAATTCCACCGTTATTTGATCACTTTCACTTTTTGGAAATCAATACCCAGCTACTCTAAATATTGATCTGTGAGGCACAATGGCTGCAACAGTGACCGCAATTAGTCGTATTACTGTTGGTTCCAGTCATTTAGTCAAGTATCCAATTTCCATGCTGTGTGAACACTTAATTAAAACAAATGTGTTACACATATATAATGGGGATCAGCAGCCTTCAAAAAGCCTCTTGTGGCTTGGTGAGTCAATGCAACAAGGAGGCTAGCAAATCAATGTCGCTGGTCACTTATGCCACAGGGATTTAATCAAACGTGAATACTGACAATAGCGCCCAGAGAGGACAGTGAAATTATGGATAATAGCCTCTCTGGGAAAAAGACCAAACATGCTGTTTATGTCCAGTAAGACTTAAAAACAACAGTCAACCATAGAGATAAAATTATGCTAAAGCATACAATACTCAAACATTAATGAGAGCTGGCAGGAAAATTCACATCAGTGTTTGATAGGTGGTTATGCTTTCAAGTGTTTTCACGAGTGTCCTTTTGAATTTCGATATGAGTAACAATGCACTTACTGTAGTGTCAGCGTGACCTCTTCTGATATTTGTGGCCAGTTTATATTTGGTCTTAAACATTTCAAGATAATTGAGCGGATCATATTCGGATGCAGTCAGAAGGCTGCGTTACTTGTTTCCCAGCATGACATGCAAATGAATTCTTGGTAACGCAGGCAGAATCCGTTGCTACTGTACAGCATATTAGCAGAGGTCAGGAAAGTTCATGCACACATAAGAGCAAACATGCAAATTGAATGACAAACCCAGCTTATAGCAAAGCAACCTGATGCAGACTGAGACTTAAACGACATTGTATTAACGGACAAGGGAAAAACAAATGTAGCAAATTTACTTTATGAACCTATGAAACAATGCCTACATGCTACATCAGTCAGGGTCAAAAGGAATGACAGCTGCCCTAACCACAAATCATCCTTGTGGCGAGTATGACACAGCAGCTGGTTGGTGGTTAAAGGGAAATAGTCATAGTCATGGTTTAAAGGAAACCAATGTTGACTGTGGTCTCTCGAAATTACACACAACTGCAAGAGGTTGTTTACTAGGAAAATATAAACACGTGTTGTTTTAAGTGTTTTAAGAAATGACAAATGCTGTTGTCTCTATGACGAGGACACTTTTCAATTAAAGTGATTTTGGTATTATGAATGCTCTAAGATAATAAACACTGCATTACATTTAAAACTGAGCTGAAAAATATTAAGTAAATCATTAAGAGTAAAAAATAAGTGTATTCTAATAGGGTTTAACAGTATACACCATTTTCAAGACTGTTGAGCAAAGCAAGGTAGGGATCCAAGTGAGCCTCGTTTAGGAAGCTAACTCCTATAAATCTTAAAACGTCTGGCTCACTCAACCAAAAACAAAGCTCAAATGGGGCGTCTCTCACTAAAAAGTTTAGCAATAAAGTGATTAGTAATTTTAATTATTTTGGGAGTGTTTGATGACTTTTGATAAACAATTTCTGATGACAAGTGCCCAACCTTGGCACAGGTATGACTCTCTCCAACGATGCCCTAATCATTTTGTCATGTTCAAGATAATGAAGGAATCAGTAGCAGATGGTTAGTGCACCATAAATAGCAGAGGTAATTAGAGAGCCTGTCAAAATAGAAATGTGCTGTTGGCTCAGAAAAAAAAAGAAAATGCAACCAATTCTATAAGTGATTGCCCAAGTTTTCTCAAGGGTGTTAACGCAGAATCCCTCAATGAGCAGAACAGATTATTAGATCATCTTGAGGAGTGTATTACTGGTTTGTTACTGTTTTAAGAATTTTTCCCAATGCCAGATGTGTTGTTGGACCCAGCGCCAGATGTGGAAGTGTTATCATTCAGTTCAACAGTTAGAAGATGAACTCAAAGTGTTTTCTGCAGTTAAAGTGAGAGGAGTACATTGAAAAAGAAATGCCACATGCTGTATGGATGCTAAACATTTGTTCCAGTGTAAAGACTACATGATAATAATGCTTTGTTAATATATGTGAGCTTCTATGGAACACTTCCTCTGTGCCGAATAGACAGGGACATGGTTTTGAAGTTTTGCTGAGATATATTCCATATGTTGTATTACAGCTAATGACCTTATAACTCAAGTTTGTGGACATTTTAAAATGGACCGGTCCGTGATTTATCTCAGGGTAATGCACTTTAAACTTAACAAACATGCATTAATAGAATAAAAGTACTTAAAGTCCATTCTGTGCACAATCAAGTTTAATCCCTGTTTTAACGTTGCACAAAGTAAATAAACACGTACATGGTGCTGCATGATTCATCATTAAAATACAACAGCAGCTGTTACTGTTTCTAGGCTTGTTTTCCTGAATTCATTTAATTGGATATTACAATGTAGGTCACTGTTTTTCAGGTCATTCTCAGGGAGACATGGGCCAAAATATCTTGGAGTAAAAGAGGGCCAAACTGTTTTCTGAATATTCCCTGTCCCTTAACAAAGAGCCTGTGCTCCGCATAAACAGCACTGCTCCGACAATATTTTTCAGTCCTCAGCCATTTCTAGGGCAAGCTCGGACCCCTGGGAGTTTACAGAAATATCCACAATATCAGAGTGGCTGTTTTATATCTGAGGCTCACCTTTGTTGTTTCCAAGGCCCACAAAAGTCAACCTGAGCTACTCAACATCTGACAACAAAAGGTTATGAAATCCCTCTTATTTGTAGGTTTTTGGAATTGGCAGCACTTTGCACCTTTTGTTTTTTAACATGGTATTTTTATAGGTTGTTCATGGGCAAAAGAATATAATGTTTCTAAACCGCACAACAATTAATCCATTTGATTTTTCACATGAAAAATCATACAAGGTACAATTGTATAATCAGTGAAATTAAATAATAATAATAATAATACATCTACACTGTAAATCTAAGTGATCAAATAAGAGTCTATAATGATAGCACACATCATGTTAAAGTAACCAGATGTCACAAAATGAACCAAATTCATCCAAAGTTTAAATCTACCTTAAAATCAAATTAAAGCTCTGCATTCTTACAATGCCATTACTGTAATCGGACATGAAAGCTTGAGGTGTGATTTCCAGGGATTTTGATACATAATCTGGTTCAGAACATTTGACTGCTGTTCTGTAATTATGCATGGTAACCTTTAGAATGAGATGAACAAGTATGCACTGTTGTTTCCCTGTGTTTGACTCAATTTAAGGGGCCATAAAAACTAAAATTAGATTTGCCTGTGTTAGTTTTGCACATCTACTTCCACATGTTCAGTAGATCTCCTGTAAAATGCAAGAATGGCAGCAAGTGTTCTTAGCATTGCTGACTGATGGCCTTGAAGAGTAAGTTAAGTTGATGTTTCAACTTAAGATGACAAATTAAGTTTTCTGGTCAGTTTGGTGAGTTAAATGGAAATAAATCCTAGAGTTGCTCCTGCAGCCAGAGTTCTAGCATTGTAACTGCAATTATTTTGTAGGACTTGTACCTGACTTACTGTCATGCTTTTCAATGCAGTTCCCTCCCTATTTAAACTGATGATTTAGCTAAGGTAGTTGTGTGTCCATCCAAGTGTTAAAAGTGCTAGAATAGTCACATAACATATGCATTTCCAGAACCAAAGTTACCTGTTATACTGTAACACTTAAATAAATAAATTTATATTAATTATTAATGAATAACTGGTTGTTCTGTTAGACAAAAATATAGCTCGATTGAACACGATCAACTCACTGCACAAGTTAATCTGCGTTGATATGTAAAAGCCAGTCAGGAAATAATGAGACAGAAAGCTGTGTCTTTAAATCTTTGCAGGAACAGGATGTCATCAATTGCTTTTGACAGGTTGATAAGCAGAGCAACAGTAATGCTTCATAGCAGCTGTATCTACAATACCATATATTAGTATCTGGTATATAGCTGCAATGGTACTATAGCTAAAAGAGGGCTATTTCAAACAAATCAACTGATTTCTAACGATCAGTAGCGACTAAAATCTAATGAAGAGTTGATTCTCCTTTAACCTTTTTTCAAACAGTAATTTTCAGATCGATGCTATTTGTGTTCCTGTAAAAAAAGTTCTAAGTTGATAGCATGCAGTAAAGCAACCCTTACAGTCCTGCAGCATGTAACTTTGAACACACTTGAAATGTCAGGCATAGCACAGCAAATTGCTAATTTCCTGTCTGTGTGTATGGCAGCAGGAAGTTAGAGATACATCCTCCTCTCTGGCTGAAGGGAAGGAAACAGTGTGAATGGAGAGGGGATGTCACTGACCTCTCTGAAGAGAGCCAAGGCTTGACCTTGAAGCCTAGCTGACTAAACAGAGGACTTAAATCACTCGGGGCTGAACATGGATCAGCAGCACAGTCCCAGCACAGTTTGCTTATGATCTGATACTGCTGATACTGTGCGTTTAAAAATTATTTCTTTGTACTTAAAAAAATATTTCAATACAGACTGCTAAAATATCGTTTGAAATTTGTGCCAGCATGAACGTTACTGAAGCAGCTACCGATCATTATCTTAAATTCTCTTAACTGAAGCACACCGTTGGTGTCACTTCATTCTGTTTATAAGGATGCCTTTAAATTTAACACAGTATTAGTAGGTTATTATGAAACCGGGACAGTTAACTAGACCTACAGTACATTAGGTGCACATCCAGTTGACTAGACATACTGTCTTAAAGTCAGTACTCATCCCGCAAATCCTAACATGCTACATGTGTTGGATCATAAAGGTAAAAAGCAACTTCCTGGATTCATAAGCCTACAACATGAGATGAAACCATTTGGTTTTTATTATTCCATTTACTCTTAGCCGGACCACAAAGTGGTTCTGAGAGCCTGTTTTATGTATTCAGCTGCCTTCCCCTCAACAAGCATGTGGAGCCGCTTAAATAAACCATCAACCAGAGCACAGCTGCAACAACAACCGATCGATCGGAGGCAGGTTACCGTCTGAACACTGCGCCGCCAGCACGCTGGCTTCAGCAGGTGGGGTGGGAGTTGTAATTTGCTGCTGAAGGGCTTTTGTGCCTGCCTGACTTCAGAAAAACTGTAACTTGTGCCTCCCTTGATAGATAGCCATGAAGGCTGATAGAATGTGTGTGTTTGGGTGAGATTCGCTGCTGTATAAACAATTGACTCCCTACCTTCCACAACATCTGGGAACTCTCAAGTATTGAGGCAGAAACAAATAACCAGGGACTTGTTAGTTTCTGATTAGATTTTAAACAACTCATCATGGCTCATGAAGTTCCCCTCAATGCACTGCATGGCCAGTCATACAGGAATACACAAGAAAAGAAATAACAACGCCAAGACTAAAAACAGATGAACATGGAGGGCTCATCAGTATTCAGACATGGTTTTCATGAAATATCATAAATTACATGCTTATATGTTTTTTTATGCAAGCACTTAAGAGAGTTTTCAACCAATTTTAAAGAAAGCCTTTTCTAGTTGCAATAAAGCAAATGGTCCAACCGCTCTAAAGACGGGACCTCACTGGCTTGACAAAGATGGCAATCTCTCAGTGGTATTTAATTCCCCGAATTCTGTGTTCTCACTCTTCTTAATCTCCTCGTTCAAACAAACAAGCAGCATCAGATTCTTCTCCCCGCCGGTCAACTCAGTTATGTTTGCCAGCTCTTCTTGAATGAAGACTGTCCACATTATCAGTAATCCTCTTGTCTGTCTTAGTCTAAAGTCTGGATAAGCATTGTGAGTAAAGTCTGGACCTTTCTTTGGTTTAGAAAAAAAAATTGGAAATTCCTTTCTTTGCATGACAGAATTCCACTGCCAGCATAAAAGTTTGTCAGTTTGCAGAAGAAACATGAAATGTTAGAATGAAATCCATCCCCAAGAACTGACCTATAAAGTAAAATCACTTATCACTTATGATGCTCCAATGGATTAAACATTGATGTCGTTTTACATACAGTTGCAGCCATTGAAAATTAAATCATAATGCTTTCACAACTTTTATGGGCAACTGTACAACCTGTCTACCCAGTTCTAGCACAAGATGCAATGTAAAACAAACTATATCTGCCTCACACACCTTGTTGTGTTCTTACTGTGTATCTGCTGTCTGTCCATGTGTTTGACTTAAGTCTACACATTCTCTCTCACACTCTCTCTCTCTCATAAGATCACACAATCATGTCGGCTGCAGCTGAACTTTTGCACTGCAGCATGGCGCAGGTTCTGCCCCTGCAAATCCGGTTGCTAGACAATCTAAGCCAATTACAGTATGAGGGCAAATGGTTAACCTCTATAATATACATTTCCCAGCCTCTTTCTCTGAGCTCGCTTGTCATCCCCGGAGAAGAGTTATGCACCAGGGCCCAGTGTCCCAGGCGACCCAGTTTGAATTGGCTCAATTCATTAAGCCAGGGCCCGTGCACAAGCTCGAGTTCACACGGCGAAGACACTTGCAGCAAACAGCTGCTGCACATTCCTGATGGGAGGGCCAGGCAGATGTCCAAGGAAAATCAAAGGGAGAGACAGGGGAAAGTTTATGAGCCAGCGTTTGCCAACCTCAATGAGAAGCTCTCCATCCCCTCCTCAAAGACAGGGTGCAGCTGGCGGAACTCGTGGCCCTGTCCTGTTTGGGTCTCCCCTGGTTCTCCCTCTCCCACTCAAAACACTGCAACAACTCAACATGCTGACAATATCAGTTGTCTCCTCAATGCTCTCTATTTGAACCACAACCACTTTGGCACAGAGGCAGAGTAGGTCTGGCTGAGGGGTTGGAGTCATCATTAATTTTTATTTCTTTGACATTGTTACACTGAATCAATTCAGTGTTCTGCATTAAACCTAAAAAGAAAAGGGTAAGAATGTGCAGCCTTTAGAAAACAGAAATAAGAAATGAGTGGCTGTAAAAGGTTTGAAAATAATGTAATTTTGTTCGGTTTGTTTTGGATTTGTTGATACATTTTTATTTCATAAGTTAAGTCAAAGATGAGATGGCACTGGATTTTAAAGATGCAATCTGCTTGTTTTTTTACCATAAAAATTACAGGTAAGAGCTTGCGCTTTTGAAAGGAAATTATCACTTCGTATTTCTCTAATGATCATAATTGCAAACATGCCTGTTTTATTGCTGCCATTACAAACTTTACTAATGTAAACAAAACTTTTGTTTGGTGTCTGCTTTAGATTTTAAAACATGCAATTTGGACTCTTTGATTTACTTTTACTGATAAAGTTAAGCGAGGATGAAATGGTGCTGGATTTTCATACATTAGTGAAGAGCATACATCTTTGATAGGTAATCACTCTTTTGTGTGTTACTCAAAGGAGCATAATTGGAAACATATGCCTGTTTTACTGATGCCATTACAAACTTTACTAATGCAAACAAACCTTTTTACAGAATCAGAACACTTTAATGACTTACAATTATTCTGAAAAGGACAGCAGGTTCCATAGCTTTTGTTTTGAATATTGGTGGTGGGACTACCGTTGCTCTACATGTATCACGGATCGCGCCTTTAAAGACAACTCTCAAATACCACGGTGCCTCCAGCACCGCACAGTCCTCTCATTCATCACTTTGCAAACAAGGACAGGAGCATGGTCATGCTTATACTTCTCTCCCTGTGATACTTCTTCTTTGTCCTGCATGCCACCTCCTAACCCACTACTGTCTCAGCTCTATCCCCCTCCACCACCGCGCTCATCTCCACCCCTGCTCCATTGCACACAAACAGCGTGATGCCAGTTGTAATCACTGTTGGACACAATTTCAGGGACAATTTGAAGACTATTTATTATCCTTGGTCAGTAAAAAACAGGAGACAAGCATTTTCTGGATGTTCATTTGAAACATATTGACAGGTTTATAAATGGATCACTGAGATAGTAATTACTGTACATGTTACTGTTATGTTTTTCTATTTTAATTCATTGTGTCCATTCTGAACGAACACATTTGAAATTCTTCATGTTCTCCTGATTTGTCACTCCAATACAATTTGAAGTCGAATTACATTGTAGAATTTTCATGTCAGACAGTGAATTATATATGCTCACTTTCATTTTACCATATAACCTACAGAAATGTACCTCACGCAGATCATTTATCTGTAATGTAAAATTGAGTCCAACATATAACCAGCATTTAATCTACAGTGGTTAGTAAGCTCCTGCCTGGTTACTAAATTGAATATGAAGCCTGAGAGAGTTCCC
Source organism: Gymnocephalus cernua (assembly GCA_023631565.1). Classification (NCBI taxonomy): domain Eukaryota; kingdom Metazoa; phylum Chordata; class Actinopteri; order Perciformes; family Percidae; genus Gymnocephalus; species Gymnocephalus cernua. The sequence goes on along the minus strand of CM042431.1, from coordinate 27,360,230 downwards.
TTGGGGAAAACAGTGATAAAACTAGCGGTAAATGGTGCTGTAGCCATTCGTGGCCTCTTCAGATTAGGTGGATGGGACAAACTCCCCTCCAGGGGAAGGTTCCTCAGCATGTCTCCAGGTAACACACACCTCTTAATCACACATGACCTGGCAGCTAAGAGAGAGTTAAGCAGCAGCATGGGGCCTCCCATAGAGTTCCCTCCCTTCCTGTAACATCATTAGCCGAGGCACATGGCCCGCCTGCCTCCATCCCAGTGTTTACAAAACACCATCACCAGTGACATGCCAGCGAAGCTGTGGCTTATTTTAGAAATGTACTTACGATGAATCGGAAAGCCTTGCAATCCATACTAAACTATGGGAATCAAGTAAATCCATATTAAGCCAAGCCTTTGGTGTAAACATTTGTAATCTGTTGTGCCAAATGTGTCAGACTGCCACAGCGCCATGCTAGTATGAGTCAGTTTGACAAAATGCAATTATGACTTTTCAGCAGCAAATAAAAATCATTACAAACACATAACGTAAGGCCTTTGCAGCTGCTGACAAATAGGGTGTTTGTACAGGATTGCATGGTATAGATCTCTCCTTCAACATAGTTTTAGTGCTGCACACACACAAGTTCATTTATCAAAGTGAACCTTTAAGGGGAAAAACATCCTGAACAGTGGTTGAAGGTTTATATGTCATCAGCCATTAAAGCGACCCAGGGTGGTGTTCAAAGCAGAGGAACAGTCTGTGTGCCCTTGGAAAAAGCTGACAGCGGGTCTACAATATTTTGTAAGAAGAGTCTAAAAATATACAGACCTGTCCACTAAAAATAATGTTCCCATACTAAACTACATTCTTAATTACGTTTCGAGGGTTAATGTATTTCCTCCCGGATTACATTCCTTTTTGACGTATCACAAATAGGTTTGTAGTCTGCATAGGGAGGAGGTCTGGGTGCATGGGTTGGTCAAACAAACACGGGACTTTCACCTAGGAGGCCGCTGTTCGTGTCCTGTGTGAACACAAAAGTCAACGTTGACTTAGTTTAACTTACGTAACATACTTAACTTATGTCACATACGTAACCTTAACGTAACGTAACTTAAGTTACGTAACAAACATACTTATTTTAACCCAAACCTTGACCTTTTCCTAAACCTGGCCAATTAGTTTTGTTTAAATTCACAACATTAACCACATGTTTTAAACTGAGACCGCTTCAAGCTGTGTACGTATCATGACTTATCAGCTGGGTATGATCACGTCCATGGCTGAAATACTTCTAATATCCTACATTATGAATTAATTGTAAATGAGTTTGCTTGATTATTTCATGGATGAAGAGGCTGTGTGGAAGGCAGGTAAACAATAATAATAGTGTTCTGTCGTTTAATGGCCCGTTACTTTCTCTTTTTTAAATCATGAATTAGAAGAAAATTTAGGGGTGAAAAACATTTGTAAACTTTACACACTTAGATGCCACAGTTGAGCTGGACATGGGTACATAACACTACTACTACACTCAAAAGTGTTTGTTCCAGTTCCCTGAATATATTTCTGAGTAACAAAAGATCAAAAGTGTAAAAGTTTTCAAATCATTTCAGGGCAACCTCTGTAGTAAACTCTTTCAGCAGGGGTTTTAATGGCTTTATAATATATATAATAAACACATACAAAGTTGACTGATGTTAAGGATGTACTATAGCTGTTTTCTTACCGACACCTGACCAACCTTATTATATTAATATATACATATTATGATGAATAATACAGTTGAAAAGTGATAATGTTTAAATATACATTCCTCTAACACTTGAAGTTTAACATAAAGTAATGTGTACATTGCAAAGTGCATGGCTTTGGCAACAACTTTTGCAAGGGGCAAAGGCTAAAGGAGATCTTTAAGACCTGGGGCAGAGGGTCCACCGGCTGGAATGCAGAGGGAGGCTTGTAAATTAGAGACCTAATGAAAACTCTCTGGTGTCCAAGTGAAGCAATCATCTGGTTAGAATCAACCAGTTATTCCACTAATTTCCCCCACCGCTCTCTCTCCGAGCCCTCAATGCCCAATTTAGAAGAAACGTGCATGTTCCAATTTACACACCTGCTGTTTGAACTCAAAACTGTGATCCCTCCAACAAACCTTTTTCTTCACTTATTTTTAAAAGCTGGGTAAAAACAATCAATCAAAGTGAAGAAATCCAATACATCTGAACTGACCAACCAGTTGTAAACTGATTAAACACTAAAATCTTGACATTAACATCTTTAACAAAAACTATTTAACTACAAGAAGTTTCTCTAAACGCTCAAATGATCAATAATACAACATGTTTTTTATTTAAGGTTTTAAAAAATTAGACGGGTCGTAGGATAAGTAGTTGCTTAAATCGAGGTCCAAAACATCTCCCAGAAGACGCGGTCACTACCTTACTTGGAGTTATTCAACCTTTCACCCACTGGGCCCCCCGAATCTGACCTTTAACCAGATGCCATTTGCTTAAAATCTCCCTGCCAGTTTCAACCTCTGGAATCTGCAACACATTATAAGAGAAGGGAACAAAGGCAGTAGATTAGAGGCCAGCCTGGTTATTAGTTTGCTGATACATTTTTACTAGGGTCAAATGCAATGATAGGGAAAACAAGTTGAGGAAGAGAGGGTGTTTCTGGAGTTCAAACTAAAGACTTCTAATACAGCTGTAGACAACTTTTCTTAACCCCCAAAAAAGAAAAAAAAGAAACAGACGTCTAGTTTGCAGCTGATCCAAAATAAAAAATGAAGCATATGTGTACATCTGCAAGTCACAAGTTATGTATAGTACCAGAAGATTCTCTTTTAGTGCATAGTAATGCTGTTGCATGCCTGTGTTTTTTTCCTCTTTTCAGTGGCTACATATGGGCTGAATATTAAATGATCAATTTCTCCTGTTTTCTCTTCTCGTCTTTGCTTGCTTTAAATGTCTTTGTTGATTTTTCTCCCCCTCGATCCCGCATTATCTCAGTTAGAAAGTGTGTTTTTACCAGGGAGGGCGGCAGTGAGTGGAGGTGCTGATGTATTGAGCAAAGTTGCTTGTCATTGCTGAAAGCTTTTGTTTCCTGGGGCTCTCTATTCATCACAAAGCCTTTGGTGGGAAGAGACATAAAGACAGGCTCTGACCCTGGTGTGAGCCCTTTGACCTCTGTGAACCCAAGGGGACAGATTTTCAGCAACTGTGCAATCACTATTAGTTGACTGCAGGGTCTGTAGTGGAAATTGGCTGGAGCCAGACAAAATGAATGGAGGGACATGGTGGGAAAATCTGGTAATTTATAGAAGTTGAGAGTCTATTTCAAAAGAGGTGATGGTGGATCAGCTGACATGTGGGGTCAAAGGTGATGTTTGGGCATGATTTCCTGCCTGTGTTACTGTAACATCTGTGTGTTAAGAGACGTCTGGGACTGACCCTCAGGGGCATGATCGTGAAAAGAAAACAAGTAAACACTACTGTTAAGATTTCTGATTCAATGACTACGTTTGCCATAAAGCCCTCTAGAGCTACTTTTGACGTGAGAAAAATCCTCTTTTGCCATGAATGATTGCAGTGCATTTAAAACTTTAGTGCGTAACTTTTTGATATTAAAGATGCAGTAGGTAAGCCTTATCAAACTAACTTTCTGTCATATTTGCTTAAACTGACCCTATGTTCTAATAGAACTACATGAAGCAAGTAATATAACAAAAATCTGGCTCCTCTGTCACCACCTACAGTCTTTAGTGCGATTTGCAAAAATCCACCGCTCCCTGTTTAGATGCTCCAATCAGGGCCACGGGCGGTGTCTAACTGCGTGTCAATCACTGCTCAGGCATACGCATTTCATAGCATCCTCCCCTCCCCCTTCCCCGCGCACGAGCTGCAGACAGGTTTCCTCCCCTTCCCCTGTCTTCACACGCGCTCTATCGTGCACAGCTCTCCCTTGTGGGGGGAGGGGCTTAGGAGACTGTTTGGGCTTTAGCGGAAAGGGGGGAAGGACTGAGAAGTTGTCGATGTTCACATTTTTTGGCTAAGTCCTGGATCTTCACAATCCTACCTACAGCACCTTTAATGAGCGTCCGTTACATTCAAGACATTGCCAAATGAGTTGCTACAAAGCTAATTAAGACTATCAGCTCCACACAACTCTCTCTGTATTTCTCAGTATGACTATGTTCAGAAGATTGTGTTGTCCAGTGACCTTCCCGTGCAGAAGTTCAAGTGAAGATAATTACCTCTTCTGAAGAGTCCATCATGTTTTTTGATCCTCCGTGTCCTTCTTGGCTACTAGCAATGGAGGAGGGGTGGGGGTGTGTGCACAATCACGGAAGGCTTGTATTTTGTATTCAGTGTTGTTGTCATTACTTAGAATTCCTCATGGGGGCAACAGAAACTACCCACTACAGCTTTAAACATTATGATGCCTAATGTAGCATTGAATCAATGCAAACAATGTTTGTATTAATTTACCTTTACAACTTTCAACATTGCAATTCACTTTTAAAGACAAAACATTCTCCTGTAAAACGGCTCCGGTCATGGCTCTCCTATGAGACCGGCTGTGATAAAGTGGATCGTTTTGGCTCTTGCACTGTCATCTACAAGTGTCAAAGTAAAGAAATACTAGGAGTCCCCAGCCCCAGGGCTAGCCATTAAGTAAATTGGCCTCTCTAGACCTATAGCTGTGTCACTGTCCGTGACGAGCTGCCACCTATTTGACCCATAGATAGGAGTCCAGTGCTGACCAGCAGCTGTTCTGTGGGCTTGTCTTTCCAAGCCTGGGAAGTGGTTCCTAATTAGCCTCCCACACCCATAAATGTGTCCAGTAGGTCAGTCACTCCACGCTCATTGATCGCACTGTGTTCCGTGCTGAGGGCTGACTCCATCAAAACGACTGCAGTAGGTGACATAAGCAGTCTGCATGTGTCAAGAACACCCTCAGAGGTAAACATCTCATCAGAGCAAATAGATCAGTTAGCTGGCGCTGATTTTTATAGATTTACAGTATCCCAAAAAACGAAAAGGGTGTGGATTATTTTAATATGTAATCTTTGATTGTAGAGGTGAAACAGGATGAAAATAGATTATTTCTTGTTTCTATCGTCACCGGTGTTCTCTTTAGATTTATCTCTAATGTCCTATTACAGACATTATGACCAGGTCAATACTTCAGCAGTAATGACCGCTGGTTATGACGGTAATGATAAATGGATAGAGCTACACTCAGCTCGAGCACAATATCATCTCTGGCATGTCAGACACAAGGTTCTCTTTTATCGAAGTCACAGGAAACAAGTCGTGAGGGTCTGCCCTCCACAATCACTCCTCCAGATATTTTTCCCGTCCTTTTCTACCCTCCATGAGTTGTTTTTCTTTCATTTAGTTGGCCTCCACCAATAAAAATGCAAGCCAATTTTCCAGCGCATTAACCCAAGAGATCTTTAATACACAAGAGTTTTGGTGCAAAGGGGACGGCAAAGCCTCATGGAAAGATGGATGGGCCTGCCGACTAAGAGTGGGCAGTTTTCCCACTGCCCTGGTCTCAGCCTGGGACAAAGGCCTCATTGAGTGTGATGCTTGACATCAGCATCATAAACTAGTCATTGCTACAAAGACTCTGACACTTTAAAGTACCAGCTACTGCTTTCTTTTCTCTCCGTGTTACAGCATTGCTTAGGCTAATCACGTCACTGGCAGTTGCTCCTTTTGTTTTGCAGATGCGATACAAAGACTTTAAATGTATAAAGTAATGTCAAGAGGAATCACTTATGAGTCTCCATTTTTACTTTCCTTTCTTTTCAGACTATTATGTAAAAAGACAATTGTAAGAATCCAGTTTATCTTAATTTTTGTGACACCTTTGGCGATAAGCATTCATTTCTATGGTTTTGTGCCCACACTGCACATACAATGACAATGATGCTTCATGTTACAATGTGTGGCTTCATTCATAAGAATCTATATTTTTTTTTTTCAGTTTAAATCTTTTTTAAAGGATGTTTTGGAGGATACGGGATGCACTTACATTAAGCATTGTAAACAATACTGTATAACCTTTTATGAGTTGTTTACAAGTTCAGTGACTATTGTATAATATCAACTAGTAATGTATGGAAGACTGAAAAATGTATATGCAGACATTGCCTTGAAGCCATATGACGTTATTGAATCATTTACATGCATGTGTGATGGGTTATGCAGATGGGTTAACTGCCAGCCCTAATATTCCTCTAATTTGATTAGACCACACATAACAATTCCAGTATTATTTTAACAGAGAAGGATTATGCAACAACAAAAAAACAGCTCAATAACCTTAAAGTCTAGGCATCAATAGGACACAGAGATATGAGTATGCCCGTGTCAATGGAAGTCTGATCCTCAAACATGATGTCAGCTCAAAGCCAGTTTCAGATTCTCAATGTCATGGAAAAAGGCAGGGGTGCACTTTAATAGATTAAACACCGAGAGCCAGACAACTGTGCTGCCAGGGAGGTGCTGATGGATGCAGTCACATTTAATATGAATTCATTCTGAAATGCAACAAAAAATTAATCCAGCAAATCCAGCATTTCTTGAGAAAATTTCTACTATAAAACATTGCAGACAATGTAATGCAATGTAACAATTACATTGTGGAATAACATGTTAAGGTCTAATTATCTTTCTTGTGGCACATTTAAGAATGGAAATTATAGTTTTATACTTTTTTCATATTAATTGAAAGATGAAGGCAGAAAACAACAACCAAATCTTATGATTGCCTACTATTTTGTATTTAAATTGTCAGTTCTGTCTATTTCAGTCTTTTACATTTGCATTGCCTTCATTGATCAAGTCATAATGATGTTTGACTTGAAGCAATAATTGCTCTCAAGGGCCATGGCTGCAGCATATTAGAGGACAAAGCATCTTAATAGAGAGGAGTGTGTGAAGATGACAGAAACAGTGTTTTTATATGTTTGTATGTGTGTGAGAGCGATTGAGAAAAAGGAGGGAGGGGAGGGTGTTGAAGGGTAAAGCTCAGACTGAACTCATATACAGGGAAACAGCTGCTTCACATTGCTAACCCCTGGAACAATGTGAAGATAGTATGTTTTGACAGGTTTGGGCAAGAATGGAGGTCACCAAACCTTTAGGGGGGATGTCAGTCCTAGCTGTCATCCACTGAAAACACACACAAAAATTACATTAGTCCTCACTGGCATCTACTGCTTTTTCACTGTGTTCTAATCCTGCAGAGTAATGTAGAAGGAATTTGAAGAAGAAATTAGTTTTTTCCAACACTGGCTCCTGCTTATTTCCTCAGTGAGTTTGTTACAGGGATGCAATTCACACTAAAGTAGCAGGACCACCTGTCAGTGATGTTATTCTGCATGGATACAGAGTGATCCAAGTTGGTCTGATCACGGGCCTTAAAGAAGGCAAAGAAGTGTGACACTATTCATCGTCGTGACTGACAACCTTGCAGCTGCCCTGTTGATCTATAGGGCCAAGTACGCCACTGTGTTTTTGTCACCTATTTACTCATGTGGCATGTGTAATCGATCCTTCATGTGTTTGGAAATAAGAAAAAAGAATACTTCAAGGCCAGGGGATTATCACCCTTGCCAGCTGGCTCACATGTGCCTTTGAGTCTATATTTAAATACAGTAAAATAATGAAGAATGAGTGGACAAGGAAACCATTACATATTGGCAAGCAGCAGCTTAAAAATACTGTTCTGAGTGCGTCAGTTCAATACATTACCTCTCAAACAGTGTACTGTCTCTAGCCTGTCATGATTTATGTGTATTGTTCTCATCTGTAAATTAATACCATTTATGTTGATGATCATTTGAAACATTAAAGTTTTACTTATACATTTATCTTGTTTTGTCTAATATTTTTTTATTATTATGATAAATTGATAAAATGAGATAATCTTCTGAGATGATATGCACCTTCACTCTAACAAGGAATCCACGCTACCTTGTCTTTTGAATGACTGTGGCATTATTCTGTTAATAGTTATCTGTCCTCAAGTCCTTGACCTCCTTGAATTGTAAACACGTTTTTTACACCACTCTCAGCACTCTTTGACCAAGGGACTTTTGTCGCCAGTGAGGCCCAGTGATAAGCAAGCTGGTGCTGAACCTGTTCCAGCCTGCACTGCCCTCTGCAGCGCCTCTGCTCCACACTCAGTCAAATTTCTCCCAGCGCTGCTGGATCACATGGGTTAATCTCTCCTGACCCCTGACTCCTCAAAAGCACAAGCCTGGCTCTTTTGGACTCCGTCCCGGTGTGAGCGCAATGCAGTGCTATGGAAGTAGACCCCACACACATCCCCTTGTTCACTGGCACCAGTTTGCAGACTTCATAATAGTGAAGATAAGGTACAAGAATGTCAGGAAGTCTGACACCAATGAGTGGTATGGTAAACAAACAGTTGCAGACGTCTGCCCGCATCCCCTGCCCCTTAACGACCCTCAATTCCACCCTTTTAAATGTCAAAGTTGTGAAATATGGTTCTTTGCTAGGGCTGTTAGTTAAACAAATCCCACAGCATTCATTGAACTGCCAAAAATGTGAACATTCAAAACTGATACCAAAAATTACATTTATTTTATTACTAAATCATATTCTCAGCCTAATTTTAATTGATATTATATAACAGTAGCAAAATTTTGACTTCCTACAAAGATAATTTTAACACTAATAAGACAAAATACACCTGAGACATAATAAAATGATTGCATAATATAATATATAATAGGCATTACAGACAATACTCAGATCAGACTCAGTCAGATCTACCTTAAATGCCTACAACAGGTAATGCAGTACTGTCATTTAAAAAGGGCAAGTGTTAATTATACATTACAAAACGATTGTATGTCCACATCTAGAACAAATTTATATATGTTCTGCATACATAGTCAAACAGTCCCACTGCAGACCCTTGCCAAGGCACTTAAGTGCTAATCACACACTATTGTGTGCGGTACGTCCACAGAGGTTGCAGGTAGTGCTGAGAGGGAACACTGACAATTATATATGCATGGAAGGTAAAAGGAACAGAGCAGGATTTCTATTGGGATACCAATGCTCTGATATCCTTCCAGAGTACTTTGATCCCTCTGGTGTAGTGAAGCAAAAAGCCAATCATTCTTAACCACATCAAAGTTAACAGAGCATGGCCTGGTATTTAGCTTTATGTTTATCTGTGTTATTAATGTGGGTAAGAGGAGCGTGGCCTGTCACTGCGGGTCAGATTGGCAGGTGTTGAGCTGTTCTGACGCCGTGATTTCACAGCCTCTTTGCTCTCTGCTTCAGGTGAGTGCAATGATGCTTGCTTTAATAGGGGACTTCAGACTGACATGTGTGGGAGTATCATATGGCTCAACAACAACAATTGTCACACTGCTTTTGTACTTTGCACTTTCTCCCTATAAGAACAAATAAAGCTGTGATGAATTGTAATAAGTGTGTTGAGGGTTGAAAAAGATAATTCGTTGATCTGCTAAATAGGCAGTGCTTTGAGAAGTAGATAGCATCTGGGGGACAAAGTGAGTGGCGGTGGGAGAAAGGCAGATAAAGAAATGTGAGCACGTTTTTACGCATTCTCCGAAACCACAGGCAATCCTGATGAAGATGATAGAGGGAGTCTCTGATTAACCATCCGGTAAGCAGGATGTATGTCCCTGCCAAGGCAGACAAATGGAACTATTGTAATGCTATGACAGTCTTTGATCATTTCTGTGTTCAGGGAGATATCTTCATCAGAAGTGCTCCTTGTTAAAGCTGTCACAGGCTAACAGGCATACATATTTGCAGTGTATTAGATTCCATGGGCCATCAATATACAATAATTACATTTAACATATGAGCACCCTCAGGCACTTTTCAACAAAGCACATGATTTGTCTTTCTACTTATTAAAATCCATGTTTTATTAAGCTCTGTAATATCTGAGGGAAGGGCATATAAATACACTTTTCAATTTAAATGGCACATCATCTAAAAATGTCATTATATTAATTAATTAATGTTATTTAAATGTGTGCAACCAATGTGATTTATCTGTAGTATGCACTTTACTGAGTAGATTATTTTAAGCTAACTGACAAAAATTAAGATGTTGAGCTGTAGACTAATTGACCTATAGCAGACAGCAGAAAACTTTTCACAGCCAGAAGCCCATCTGTATGGTTCCACTGAATATGCATGGGGCTAAGTACGGTCTAGCCTGAGCCATTAATAATCTTGTCATCATAGCTCAGAACTCCCAAGTTATTCACTTATTGTCTAACTTATTTCGCAATCCTCTAGATTCTGACAACTCCCCATTACTACAAATGTCACAGGCGGAGTCAAAAAAGCAAAACCGGCGTAAATGAAAGCAGTGATTCACTTTTCTTTCGTGGTATAAAACGCTTGGTGACTTTGCAAGGGATTTGCCCACATGCATTCAAGAAAACTCCTGGCTGTGTGCAGAGAAAACATTGTAGTAATGCTAGTATGTTGAAGCATAACTGTGTGTGTGTGTGTGTGTGTGTGTGTGTGTGTGTGTGTGTGTGTGTGTGTGTGTGTGTGTGTGTGTGTGTGTGTGTGTGTGTGTGTGTGCGTGCGTGCGTGTGTGTGCGTGCGTGCGTGCGTGTGCGTGCGCATGTGGAAGCTGCCCTGGCCCTATAGTGAGCAACTATCAGGATTGAGAAAGCAGGGGGTAAAAAGACTGACGCAAGGTAGCATTTGCAATTGGGAGGTTTTGGTTTCAGGCTCTCCAGTCATCAATCATTCTGGGCCTATTCTGTTCTTTGACAGCTCACTACAAGGCTTGACATTTAACACTCACGACCCTGGACCAGGCTGTGCCCGAGACCACAGACTTCAGAAACACAAAAATTGAATAGAATGACAATTTTCCCCTCTTCAATAAGTGGTAGAACTGAGGCAAAGCAGATACAAATTAATAATTCCCATCTGCATTACACTTCACTCTGGTGAAATTACTGCTTAAGACCCCGTGCTCCCACATTGCCCCTTACTCTGACATACACAAAAGAGCTAAATGAGAAAGTCAAGAGGCCTCTAGGCCTATTAGACTAAACACTTGTGTGTGTTTTTTTTAATATGTGGATGGACTCTGTGAACTTTGTGTGAAAGGCAGCTTTGGAACGTACAACTCATGGAATTATTAGTAGTGTTTTGGAATAGGGAGACCAAAGACATTTTAAATATATATAGCTTAATGTTTCAGTTAGCAATGCAGCATGATGGAATCTGGATTGATTGTACACATTTCAAATCATAAGGGAACATCTCTCTGTCCAGCTGCCTCTGATGTTACACTCATTCAAATTTCCAAGGGGAAATGAGCTTATGTTTTGTGACCACATTTGGTTTTCTGCCTTTTTGGGTCAGTAGGTCGCTATAAACAGTGTGATAATATTGAAAAAACACTGCCCTGATAATAACTGACATGACCTGACATAAACTGGATAACACAGCACTATGGCCTATGAAATACCAGATTAGACAAATTTGAACAGACTTTTTTTTTTCCCAATAAGCACATCTGCCAGTCCAGAGATGTCACAATGTGACCTACCCAAAACTATAAAAACTGGTTCAGCAGCATTATATAACAAACCCCATGCACCTCCCTCTCTCTCTATCACACACACACACACACATGCACACGCACACACACACACACACACACACACACACACACACACACACACACACACACACACACACACACGTTAGTGACCCATGATAACTCGACAAAGAGCATGCTTTTCATTTACACTGTTTCCTCTCAGGCCATGAACCTCACTGTCTTGCTTCCCTCATGGATTTAGTATGTGCACACCGATAACATCGCCTGGACATCAACCATATCCATTCACTCTTATGTCAGGGAATTGATAGCTTCTTTTGGATTGTGTGAGCCACAGAAAATCTCTTCCATCTTTGTGTGTGATACGCTCTGCTTGCTGCATACTAAACATGTTGCCAGACAACTGGTCATGTCTTAACTGTGAAACTGGCAACTATTGTTGGTGCTGCTATTGAACATGCCTCTAATGACTCCAAGGGCAACCTTTCATCTTGCACAAGGTACCAAGGCTCTTAAATTGTTTCATATGTTCTTATAGGAATTTCAATTATAACATTTTAGATAGTCTAGACAATTATAGAACCTTAAAAAATATTAAAGTAAAAAAGTGTAAAAAGTGTTTTTTTTTATAAAAAAATAAAGTGCATTACAATGTATCCATAGGAATATTTAGCACAAATGTAGTCCTGTAGTGTCACTTGCATGTCTCTTGAGGATTTCTGTCATGTTTCTAAATTTGACACTTTTAATGTGTGCTGCGAGCCACATACATGTACAACACACAAAATATGCACACGCACAAACACACCCATGCAGATTGTTGTCCAGATGATTGGTTGTGATGTCATCATAGAAAACCTCTTTTCTGAGAAAGATTCATCAGATTATGACCAAAGCCGAGCCTTTCTTGCAACACTCCACTAGCTGCACCATATGGTTGGGTCCTAAAGCCATGGGTGGAGGGTTTAATGACAGAGCGGATGTGCAGCGCACATGCCGAGGGATGTTGGGGGATGGGCTAAAAAAAAACACTCATCAAGTCTTTGGCCTGGAAAGGCCGCACAAGGTCAGCTGTGCGGCGGGGGGCAGGGTGAGGGAGCCAGACACATGTCTACAACAAAAGGCAGGTGACCAGAACTAAACTTTGTATATGGAAAATACAAAGGTGCACTATTAAATATTTCCCATAGTATCTTTAAAAAAGCTATTTTTTTATTCAGTATTTCAGTAACACCCACCACAGGGCTGACCCGTTTAGCGATTAATAACAACATCTTTCCTCAAATCCAGAAGGTCAATAGTATAGGCACGTCACCAAAATATAGTGACATGGACATCCAATCCTCTTGGCAAATATGCACAGCTGCCAGTGTGGGGTGTAGGGACGAGTAAACAAAGATGGACTCATAATTAATGTTTACTAAGGCTGATGCAACTGCATGACATTTCTACTATTGCACGACTTGTCCACTTACCACAAATGATCTCTATAAATACTTTCTTAGTCTGAGATCTCTCCTTTAGAGCTGCACACATGTATACACATAGATTCTTAATTCTCTCACCAATTGTGGCTGCTCGTTTCTGCAGCTAAATCGATCTGATGTAGAGAAAAATGATAATAATTTGTAGTACAATGCTGAGGTCGATTTGACAGCATCTGATTCTCTGCCCTCTAAACATTATGAATATGTACATTCAAAACCCCTAAGTTTCAGAGGAAAAAATCACTTTGTTTTTTTGTCAGTGCAGATACAGATTTAGAAAATATTAGCCCAGCAGTGGTGAGGTGGGACATGGGGCAGCCTGAGGAGTAAGAAGGCAGGGCAAATGATTGATGGAGTTGTGGTTGGTCTATAAAGGACTGCAAAGAGTGCTTGGAGATAATCAGAGAGACGGTGTCTGCAGGCCTCATAATACCCCCCCACCGCACACAAACATGTGCACGCCCACATACGCACACATACGCTTACTCAAGAGACGAGATGAGATGGGAGCTTCCGAATTATTAAGCAGACCGAGGCACTGATGATGAAATTCTGAAGGTTGGGCGTAACAAGAGGCATCTTACAAGGGTCACAACCTTTTCCTTGCTGGGTGTTTTGTTCTTTGTACCCCCCTCACAACATCACCTTCCCACCTTTGTGTTCACTGGGGGGCAGGTGAGTGGGGGGAGTTGTGTTACATCCCTGTTTATCTGTTCATGACCTCTAGCCGGCAATTCTGCACTTGATAAGAGGAGGGCTCGCCTCATAATGTGCACGGCAGCTGATATCAGCCCTGTATCCTTGTGAAATTGATTACCAAGGCCCAGGGAGCGTGCAGAATATAATAAATAGAGATGACACATAAGGCACACATGGACTTGTAGGCTGATGGGTAACACTGCCTCAGCAATTACCTGCTACCCACTTAAAACAGGGGTCATGCAGGGCAGGCTGGCAGTGCAAGGAGTTATGGTTATTTCTTATTTTCTCTGCAGGGTGAGACACTCTCTGAAACATCTCTCTCTCTCTCTCTCTCTCTCTCTCTCCTTATGCGTGTGTGTGTGTGTGTGTGTGTGTGTGTGTGTGTGTGTGTGTAAGCAGGTGTGTCTCAAATGTGTGAGGTTAGGGTGTAAAGGCTTGGACAAGGTGTGGTTAAGGGACATTATTTCATGTATAATATAGTATAACTAAGCACAACAAAAAATGTGAATAATAAAGGTAAGTGTTCCTTACCAGTTTTTGTGTATTATTATAGGAATTAGACTTGTGGAACTTGGATAATTTGGTGTGCAGCCTGCTCATCGCTCTCAATATTAGGAGATATTTTTGGTGTTGATTTATTTATTGAATGTCAAGATACTGGTTCAGTTTGTGTTTCTTTATATCTGTTTCATGATTGCCAGTGTGGTATTTCTTATGAGTATGCTATAAATAAAATATGGCCTTACTGTGAAAAAAAAGGTTCAATGGGTAAAAATCCCAAAAACCTGAATAGCTGAGCTTTAATGGTAAAAGCTCTTCAGTGGGAGTGAACAGGTGCCACAGAACAGTGATAAATAAACTGTAAAAGGAAGCTCCGGGCTTGTCCTTTTACCTGACCACAACCAGACCTGCAGCAATTACATCATGTAGGGCCTTTCTAAGCTATAACTACTGTACAGTACTTTTTCAAGTAATGCAGCCCGACAGAAAGACAGACAGACATATAGATATATAGATACATACCATAGTTACATATAGATACATACATACCATCACTTTTGTTGATACAGTCATCAACATCAGAGTAGAGCCATCATTATGTAACCAGACAGCATAATCATAATTGTAAAAATACAATGGCTTTCACTATCTCAATATTATCTCATAACATTTACAGTTGAGACATTTTCTTAATCATCTTTAATCTGCGTGCCCTTTATTACACCACCAGCCGTCTAGTAACTGTTCCCACATCCGCAGGGAGACCATAATCACTTGGCCTAAGACTTGAAGATGCCAGGGCTGTTTTTCTTGTCATCAAGTACTGCTTGATGACTAATAATCTGTTATATTACGCTTCTACCGTGTTGATTATGTTAAGTTGTTGATTATTGATCTCTAACAAATATAATAATGTATTCCAATTAAAGTTATAACTGACATGTCCTGCCAAACAATTTGCAAAACTATAGACACAACATAACCCATCAAATCTGTGTAGAAGAAAACACTGTTTATCTCTGGTTTTAATCATATATGTGATGTGTCTTGTTCCTAATTGCTTATTATGAAATATCAAAACAAATCTATCACATGCTCTTAGACCTTTCAAAGAGCATTTACTTTTAAAGGCAGGGGGAGGTTGACAGGATGTAAGCATTCCAAAATTATTATCATAAAACAGGTTGGAAACACAAGCAGGGTTATGAAAATTGGGCCAAACTGTTATGATAACAAATCGTGTAAAAAAGAATGCTCATTTATCAATTGTTAAAAATTCTAATGTTTTGGCTGATTGATTGCAAAAGTAAACACTTTTTCAAATTGGTAATGCTGCTTTTATCCAAATGAATACAGTCACAAAGTAACACTGTGATGAATAACACATTACTAGCCAACGCTGCAAACAACACATTCAGGCTGTTGTGTTTTAAAAGAAATCATCAACATTACAGTCGACTGTGTACTGCATATTTAATTGCCCCCCCCAAAAAATGCTTCTATTCATTCTTAAAGTTTCCATCTGAGATATCTGAGTGAGTGTGGCGCATAATGTATGGTTCATTTCAAAAACAGGCACTCCAGTTGCTTAATGTTAGCATAAAGCAGGCCATGTAGATGTGGTGCTTGCCGTTTCAATGAAGAAATCTGAATGGCTGTAAGCTGCCAGGCAAACCTTTATATCTATTTGTTCCACTTGTCTGGTTCTCAATGAGTTTAATCAGCTGAGAAGAAGCCGTGAGGGGGGTGTTGCCTTACCCGCCCATACATTAGAGCACCCCCCCACCCCCTGCACCACACACTCACACTCAAATACACACAACCCCACAGCCCCATTCTCTGTGCATCGATGTGAGAGTTGAGGGTCTCCCTCTCCCCTGTTGCCTTACGGATTATCAAGTACACTTCAATTACTGCCGATCGATACACTTCTGGCTGCAAAAGGGAGTGTGAGGGAAATTAGACAGACTTTGGGTATGGCCGTGACTACAAAGCAATGGATTAACACTGATATGCATCTCTTCATTTACATCAGGAATGGGCCCATTCTCCATCAGCATACTGCACTCTCCTCTGCATGGACGTACATTCACATAGGCTTTAAAGGGGACTTTTTGAAAGATTGCTTCTTTAAGTGCTGGGCAAGGTGAGGGCAAGCCTGTCATAGACTGCAGGAGGATTAAAACCTACTGTAGTCACTACGGGAAAGGAGCCACTGTAACCACGCTTTCAAAGTGAATACAAGAAAAGACCATTAATGTCATCATGATAATACTATGTCTTTGTAGGGGTGTCTTGTGTGTGTATGTGTGTGTTGTGCTCCAAATTGGCCAGGAATCATTAAATGATTAAACACACAGTAATCCCAGAGTGCTTCAACACTAAGATTTACAATCCAGCCAGGTTCAAATATTTGCTGTAAAAGAGAAGAAAGGCGTGTCAGCAGATAATACAATGGTTGGCGTTGGTAGGAAATAATGCCAGAGTACTCATCCTCCTAAACTAAGAGGAAAGGGAAATGAAAGCAGTGCTGTGGAAGAGGATACAAAAGAAGTAAAAGTGTAGGAAGAGATAAGCAGTGGCTGTATCCCCCTGAGGCAGGCTGTGAAGGTCTCCCAAGCACAGCCCCTGATTCTGAACCCCCTCCAGGTCATCTGCCCTCGCTCTCCCACCCTTCCTCTCTACAGAGGCAGTAAAAACACTACAACACCTGGGTTCCCCCTTTGCTTTGCGCAAGCTACAGTACAACACACCGCTGACTACATTTTTCATCTGCAGACACAAGCTGAAACACACAGAGAAGAGACAGAGCACTTTGTGATAAGGTCTTGACATAAAAACAAAATCTCATCTCTGATAGCTTATTGTGAAGGCCAAGTAATAATGACTGCCATTACAACATCTGTAAAGACATTATTATCGACTGACCTTCAAACATTCCTTAAACATAATGTCACTGATGTTATTTTATTCAGAGACTAAAAAAGCTGCAGGGTTTAAACTAAGCTTTTGGAAATCATCCGCATGTTTTCCTCTACAGTATCTCAAATTAATTAGAGTTACAAATATGCGCTCTCTGAAGCTTGTAAAGCAAACGGTTTGTTTTGGTCACGATAATTTAAATTTGTCTGTCACCAAAGCCTGCATTTACAAGGCCTGCTGAACCACATCCACTTCTCTCATCTCAGGGTCAGAGTCACATTACACATTACTATCCAGAGTGGGAGTTCAGTTTTGCGTCTAAAATGGCCTCCCTCTCCAAATAAAGATGCCTCTCTATTGAAAGCTCCTCACTCCACCATGAATTTGGTCCCCCTCCCTCCTTCCCTCCCACTGCAATCTGTCCTGCCAGCTCCCACGGTTTGTCTTTGGAAGTGATCCGTCCCTGAGCGTTGAGCAGAGCCACTTCATGTTCACATCAGCCCCAGAGGCATTCCTGCCTGCCCACTACTCTTGCTTTCTTTTGTCAGCCAAATGGATACCAATTAAATCAACTGTTCTCCAATTAGAATTTGGAAGAATCTATCTTGTTCAGTGTTCTAAATCCCACTGCTTGACTTCTTTCTCTCATGTAGCTCCTTTCCTGGAATCAGTTACAGAGAAAATGAGACTAGTTATTTCCTGCAATAGGATACTCCTGGGTTTCTTTGTTTTTTCTGTTTGTTCAGTACATTAAAAGTGCATTTAGTCAAATGTTTATAGGACTGTACACAAGGGACATTATTATGGTGCAAGTTAGGTGGAGGGCAACGGTCAATTGTGGAATAATGAATCAGGACTCGGTGACAAAAAACATCCCCAAACCTCAGCGATCATTTACAGCAATGATTTACATTTTAAACTG